>CM052446.1:46614056-46687119 GCA_028533085.1 Varecia variegata | reverse complement strand
AGAATGTTATGGGGGTACAAACATTTTGGTTACATAAATTGCTTTAGTACCATTGGAGTCAAAGTTGTAAGTGTGTCCATCACCCAGATAGTGTGCATTGTACCTGTCAGGTGTGAATTTACCCATCCCCTCCTGCCCCCTCCCACCTGCTGGATTTCCAATGAATATTGTTTCCATGTGTGCACATAAGTGTTGATCCGATTAGTTCTAATTTAATGAGTACATGTGGTGTTTGGTTTTCCATTCTTGTGATACTTCACTTAGAAGAATGGTTTCCAGTTCCATCTAGGTTAATACAAGAGGTATTAATTCACCTTTTTTTTTTTTTTTTTGTGGCTGAGTAGAACTCCATGGTATATATATACCACATTTTTATTAATGCACTCATGTATTGATGGGCACTTGGGTTGTTTCCACCTCTTAGCAATTGTGAATTGTGCTGCTATAAACATTTGAGTGCAGGTGTCTTTTTTATAGAATGTCTTTTTTCCTTTGGGTAAATACCAGTAGTGGGATTGCTCGATCAAATGGTAGGTCTACTTTTAGTTCTTTGCGGTATCTCCATACTACTTTCCATAGAGGTTGTACTAGTTTGCAGTCTCAATAGCAGTGTATGAGTGTTCCTGTCTCTCCACATCCATGCCAGCATTTGTTTTGAGCCAAAAATTGGGGTACATGATCTGACACCCCTGGGGGCTGAAACTGATGTCCCCTTCTGTCTTCCCACTACCTGACTTGTCACTGTTACATCACTTAGCACATCCTGCCTTGTGTTAAAAATAATTGCTTACATGCCTTTCTACTCCATAGACATAAGCTCCACAAGAGAAGGATGCATGTCTTGGAGATTCTTGTATTTCCCCAGGACACTGCCTTATACTTGGTGGGCTCTTGGTTCATGCTGTGAGCAAAATGAAGGAGGAAGATGATGAGCGTGGCTCATCAGAACCTGGTGACTTTAGGAGATATGGACACCTCTTTTACGAGTACACATTTCTGTGGATAAAGACCCTTGGACAGTTGAAAAAGGACAATCTAAATATATCCAAGAAGCAAACAGCTAAACCTACAAGCAGGTATAGAGTCACCTGCCTAAGGGACTATCTACAATTCCCCATTCCAATGCAGGAGTCTCAATACACTTTTCTCCCTAAGTCTAGGTTTTGAAATTGAATGGATAATCCTTGTAGTAAGATGAATAATGGTTCCTCCCCTCTAATGTCCACGTTCTTATCCACAGCGCCTGTGAATATGTTCCCTTACATGGTAAAAGGGACTTTGCAGATGTGATTAAATGAAGGATCTTGAGACGGGGAGATTATCCTGAAATATGCTATCCAAGTGTGCCCCATGTAATCACAAGAGTCCTTGTAAGATGGAGGCAGGAGGATCAGGGTCAGAGAGAAGATGTAAGAATGAAAGCAGAGGTCAGAGAGGAAAGAAGATGCTAACTGCTGGCTTTGAAGATGGAGGAAGGGGCCACGAGACAAAGAAATGCAGGTGGCCTCTCAGAAACCAGAAAAGGCCAGGAAACAGATTTGCCTCTAGAGCCTCCAAAAGAACTAGCCCTGCTCACACCTTGACGTTAGTCCAGTGAGACTCACTTTGGATTTCTGCCCTCCAGGACTATGAGAAAAGAAATTTGTGTTGCTAGAAGCCACTAAATTTGTGATCATTTGTTACAGCAGCAATAGGAAACTCACACAAGTCCCAAAGACAATTAGATGCAAAAGAGGCTTTCACTCAGAGAGGCAGTGGTAAGCGTGGGTGCTGACAGATCTTGGTGCCAACTGATTCACCCAGAGCACAGACCATCTGCATCCAAAGACACTCTGGAGATTTAGCCATTGGCCAATTCTGCACAAGCGGGAAAAACCCAGAGGTCTCTTCCCTTTCAAAGTCAGCTTTTTTACACAGCTGGAGCAGTGACAACCAAGGAAAGCTTAGAATTGCAGACCCTTACGGATGAACTCATCCAACCCCCTAATTATTTTTGTTCCTGATCATTTGTAGCTTATTAAAAATTGCCAAAACTGTGAATATTTTGTAAACATTAGATGGAAAAAATGTTGCAAAATACACATTTTTCATTTTCCTGACAAGTATTGTTTAATTTTAATGATTTATGATTGCATTTTAAAGCACATTGCTAAATGAGCTGTTACATTTATGTTTTGAAAAATATAAACTCTCTATGATATCTGATCTCATTACCACTTACTGTTACTATAAATAAAATCACAGTAATATTTTTAAAGACTATGTCATTGTTTTCAGATAAATATAAGGATATTTAGCAAAAACTATTAGCTAGACTACATGAGAAGTTGAACTCAAAAGTGAGCAGTTGTCCGGGAAAATTTGTCTGTGTTCATTCAAATCCAGACAACTTTCCTTTATTTTGGAATAAGATGAATATTTGCCTTAACTTTCTACATTGACTTGCTACAGTTTATATTACCAATGCTTTGACTGGCAAATGAGCATATTAAAAGGTGAACACCTCTAACTATAAAACTGATAAATATGAAATAGACTCTAAAAAGGATGCTTTTAGATACATACATTTGCTTTTTATAAAATAAAAAGTGTATCACTAGGTACAATAAAAGAGAGAATTAAAACCTGGAAGGCCATGTAGCAAACAGATTGGCACTGTGGTCACCTGGGAGGGTGCAAGTTCTGTCCAGTGGCTTATTTTTTAAAGCCTATTCATGGTTGGGATAAGATATGAGACCCTGCACTTCATACTGTGGGAATTGGGACTGGAATGACACCTAAAGTTTTAATCACCAAACTACTGTCTCATCAGTAAAAACGAGAGGATCAAAACATTCCTCCTTTGGCTCAATGTATTAAAATGATATTTAGATCATGTATATGATTTCTGAAAGGGGGGGAAGAAAACTTCATAACCAGCGGCTTTCCTTCATGTTAATTTCAAGTTCAAGTTTAGATTACCTATGTAATCTAGCAACCAACAAACTGAAACATAGTCCCAAAATTTTTAGTTCAGACTTGTTATTACCCTTGAGATACTCCATAAGAAAAAAACCAAAACCTCTTTGGAACAATACATCCTGAACCCAAACCCTACAGAATTTTAGTGTATTAACGCTTTGATGTAGGTACGCTCCCCAGCTAGTGTTACACAAGCTATACGGAATCAGTCCACAGTGACTGAGAATTAACAGACACTACAAACATAGGATTATGTGCCAACAAACTTCAGGTAATAAATCTCTCTGATATTGTGTATAAAACTAAAAACAAGTTTTCTAGATTAGTTAATATGCCAAACAATATTAAAAACAAGTAAAAACAGAAAATAACAAGACATTATTAGCCAGACGTGTGGCTTTGCAAAATAACATAGATATTCTAAAAATAAAAATAACATTATTGAAATTAAAACTCGAGACCAGATGAGACCGGACGAGGAAGAGGAGACCAGACCAGACCCAACCCCCTAATTAACACAGAGAGAAAACAACAAGTTCAAAGCCACACAACAGCTGGGTGGTGGTAAAAACCTTAGTGAGAACCCAGATCATCCAACCTAGCCCCCAGTGGCCAAGAGAACAGCCTTGCCTCCAAAAATGCTAACCAAGGCCCAGAACCACCTGTCTCATCACTAAATGATCATGTCCACCCAGATTTATTTGTAGCTCTCCCCTCCATTCAGAGAGATCCAGTAGTCCCCCCTTATCCTCAGGGGGTATGTTCCAAGACCTTCAGTGGATGCCTGAAACTAAGGATAGCACTGAACCCCATCTGTACTATGTTTTTTCCTATGCATACATACCTATGATAAAGTTTAACTTGTAAATTAGGCACAGTAAGAGATTAACGACAATAACTAATAATAAGGCTGGGCATGGTGGCTCATGCCTGTAATCCTAGCACTTTGGGAGGCCAAAGCGAGAGGATCATTTGAAGCCAGGAGTTCGAGACCAGTCTGAGTAAGAGTGAGACCCCATTTCTATAAAAACAGAAAAATTAGCCCTGCGTGGCGGTGTGTACCTGCCTGTAGTCTCCCAGCTACAGTTCAGCACTATCCTCAGTTTCAGACCCCACTGAGGGTCTTGGAACATACCCCCTAAGGATAAAGGGGGACTACTGTATCTCTCTGAATGGAGCGGAAGCTACAAATAAATATGGGTGGACATGAGGCAGGAGGATCACTTGTGCCCAGAAGTTTGAGGCTGCGGTGAGCTATGATGATGCCACTGCACGCTACACTGGGTGACAGAGTGAGACTCTGTCTCAAAAAAAATAATGATAATAATAAAATAGAACACTTACAACAATATACTGTAATAAAAGTTGTGTGAATGTGGTCTCTCTCCCTCTCTCAAAATATCTTATCATACTGTACTCATTCATTTTCAGACCATGGTTGACTATGGGTAACTAAACCATGGAAAGCGAAACTGCCGACAAGGGGGGACTATACACTAAGTAACTTTGATAGGCAAGGCACTCACTGCGCCCTGGGGAGAGGCAAAGATGCAGGTCCTATCTGGAACCGCACTAAGCTCCAGAGGTGAGTGGGTGGGGGGCAAGGTTCTATGCACCCACATCATCCTCTCTTCTCCTAACCCTGTGCTATTTGCAGCCATATAGTCAAACCTCAGGTCTGAAGAGGAGGGAGCACAGCACAGCGAGTTGCACACCCAGGTGCCCCGGCACAGAGCTGGGCTGTCTATCACACAGCCATGCCGAGGGATGCTCCCACTCACAAAGATTCATGTAGGCCTCTAGTGAATAATTAGATTAAAAACTCTGGTTCTCCACTTGTTAAGAAACTTTTGGTTTTTTTCTTTTTTTAATTACAGCAGCATTTATTTCAAGAGTTTTAAAGATAAAATATAGCGCCAGGTGTGGTGGCCCATGCCTGTAATCCTAGCACTTTGGGAGGCCGAGGTGGGAAGATCACTTGAGGCCAGGAGTTCAACACCAGCCTGAGCAAGCGTGAGACCTTGTCTCTACAAAATATAGAAAAATTAGCCAGGTGTGGTGGCGCATGCCTGTAGTACCAGCTACTTGAGAGGCTGAGGCAGGAGGATCACTTGAGCCCAGGAGTTTGAGGTTGCTGTGAACTATGTTGACACCATAGCACTCTAGACTGGGAGACAGAGCAAGACCCTGTTTCAAAAATAATAATAAATAAAAATAAATAAAATAAAATACAGCATTCATGAGTTTGTCCATTCAGCCCACATGGATTGAGCATCTACTATGAGCTGGGCAAAGTTGCCAGGTGGTAGAGACACAAAGATGAAAAGAGAAACCTTCCCGAGACCACAGAGAAGACAAATCCACACCGAGTGACGAGTGTGCTGAGCGAGGAGAGCACAAGACAGCAAGGCACGGGAGGAGGTGGTTCACACCACTGACATCTTAGAGAAATTTAACAAATAAAGGGCCAACTCAAGGGCTCTGTGAATGCTGAACGAAGACTTATCGACACTGGGCTTATCAATCCAGCTAGATCGGCAGTTCGTGACAGGCAACTGTGAGATGAACTGTGGTCAGAGACCTGGGCTTCCGTCTGCCTGTTATGGGTTGTGAGATTGGTAAAGTCACTTAATTTTTCTGGCCCCCAGATTGTTCTCATCTGTAAAATGGGAGTAATAATCCCATGCAACGTGTCTCAGACCTGGGCAGTCCGAGCACCACCCTCCCTCCCCACCCTGGCCACAGTGATTGGCTCAAGGATGCTCACTGTCCGAAATTTTGTTGGAGCTATCAGGAAAGAGACACTCTCTCTCATGCCTGGGTTGCTAAACTGGTTGTTACGCTGCCACTTAAGGAGAGCCTGCTAGAGCATGAAGCCAACGCAGAAGACACCGGCCTGGAGACAGGCGCACAGACAGCCTGGATGACCTCATGGGAAGGCCTTGCGCCAGCTTTGCCTGGTTCTGCTCTGGACTTCTCTGTGCATGAACCAACGCATTTCCTTTGTTTGCTTAATACAAATAGCAATGTAAAAACAAAGCCAACCTACTTAAACCATCTGTATTTAACTCAGACGGTTTCTCTCCATGGCCCACGTTGACTTGAGGACTCCCTGTCACCCTCCAGTTTCCTCTGCAGGAGTAGACTGACTACATGGACCTGGTGGTTGGAGCTAATGGGTCACTATCGTCATCTTCGTCGTCAGTGTGGGTGGCAGGTGATCTTTGACACGATGAATCTTCCTTAGAGACAGACAGAAATGGATGACAGGAAATGCAGAGATGTCAACGTGGAGAAAAGAGGAGTGGAAGATAAGGGGTGGACAGCTGCTGAGAGAGGAGGGAGCAGGCGTGGGGACAGGGCTTGAGGGGATTGGAGAGAGTCCTAACAGCCGCCTGGTGAGCCAGGACTTAAGAGGCTGCATGATAACACCTATGACACAGCTGAGGCACAGTAGCAGCAATGTTTGGGGACTCATACGCAGGCCCTTCCCTGGTAACGTCCAGCATTCCAGAAGCAGGAGCCAAGAACCGCAGCCCAGAGCATGGTGGTGCCTACACCAGTGCGACTGGCCGTATTTGCATAGCCAGAATATCATCTTCCAGGATAACCAATTCAGGAATTTAAATTCACTTCCAGTTCAACTCAGTTCCCTTTCCAGGCCGAGTGTTGAATGTGCCATTTCTTCTTCTGTGCTCAAATATAAAACACAGTCTAGGTGAGAAGGCTCGTGGACCAGGCAAGAGAACGTTTTCCAGGTTTGGCCACGCCTTTGTAATGTGGCCAAATCAAATAAAATGCAGTGCTCAGGGTCAGGTCTTTGCAGTAGAGTTTGAGAATCTACGATCTAGGAAATATATTTCTAATGCTCTCAGAAGTCAGGTCAGGATATAAACCACAGGGGGCAGTCCCTAAATGCCAGGTGACAAAGATGGCAATGATGATAGCAGAGTTCAAACTCTAGCTAATAATCAAGTTTAAAGAGAAAGGAGGTGCCTCAGAGATGATTTAGTTTAACCCACTCCTTCTACAGAGGAAAAAGAGTGAAAGCCAATGAAGTTGGTGTCACACATGCATCACCCCAAGTCACACACCTAGAGAGGAGAGAGCTGGGACAGGAACGCAGCCCCTCCCTCCTCAGGGCTGAGGCAGTGGCTGGGGTGGGAGAAGCCCCCACCAACATTCCCAGGTGAGGCAAGAGGAGTGGGACCGCACACTTTCTGGGTAGTGTTCTCTTGATCGGTGACAACAGTGCTGTTGGATCGTCACTAGCTTGGCCTCTGTGACTAATTTCGAGATTACTGGGCCAACGCTGCTATTCCGTGTTTGGGCCTCAGCCATGACATTAGCATAGGATGATTCATTTCACCATGACACCTCTTGGAATGATTCATCACAGCAATAATAATCCTATCATCCCTTTTTTGTTTTGTGTTTTTCAGTGGCGTGTTAATAAGTGTTTTCACCTCATTAGCTATGTGATCTCCAGAACAACCACATGGGTAGTTAAGTCAACTATGACCATTTCCAGTGACCGAGGCCAAGAAAGGTCAGATGAGCCACCCGAGGTCATCCAGCCAAGGAGGCGCTTGACTGGGACTTGAAGGAGAGTCTTAACTATGTGGACAATATCCTATCCTCCTTCTACATGTTCATCAAAGGGAGCTTCCAAAACCATATTCCTGGCCCTACTTCCCTTGGATATGAGTTTAAATAACACATTTGGTGTCCGATCAGCAGCCTTTGGTCCATCAGTGTCAGATTCTCAGAACCAGAGAATGTGAAGTCACAACAGGGCACATGAACCACACGGTGTTTTTCTAACTGACAGGAGAGGGCCTGCCTTTCCCCCTGCAGTTATTAGAAGGGCGCAAAACATGCCAAAGAGAACCAATATTGCAGCAAATACAGAAAAAAACAGTACACTTTCTGCTGGTGTCAACACAGGGAAGCCTTCAAGCAAAGAGAGTGTTAATGTCAACTTAACCGCCAAGAACCATACAACAGTTGGCTTTCCTTCTTTCTGTACCATTTTTTTTTCCTTTAACATATTCTTTATTTTATAAAATGGTGATATTATAGGTGGGAATTTATTTTTAATATTCATATTTGTTTTGTTTTGAATTTTTAAAATACATAAATATGGAGAATATAACAAATGCCTAAGAACTGATTCCCCCATCACCCCAAATGAACAAAGGCTACCATTATGGTCATTTTTGCCTCAGATATTTTTTATCAAAAAATAAAATTAGACAAAGTTGAAGTTTCCTTTGAAACTCTACTCAGTTCAACTCTACCCTCATCTCCCCAGTGACATCCACGCATGGTATGTGTGTCTATCTGTCTGTATCAATCTACATATAGAAAAAGCATAAAAATAAGGGGAGTTTTTCTATATATGTGTGTGTTCATAAAAACAGCATATAGTACTGGCTTCAAAAAAATTTCTTCCAAAGAAATAAATGCCTATTCTCCCAAATTTCTTCCAGCTAAAGACTGAGATGAGCATGAGGGAGTGAAAAATGGGTGAGCTAGGAATTAGAAGACCTGGGCCTGGGCCCACAGCCCCTGTTCACCCCCTGTGGGAAGGTAGGTCAGTCAGCTTCCTTGGATCGCAGGGAGATTTTTTGTAAAATGAGAAGGCTGCATGAAAGGACCCCTGAGGTCTGCTCCACCTTTGAAATCTGATGACTCTAAGGTTTAATTTCCTCATCTGTCAAATGGAGATCACAATGTCTGCCTTGCTCACTATAGTAAAGATCAAACATGATGTGCAGGTGCTCTGCAAAGCAAGATAATATTAACTATCATCATTCCCCACAAATTAAGCTATTTTTTAAGCTCCTGGGAATGCTTTTAAAGAAACCACTGTTACATACACAGTCATGCACCACTTAACCCACTTAATGACAGGGATGCATTCTGAGAAATGCATTATTAGGCAATTCTGTCATTACGCAAACGTCATAGAGTGAACTTACACAAACCTGGATGGGACAGCCTATTACACACCTAGGCTATATGGGATAGCCAATCCTCCTGGCTACAAACCCGTACAGCATGTTACTGTACTGGATCCTGCAGACAACTGCAATAGTAAGTATCTGTGTCTCGACACATATCTAAACAAAGAAAAGGTACGGTAAAAGTACGGTCGTTATGGGACCACCGCGGTATATGTGGTCTGTTGCTGACCAGAACGTCGTTATGCAGCACACGACTGTATATGGCTCGGCTCAGATCTGTGTGTTGCAGGCAAGCCAGCGTGAAGTAATTGCATTTCCTCTAACCCTGCTCTGTTGGGCAGGCAGTATAGCACAGAGAGTCTCTTACCTCTGTCCGTGAAGACTTAGTGAATGAAATACCAAAAGTGTCTCGTCATTAAATTCTCTCCCCTACAAAGACATTTCACAGATGGACCCACAGCTTTCAGGGTGAAATGCAGCTCGAATCATTCAGGACTGGAGTTGCTTTTTCTGAGACATAATTCTTCAGAAAATCTACTCTGGGCAGAATTTCACTGGTTTTGTGCAGGCTAAAGTTGAAAAAGCTGGTTTGACTTCTGGGGTTAGGGGAGATCGTTTAATTTTCTCAGTAACGTAAGATCTGGTGACGTCTCAATTGAGAAATTTTTCTGGGGAACATCTGAGTTTTTTGAAATGGAAAAATAAGCTTTTTGAAATGTATATTTAAAAACTGCTACACACAGTTCTCCAAGAAACCACATCGCTAATATACACATACAATAATACATACAAATAAAATATTTAAGGGTTTATAGACCAATCCTGCCCCAGCGAAGGACAATGTACACCCAAGCATTAATGCCTTTGCATATACTGGCCTCTCTCCCTGGACAACCTCCTCCCTAGTCCCTTTCACCTGACAACCACTATCCTTCAAAATGCAGCCCATGTGACGCCTCGTCCAGGTAGCCTTCTCTGATGCTCGCCCCCATTCATCGTGCACTGGCGCCCCTTCCGTGATCCTCAGAATGCCCTGCTGTTCCAGAGTGCAGTCACCTCAACTGCACTCTCTTCTAACTCCAGCCACCCGCTCTCACAGTTGTCTACTCAGTCACTTGTCTGACTTCCCCACTGTCCCATGGGCATTTGAAGGCAGGAACTATGCATCACAAACTATAATATGACACAGTGCCTGGCACATGGTAGGCGTATGGAACCAATAAACATTCGTATCCATGTACACACTTGCTCCATGTGTATGTGTGAGTAGCTAATAGTTGTGTTTCACATTCTCAATTTGTTTTCCTGGCTAAATGTTCCATTTGTGTAATGCTACAAAGCATTGAAAGATGAAGCTTGCAGACAATGTGGATTAGATTCAGTCTTTGAACACTGTCAAGATTATGCAAATACCACCAACCACTTCAAGTATAAAATTCTAAAATAGTCAACAAACAGACTTCTTGTCACATTTTTTCCTTTTAACTAAATCTGAAGAAAATATAATTTCAGCATGTGATCTGAGGAAATATAAGTGCCTAATCGACATGATTCTGAGATGAAACACATGCTCCTGGAATGCTCCTTCTGTTCTCTGAATTTTCTTTTAAGTAGTTTATATCACTGAGGCTTTTCTAGCAAATGTACAAGGATGGTTATAAAATTCAAGCCAATTTTAAATCAAAATAAAACTTTAGATTAATTTTAAAGAATTAAAATTCTCAATCAAAATAGCTAGTTTTTTCCTAGAGCTGCCTATTAACCTAGACATTTTAACTGATGTGAAATAAGCCAAATACTAGACGTCTATATGAAACAAAAGAGGCAATGTGGGCTAGTGGGGGCGGGTTGGTCTGGTTGTAAAGTAGACCTACTTGCTATACAAGCTCTGTCACCAATAACTGTACATCTTACTGAGATCACTTCACCCTATAGACCTTAGTTTTCTCATCTGTTAAATGTGAGGGTCAGATGCGACAACGTTTAAGGTTTCTTCATGCCTTATGATTTTAGGAAGGTGGGTGTTTCCTTAAAGCAGTTATTTACGACACGTGGAAAAGTTAGCATGATCTGGCCCTGTGCAGAGACAGGTTTCAGGACTGAGGGATCTCAGTTTCTGACTAGGTGAAACTAGAGCAGTGGTTCTTCAACTTTGGCGGGTTCCCAAAGAGCTTCTTAAAACATAGATGCTGTTTCTGACTCAGAAATTCTTGGGTTGGGCCTGAGAATTTGTATTTCTAGCAAGTCCAGATGATGCTGATGCTGTACTTTGGGAAACACTGTACTAGAATATCTTTTTTTTTTTTAAAGACAGGGTCTCACTCTGTCACCCAGGCCGGAGTGCAGTAGCCATAGCTCACTGTTGTAACCTCAAACTCCTGGGCTCAAGTGATCCTCCTGCCTTAGCCTCCTGAGTAGCTGGGACTATAGACGCATGCCACCATGACCTGCTAATTTTTTTAAATTTTGTAGAGATGGGGTCTCACTATGTTGCCCAGGCTGGTCACGATGGAATATATTGAATATACTTTGCAACTCTAAGAATCTCTGGTGAGTTATCAGGAATTTAGTTAACACCTATATAATTAATGATCTACTCCTACTAGCTGCCCAGTACACCAAGAGGGGGCTTCCTTTTCCATGGGGTTTCAGACACTGCAAAGATAATTTCAAGGGGCACCTGTAATTTCGTATAAACACCTTCCTTTAAGAGACACAATCAAGACCTTCAGCAACAATTGGCCTCTTGGAATAAAAACACTCAAGGTTCAGAAAACCTTAGGAAATTTAGCTGGTTGAGTGACTGGCTTGGCATCATATTACCAGGTTTGCTGAATAAGACGAAAGCATAGCTCCATCAACACTGAGTTCCAGGGAGAAAGGGTCAGACTCCAGAAGGCCAGAAGTTCTTTAGTCAAGCACCACCACCATTATGAAAAAGTCCCTTCCCAAATTCACCCTACAATGCCTGGGCTAAAAAACGAACAAACAAAAAGAGGTTTCTGATAAAGCCATCGATATCACCAGATCTCAAACTTTATGGCACTTTGGAATTACTTGGAGAGTTTTAAAAAATACTGACGCTTGGGTCCTACGTCCAGAGATTCTGTTTCAGTCTGGACTTTGGGATTTTTCAAATTAATAGCTCCCCAAGAGAACTATCGTGAAGCAAAGTCCAAGAATCATATCTCTAAAGAAATGGACTCAGTCTGTTCTTTATCATTTTGGGTCCCACAGCCATTTTTATCACTCCAAACAAAATGACCGTTTGTCTTAAATTACCCTTAAGAACAAACTGACATTTTTACAAGTCCACAAAGGATCACACACACAGTGGGCAATCCATTAATATTTCTTAGCTGTATTGATGCACCTTTCATGCAATTCAGCAAATATCTTTTTGTGTGACAAGACACTCCCCACAGTATACACACAGTTTCTGCTGCAGAGAGCCAGGTGAGGGGTGGTAGAGGACTTTGGCCTTCCAAGTTGTAAGTGCCTTGAGGATATCACCCAATCCTAAAACCTTTCGAACTCTCAAGTGCCTACCCGGCTCAGTGCTGGACAAATCAGAGACACTGAGCAAATACTTGCTCTACTGACTTGAATTTATGACTATCTCCAAGCATATGGGAACGGAGATCTTAGCAGAATGTGCTGTTTCATCGTGCAGTACAAGGTGTGTGTTTCAGTGTGTGTGTTGGGAATGTGCGCAGTTTCATTCCTTTAAATTCCTCAGACGAAATGAGAACGTTAAGGTTGGAACCTTATAAATATACCATGTAACTATTTCCTGAGAAAGCCTTCATTTCCCAAAGTGCATGGAAGTTTCTGGTGCCTTGAGACACATCCCTTTCTGACTACAGCCAATAAACCACAGGGGCCACCCAAGGCAGAGAAGAACATACGTGGGTTAATTCTGGCTTTTACCACTATCTTAACAAAGCAGTGGCCGTAGGAAAGTTATTGCAGAGTGGAGATAAAAGACAACGCCACAACGGTTAGAGGGACAGGGCCACCTCCGTTACATTTGCACGTGCCATTCCAGATATTTTCTCAGAACGCTACAAACCAGACCTGTGGTTAAGATCCAAGCGGACTGAGAACTGCCTTTGCTGAAAGCAGCAAGAAAGGTTAAAACGTGAAGGCTGATTTTTCACTCAAAACTGCTGTCTAGAACTCTCCCCGGCTACCCCATCCATTGCTAATTAGGGGCAGCCAAGCCTTGACATGTACACAGTTCTCTATGGTAAAATTGATTATTATATTACTATGGAAAATAAGGAAGTCATTTCGCTCGAAATATCAAATTCCACAAAATCATACATGGCAGCTGTTAGCGTATGCACGTGGGGGAGGGGCGAGTGTGTGAAAATATTAACCCGCTCCACTTCAGTTTTCTGACGTCTTGTGCAGACTTGCAAAGAAAAGAAAAGAGGAAAAGCGACGAAAAGAAAAGATTCTGAAGCATGTAAGGCAGAAACCGATGACAAAGCTACGTGATGGATGGATTTTTTTAAGGTTAAAAAAAAGATTCCCGTGATATAAGATACATCATACACACCATTTTATGAGTGTGGATTTGCTTTGACACACTTGCAAGCAGAAAACCAGTATCCCTCTACTGCGTGCGCTGGAGCCACTTTTAATTGCATCAGATAAAGAAACGAGGTGAGTCATGTTCGGTTGTGCTTGTGCCTGCTAACGGATCGTCACATCCACGTCCAAATATGTCCCCTGAACCTCCCTACAGAAGTTGATACGCTTACTTGCTTGTTCGGAGATGATTCAAATAGTTTTGCTTAAAATTCTAACTTTACTTAAAGATGCCTAAGAGTTGCTGACATTCATATTACAGCTACTTCAGAGGTGCTTAAAGGCAATTCCCAAGCGTTATTTCTTGGCGAAAAATCCCCGTCTTGTGAATTCTAGCACGGCACTCCCCTCTGGGCTCAGAATGAGTCTGAGTCTGCGCTCAACAGATACGAGGCATTTCAAACACCTTTACGTTCATTTTCCATCACTGACAAATTGCAGCGAGTAATACAAAACACCTCAACCTCATGACACTGTCATCGTTTATAAAGTTTTGGGATCCTGACTATGTCCCCTTCCATCCTCCCAGGTCTGGTGATAACGCAATCTGTTTTCCAGGAGCCACATGACTTTCCTTCGTAAAAGAGTTTAGTAACCAGCGTAAAAAGAGCACAGAGACTTCCCAACATTGGGATCGCTGATTTCACTGGGGTCTTGAGGATCTGTTTTAGGTCATGTTAAACCGCCGTTGTGAATCATTAATTTTTTTTTTTAAACAAGAGGGGGTGGGGATACAGACAAATCGCATACTCATGCACAAATTCTGAGCGCCGACAACATGGTCAGAGGTGCAGCCTGGACTGGAGAATTTAAAAGAAAAAAAAAAAAGTTGATTTCTCCCTAGTGCTGGGGAAAGAAAGGTAGGGTGACATCATGCAACCTTACCTTTCTGAAACAAACCAGGGCGCCTGGCATGAAGCGCTGACCTGCGGCCACCGACGCCGGGAGTCATTTTGGGTGTCGCGCATGTGCCTCCCTAGAAAATTCCAGTGACATTCTACCAGCCTTCTGCATGCCAATCATGACGAGCCTCCACGTAAACTCTCCCCAGTCTGGAAAGGGGCGGGGGGGGGGGGGATGCAAGCGAGGGAGGGAGCGAAAGAGAAAGAGCCGTCCCAGAGCACTGCACACCCGTCTGGAAGGGCAGTCACATGCCACCGGGAGCCATTCCTGCTGCATTACACATGCTGAGTGCAAATGGCAAACAATATCAGTCGATGTTTACACCACATGTCCTCAGCCTCTTCACATATCAACACCCAAGCCAGCTCTGTGCAGACGGGCCTCCTGAGAAGCTTCTGAAGGACGGGTCTTGGCTAATCTCGCTGGCCATTTTGTAA
This sequence comes from Varecia variegata, assembly GCA_028533085.1. Lineage (NCBI taxonomy): Eukaryota > Metazoa > Chordata > Mammalia > Primates > Lemuridae > Varecia > Varecia variegata. The sequence goes on along the minus strand of CM052446.1, from coordinate 46,672,253 downwards.
AAATTCCTTAGCCCCCGGGCCTGGTCACTTCGCTATTTTTGGTTGCTGCTGCTGCTGGTGGTGGTGGTGGTGGTAGTGATGGTCTGTTTGCTTGCTTGCTTGTTTTTCACTCCGGGTTTTCACGGGCAACAATTTGGTCCTGCATGTGCCCAAAAGGACCTTAGCAATGTAGCCGCATCAGACGGCACCAATAAAGTGACCCCCGACCAGCAAAGCTCCTGAACCACTTGCCCCGTTTATATTTCCGTGGACCCAGGACATGGAGTGAGATGACCCATCATTTCACCTGCGAAGTGCAATCCAGTAGGAAAAGTGGATTCTACTTTGCTCTGGGCAGTGGCTGGGGACAATTTTGTGCCCTAGAGAATGCTGGAGACAGTTTGCTGTCAGGATTGAGGGGGTGCTGGGCAGAGACCAGGGTTGCTGCTAAAATCCTACAGTGCTCAGGACAGCCCCCCACAGAAGAGAGTTATTTGGCCCAAGATATCAACAGTGCTGTGGTTGAGAAACTGTGCTCTAAGGCTAAGACCTTCAACCAGTCACGCAGAAAATATAACACCAAAAAAAAAAACAACCAGCCAGGAAGCCCATCTCTGTGAGGAAGGGACTAAAAACCCTGGAGTCAAATGACAGGTTTGGCCCCATTCATGGTTTAATTACTTGCAAATGGTGCTCATTTTTCCTCCCAGGAGCCACCATTCTCCTGCCAAGTTTTTTGGTTTTTTGTTTGGTTGTTTTTTTACTTTTCTCCTTCCAGATCTCACCCTGTGATACTTACACAATCAAACCAAATTAAACCTCTGCATGATTTTCTAAATCAAAATCTGCTGTCACAGGTACCTTGTTGCCTGGTCACATAGAACCACCATCATTCTGAATTGTCCTGTCTGGCACAGTCTGATGTTAATCCAAGGTGCCTGGCGTCTGCTATCGTCCCCTCCCCAAATGATTCAATAGCGTCTGCTTTTTAAAAGATAAAACCTCTCCTGAAGAGCTCGTAAATGGCTTAATGATTGAAGCTTGCTAGGTTCTCCTATTTTACCTAGACTCTTGGAGACCAGGGGGTTTGGGGGGGCAGATCATCTCTCACCTGGCACCACCCATGGTCACACGGGTAATAAGGGAGGCTTCCCTCCTGCTGGGACTGAGCTGGGACTCTGTGTGTGACATTTCTGCTGCCTACTGAAGAGTCTCAGTGAAAGCCAGTCAGACGTGTCTACACAGCCTGTTTCCAGCTGCCACCAGAGGCCCCTCCACACCCCACCAGCCCCCATGAGGTCCCAGGAGAGCCCGAGGGCTCTTTCTTCCTAATTTAGTCACAGCCCACAGGCTGCCCCAGGCTTGGTTGGCTCTTGGCCGCTGACTCAGTCCCAGACACCTAAAGGCGCCAGTCCCAGATGCTGACCTGCGGGAACCAGCCAACCTGGCCCCAGCTGCATTTCTGCTCTGGCCCTGGGTCCCTTCCATGATCTAGTAGGTTTCCCCAAGGCATAAGACTTGACTCCAATCAGTCATTGCACGTTTTGCTTTTCCTCTCTCTGTTTTATTTCATTATGCCCAGGACTTTCTTAGGATAAGAGTTTACTGAAAAGTGCTCCACCACAGACATCCCCCCAAACCCACATTGAGGGCTCCACTCCCACTTGTCCCCAAGGGAGAAGCAGTGGTTTGTGTGATTAAGACCAAAGGTCTGAGGCTGGGCACGGTGGCTCACGCCAGTAATCCTAGCACTCTGGGAAGCCAAGGCAGGAGGATTGCTTGAGAACAGGAGTTCGAGACCAACCTGAACAAAATCAAAACCTGTGTCTCTACCAAAAAAAAAAAAAAAAAGAAAAACAGAAAAACAGTCGGATGTGGTGGTCCCAGCTACCAGGAGGCTGAGGTAGGAGGATCGCTTAAGCCTAGGAGTTTGAGATTGCTGTGAGCTCTGATGATGACACGGCACTCTAGCCCAGGCAACAGAGTGAGACCCTGCCTGGGGGGGGGGGGGGGAGGTCTGGAGCCAACAGCCACAACCAGCCATGGGAAAGGGGAATAAGGACCGTGCCAGTCTCCAGAATTATGGAAGAAGGCATGTGTCACTTGGTGCAGTCAGTGCTGCGTATCTGCTATTGTGAGCTCCATAACATGAGACGCATTGAATGTGCACTTAATTATTAAAATAAAAGGCACCCTGATATATGGCCTGGAGTATGATTCCCAGAAGAAGAAAAGTCAATACTTAGAATGAGCCCTTCTAATTGTATAACCCTAGCTCTTACCCCAGGGCCAGGACACAATCCAAAGTCCCATCTGGAAGTGAAAAGGCACAAACTGACCATTCAATGTAGTAGACATGTGTTGAACACCTACCGTGCACCAGCACTGTGCTAGGCAAGGAAGGAGGGAGGAACATAAGGTAATATTGAGTCCGAATGTGCAAGGCATTATGCTACTTGCTTCACACATTCCCTTGATCCTCAAAAGTCTTAAAAAATTAAGGTCACTATCCCCTCTTTACAGATGAGAACACTGAGGCTCCAAATGACTGAGTACCTCATCTAAAGTGTCAAAGCTAGTATGTGGTCATTTGAAACTAAGTCTGTTTGATTCCCCAAACTTTGTCTTTCCACTAAAACACCTCCCAGTGTGCAGGGTGAGTCACAAATATAAATAATATAGTAAAATGAGATGAATGCTACAGGGAAGATTTGTTCAAAGCATAATAAGTACAGGACTAACTCCTTGCGAGGCCTAGTGCACAGTGAAAATGCAGGGCACTTGTTCAAAACTTATTAAGAATTTCAAGATGGCAACAGCAGACCATTAAACCAACCAAGCCCAGGGCCTTTGGAGGAGTGGGATCCTGTGCAAATTTATGCCCACGCATCAGTCCTGAATGGGAAGGAAGAACTCGGGGGTTGAGCGATGGGAGTGGGAACCACATCTTCCATCTACCCTGACAGCAGCTGTTTAGGCACCACTGCCCTAAGGTTGTTTGCTGGGTATTCAAGCCTGTTCCTATTTCCTTTGGCTAACCCTTTCTCTTGCTCCATCCAGAGCTAGCTTTAAGGTGAGAGGTGGAACTTGGGCTGGCAGAAGCAGACGACACATCTGGCCCAAATGAATATTGTTATTTATTATGATACTATGGGTCTCTTTGGGTGCCACAGTGGAAGGAGACCTCCAGGACACGTTCTGCCGCAGGAGATGCCGTGATCCTCAATGGAAGTGGGAGGGGCATTAAACACAGTAACGTAAGGGGGACGCAACAGGCAGGGCACACAGCCCATGTGTCGGGCAAAGGCAGGGAAAGGCTAAGATGCAGTGAGTATAATGGATGTTCACCTGGGAGGTGGGAGACATGGCCTAGGCCTGGCTTCTTCACTCACCCACTGTGTGACCTCCAGCCAGTTACTGAGTCCTTGAGTCCTTGCAGCTCAAGACACCCAAAAGCCAAGTACACAGGAGTTTAAGGATGTACCATGTAGCCATTAAAAAGTATCTCCTGTCCACTTACTATTTAATGTTACATTAAAAACTAATGCACAAAATTGTATGTATATCATAATTACAGCCATGTAAAAAGCAAAATAACACTTTGGTAGGAAAGAAATACTATTAGAGAACAAGCCAAACTATTAACAGGGCAGCTGTGTTTAGGTGGTAGAATCACAGGTAGTTTTTTTCTCCTTTCTTCTTTTTTAGATTTTTGAATTTTTCTTTAATAAACTATCCATTTTTCATTTTAAAAATAATTTTTATAAGGCAAAATAATTCAGCTGGGCTAATATTGTCCCATCTAGCTTATAGAGCCTTCAAATGAACTCCCCCCCCCACCCCAGATCAAGGTGTCAAATGCAGCCCCTCTCCCGAAGCAGGAAGTTCTCTCCTGGAGAACCACGTGCTAAAAGTAAGGACAAGGCACCTGTGGACGTGAGGTGGCTAACACGAGGCACGGCCACGTCTGTCTGCACGTGAAGGCCAGAGCACGTGATTCAGATGGGTTTCCTCACTTACGCTCCAGGAAACTCTTTGCAAAAGGAGGTAGAACATGCCAGCACATGGTTCAGGGATCACAGAGGTTCATTTTATGACCTCAGACTTCACCAGAGAGATCAAGGTCATCAACGTTGAGATAGCTTCTTGGTACATGGCTCTCTGCCCCTTTCCCTGTGTCACCCACCACCTCTATGACCACCACCACCGCCGCCACTGGCCAGAGTTAACTGCAGACAGGCAGGATCAAGGGAAAAGGCAGGGTAACTGCTCAACCCATGGTGGTGGGCTTGCCCTGCGGTCTCTGATTTAACATTTGGATTCCCTTTGCTCAGTTTTATATACCTTTCAGGGTGGTAGTAGGGAATTGTTTTTTCTTTGGAGTATGCAAGTACACAGAGAGTAGCAACCAGTGATGAATCCAGGTAAGTCAGTCCAGGATCAGAGACCCTGTGGCTGGGCCTCCTCTGATCCTCAGCACACTGGGCCAGGACTGGCTACCTGGTCTCTGTTTTTGCCTGGGAATCTTGCTGGAGCCAAATCTCCACCCCTGCAGGATGGGCAGAGTGAGTCCCTGCCATCATCCCCCTGCCCTCGCCCCTGCTGGGATAAGCCAGTGGATGCCTGGAATAGCCCAGTTCTTGCCCAAGAGGGACAGAGGCTTCCATGGTCTGAGAGATCCCAATGCACGCACAGCATTTGAGGAAACCACCAGAAACATTCCTGGGGCTTTTCTTTTTCTCTCCTCTCCTCTCTTTTTTTCTTTTTCTTTCTTAACCCTTTCAACGCAAAGTGGCAGTTTAAGGTGAAACTCTCTCTAAACACCAGTTTCTCTTTAAAACCGGGGCCAACTATGCCATCTTTAGCAATGGGGGGACAAAGAAAAGCTAAGCTAGACAAGAAGAGGTCTCAGTCCCCTGGAATGGATGGAAGGCAGTAAGTAGAATACAAAGTGATCCCTTGAAAGAGCAATGGCAGAGGTTCCAGCCTCTTATTACAAGGAGACGTAAGAACAAAGACAGGATTCGTTCCCAGAATGAACAACCTCAGCCTCTGAAAAGGCTACATCCTGCACAAAGGCCGGCCCCAGCCCATTAGCAGAGGAAACCAGTGAAGTGTTGTGAGTCAGACAGTGTGGGAATGAGCCCTTCCTAGAAAAGGAAACTGGTTCTTTGTTGAGCAGGGGTTTTAATTCCTGCCTGGTTAACTGTTGTTGCTCTGTGGGTTCTCCAGAGGCCAGCAAAACAGAAGCAGGAAGCATCATTAAATTTTCCAGATTTGATCTTTAAAGACTGAACGTAGCTTCAAGACATAGATGTCATGTTGGGTCCGCAGGGTGATCATATCCCCAGGACCTTTGCACAAGCTGTCCTTGCTACCTGAAACGTCCTTCCTTGAATCTGTACCATCTGTCCTTGCTATAGCTGTATGCCCAATGTCTGGAACAGTACCTGCCACATGCAGAGCCCCATATGGTTGAATAAATGAGTCCCAGTAGGGTCTATCCCAATGACTCTGGGATTAGAGGACACCAGTCACCTAAGACAGCTGCCGCCAATCTTCCCATGGCCCAAAATAATGTCTCACCATGGGCCTTACCAGGAGCGTCTGGGTGTCAGGTGAGTGCTGAGGTACTAGCAGAGTAGCTGAAACCCAACTTTGTCCAGTTCCCCTCTAAGAACACCAGTGTCTTTTATCTTATCAGCTAATCCACGGTGCTGTACCCAGCACTGTGCACTGTCTTCCTTCTCTGTTATTGCAAAAGATCAAAATATCTTCTAATACACTATTAGACATTCTCCACCTTGGCATCATTTCCGATACACACATGTACAAAAACAAGTAATAGGATGGGATCTATCCTAAGTTTAAAGAGTCGGTATTTTAATCCTCTGCACACCCTGGGAGTGCTTTCTGACACCCCTTCCGGAATAGGAGGAGGAGGAGGAAACCACTCTGCTACAACTTTGTTCTACTACTTACTTCAATTAAAAGTTTAATGACAAGAGTATTGCACTCATCAAAACATGATTCCCAGAGCCAAACACCAGAGGCATATAAAGATATAAAAGTTGGAAAACATATCACATATCACATGTTACTGATCTTTCATAACAAGCTGAGGACAAAAGTCACCTTTCTTTGGGATCAAAATATTCAGCAGTATAATCAGAGGTGTAGGGCATGGAAAAAGGATGTGTGCTTGGAAGGATAATACCAAACAGAAAGCAAAATAAAAGCAGGTGGAATCTGTGCTCCAAACCAAACTGGGAAGGAATCCTCACAGTCAGGGAAGTTGGGGGGCTGGAAGCTGACAGCCCTACAGCTGGCCAAGAAAGAGAGGGGCAGCTCGGAAAAGCTTTGGCAGCATACCCCCTAATTCTCGATGAGGAAACAAATCGGATTCTAAGTTGTTTTCCCTTTAAAGAGCACGTGGCATTTGTTTGCTGAGGCTTAACTGATCTCTCAGAGGCCTTAATTAATAAACGCACCAACCTCTCTTGTGTGGGCGCATTGCAGAACAATGAGTTTTGAGAGAATTGGCAAGAAGATACATCTTTCACTCCAGCCAAGTTTTATTAACTCAAATTCCAATACCATTCTGAAACAATTTCCAGGAAATTGGGTCTGTTCTGATGCATAAATCATGAATTATGTATACGAATGCATAAAACCTGCCGACAGGCAGCAAGACTGGCTCCCCACTTCGGGATTTCTCTACTTTGTCTTTTGCTGAGTCTTAAACAGAGAAGCACAGCCACCTGCACACCTTTGACCGAATGATAGTTCTCCTCTGGGCAAGGAGGTCACCCTCACTCCCTGAGCCCAGATGTGGGAGGGACACGCATTGAGGTGTAAGGAGGAAGAGACACCAGCCAGCCAGATCAGCCAAAGCAAACCTCAGGAGCAATGGGATGATAACGTCACAACCAGGCCACTCTCGCAACCACCCTCAGTGGCTCCTCTGAATCTCAGTTTCTCTCTTAGGTGGCCATACTTGAGCTTTCTGCACAGGACAAGACTATAAGCATTTGAGGGCAAGGACTCCACAACACCCAGCACAATGCTTTTCACACAGCAGAAGTCTGTTCAATGTTTTCTAAATCAACAAATGATGAACAGGCTTTTCCTTACATTGATTATAATTTCAGAAGTTTCCATCCAAATTTGGGATAGGAATATACATACGTAACCTAAACACTTGTATCCCTGCCATATGCTGAAATAAAAAAAAAAAAATTGGGGCTAAAAGTGGTCAGAAATTCATTCTTAACATTTGAGATTTAAAGTTTTAAAATCTTGATCCAACACCAACTGGTCAAAACGTGATGGTAAGGGTTGGCCAAAGACTGGACTCACACACCTGGCCTGCACTTATCCACTGAAGTAGCCTAAGCCATGGGCAAAGTCAGGAATCCGCCTTCACTGTCACAGACACACGTTGGAGCATTAAGGCCCAGGGCTGTCTCCACTGCCCGCGTCAAGCCAGCCGCCCTCCCAGCTGCCCTCCCCTGAACAGGCTGGGCTGGGGTCACTACAGGGCAGCTCAGGACCAGGCCAAGGCGGTTGGGAAACCAGCCAACAGTAGTTTTCCTTTGGTGGTGATTTTTTCAAGGCAAGGAGGAAACTTATTAGCCAACCACTTAAAGTTCCCTCTTGAGGAAAGAACAAATGGTATCAAGGAAGGTGGTTTTTCAATTTCACAATGTTAATGGGCAACCAGCAAAAGTCTCATGCCTTTTCCCCCCCAGACGTCTACTATATGGCTTCTAATTTCTTAAAACAAATAAAGCTACGTTCCCTCGATCTTTCTGCACTGTAAATTTCTAAATTTCCTTAAAAGACAAATAATGTAGATGCTAAACACAATTGCATAATTTTATATAATAGAAATGTAATAGCTACTTCCCATAAGGGCAGGTTAGGTAGGTTGGGTTATTTGGATGAACTCTCTGGCTAAAAATGACTCGGGATAAATCACCTTAAAAACTCCGAAGAGTTTAAAAACAGCACAGCCTTGCCAGGCCAATTTTGGGGGAAAGTTTGCACCTAAAGACACTAGAGGATAATTTGAGTGCCAAAGCTGCTTTTGCCTTGCAGACAGTGGAGGGGTAAGGATGGCAGATGTCAGGGCCCGGAGCACATCCAATGTAAAGACTCCTACAGGGAACTTTACCTGTGCTAAGCTGGGGCCTAAAAGGCTACACTCTCAGGATTAGGATGAACCAGAACTAAGCTGTCACTTCCTGTCCCTCCCCAGCCCCATGGGCCCAGAGAGAAATCTGAGCAGAACAGGAAAAGAAAAAAGAAGGGGGAAAAAAACTCTAAGAAGATGTGACGAGAGGCCCTGCCCTCACACAGATTCACACCCAGGATCCCACAACGTAGGGAGGGTATGAATTTGGTTTGTAGTGACACCAACAGGAAGCCAGAAGAAGGAGAGTACACTTATTCTAAGCCTCCGGGAATCTCCACAAATAATTTCTTTAAGGAAAATGACTAGCAAAACAGGCATGTAAGGAAATACGTAATCAGGAATAATAAGGAAATAAGGCAACAGGAATTAGAAGAACCAATAGAAACAACAGAGAACAGAAACAGACCTGGACAGGCTTCAAATACAAACTTATTAAATTTATATTGTGCCAACCCCATGAAAAAGTAAACAACAAGCTTGCAAATATCTGCAAGGAACAAAAAATTATAAAAACTGACTTAGCAGATTTAGAAAAGAATCAAACAACTTCTAGAAAAGAAAAAGTAACAGGTGAAAATCTTAATTGACGTGTTTGGCAAAAGATTAAAGCCAATAGAAGAGAGAATTAAGAACCAAACATTAAATCATAGGCAACTGTTCAGAATACAGCATCAAAAAGCAGCAATATGGAAAACACGGAAGAATGTATTTAAAATATGAAGAATATAATGAAAAGACCCAACACACATTTGACTGGAGTCCCAGAAGAGAACAACGGGCATGGGATGAGGTAATATTAAAGAGATAATAGCTGGGGATTTTCCAGAACTATTGGAAGACACCATGGAGTCAAAAGAGCGAGCATCTCTATCAAAATAAATATAAAGGAATGCACACCCAGACACATCAGTGATCACAGTGATTAATGTCAAGAGAAAAGCTCAAAGGAAAAAATATAGATTATCTTTAAAAGGAATGCTGGTTAGACTAAAAAATATCTCAATGTCAAAAATGGAAGCCAATAGACAGTTGAATAGCACTGTAAGAAAATAATATCAACCTGTAATTTTATACACTGATGTGGAAAGGTGAATAATGGCCTCCAAAGTCATAGTCCCTGGAACCTGCGAATGTTACCTTACAGGGCAAAAAACGACTTCGCAGATGTGATTCAGTTAAGGATCTCAAGATGGGTTGATCATCCTGGACTGACTGGGTGCACCCTAAATGCAGTAAGGAGTGTTACAAGAGGCAGGTAAGGAGAGATTTGGCACAGAGAAGGTGAAGTGACTAAAGAGAGAGATTTGGAGATGCTACAACAGCCGCCTGATGGCCACCTGGGCTTTAGGGATGGAGGAAGGAGCCCATGGACCAAAGAATGTCGGGAATGCGGCTCTAGATGCAGAAAAGCCAAGGATTCTCCCCTGGAACGTGCAGAGGGAGCAGGGCAGTGCTGACATCTTGACTTTAGCCCAGTGAAATTGCTTTTGGGTCTTCTGTCTTCTAGAACCATAGGAGAATACATTTGTGTTAAGTCACCAAGTTTGTGCTAATTTGTTACAGCGACCTTAGGAAACTAAGACTACAGCCACGAATCCCCTTCCACAACAAAGGTGAAATCCAGGAGTCTTCTCGAGAGCCTTCATCACCAGCAAGGAAATTCTAAAGGCTGCACTTCAGGCAGAAAGAAAGTGTTCTAAGATGAAAGACTGGAAACACAAAAAGGAATAAAGAGAAAAGAAAGTAACAAATGCATAAGTAAATTGAAATGAACCCTGATTGTAAAGAACAATATATTTTGTGGTGTTCTTTAAAAATACAGAATTAAAAACACACAGCAATTGAAAGAAAAATATATTTGGGAGATGTTAAACATTTTTAGAGTGTTCCAAGGACCCAATAGGAAATGAAAGTTTGGATAAACTTTAGACTCTAAGTATAAATATTATAATTTTTAGAATAGAAAGAGTATATAACTTTCAAATTAGTAGAGGGGAACCTGGGGGAAAAACTATAGAGAAAAGCAAGGAAGGTACCACAAAAGTGTAAGTGAGGAAGGAGGCTGCAATGGCTCAGGGACACTCAGGGGCTTCTAGGTGCCAGAGGCATCTGTTTATCAACCTGGTGATAGTAACATAAGTGTTTGCTTTGTTTATTAAACTCTGCATCAATGCTTTAGGTATTTTTCAGTGTGTATGCAGTATCTTACAGTGAAAATGGTTTTTAAAAAAAGCACAAACTTATCCCTTTAAACTACACTCTAGGCCGGGCGCGGTGGCTCATGCCTGTAATCCTAGCACTCTGGGAGGCCAAGACGGGAGGATCGCTTTCAGCTCAGGAGTTCGAGACCAGCCTGAGCAAGAGCGAGACCCCATCTCTACTAAAAAAAATAGAAAGAAATTAGCTAAACAACTAAAAATAGAAAAAATTAGCCGGGCACAGTGGTGTGTGCCTGTAGTCCCAGCTACCTGGGAGGCTGAGGCAGGAGGATTGCCTGAGCCCAGGAGTTTGAGGTTGCTGTGAGCTAAGCTGACCCCGTGGCCCTCTAGCCCGGGCAACAGAATGAGACTGTGTCTCAAAAAAATAAAAAATAAAAATAAGATAAAATAAAATAAAATAAAATAAACTACACTCTATGTCCAGACTCTTTTATCTCAGTCCAGTGTTCAGCAGATCAAAAATCCATAGATGTGTTCACACAAAAACCTGCCCACGAATGTTTACAGCAGCTTTATTTGTAATTGCCAGGACTTGGAAGCTACAAAGATGTCTTTCTCAGTTAAATGGTGGATGGATAAATAAACCATGGTACATTGAGACAATGGAATATTATTAAGTGCTAAAAAGAAATGAGCTATTAATATCAAGCCATAAAAAAGCATGGAGGAAATTTAAATGCATATTACTAGGTGAAGGAAGCCAATCTGAAAAGGCTACATATGGTGTGATTCCACATATGTGACATTCTGGTAAAGGCAAAACTAGAGACAGTAAAAAGATCAGTGGTTGCCAGGAGATGTGAGGGAGGAGGGCTGAGTAGGAAGAGCACGGAGGATTCTTAGAGCAGAGAAAACATTCTGTGTGGTGCTGTGAGGATGGACGTGTCGTCACACATGTGTCTAACCCCAGGGAATACACAGCAGAACTCCGGGTAATCATGATGTGTCCATGCAGGTTCATCAATTGTAACAAATGCACCACTCAGCTGGGGATGTTGACAACCAGGGAGGCTGTGCATGTGTGGAGGAGGCTGTTTATGGGAAATCTCTGTACCTTCCTCTCAGTTTTGCTGTGAAGCTAAAACTGATCTAAAAAAATAAAGTCTTTACAAAAAAAAAAAAAATTGCCTTGAGGGGAATGTCTGTTCTCTCTCTCCCCTAAATTCCTTTCCAAAATCTAACATCAATAGTTTTTTATTTGCACTTTGCAATTTTATTGCTTTCACCCAATAAACTGTTTCTATTCGGGCAAAAAAAAAAAATCCACAGATGGGTTGTCCAGAGATGGTCTCATCCAGCCTCTGTCTACAGACAAGTAAATTATTATAATAACCAGTTTACGGATGATCCCACTCAAGTCTAATGAAGTTAAATGATTTGTCCAAGGTCATAGTGACCTCATCTAGACAGTTAATTGAGAAAAACTTTATTTTCAATTTTTCTAACAAAAGCAAATTCTATTTTTTATTCTCTCTGCCCCCTACACACTCCATAGCTCACAAACATCTGAGAGATGACTCAATCTTGTACCTGTCACACTAAGATAGCCCCAGAACTGAGACTGCATCCCCCCCGACTGACTATTGTGGGAATGTTAAGAAAGACAGGACAGTGGCTACAGTGTGTGAGTGCCTGTAACTAGCAGTGCTTTTGCAAGACTGTCCTTTAACATTCATGCAACGGTACAATTCAAATGGCGCAACAACAGGGATTAAAAAAACAGGGCACACAATCAAGCCTGGACTTGAGATGCTTCCCAATGAGATGCTTGCCAAAAGAAGTGCTGCTACAACAGCAGAACGTTATGCATCACACCAAAGGGGAACAGCCCCACACCGGACACACTAGAGAGGAGCATCCATTGCCCCTGACCAAGGAACTCTCCCAGTCAAGGAGGAAGCGTCACATAGCTTTTCCCAGGGTGGAGGGAAGCAGATATTAACAATGGCTTAAGAAGTAAACTTGCACAGAGTTTTTAAGAAACCAATTTTTAAAGAGCAACTTATTGCTAATTTTCTATAAATCTCCTAACAAAATGAAACCACTGCCTTAAAGCACAAGATTTTCAACATCGGTCACGGAAAACGTAGGAGCTTCACATTTGCCTCTGGCAAGAATCCACTTCTCCCAGGTCTCTCTTACTCTCAACTTTCACTCTGCAAACTCTTATCGCTTCAGTGAACTCTCTTAAATGAGGATACTCTGTTCGTGTAAGTCAACAAGCTAGCAATTCAGTTAAAAACTTTCAGAGTCAAATCACATCCTGCACATGGGGAAACGGTTTTCCAAAAATGTGGCCATTTTCATTAAAATAGTCCAAGTCACGGATAGCCATAGTGGGTTCACTTTAGGGCATCCCTAGAACATATTCTACAAAACAATATGACAGCAGAGCAGAGCCCCTGAGTGCCCTCACTTCTCAAGCCACCTTGCAGGGAAAGAACCCAGAAGATGCAAAGAGGAGGTAGCTAAATGAAGAAGTGTCTCTTTTCCCAAGAAATAGAAAAAAGAGAAGGAAAAGATTAGAGTCAGGCCAAGACAGAAAGAAAATCAATGTCTTTAGCACACACAATGGAAAGAGTGGGATGAATGGAGGGAGCTGTTTGTCTACACCCCAATCTGATCCTGCTACATCTACCTCTCAAGTAAGATTTTCAATCGAGTCTCTTAAAATTCATTCCTATGGCAAAGATAGGCCGTGAGAGGATGCCCTGCCTTTCAACTCTTGACTTTCTTGTCGTCTAGCACCCAGACCGGTTTTACAGAGACATCTTGTAAAGTTTGGAAACTCTGTCCACACACGCAAATTAAGATCACTGAGATCGTGGTTACGCTCCTTGCTTGGATTGATAGCAGTGATAACTGTAATTATACATACCCCGCCGTAGTGGAAAACCATGCTACACACCTCCCCGCTTTATCTTTATCTCCCCTCTCTCTGTGGGCCAAAAGGAAACAATGCCCTACATCACTCTGGTCTCTTCCGGTCAGCCCCATTTCACAGATGAGAAAACTCAGGCAGGACGGGTCGGCAGGCCCATGGGTGAAGAAGGATTCCAAGATTCCTATTTTCAAACTACCAGCCCACAGATGACCACCCTGATGAAAACGCTGTTCCCTCCCTAGAGACCCATCACACCCTTCCTGACCCCAGGCCTCCATACCCGAGGGTGATTCTTGGCTCTTTTTCAGGCCTCAAGACTCTAGGAAAGTAATGGAGACCAGTTAAGCTGGTACGTCAATGTCAGCAGCATACCCCTACTCAGTCCCAGCTAATTAAGACTCTGCCACTTGGTAGGGGGCACACTTTTCACTACAGGACACCCAGTTCCACCTTCTAGGAAAACAGCAAGGTCTAGAGCTTAAAGGAAATCAGGCAGGGCCTGTGATTTAAGAGGTCAGGTAAGTAAGAATTCTACGCAATGATAATCGCTTCCCTGCGCTTGTATAGAACTTTATGCTTGTGAAAATGCCCTTCCACTGAGTTCCTTCTTCCTTCTCTGCGCCTCTAGCAGTGGTAGCCTGCCTCATGGGGAGAAGAGAAAATGTGAGAGCTGGCAAAGGAGGAGACCTTAGCAAGTGATCAGCCCAGCCCTCCTGTTTTCCAGAGTGCACAGTCCGAGAGGAAGGTCCTCATCCACAGATGGACGTACATTGTTGATGGCAGCGCTGAGACCACAGTCGGGCTTCTGGGCCTGGCAATTTCCCCTAATAAACCTGTAGCTTCCACATCCTCTGCTGGTAGCTGCTTTCAGGTTGGTAGTTGCTTTGTGTTTTCCTGAAAATGTTTTTAAATACAAAAATATTTCTAAATATAACAAGCTCTCATGTTCCCACCATCCAGAACTAACCAATGTTAACATTGCATCATTTTTAACCTTACAGATAAAGTTAGTGTCCCCTGTCCCGCCCTCTCCTCTCTCTCTCTGTCCAGAGGCAACGTCCACGTGTGTACTTCTAGGCCATAATCTTACACTATACATACATAAATAATAATATTTAACTTTATCAATCTTTTCAGGTTGTGTTTTTTGGATCTTTTCTAAGAAATTCTTTTTAACCTCTGAGGTCATAAAGATATTCTCCCGGGGTTATCTTCTAACAATGTTAAAGTTTTAATTTTCACATCTTGGTTTAGCCAAGATTTATCTGTGTGTATGCTATGAGATGGAGACCTAATATTGTTCTGAAGAAAACCAGCCATCTCAAAAGGAGTCACTGATGTGCTCAGCCTTTCCCACTGGTTTAGAATGCACAGCTACCCCAGGCTAAATTCACAGTGATTCCTACGTCTGTTTCCCTGCTCTCTAATCTGTCTTGTTGAACCCCTTGTTCTTTCTTCAGGTGTTTCAGACCTATTAATGTACTTACTCTTCCAAATGAATTTTAGAATTGGTTTGTGTAATTCCTAGAGAAATCCTATTGGAATTTTTAGTGGAATTGTCTTAAATGAGATGCTTTTACACTAATGAGTTATCCCATCTATGAACATATCATTCTCCATTTATTATGTACTCTAATAATGTTTTACAGTTTTCTCCATCAAAGCCTTATGCATGTTTTATTTAATTTATTTCTCGGTACCTTTCAGTTTTGTTGCTATTGTGAACAGTCCCTTTTTTTCTGTAACATTTCCTGTACGTTACTGCAGTTTTACAGAAATGTTAGTTGCTTTTTGTATGTTGACACTGCATCCTGCAACTCTGCTTGCCTCTCTTGTTACATGTAATACTTGTGAAAATTTTTGGACTTTGAAACGAACATATCTTCACATAGTAAGAACTTTGTCTCTTATTTCCCATCCTTATGCTTCATCTATTTTTCTTGTCTTATTGCATTGTCTAGGTTCTCCAGCACAATGTTGAATAGCAGTGGTAATATCTAGTATCCATATCTTATTTATGACCCTAGTTGGGAATGCTTCTAAGGTTTTCCCAGTAAGCATGACGTTGGTCATAGGGTGTGACCATCTTTATGTTCTCAGATTACATCTCCCCAACTAATAAGCTCCTCCAGAGCAAGGCCTAAATCTCATACATTTATTTTCCCATCCACCATAGCACAGTGTTTGTCACACAGTAGGTGCACAATAAATATTTGCTGATTGCTTGTATACTTCTAAACTCTAGTCCTGTGGTGTTTGTTTTGTTGATACTTCCTGCTTCTCTGACCCTAGCAAGTGTGGTTGATCTTGGGCAACTCTTGACTAGGTGGTTTTAAGATGAGTGTTCTTTAAGTGTGAGAGTGTGTGTGCGTGTGTGTGTGTGTGTGTGTGTGTGTGTGTACATACTTAACTTTATGGAGATGGTAACTTGTTTAGACAGGCTCTGGGGTTTCATGAAGACAATAGAAGGATTCTGGTTTTCAAAAAGTGAATTTTTTCAGGGATTTGGAATTTCACTCCCCTCTGGAGACTGTTCATCCTCTCCCTCCTTATTTATCCCGGATGAACAAGGATTAGTTAGAGAGATTAACTGGCCCCTGAATGGGTCACTGACTTTCTCAGATGCACAAGGACCTATTCCTTTGTGCAGAGCAGCAACTTCAGAGGCAGGCGGGGGCTCTTACATGGTTCAGTTGGAGTAATGCCACATACCTCTGGCTTCTCAGAGAGGATATGATTCCTTGGAATGTGGCCAGAACAACGTCCCTTAGGCTGGACACACAAAACCACCAGGAACTCCATTCAGTCCTGAGGAGAAAGTGCCCGCGCGGAGGGAGAGAGAAAGCAAAACCCCAGGCCATGCTTCCTTCTCATCCTCAAGGCCTTCCCTGAAGAAGGCTCGACTCCCTTTACTGGGGGCTAAAACACTGGCTGAGGTGGAGAAACATGCCACCTGGCCAGCTCTTCCACTTGCCTGAGGTACACAGGAGGAGAGGGGATGACTGGCGGCCGGGACGCAGAGTCACTGCTGGTCCCATCCAGGCTCTCCTCAGCCCTGTCCAAGCAAACAGCTGGAAAGAGGGGACACTGAAGAAATGCTACACATCTGGAGTACAACCAGGACGACAGCAGGCAGTCACCCAATCCTCAGCACCTGAGAGTGCGAAGATCAAGTGTGAGCAAGGGCACGTGGCACAGAGAAGAGCACGCTTTGCCTGAAGTGGGAAGACCTGGGTTCAAGTCTCAGCCAGTCGGCATCTTGCCGGGATTATGGCAGCAGCTTCCTAATCAGGCGCCCCCTTCTAAAGCCGCCAAATGAAGCTCCGTAATGCCACCGGAGCTGTCTTCCTAAACAGCAGGGTGGAGTACTCCTCTGCTTGCAAAACCTTCAATGGCTCCCACCTGCCACTAAATCCAGACTTTTCAGAAAGGCGTTCGGCTCTGAGCTGGGTTCATCTTCCCTCCTCTCCCTGCAGGCCTTACACGCCAGTCACCCGGCCACCCACGTTCACCCAGACACACCATGCACCTGTTCAGCCCTGAACTCAGGGTCAGGCTGACACTCCTTCCTGTGTCACTAATGTCACCGCCCAGTGTCAGAATTAACTGGATGCATGCCTCTCTTTCCAACGACGAGCACCCTTCAGGGCACAAACTATGTTGTATTCTTTTAGCCACGTCCCACAGTGCCTTTTACATAGTAATTTTTCCGAATGTAAAACTGAGGCTGAACAACATGGATCAAGCTTGAAAACGTGCACAGTGACAGAAGCCAGACACGAAGGCCACCTATGGCATGATTCCACTTATTAATATATGAAATATGCAGAATAGACAGACCCACAGAGACAAAAGCCAGATTCGTGATTACTGGGGAGGGAGTGACTGTTCAGTGGGTACAGGGTCTCCTTTATGGGTAGCGGAAAGGTTCTGGAACTAAATAGTAGTGATGGCTGCACAACATTGTAAATGTACTTAATGACACTGAAATGTATACCTTAAAATAGTTAAAATGGTAAATCTGATAGTATTTTACCACCAAAAAATAACAGGCTGAAAAGATAGAAATAACTAATCCAGGGGCATACAGTGCAATTGTAAGAAACCGAGTTTTTCACTGCAATTTTAGGAGTCAACAGAGAGCTAACCCCTGTATCTCTACATTCCTCCCAAGTCCAGCACATTCCCTGCCACCTCCTCTGAGTGATCCAGGCCTCAGTAGCTCTAGTTTCCAGAAACACCCATGGTATAGACCGAGGCACGAAAGCACAGCTGCCCTGTATCATTCTCCGGCTGCTCCAAGCCTCTGCTTCCAGCTCCACAGCTAGCTGCAGTGTATGCTCTTCGAGGGTAGGGCTGGTGTCGAAGCCTTACTGCAGGGCTTACCGGCGTGGCTGGCGTCTGGAAACCGGAAGGCATGCTGAATGCTAATTTATATTTTGCACAGTTTTAACTTGCATTTTAGCTGAAATGTTCCCACGTTCTTTTGGTCAGCAAACCATAACAGTTTCTCCTTTTGCCATTAAGTCAATCTCAGGAAATGCCTTTTTGCCACAGAACTACCAAACCCATCGCTACCTATTGTTTTCTCATTGATGGAAAACAAAAGTTAACACCACTTTCTCCACGTATTCATAAGAGAAAGTTTCATTTCTCTGCTTTAAACACTGTGTGAGCATTAGAAGGTGCTAAAAGTTGCATTTTAATAAAGCAAGCCAATAAATAAAAGCATGTGCAATTATGGGTTAGGAGTTGAAACATGTAATGTTAAAACAAGTTTTACTTCACTTGAAAAAGTTTTGTTTTCTCTTTTTAGTCTATTTAGGAATTAGCAAGGAAAACCTAGATGAAAAGTCAAATCCTACATTCTAGCCCTGGGTGCGTCACATACTTATGGCCTCAGGCAAGTTCCTTAGAGACCCATCCGTGTTAGTTTCCCTATCCACAAAATGGGAATGAATAATACCGTCTTCCTCTGAGCCTTAGAGGACTGCTGTAAGACACAACTGAGACAACAAACAGGAAAGTGCTTGGTAAAGGGCAAAGCCCCGAATGTGCAGGAGAAACTTGGAACAGAGGACCTCTGAGTCTGGAAGAAGAAGAAAGGAGGTGGCATGAATGCCCCTCCCTGTCTTTGGTTCCAGGTCTCCGCACCTTTGATCAGCCGGTCTAGCAGGTGCTCTGAGCCTGGATGGGGTCTGCACAAGTAGCCAGTGGACCTGAAGGGAGATGAGAAATCAGTGCTACTCTGCCAGAACAACCAAAAAAAATTTTTTTTAAATCAATGCTCAACTCTCTTCTTTCAGATGATAAAGCAAATACCAGTAATACACAACCAGGAGGGGGTTAATTTTATCAAGGACTTTTTTTTTTTACTTTCTATTCTGAAATAATTATAGACTCACAAGAAGTTGCAAAGATAGTACAGAAGTCTATGTCCTTACCACCCAGCTTCCCCAATGGTCACATCTCTTATAAGTACATGACATTATCAAAACCAGGAAATTGACATTGGCACGGTACCATGGACTAGATGGGCCAGATTACAGACCTTAATCAGATGTCATCAGTTTTTGCATGCACTGTTGTTCTTAAGTACACAAACAACCACCGTGGTGCAGAAGATAAAGCAAGCACTGGCACAGAATTATTTACATCACCGTAATGACATGAATGCAATGCAATTTCGATAGGCAGCTCATAAGTACACAAAAATTGCTTTGTTACAAACAACATTTCTTTGTGGTTGTGTCCATTGTGATGGGATATATATGCAGCATCTCACTCCAGTCTCCCATTCCAGGAGGTGAAGAGGCCTCATAGATCTGTGTCCCCACAGCAGTTGTAGAAGAATTTTCCAGAGGGGCAGCCAATGCCCACCGCAATCCTCATCCCAGGCCCTCTTGGTAGTCAGCACGGCCTGCTCCTGATCCACCCACACATCACAGGACTCCCACAGCTTTAAGAGCATCTTAGGAAGGATTTGACGGTGGCCTTGAAACAGTCCAGGTCGACTGAGCAATGCCACCACCTGGTGGTCATTTGAAGAACTAAGACGAGCAGTGACAGCTCTCCAGTTGTGGTCTTCTTACCAGTTGAGTCACCTGTTAAATCTACTCCAGGAGGCTCTACTTAAGGTACTAAATACTTTAATAAAGAAATTTTTGCAATGAGAATAACCACTCCGCGGTGGATTAAAAGTGGCCACAAATTCTTTGAAGCCCCGCCCATTAAGAGGTGGGTCTATTTCCCCATTGTTTGCATCCAGGCTGGGCTGGGTTCCTGACTTGCTTTGCAACAGAATGCACAGGGAGTGATGCGGTGTGGCCTCCAAGCCTCCGCCTCAAGTGCCTCAGAGCTTCCCCTGCACCCTCTCGAAACACTGCCGCTTGTGAGCAAGCCCTGGCCTGCCTCCTTTTAGGAGGACACTCATGAAAAGAGAGGGAGGCCCCAGGCGTGAGAATGAAGCCAGGCAATTCCAGTGAACCCCTACCAAATGCAGTGACGAGCAAGCCCAGCTGAAGCCAACTCAAATCGTACCCACAGAATCATAAGTAATAAATTGTTGTGTTGAGCCACCAAGTCCTGGGCTGACTTACAATGGAGCAGAAGATAACCGACTCACACTCTCTCAAATTTATGTTTAAAAAACCTGTACTCTGGACGACACACTTAAGGCTTATGATTACTATTTTAAATTGGTTGTGGGGCGAGAGGGCATACATCAATGTCTCCACATGGTGAATCTTGGCTGTTGCACAAATTTCAAACATAGCATACTCCGGTTTTCCTATGCATTTGCAGTCACTGCCACACGTTATCGTGCATTCATTCATCAAACACCGAGCATGTCAAAAGTGACAGCTACTGGAGCAGGCGCTAAGGACTTGACGTTGAATTAGATATGATGCCTACCCTTGAGAAGGTTACAGCTCTTGGAGAAGGTACAAGTGCAAATGCATTGTAACAACAAAGTGAATACCCCAGGAGAAGGGAGGCCATGGGTTGTATTAGTCAGAACCCAATTAGGAAAAGAGAAACCACTCCAAATTTCCTCAGAACAAAGGGAATTTAATCCAGAGAATTTGTTTATACAAGTGAGAAGGCAAACAAAAACTGGTGGGGACGGGAGTGGAAACAGAGCACTGGAAGATACCCAAGCAACACGGAGAAGGAGGGGGAGAAATACCCTGGCGTCTCCCTCCTGCCACCCTCCAATCTCACCCCAGTGCCTTGCACTGGCCAAACCCAGCAGGAGCCTGGGAAGTGCAGCCCACAGGAATCAGCCCCCGTAGGACGTGCCATAGGGGTGCCGTGGGCTAGAAAGGCTTCACAGCTGGGGCCATGGGTGAACCAAGCCTGGACACTTAGAAAGATCTGACTCTATCTGAAGATGCTTTGCACAAACAGGATTAGAAGACAGAGGGTTTGTATTCAAGCAACTGCTTACAGCACTGACCCCAACAACAAGAACCACGAGAGAGCGACAGCACGTAAGAGGGACACTGGCATTCCAGGGAGGAAGCACTGGGGCTCCTCAGAAGCAGAAATAACCTCTCACCCTTGGCTCTTTTTGGGGTGGGAAGATGGTGGGGTCAAGGCTGTCCCTCCAGTTGTCCTGGACGTTGGCTTCCTGATCCACACACTGGTTGCTGTGCTTCACCACAGGACTAGCAAAGAACAGGGGTGGATTCATTGCCCTGGAGCAAAATAAAACGGAGCCCCCATATCGATAGATTGCTTTCTTTCTTTATCTTCTTGGTACAAATGTACATATCTTTAGATTTCTTCCTCAATAGCTACATATGCATCTAAAATTATTTGAAATGAAACAAAGGACTGGCTCTTTAAAATTCTAAAGTACATTTTACAAACTTCATCAGGCTCCAGAAGCAGCTGGAGGTACTGCTAGCATCCACCTGGGGAGTCCCTGTCACTAAGTCTGGAAGGGGGTCCAAGAATGTGCATTCCTATCAAGTGTCTAGGCGATACTCCTACTGGTCCAAGAGCACACTTTGAGAACCAGTGTTTAAAGTAATAACTTTCCTCCACATTCTTCTACTTTATATATCAACTCGCCTTCATCTGCTCATCACGTTGGTAGCACGGTTTCCCAACCTTAAGCGCATCTCGGGTGCTGGTGAAACCACAGCCTCCCAGCTCCTCCCCTGGGGATTGCAAGGGTCTGGGCATCAGGTAAGGCGCATAAGGGCCACAGGAACCACCAGCTTCCTGCAAACCTACTGTGTGCCAGGCATTGTGCTTGACAGTGACTGATAGGCACTATTGCATGTAATATGCCTCATACTTCCCCTGCATTCCCTCTGTGTGGGGAGAACCACACAGCCAGCAAGTGGAAGAGCTGGGGTCAAACCAGAAAATGTGACACCACTGGCCCTGTACCCCCGATCACTCTGCTCTATCTCCTCCTAATGAAGAGGGGCCTGCACAGCCACCAGGGCTCACTGCCAAATCTCTCGAGTGAAGAGAAACTGGTCTCTTCCCACAAGGAACACCTAATAAAAATAAAACAAAGGACAATGTGAGCACTGAGTGTGTGTGTGAGTGTGAGTGTGTGAGAGAGTATGAGAGAGAGTGTGTGAGTGTGTTCATGTGGGAACTCTGGCTTGGAAGCCATGCAAAGGTGAGAGGAGGGAGAAGCTTGGAGGAAAGGTGATCAGAATTTATAGCCTAGTTGGTTGACAAATAAAATGTGCATATATTATCATGTACAACATAAAATAAAACACATCATATTGCATTTATCATTTGGATGCACTATAAAACAAAAAAACAACTCCAATCAATTCTCAGCCTTTTGGCTAAGATCAAGTGTAAAAGGACAACCCCAGTGAGTTCCACAAATATTCTCTGCCCTTCAGCAAGGAATGTAATCTCTCTGTGTCTTGGTTCAATGATCCGTAAAACACTAATTTATTTACCCCATTGGAGGTTCAGAGAATTAAATGAGATAATAAATGTGAAAGCTTTTATTTAGCCCATAAGCCTTTTCTTCTTTCATTTTTGGAAAAATACACGTCATAAAATTTACCAGTTTATATAAACCTTTTAAAAAAGAATTTGTAAAATACAGTCCATTTTGTCTTAGTTCCCCAAACAGGGTAGTGATTCAACCATGAGGTTCTGGAACCCTCCCAGGCTTGAGGTGCTCGGAGAGTGAACCAGGGCATCTCTGCTGTCTGCAGATGCAGCTTTAGGGGTTTGGAAACATGAGCAGAGCCTCCCAGCTACTACCCAGGTGCTTCTGACACAGAAAATACCAAGATGTGCTATTAAAATATAGTTACTGGGTTAGCTGTGCCTGAAGAGTTCAGCAATAATTGGATTTGTGTGTAAATTTAGGGTTCTTTTTTCTTTTGATATGTCTTTTAAAAAAGAAAGAAATTCTAAGAAAGTAAAACTTCTGTTCAAAGAAGTTTGTGGGTAAAAAAAAAAAAAAAAACTGCTGAATTTAACTGGGCTTCTTGCCTTTAAGAGCTGCAGAAAAAGTTCAGGGAGAGCACACTGCAGGAGAATTGGCCCAGGCCCCACCTCAGGACTAAGGTGTGGGGGTCCATGTTGCTAAGGTTCTGGAAACTTCAGAGGCTCATGCAGCAACACTATCCAAGCCCAATGCTCTGCCCTCTTCTCTCAGGACATGCCTGGGAGGTTTGCACATGGCAGACCTGGGGAAAGGCCTGGGAGCTAAGAAAGGAATGGCTCGGGAAGCTGCTGAAAACCAGTCTTCCCTGTCTCCACCCCCTGACCTGGAAGTGGGCAGCACAGAAGGCTCCTCTGATGAGGACGTGCGGATGGAAAAGTTGGACCAGAGCCAGCAGATACCCACTGGTGGAACCGTGGACCATCAGAGCAGGAAGGGACTTTGGAGCTCCTCCTAGGTTTGTCTAATCTACAAAAAAGGATGGAGCACTCACTGAGTGGCTCCAGGGTCCAGGCAGAACCTGGTGTCCCAACTCTCAGTCCACTCCATTACCCTGCCTCCCTTGAATTGGACAAAGATAACTTCCACCTCTTTTTGGGCTCTGCCCTAGAGGAATGTACCATCCGGGGAGGCGGTATGTAAACTGACCACCCCCACACGGGGTGGGAAGTGGGCATTCTAGGGAAAGGAGCCTGAAAAGGATACCACCAGACTCCCCTGGGGAACATGTACTTTTAGTCCAGGACGGCTCCCTAGAGGAGGTGAGGTCTGCACTCAGGCTTGGTGAGAGAGTAGA
Source organism: Varecia variegata (assembly GCA_028533085.1). Lineage (NCBI taxonomy): Eukaryota > Metazoa > Chordata > Mammalia > Primates > Lemuridae > Varecia > Varecia variegata. The sequence goes on along the minus strand of CM052446.1, from coordinate 46,648,736 downwards.
ACAAAGCCAGGCAAGAAGGTGACAGGGGTGGGGGGACTGCCGGCACAGGAAACAGCACCTGCATAGCTCCTGGGAACTGAGAACAATCTGGGCTGCCAGAGTTGTGAGTAGTGAATGACAGAAGGCTGAGTGGGACAGTCCTGCCGAGCAGAGAGACTCAAGAAAAACGAAGGACTGAAAGCTGCAGGCCTTGGAGAGTGGATATGGAAGGTTAGGGGCAGAGGTGAGGGAAAGAAAGAGTCCAAGAGGACTCGTGGGTCTCTCTGGCTTTCTGAGTCCACGGTGGAGTCATGTGGAACATGAGAACTGAAGCTGAATGAGAAATAATGTGGGAACAGCTGCCGGCCCCTGGATACCCGCATCTGAAGCTCAGAGAAGACAGAGCCAGAGACCTGTGTTTCCTTACTTACTACCTGTGCTTTCTGTGTTGCCTCTGTAGATGGGTTCTTCTCTTACCTGTATCCACCCTAAGGTATGTTGAATACTTGTGCTTTTTAGCTTTTGCATAGGAGCTTCTGGCTGGGAAGGAGTGGAAGAGGTCCCAGGTGCAAACTGGTATAGAAGGCAAGGACCTAGGATGTGCTGACGCAGACGGGAGGCGGCTGGAAAGCAAGACAAGCTGGAGGAACAGCCTGAGCACGAGGGGGCTGCCATCTTGAGTGGTCAGGAAGTGGAGGAAAGCCCAGCTGATGTCACAGTGTCAAAAAGAAAAGACAAACGCAGAGAATAAGGTAGACAAGGCCCAGAATCCTGGATAACAACAGCCGTGCTACCCTGGACAGAAGCGCTCAATGCCCGCGATCTCTAAGGATGTTTCTTCTGTGCTGGGTGCATCTGGCTTCTGCATCCCCTCTGAGCGCACAAGTGCTAACGTGGATGTCCACGTGTCTGCTGGGCAATGCTCCCTCAAGCGAATGGTTTCACACAAATAATGATGTCACATCTGCTGGTGTCCTCCTGAGTAAGGGTATGACTGAATATAAGAAAAAACCAAGTCATCCTAGCCCAGGAAGGAGTCCCCAGGCCACTCCGGTGAAGATCAGGGTGGCCACAAACTTGCCTTCCCAGCCCCTGGCAAGCCTCAGTGGGAGAGGAAGATGTGCGGGGGGTGAGAGAAGGGGGCTCCATCTCTCTGACGGATCCACAGCCAGCTCTGCAGGAGGTCAGCTCCCACACTGGGCTCCCACCAGCTCCCTGCCCTCCCTCCCTAGCCCAGCTTCTCTTCCCAGCCCTGCCCTTGCCCAAGAAACATCAGACCAAGCCGGTACTAACCCAGGGGCCCAGTTCTGCCCAGCCCATCAGGGTTTGGCTGATTCAAAAACACCCAACCTTAGGAAAAAATGTAATTTTCTCTCTACCACATAAACCTCGTGACCTATACTACGCGGTCCCATCAGAAACAAAAGCATCCTAATCTTCCAAGGTCAACATAACTCCACTTCACCCCAAAGCCAAGGCCATCAAAACACACACCCACAACAACAGGGTTTTATTATATAAAATTCTCGACAGCCTTCTTTCCAGAAGTCTGGGGCGAGCCACCCTGGGGCCTCCGACTAGACTTCCTTCCTTGGCCCTGGCCTTGACAATGAACCTGTTTCAGCTCAGCAGTTGGCCCGGAAATGCCAAGCTGCCTTAGTGTCCAAGTTCCCAGACAAGTCTGCATTGCTGAGGATCAGGAGAGGCTGGAGCAGGTCTGGGCACTTGGGAAAGGAGGGAGAGGGAGACGGCACAGCTGGCGCTGGGACGGGCAGGGCCGCCGGGTGTGGCTTTCTCGCTGCTTGTGGTGTTCATCAACCGCGCAGGCCGCACAGAAACCTCATTCCTCAACAGCCACGACAGCCACCCAACACTCAGGCCAGGGGTTTGACCTGCTTGATCTCAGGTCATTCTCCCAGTTCAATCCTGCAGGTGGGAATCGTTCATCCTCACTTTACAGATCAAAGTTGCCCAAAGTGGTACCGCCAGGAGGTCGCCTGGCTGGGATCTTCAAACTGATCCTGGTGCCCCTTCACCCTCCCTCTGCCTCCCCTGCCACACCAGTCCCCAAGTTGAGATTCTTCTGGAAGGTGGTAGAAAACTGGCTTCCAACTTTCAGATTCTAGACTTTCTTTCCTCCTTATGCCTACACAGAAGCACTTTTCCCTAATGTAACATTCTCTGAGGGGTCAAGAGATATGACAGCTCAACGAAACAATCCTATTAATATTTTGAGAGAAGATTATGGGTGAATGTAAGCATCGTGAGGAAGGGGAATTTTGTCTGTTTTGTTCGTTGCTGAACCCCCAGTGTCTAGGACAGTGTGGGACACATGCTGATACAGAGTGGGTACCCAGTGAATGTGTATTGAATAAACACTCTCCCAGATTGCAGATTCTTGCAAAGTTTTCATGGTTTCCTGCTCAAACCACTTCCTAAAAACAAGGCAAGATTTCAAGAGTCCTTGACTGTGCTAAAGTAGCTACAAATCAGATATGTGCTGTCCTCAGTCCTCACAAGACCAGGCTCCACTCAACAGACAGAAAGACGTCCATCTGATTGCCTGTGTCCAGCCAGAAAATGCTACCTGCAACATAAGGACACTGACAAGTGCCCGTACTGTTTCCATGATAGATCATCTCCCTGAACGATTCTGAGCAGTTGTGAAACCTTTCAAATACTTCCTAGCAATTCTTGCAGCAGAATGGGCCCTTCTTGCTCTGCTGTGACTATGAATCCTCAAAGAATGCAGGGTCTGGAGTGTTCTCAGACCAAGTGGCCAACACACCGCAGCGTAGCGGGTCTGGGCTTCTATCACAGGCAGAAAGGCTGCAGCTCCCTCCCCAATCTCAGCCTCACCACGTTCCCCACCCTCGAGTCTAGCTCTGTGCTCTGGCCACCTTGGCCTTCCTTCTGCTCCAGGAACATGCCTGGACAGCTTCTCCCTCCCATCCCTTGGTAAACTCCTCCTCGTCCTTCCAATCTCTTACGTCACTTCTTCAGGGAAGCCTCCCCTTACACTACACCCCCTCCCTGAGCCCAGACCCATCTGCTATGTTGCATACTCTCTCCTGGAATCCTGCTTTCTTCCTCTTTAGCACTTACCTACACGGCTATTACAACACCTTCTCTGGATGTTTGATTAATAAACATCTACACAAGAGGGGAAACCATATCTGCCTTTGCTTATGACTCCTCCAATGCCATGCATAGTGCCTGGCACATGAATGAACAAATGACCACAGAGGGTCTAGCACGATAGGCAAGACCTGGACCTAAAGCCCCAGTTTAATGACCCAGCAGTTCTATTCTCTGGTGTATACCTGAAAAAATATCTGCATATATTCTCCAAAAGACATGCACAAAAACATTCCTGGAAGTATTATTTGTAATAGCCAGAAATGAGAAACAATCTATATCCATCAACAATAACATGAATAAATAGATACTGTTATATTCATTTAATGGAATACTACACAGCAGTGAAAACTATAATAACCAAAGTACCACTGGTTGCTACAACATGGATGAATCTTACAAATATAACACTGAGTTAAAAAAAAGTTAGACACAAAAGAGTATGTACTGTATCATTCCGATACGAAATTCAAAAACAAGCAGACTAAACTATGGTCAGAGAGGTCAAAATGGTTAAAGATCCTTGGGAGCAAGATAGTGACTAGAAGGGGAGTGATTTGTTCTGGGGGTGCTGGCAATGCTGTTTCTTCGTCTGGGTGTGGGTTTTTAGGGCTATGTTCCCTGTGTGGAATTTCATTGAGCTATTCACTTATTATTTCTACATGTTATATTTCAGTGTCTTAGTTCCTTCAGGCTGCTATAACAAAACACCTCAGACTGGGTAACTTACAAATAATTGAAATTAATCTCTCACAGTGCTGGAGGCTAGGAAGTGTCTGGTGAGGGTCCACTTCCTCCCAGATGGTGCCTCCTTGCTGCATCCTCCACGGTGGAAGGAGCAAACAAGCTCCCTCTGGCCTCTCGTGTAAGGACACTAATTCCATTCACGCCCTCATGACATGATCGCTTCCCAAAGGCTCTACCTCCTAATACCATCACCTTGGCAGTTGGGTTTCGATGTACGAATTTGGGGAGGACATAAACATTCAGACTATAGCATTCAGTAAAAAGCTTACTGGGGAAAATTAAAGACAATTCCTCCACTAGATGGTGATGAATCCCAACATGTTGAGAGGTAGTCTGAGCAGCGCTGGAGCACAGCCTCCCAGGCTACAGGTGTGTGTGCGCTCCCAGCACACGTGGTGCTTGCCACCACCATGTCCCTTTCTTTCTCTGTCATCTGGGTTGGCTCTTCTTCTTCTTTTCTTAAGATGGGGGTAAATATGTAAACTTGCTCTCCCAAGAAACATCAGATACAAGCAGATCATTGTTCAACAACCTCATTTAAAAATGTGTGGAAATTTAATGCAAAGACAAGACAAAACAAAATGCCCTGCTCTACCCAGCTGTAAATGTGTTAACACACATGGTGTGTGGTTGGGAAGGGAGGAGGGAGCAAGAAGTGGAATTCAATGCAAACTGGGTATATTTTGTGTAAAAGGCATTGTAGAGAAGTAAATGTGTGTACTTGCATCTTCACACCAAAAAAAAAAAAGAGAGAAGTAAATGTGACTGACAATGTAACTTGAAAAGGTAGAGTTTATCTCTTTAAATTTCATAAAATCTGCACTATAATTTTCTTGCTTTCAGCTACTTCTTCCCAAGCACTCTGAGTGCAGAGCTGTGACTTTGTAATCCTAAATACAGGTTATTTAGGATTTGCTGTCAAAAAATGGAGTTTCACCCTCTCCAGGTCTGAAAGTATGAACGTTCTGTGCAAATGCATTTGTGCTGTCTGAGGCAGATACAGGGTCGGTTTCACTCCCCCGCCTATTTTATCTGCTGTCAGGACGAAGGGTGGAGAATAGTGTTTCCTCACAGCCTAAGCTTGGGGTTAAATTCTTAAGCCTTTCACTCTTGGGGTGAATGCTTGCCAATCTAGCCATGAAACCAGCAATCATGGGCAAATACAGCAAACCCCTACTACGATGCATATTAATTAACCAATATGACTTACACACCTTTTGTACGTGGGGCAGTGTCCTGAGTTCTATGGGTGGTAGCAGGTGCTTAACTAGCAGGCATGAAACCTCAAGGTGATGGCAGAGTAGCAGGGAAAACAGGCACTCTCATACCCTGGACCGTTGTTTTTATCAAAATAAAAGTGACTATACCTTTCACCCAGCAATCCTACTGACAGAAATGTATCTTTCTGATGGATTGAAACACACATGCAAAGAAGCATATGTAAGAATGCTCACTGCAGCACCGTCAGTAATAGCAAAATATTAGAAACAACCTAGATCAATAGGGGACTGGGCAGATAAATTACGGTAATTTGTGCAATGGAATACTTATTCAATCAAGATAAAAGCACAGGCAACAATCTCTTCAGAGATACGTGGTTAAAACAAAAGAAAGGCAGCTGAACAGTATGCATAATGTGTTCCTTTTTGCTTAAAAAAGATATATATGCAGATACATGTTTAAAGTAGTCCCTTAAGAACTCCAGTGGATCTCTGCAACTGCTGGATAGTACTGAGTCCTATATATACTATGTTTTTATTTTCCTTATTAAGTCGAGAACTTTTACCTTTATACTTAAAGGAAGCACTTCGAGGCTTCTCTTGGCATCTGTATCGCCAGCACCACTGCTCCTGTGCTTTGGGGCTATTGTTAAGTAAAACAACGGATCTTTGAACACAAGCACCATGACATTGTGACAGACCATGTCATAACAGAGAAGGCTACTACAGGAAGTGACTAACAGGTGCTAGATGACATAAGATTTCACCACGCTACTCAGAAGGTATGCAATTTAAAACTTATGAATTGTTTATTTCTGGAATTTTCCATTTATATTTTCCAACAGCAGGCAGTTGACCACAGATAACTGAAACCTCAGAAAGCAAAACCGTGGATAAGGGGGACTACTATATATAAGTAGAGAAAATCTCTGGAAAGAGACCCAAGAAACTGAGTTAGCAATCTCATATTATAAATGAGAGTATATCCACCATTAAGATCAAAATTACTCATCTCAGTGGGCTGGGGTCTAGGTATATTAAGGACATTCTTGAAACATAATAAGATTATGAGGGAAATTTTATATTGGACCCAGGCTAAAATTTCAACATCTTGGCTTATAGGGTAAAATGAGTTCACCCACAGGATTTCAAGGTAGGCTCCAACATGAAATTCAACACACATGCAAATCCAGTTTTAATGAGAGATTGGACCATGGGAATCATTCCAAATGACACCTGTACTTCAAAGAATATCCAAAGCCATATCTGAAAGGAAATGACTTAAAACTTACAGATGAGTATGAGCTCCAGGAGTCAATTCTTGAGTTCATTTCTATAGTGATAGAGCAACATTTGTGAAACAATGTTGCTCTATCAGTATAGAATTGTGGAACAATTTTCCTTGTTCCAGTCCCTCCTCTGTTCCTCTTTCTTCTCCTACAATCTCGCCATCTTTTCACTCACCATCTCCAAAGAGTGGCTCAGTATCCCAGGAGGCACAGCTCAGTTTCTCTAAGGACACAAACGAGACCCCCTTACCACACACTATGACATTCCAAAAAGCAAATCGATTGAGAAGCTATATTTTAATTAGCATGCTACTTTCAAGCTGTTGCCCAAAGATGAATAATTCAAGACAGAATGTTGACCTTCAGTGAAAGATGAAAATTATCTCCTCATGGAAGGAGAGGTGAGAAGGGAGGGGTTATTTTATTTTTATGAAGAAAAGGAAGGAGTGCATCTAGTGAGTGCAGTTTAACAGACATTCCCAGGTATAATGGAAAGATAAGAAAAAGACAGGGATAATTAAACATCGCACCCACACATGCTGGTTAGCTGAAGTCATGTGTCAGCATCTGTGAGACTGACACTTCCTTTTGAGGAAGCACCCCAGAAGAACAAATGACGTTGCTGGAAATAAAATATGTCCATTACCTTGCTTTGTAGGCGATAATCTTTAAAGTGAGAGTGAAACTAGCTGAGCAAGCAGTTCTTGACATTCTGCAATATCACAGGCATCGGGAAGTCAAAGGCAGCCAGAAAGTGCCGAGTCATGCAAGTGTGGGAAATTTGCGGCCAGTGCATTTCTCCAGCTAAACAGAAACCACAGGCAAAATCCCCTGGGCTCATGAAAGGGGCTGCACCCCTGATTTGCCATGACCTTAATCAAGGTCCACAACACCAAGGAGCTAGCCCTGCATGGGCAATTCTATTCATAGCAGCCACAAATCACGGCGTTTGCCTCCTCTGTGTATCCGGAGATCATTTATCCAGAGACAGCGTCCTCCAAAGACACCCGCCTGGGTAGGTACTTGGAGACCACGTCGACAATCCTCCCAGCTGTACACCTGGCTCTGTGCTTTGTGGTTTGCCTCACCGTCCTGCTCAACACTACACATTCCCAGCCAGGAGCGAGGGGTAGGAGGGGGCCACTGATTCTGCCCTAGAAGACATATCAGAGGTGGGGACAGAGATGGACAGAACTGAGACACAGTGAACCAACTCTGGAGCAAGAAGGGCAGGAAGAGATCCCAAGAACAACTTTCAGTAAGTAGCAAAGAACTAACTCCATTTTCTGAAAGGCCATTGTTTGTCCGAGGCTGCCGGCATCATTTTGGAGCCTTGCAAGCTTCCCTCCTGCCATAGTGGTAAGTGGTGACAATGCTAAGGCAGAGGTAAGAAGGGAAGGGAGCAAAGAATCTTGGCAGAAGTAGGATGTCCAGCAGGGATCTCGGTACCTATAGGAATTGATTTCATAAGGAAAATACTGACGAGAATGAAAAGAGATTGTCAGAGGCTGGTGAGCAGTCCTCATAATACTGAGATTGGTTATTACAGAGTCCAGGCCACATCCTGCTGCCCACATCCTGGGGCCTCCTGGGGTCTGTTATGGGGAACCTGGCAGGGTGCTGATAGTTCCAGAGGTCAGCACAGTCAGTGGTCTCCAGTGAGGTCCTCGAGACTGGAGAAGGAACACTCCATCCCGCTGGGATGAGTTTTGGAGTGGAGAACACGCTGGTATGGTCTGAGGGCCAACCATGGGCCAAGCAATCTTCCCATTTGACAGATGGGGTTCCTAGTGGCTTAAAGCCTGTTCAAGGCTGTGATGTCAATGGCGCAGCCAGAAGGAGCGCCCCACGCTGACTCCAAACTCCGCACGCGGCTGCCTCCCTCCCCAGGTTAGAGAAGGACTGGAGCTGTGTTTGTGGCTGCTGGAAGACCTGTGGCAGGGGTAGGCGTATCCTGGAGTTGGACACCCAGGGAAGGGGGTCCAGGGAACTCCAAGCCAGGATTAATGAGGCTAAAATTGGGAGGCTTCAATCTGCATGTTCTTAAATCTTTGCCACAGAGACTTTACCTTGCCGCCACTACGTTAATGCAAAGGCAGGAGAACCCAACTCCCAGGAAACCATGTCACCTGTCTGTTATCCAGGGGCTGTTTCTCCCAGGCAGTATGCAGAGCTAACAGACAGGGCAGACTTGGAACTTTGAACTAAAAAGTCTTAAAAAGGAGAGGAAATGACATTAATATTCCTCAGAGAGAGGCGGTCAGGAGAGTGCCTCCAGAGCATTCCAACAGCCTGTACCAGGTACTGATGGATGCAGTCCCCATCAGGCCTGGCTGGGCTGCAACCAGGGTGCAAAGGCCAGTGTTCTCCACAGCGAGGGGGCTGGGTGGGAATCAACCCCCAGGGCCTCTAAGAGGTCCCACCTGGCTTTTAGGTTTGCATTGCATGTGGCAGCGGCTGCCAACTCTGGGAGATCTGATCTCAGCGTCTGCCCTCGAGGGACTCATGGCCTAGCAGAACAGATAGATATTAATCAAACTGTCAAATAATCATGAAACTGTGAGTTGCTAAATGCTTCAAAGGAAAGGGTGGCTGAGGGGGTGTGAACCCTAACTGGGGTAGGAAGTTATTGGGGTTTGAGGAAGCACCAGGGTTTACTAGGTGAGGAGGAGAGGCAGGCGGGGCAGAAGAGAGGCCCAGCCACCAGGACCCAAAGGGAGAGACAGCCCCTCGCAGGAGGGAGCTTTGGAAACAACCAAGACTGTTTTATAGACTATTTAGATAATTATCTGATAGTTATCTAAAAAGGATTGATGATCTTGCCACAAGTTGCCTTCTTTATATTCAAGATACCTTCTCATTCTGAATTTCTTAAACACCGAGCAAAATGCTTGAAGAAGTTATTGCTGTCTTTGCTGCAGCAATAGTAATACCGGTGAACAAGTATTACTAGTAGTACCAATATTCCATGTCAGCTAACAGTATTATAAGCCTACACCTTACACGCTTTATTTATCTCACGTGTTTCGGACAACAATCCCATCAGGCAGGGGGAGCAGTGAAGGAATCTGCCCAAGATCACACAGCCTGGGTGGAGGGACCGGATCTGAACCCAGGTCCGACTAGTTCAAGTCTGTGCACATAAACAGAGCAGCATCCCTCAAGGGGGGCAGCAGAAAGATGTGGGAAGATACCCAGGGTGGGCCTGCTGTCAGCCCTGAGGCTTGGCGATTCAGCAAGCCTCCTATGACATCAGCCGCCTCACCTGCAAAATTGGGATAATGACACCTGTCCACCCACCTCACTGGGTCATTGTGAGGTTCAAACCAGCACAGGTGAGCCTGACAGGTTTAAAGAACTGCATGAACAAGAGGCATTATTATTGGGCAAAAACACACCCTGGAATTAACTTCAAACAGGCAAGATGAGTGACATGCTCCCAAGGCCACAGACATAATTAAAGAAAAGGGAGAAAAGAAAAGAAAATTTAAACCACTCCCCCTTCACCTTGACCTTGGGGCATACAAATGAGCACTAACAGCAAGTCACTGAAGTCTACCATACAGTAGGTACTGTCTGAAGCACAGTCCCTGTTTGGTAAAGAATTAACCCTACCCACAAAGAAATCTGGCTTTTTCCCTTCCCTGTGCTCTGAGAAGTGGCCTCTAAGCCCTCGGATTGCCCTGCCTGGTAAGAGTGGGGGCCCTGAGCCAGCCAGCCAGCCTAACAATGTGATGTATGGCAGGGGCCTGGGCCACGCTGCATGTGCTTTAACTCCAGCAAGGCTGGAGCCTGACACTGGCCACGGCCACGCAGACATCAGCCACACCTACGTGAGCGAGCCCAGTGAAAACGCTGGCCCCCAGGGCTCTGGTGAGCTTCCAATGCCATTCGTGTGTATTGTCACACATTGTTGTCAGGAGTTAGTGCTTGCACAGTTTCACTGGGAGAGGACAATTGAAAGTTCCATGCATGCAACCTTCCTGGACTCTACCCTTGGTTAATTTTAATTTGTGTCCTTTTGCTGAAATAAGTCACAACTGTGATTATAACAGCTTTCAGTAAGTTCTGTAAGTCTTTCTAACAAATTACTACAACTGAATGTAGTCTTGGTGACCCCCAAACTTGGCAACTGGTGTCAGAAGTGAGGATGGTCTTGGGGACCCCTCAACTTTGTAGTCCCTCTGCAATGTCATTTGATCTTCACATAAATCCAGAGACGCAGATGCTGTTCCCACCTCACAGACCAGGAGACTGGGTAGCGTGGAGCGGCTATCACTTGTCCACGATTCCACATGCAGCTGGTGGAGGAACTGGGGTTAATCAGCATGCTGCACAGTAGGGACACTCTCAAGTGGGCACACAGTGGTCCTGCCTCCTTCTGCCACCCTGAGGTGGCAGACAGGCAAATAGAGGACCTCACGCAATCCTGATGCTTTGAACAGCAGCCTGTGCCATGGGAGGCTGAGGGGAGATCTTAGAACGTGCTTTAGTGGGGAAAAAATAGGCTGCTATATAGATGCTGGGTGAGATCATGACCTTACCAACCCCAACTTTGAGACAGACCCTGTGGGACAGAGACACCCTCAGCAGCCCTGAAATCCAAACCTCAGCCCTTGCATGGCCAGAGCCAAACCAGCCATCAGGAGCGGGAGGCTGGACAGCCGTGATGCAATCGATGCCTCCCGGGACAAGACATTCCCCGGGAGGGAAAGGCCAATTGAGAAGCTGCGTCAGAGGAGCAGGAGGGGGTGCCCAGAGAGAGAGTTCCAGCCAGGCGGGGGATGGGCAGAGGGAGACTGAGCAGCCAGCAGCATGTCTGCCCCCAAGATGGGGATGGGGTTCCTGTGCCCAGCAACGCCGCCTACCAGGATGAGTGGGGGCGGGAAGGAGGCTGCACACGCAGCAGATTCTACCCCCAGCACAGAGACCAAGCTGTGGCTGTCAATCCTGCTTCCTGTCTCAGAGAACGTGGTGTGACCAATGTCTTCGCCTCCCTACACACACGCCACCCCAGCTTTGTGCCATAAAATTAGTTTTACCAGAGCAGCAGATTTAACGCTGCCCCCAATAGCTCTGAGGGCTCTGCAACCCCCAAAATATACAGCCAACAAGATGTCACAACAAAAATCCAGATTTATGTGCTTCATTTGTATTTTTTTTTAAAGTCTACTCCTCTGCAATTGTTTTCCATTTTATGTTATACATGTACACAGAACAGACGAAAAAATCCGGTCAGATTACCTTGATTTTGCTTTACCCTTAGAGTTCACAGATCTAGATACTGCCTAGTTATAAGGGACATTCAGCAAGTGATTTTTAAGGAGAAAGGTTTTTAACGTAGAAATAACTGAAAAATATAGTATTCTTAATAATAGTAATGTGAATTGATAGTAATATCAATTATCTGGGACTTTAAAAACACCCTTCAGGGAATAAGCTCTGAAACAGATGTTAGTAACCTAACAGATCCCCACAGGGGTCCATGGATGGGTTTCAGGATGTCCATAAACACCATGAAATTGAAATCGTTTGCAAAATCATGTGGGTGTGTGCTCCAGAGTAGTTTTTCAGAGGTGAAAGTCCAAAGCTTTTATCAGCTTCTGAAAGGGATCTCTGACCCCAAAATGTTAGAGCTACTACTAGCACATCCACTCATTTACTCCTAAGGCATCCTTGTGAGTTAAACAGGGCAAGAATGACTATCCCGCTGTGCAGAAGGGAAAGGCCACTGACTGCCCAAGTTCACAGAGTGGTGTGTCCTGTTATAAGCAACTCAGTGGCAGTGTCACAGTCCACCTTGCAAAAACCTGGTGGCCCACGTTTCTCCACCCAAAGACTTTAAACTTCTTGAGGCAGAGACTTGGCCTCACCCTGGAAGACACAGCACATGCTCGGTGTGGGATCAGCATCCAAGAGGTCAAGTTCCTGGGGGGAAGGCAGGCAGACCAGATACCAAGGCTGCCGGGCGCCACCTTAGTAAACCTGGTGCACTACAGCAGGTGCTTGATAAATGCTTTTTGGTGATAATGGTGATCCTGTCTTCCTTGCTTGCTGTTCTGACTCCTCGGACAATTCAAACACAGCAAAAATATCTGCTTTGGCTGCAAAGAAAGAATGTACCCTCTCTAAGTCCTGAAGTGCCAGACCTCGCTCAGGGCAACACTGTGACCCAGCACACCCGTGGCTGCAGGGACATGCTGCACATCTCAAGGTAGCTATCTGGGAGGAGAAGCCAAAGATTCAATGGAAGAACGCCGAGCAGTATGAATAACTGACGTCTCCTCGCCACTCACAACTCTAACCTGATTCAAAGAGTCAACGATCCCTCGTCTCCCCCAGAAACAGAACTGAGAAAATCCTGTTGAAGCACTCTCGGGAAGCAGCAGGTAAGATGTGAGGCCTCAGGAAACACCTTCAGACTTTCTCCCTCAACAAAGCAGCAGCAATTTCTCTGTAAAGCTACTTCAGTTCTGCAGCTCCCAGCTTTGAGCAATTTCCACTTGCACAGCTGGCAACCTGTTTTACACGTAGCCTGGTGTGCTGCATTCTGAAACATCACTAGCTTCAAGTCCCAGCACCAGCTTTTTTTTTTTTAATTTTTTTTTTTTTTTTTTTTTTTTGAGACAGAGTCTTGCTCTGTCACCCGGGCTAGAGTGCCGTGGCGTCAGCCTAGCTCACAGCAACCTCAAACTCCTGGGCTCCAGTGATCCTCCTGCCTCAGCCTCCTGCAGTAGCTGCTGGGACTACAGGTGTGTGCCACCGCGCCCGGCTAATTTTTTTTTCTGTTTTTAGTAGAGATGGGATCTCACTCTTGCTTAGGACTCAGGCTGGTCTTGAACTCCTGAGCTCAAGCAATCCTCCAGCCTTGGCATCCCAGAGTTCTAGGATTATAGGCGTGAAACATCTCGCCCAGCCCAGCACCAGTTTCTTACCACTGCCACAGGGACAAAGCGATTCTGCACACACACTGGTAGATGGGATTTGTTAGTCTGTCTCTTTTCTGTATCGATGGCAACACAGGGGAAAGAACACAAGTTCTGAAGTCAATCAACCTGACTTGGACCCTGGCTGGGTCTCTTACGGTGTAACTTTGGTCTAATGACATAACCTTTCTGAGCCTCAGTTTCCACAGAGTTGTTTAAGAGTCTATAGCGTCTAGTACCTACTAGATGCAAACTAATGGTAACTGTAATTATTTAGACATGAGAGCTAAGCCTAGAATCGAAGTAAAACTCAGTCCCAACACTTGAGAAATTTCATATGAACTGAGAATTACATAATTCTGCTTTCTCTGTATACTGCCACAGAGCAAGGGCCATGCTCATCTGTACAATAGGGTAACAAACTCAATAACAAAAAAATAAATAACCCAATTTAAAAATAGGCAAAGGATTTGAATAGACAAGTCTCCAAAGAAGATATGCAGATGACCAATAAGCACGTGAAAAGATGCTCAACATCATTAGTCAGTAAGAAAATGCAAACCCAAACCACAGTGAGATTCTCCTTCGTACCCACTAGAATGACTAAAATAAAGAAGACAGACAACAATAAGTATTGCAAGAATAATAAGTGTAGCAAGTGGAGAAATTGGAACCCTCACTCATTGTTAGTGGCATTGTAAAATGGTGTGGCCACTTTGGAAAACTGTCTCTTGTTTAACAACCATAATTAAACACTGATAGCAACTAAGAGCCAATAGGTTTCTATAGAGGAAACACTGTCAAAAGAAAGTCATTTCTAATACAATTAACTTAATTGTTCTAAACTATTAATATATCACTCCCCCTCCCAAATTAATCAAAGGCAGTAGTCAGAGAAGGGGAGAGGGGGCAGGTGCCCAAGGAGGGAGCCCTCCCCTCCCCAACTGGGAAGGAGATAATGCTCTGTCCCTACCCCCATACGCCTCATTCTAACCCCAGAAGGCTCAGGAATGCATCTCCCTGGGACTGCTCTGTGTTCATGTGCTCTGGGCTGTAGGTGAAGGGAGGAGGGAGGCCCTGCAATTAATGTCCTTAATCTGCTTATCACACCTATTTTTAGGCCTTCATTTTTATAGCGTGTGAGATGAGAAGGTGCAGAGAGATCCAAATACCCAGCTACATTAAGATGTTCCATGAGAAACAGGAAGATGCTTTCACAAGCAAAACCAGAGTCGGAAGCCACAGGTTGTTTTTGAAGATGACACCAATTAGGGAGGCTGCAGAAGAGCTTGCTGATTTGCCCTTTGGTCATGTGAAAAGGCATGGTCTGTGCAGCCGTGATTTACTGCTGGGGTGACCGTGCCCGGACAGACCCACACGCAGACACACACACACCGACCTGTCCCGCCTGTCTGTGGCAGAACTTACCAGGGCCCACCGGAAACCGCATTAAGGGGAACAAACATTCACACTCCCCACTCTGCGGCTGACTGGTCAGAAGGCAGCCAAGGTTCTAACAGCAGGTGTGGCCCTCGTCAGAAAGAGCCTAGGTTTGGCATTTCTATATTCGTTCAACAAACAGGCGAGGGGCTTCTATATGTCGGGCATCACTCCAGGAGCAGGAGATTCATTCGGCAGGGAGTAAAACAAAGTCTCTCTTCTTATGGAAGTTACATCCAGTAGAGGAGGACAGAAAAATATAGAAATAGATGTATAATGTGTCAGGCAATGGTAAGTGCTAAGAGGAAGACTGCAGAAGGAAAGGGGACAAGTGGGCAGAATGGGGAGCGAGGGCACCGAGAAGGCCAGGGGTGGCACCTCAATAAACAGATTGAGGAGGTGCCTGCACGAGTAAGGAAGTGACCCTGCAGGCTTCTGGAAGGAGAAGGTTCCAGACTGCAGGGAGCAAAAGCCATGGGATACCGAAGGAAGAGCCTGGCACCAAGTGAGATGAGTGTCAGGGAGAAGATAGGAGATGAAATGAGAGGACACCAAGGTGAAGGCCACGAAGAGACCTCTGGATTCTATTCTAATAATGTGGGAGGGTCTGGAAGGTTTTGAGCAGAGGGAAATGACTGCACTTGCATGTTATAAAAGTCACTCTGGCTGCTTGGAGAGTGCAGGCTGCAGGGGTGGGGTGGGGCAGGCACCACAGGGATCCAGGTAAGAGGCTGCATAGCCTGGCCCGGGTGGGAGCAGGGGAGATGTTGAGAAGTGGACAGACTCTGACTGTGTCTTAAGGTAGAGCTGTGGGGAGAGAGAAAGAAAGATGAAAGTCCAGGAAGACGCCAAGGTTTAGGCCAAGACTATGCTCGAGTCCCACAGTCGTGCTGCAAAATGTGGACCAGACATAAGATATGAGAAAAGTGTCTCTTTTCCAGGATCACCTGCCCACTCCAGTGAGTGAGGAAGTCACCTTTCGTGATTCCATGATTGACAGCCCCAGTAGGACCACAGGGAATGGGTGGGGAACCCAGGAACCCAAGCTGGCAGAAGAGGGACAGGACAGTGTGACAGGCAGACGGAGCAACAGACAACAGCATCCCCTACAGACCAGAAATGAACAAGAATGAAGGGGCTACCTATGTCGCACAAGTAGTCAACAGCAGAGGTGGGATTCGAATCAGGTGTGAGAGAATTCCAAGCCTGTGCTCTCTCCACCTCACACTCAGTGTCACTCTGGATGGCCAGGGGACATTGCTCTCATCTCTACAGTAAACCCTGTATACGTAAAGGGGGTTCTTGGGCTCTGTCACGCAAGAATTCAGGTAAAACCAACACATTTCTTAAAGTTCCCTGCAGATTATCATCCTTAGAACAAAATGAAATTTGCACAGATATTATTTTGCTGGAGGGAGGGAGATGGAAGGGGAGAGGGGCAATAGAATATTTATGAGATGTGAAGGTCCCAACTGTACTTCTAAAGAATAGGAAAATATGAGGGTGTAGTGAATTAAATATGAAGAGACTGTCCCTGTGGACCACCTTCACCAACTTCATCATTTATTAAACATCTTATTTTGCATTGCAGAAGGGGCTGTGAAAAGAGAATGGGAACAGCTAGCTCTGTGCCCAGAAGCCTGCAACTGAAGACGGCCACACTGGTGCAGGCGTCCGTCACAGGAAATACAGACAATACCAACATGACATCGACACGGCCACTAAACCGTTCTTCATGCAGAATCCAAACAAATGCTGAAAACAGCTCAATCAACTGATGCTTAAAAATACAATTACAGGAAGGATAACAGGCACAGCTGTAAATTCAAATTTTCCACATTTTTGTGATCTTTTTACTCCATACTCCAGCCATTTATTCAACAAGAATGCGCTTGCTCAAATACCCACTGCCTTCCGCGTTCTGACCACTCTCGCACTCTCATTCCACGTCAGGACGTAATCTACAGCTGGCAATAGTAAATCACCCAGGTTACTCCAATCCCAAATCACATGCTTTCTACGGTAACTGAATGAATAAAGGTAGAAACACATATTTTTAATTATTCTGGCTGCAGCACAGTCGAGACCAGGTGGGTGGGCCCCCACCCAGGCCCACGGAGCAGGGGTAGCCAGGCGCTCTGGCGCCCAGGGGGGGTGGTGGTGCAGTCGCAGGGCTTGTTCCCCAGCAGGAAACGAGGTCAAACCCTGGATGCAGGGACCTGGGGCCTGCTCAGAAGGCGGTTTCCGCCCCTAACCACCCACCTACCATTCTTACCTCCCCAATACTAGGGAAGGGAAAAGACAGAGACCTTCACACAGAGGATGCCTAAACCACTTAGTACGAGTCTTTTCCAAACTGAGCAATTGGGAACACATACTTTTCTCATCACTTACATTCTCCTTTATAAAGGAAGAATGTGAGCCTTGCTGACACAACTTTGCTTCAAGTCAATGAGAGAACCAAGAACATAATAAAAAAACTTGTGTGGAGACTTCTAATTCTCACCCTTACCCAATTCTTTTCTTCTGGGCACACAGGAGGATTTCTCTCCCTCGCCCCTTGTGGTTAATGGGATCATGTGATTAGTTCTAGCCAATCAGCTGTGAGCAGAAGTGATGCCCCCTCCAGCACTCCCTTTCCGGTCTCAGTGATGGAAAAGGCACACCTGGGGCCAGGCCAGGCCTACACCCCGACGGCCTGCAGCCCTTTGGCCAGGCCTCTGCCTATGGGTAGAGGTAAATCCACTTCTGCGCATCTGCCCTGTTCATCCTGTATCTCAACTACTTAGCTTCTGTGATTCTCACACTAAAAGCCCTAAAGAGCAAGGGAAAAAGAAGAGAGAGAGAGTTGAGACAGCGGGCAGAACAAAAGAAACATGACAAGAGGTAGCCTGGGGGAAACCGAGGCACTCAAAGAGGAAGGAAAAGACACTTAAAAAATATGGGAGCCAAAATGAGGATGACCTAAGCTGACTGGCAACCATTCTAAGATCCTCTATATAATGTATGATGGATCCACCGATGGATGTGCCGGGGAATTCTAGAAAAGACCAAATGGAATCATATCATTGAGTCCAGGTGATAAGGCACACATCTATGACATAACTGAAAGGTAATTATTGGGGTCTCTAGAACAGCTTTTATTAGCCTCAATCAATAAAGACTGAAAAATTCTAGAAAGCCGCCTCATGTCAGGCTTGGATTATTACAGTAGCTACTAAATTACAGTAGCCTTTAAATTAAAAATATGCATCTCTGTTCAGCATGATTACTACTAGTATTACTGCTACACACAATCACACATACGAACACACACGATATCTTAGGGATGACAAAAATGAGGACCAGAGCTGGTATGTGACTTACCCAAAAGCCACACAATTATTAACAACTAACAATTAACTGTGACTGAGCACCTTCTTTGGTTTGATGCATCATTTCCTGCTGGAAGAATGACACAAAATAATACAAAACACGATTTTAATGAAAATACGTGACAATTCAATTGGAGGAAAAAAGAAAATGTTATTTCCATATTGGATCCTATCGCCTCTGGAGGTTACTGTTGCCAATAAGCTTCCTGTATCTGAAACGATGCCAAAACTGTCTTGTGGGGCAGGAAGAGTTAATGCCCACTGTGGGTCAACACATTAGCTTATGATATCAAATAAGTAACAACAATAAGCACAGGTGAGGGACAGAGAAAAGAAAAAGAAAGAGATAGGGTCCCTGTCCAGGAATTCAGAATCCGAGTAGGTGGGAAGAGAGCACATCAGTAAAGCTCTGGACTCCTGCTTTCCTGGCACCTGGCACGGTATGCAGGTGATGCTAAGTGTTGTGGGATAAAAAGGGAACAAATGGATGATTCTTCCAGACCAGACTGAGAGATAAAGGCAGCAGACTTATGGGGGAGTCTTGGTTTGCTGGGTATAGACATAGAATGCTTTCATTTCTCACATAACTGGGCTATGTCAACCCCTTCTCCGCCTTTCCCATGGGCGGGGGCTTCCTTAAAGTCAACTTGACCCAATTTCTTGACTTTTTCAGTCACTTGCAATTATCCAGTCCCATTTAGATTTCTAAGACTCGGCTCGGGGCACTGCAAAACTGCAGTCTCATAGCTGACTCAGAGCTCTTTTCCCCCCTCCTCCCAAGCAAGGCAAGAGCTATGACAATGGTAGTGGCTTGGAGTGAAGGAGCGATGATGGCCTGTCCTCTGGCCTCTACTCACACACAACCACAAGTCCTCCTCCATGGTCTTGGGCTCAGTGACGCTAACAACAGCCTCCTCCAGAGCTGCTCCTCTGGGAGAACCTGGGGACATCTGCATGTCCCCCTACCAGGGGTGCATCTCATGACAATCTTCCCACACAGGAGCCTGCTTATTCCCCAACCAATGGCAGTCACAGCAGACTATGGCCCCATGTCACCTGTTCTTCCTCCACAATTCTAGGGCTGGGGGCTCACATAGGGCCTGTCCTCAGGGTGGGGGTCCCTATTCCTGTCCCTACTTCTCTTTCTCCTGTGCCAGGAGCCCATGGCATGTAGCAGGTCCTGATGATGCAGACATCCAACCAGGAAGCTAGATTCTGGGGTGTCTTCACAAGGGACTTCGGGAAAAGGAAGCCCCACCCCTTGTTCCCCAAAGGACTAGCTTCTCTCCAAGAAAACCGCACTCCCCAAAATACAAGCTCCTCTCTCCCTCCTTAGCCCCTTCCTGTTGGGGCTTAAGGTTCAGCTGGGAAGCAGAGAACGGAAGATAGAAAAGCAGCTCTCTTAGGGGGTCCAGCGGGGCAGCCCCAGTACTCAGTTGTCTAAACTTAGAACCGAAGGCGCCATGAAATGAAGGTAACAACAGGACCTACCTCCAGGCCGTTGTGAGGACTGAATAGGAAACACGTGGGAAGAGCTGAGGCGCGTGCCGAGCACACAGTCTACGGTATACACACGTTTGGTTGTCAGTATCATAACTGGGATTTTGGCTACATTTCCAGATTATTGGGGAATGGCCTCCCCAGCATGGCCACCACCCTGTAACACTAAAAACCATCTCAAATACAACAGAAAAGGTTCAGTATGGTCACAGTCTAACTATTGGTATGTGTTTTCATTCATCAGCACTAAAGAGATCTTACATGCTAAGGATCAAACAGCACAGTAAGAAACTGATCGAATTCAATGGTTTTCTCACTTACTGCTTTTTAGCAATGAACTCTTTCTTCACATGAAATACTAGGTGGGAGCCTAAACTATAATGCTGATGTGATCGAAGCAGGACTGAGAGATTGGGGGGTACGTAGAGGGGACCCTCACTCTACCCTGCCTCCCCGCACCAGCCCCTGAGCTCCAAAGGACATAGGTCAAAAAAAATAAACATTCTCTGAAACTCAGATGGGTTTTGACTTGGTTCTACTTTGAGCCTTTTGATTTTTGAAATTATAATTTGTCTTTAAAATCATGTTTAAGATTTGCCAAAGCCTCTAGCCAAAACATTTCTGCCCACAGACAGCACAGACAGAAAAATAAGAGATGTTTCCCCTTCCCCAGTGTCAGGGCAGAAACTCCCTTTAGCAGAGCGGCCGGGCAGGTGCTGGCCAGACCAGGCCAGTCCCAGATTGGCCTGCTGTCTGCCCCAGTGCTCCGGCACACCTGTGGGGTTGCCCTCCCCAGGCAAGCGTCCAGCATCAAAATGCCAGGGTCATCCCCCGGTTCTTTGACTCTCGATCCCAGCATTTAAATCCTGGCCATTTCACAAGCAGCAGGAGGGCATTAGTGATGCCACATTGTACAGCGCGGATGAGATGTCAGCAAGGGTTTAGAATCCGAAGCTGTTTACCTCACATTGAACCTGACCCTGCATCAGAAGGAGCTCAGCTCTGTCCTGGTTCAAAGGCTAGCTGCAGCTAGTTCTTGAGGGGTGAGGAGAGTATTAAAAAAATAAAAAGAAGAAGAAATGAGAAACAAAGAAACACAGCAATTGATAGCCAAGGCCTTGAAATGAAATTCCATCAGTGCCTCCTGTAAAATTGGGTGCCAGGCCCAGATTATCCCCAAGTGTGCAAACACCTACGGGACGGTTCTGCCACAAATAGTCCCACTCACCCTCGGCCATGTTCTGGTGCAATCCAAGCCGCTTCTTGAACTACACTAACTTTTCTGTGATTGCGCTCGGGAATAGGAACCCCAATCCTCAACACCCCAAGACAGCCTTCCAGAATCAAAAACAAATGCATAGTTTTTTAGAATTTTGATTATTTCTTCCTCCCAATTATAAAAATAATTCCTGCTTGTTGTAAAAACTCGAACTCAGAGCTATAAATTTCAAAAGTGAAAATTCTTTGAAATCCCAGCCTCCAGGAATAGCCACTATTAATAGTTTATTAATAATTTGAGAAACAAGTGTTTTATTTCACCTGTTTTTATCTAGCAAAAATACATAGAACCTACATATTTTACCAGAAGCTAGCAAAGAAATGGGATTTCAGTCTTATATTGTATGCAACAAAATTAAAATGTTCAAAAAAACCTGTTTATCCAATACTTAGAACTTTGAAAAAGTTGAAAAGAAATGTATCTACATAAAAATTCACCAGGCTGGTCCACACAAATTCATGTATAAGGAAAAAAACCTGATAAATATTTAGTTAGGATTAGGCTGGAAGTTCAAAAGTCCAAAACTAGTTTGAGCTGAATCACCAGGTAGCCGATGCATAGGACTAGCTTCATAATTTGCAGGACACAGCAAAATGACAATGTGGGGCTCCCTGTTCACAAGTTACTAAGAATTTAAAATGATGATAGCTTTTGAAATGCTAGCAGAACATTAAGCCAAGCACAGGGCCCTTTTAAGAAGGGGCCCCAAGCAACCCACAGATCAACTGCCAGTGAAGGGGGCCCTGCCAATGTTATTCATTTAACCATATCACCACCAAGTGTTTATTTTATATTGTTAAGGCTACAGGTCTCTCATCTTTGCCTTTAAAACCATTCATTCTATTTTCTAAAAACATTTAAATTTCTTTAAGAACTATATTGGCAGGATAGGAATAATATAAGGGAAAACACTTAAAAACAGTGTATTTTGGTTTGACTTTCATTAAGTTATATGTTTTCTGACATTTTCCAGTTGAAATGAATTGGCTATGCAGCTAATATTGTAAAAATACAATACATTCTGGAATATCAGGTTAGCAAAAATAAAATCTTAAGCTCCATTTTATATCCAAAAATCTACATCTGAGATTAATTACAACATGAGATACTTTTCTAGTATAGATTTTCTAATATGCTTTCAATTAAAAAAAAAAGTGCTTTCTTCCCAATATTCCCAATAAGCCGTCACTAAATAGATTTCCTTTAAAAAGGGAAAAGAAAACTTTATCACTTGGCAGATAAAACTGTATAAAATTAAGAATTCTCTTTAGCCCCTTTAAAGTGCACCAAGTTCATTTTACAACACAAAATTGCTATGTAAAGTCATCCTAGAGCCTCCCTGGGTCATTTAAATGTATTCCCATGTTCAACATGAGCTGTGTCGTGCGTAAGAATAGCTTGATCTTTTATACACAACAAGAATACCAAGAATTCCTTCTTAACTGCTATAAAAGGCTCACAAAAGCCACCAAAAGGCCTGGACCACATTCCCTGGCAATTATCTGTATGAGGAGGAGGCAGGATCACGACACAGAAAGGGGGAAAGTGATTCATAAATGGCCTTGACTACAACCAAGCCTCTTCGATTAGGAGGAACAGCTGCAGTCTCTTCTCGCTCAAGCCAAGGAGAATCACTGCTGTTTCTGAGGTTTAACCTTTGACAGCTCACCACGCCGTCCTGAAATTCCCCACCCTTTCAGCCCAAGGGAGACCAGAATAGCTCTCCTCGCCCAAGCCTGCATTCTGATGGACACATCTCAGAACCTCAGAGTTTATTCAAGTTTCCCTTGGGGTTCAGTGCTGTCACTCAATGAACGCCGCTTAAACAGAACTGCCACACTTCCTGGCAGATGTCAGAAAGAGGACAGAAAGGGAGGCAGCTCTGTGACCGGGCAGCCTGCGCTCCTTCCTCAAGGCCCAGGACTGTCCCAGAAACACACAGACACTGCCCATTCCAGATGGAGCAGAGAAGACAATTCGCATTTCTTAAGAACCTACTGTGCGCCAGAGCCTACTGCAAGCACTTTGTGTGGATTCTATCATTAACCCACACAAAACCCTAACATTTTGCAGATAAGGAAGTATCTGACTACAGCCATTAACATCAGGCAGCTACAAACTGGCAAAGGGTGGGCGTCAAATCTGGGTCAAACAAACTCCCAAACCCCTAATCTTTCTACTACATTAGTGGTGAAACTGGACGTGCAGGCAGTAAGGTAGGCTGTTGTGTCCAGAGAATTTCAAAACAATAATAAAACCGCTAAAAGTCATCTGCTTTTTCTTATCGCCAGGCATGAACAGTTCTAAACAACATCAGTGAGAAACTACTTCTTCTCAAAAACAATTATTTTGTTGGTTTAGGTTCTAAACAATTATTGCCACTACAGTTGAATTTGAACAATAAATTGTAAGATTCAAATGAGCACACTTGTAATTACTTATCCTTTCATAAGCAGGGCATTTACATGAAAGTTATTTGGAGAACTCCCAGCTTTAGAGTCGCCCCTGCAAACTCAGACTCACCTATACACATAGATTTCAAAATTAAATTCCTATTTGTTCAGAATCTTTCTATTCTAGTTCAGACACAGTTTGTGTCTCCAATCCCTGCTGTACTGTATGTTTTGGGTTTAAACATATTTGAAATAAACAGTGATAGCACGGTGATTGTAAAAATGAATGAAAAAATAGAATACATTTTAATTCAGATGTGAAATATTATATTGAATTTGAGTAGTATCTTTAAAAATTACATGTATTCTTTTGCAATCATTCATTATTTACAAACTAAAGAAAAAATCAAGAAAATAATGGCTGCTGATGACATGATTTTTACTGAAAATAATTTTGTCATATAGGGGATAGTGATGTGAAAAATTATCTGCTCCAGGTATCAAATACATGAGGTGAGCTTTCCCTGCACTCCATCAAACTGACCCAATCCACAGAAAGAACCAGCATCCTGCTAGAACCCGGGAAAACTACTATGTGACTTGGCCAAGAGTCCAACTTTTTGTCCACAATAGTGAAAGGCTAAACCCATTTTCCAGTAACGCCATGCTTCTGTTCTCTTCTTGTAAGTAAATAACACCCTTTCAAGGGGATTTGTGACTCTCTACAATAACCCTTATCTTTAACCAAAAACATATATTACTACATGCAAAATTGCTGGCTTTTATTCAAATTCAAATATTTCTAAATTTTTCTCAAATACAAAAGACTATCAAATTTCCTATCTCAGGTACTGGCGGCAGCAAGATTGACAACCATTTCCCAAACCTCCACTCTATCCCCAACCCTCCTCCCACCCAGCTGTCCACTGGGCTTTTTCAAGCCTTCTATAAGCTGACTGCACACATCCAATGGCTCTTCTCTCCAACCAATCAATTCCCAGAGCCAAGAGTAGACATTTCTTGAAGACAAGAACCATCACCATACCACTGAATCTCCTCCCCCTTCTCTTACACAGTCCTGGACACACCATGTAAAAGCCAGTGGTCTATTTTAATTTATCTAACAAATACTAATACAATGCTTACTATAATACAAGTCAAAGAGTAGAATATAAATTTATTGTTGGAGGTATGAATTTAAATAACAAAGCGTTATTTTACACCTATTAAAGTAGCAAACCTAAGCATACAATTACATATATTAATAACTCAGCAGTCACACTCTAAGGCATTTATCCCAGAGAAGAGAAAAGTTACGTTCACACAAAAACCTGTATACAAATGTTCACAGCAGCTTTATTTGTAATAGCCAAAAACTGGAAAGACCCCAGATGTCCTTCAGCAGGTGAATGGTTAAACAAACTGTGGTACATACATACCTGGGAATACTATACAGCAAGAAAAAAGAATGCACTATTGATACACTCAACAACTTGGGTAAATCTCCAAGAAAACTGTGCTGAGTGAAAACAGCTAATCCCAAAAGGTTACAAACTGTATGACTCCATTTAAACAGCATATTTGAAATGACAAAACTTTAGAAATGAAGAAGAGATTAGTCCTTGCCAGGGGTTTCCAGGAAGGGAGGAAGGTGGATGTGGTTATAAAAAGGCAACACGAGGGATCCTTGCGGTGATGGAATTGTTCAGTGTCCTGAACATGCTGGAAATATGAAGCTACGTGTGTGGTAAAACTGTATAGAGCTAAATACATACACATACACGTACAAATGTGCACATACAAATGAGTGCAAGTAAAACTGGGGAAATCCGAATAAGACAGGTAGATCGTTTCAATGTTAATATCATGGTTGTGATATGGTGTTATAGTTTTGCAAAATGTTACCACTAGGGGAACCAGATATATGATACATCTACACAGGAACTCTATTACTTACTATTTTTAAGTTTTATTTTATTTTTAATTGACTCATTCTAAATTATTTCTTATAACTGCATGTGAATCTCCAATTATTTCAACAAAAATTTCAGTTACAGAAGCCAACAAAAAAAACCTCTGAAACTCTATTAAACAAATACATGGTGCTCACTAATTGCTAGGTACCATTTTAAGTACCTTCAAAGGTTAACTCATTGACTTCTCCTGACAACCACATGTGGCATGTGCATTACAATTCCCATTTTACAGGTGAAGAGACTGAGGCACAGAGTGGTTAAATAACTTGTCCAAAGGGCGCATAGCAAGTAAGTGATGGAAGCTGACTTCACTGCAGGCAGTCTGGATCCAGAACTCTCCCTTCCGAAATCTCTGCATTTTGTCCTTGAAGGCTAAGAGTGCACAGGCACTTGAGACCCTGAATTCTGACAGCAGCTCTTCTAGAAGGTTCTGAAAATCCAGGCAAAAGTTTGACAAATCCTTCCTATCATAAAGCCAATCATAAACTTCACAGGCTTTCAACTTTAAAGGAAGTAAACAGAATGATTAGATTCTAATGTCAAATCTTCTACTGGGTGGGAGGGTGAATACTTCCAACACTTGAGAGTGACCTGCCACGTCTGCCAGCTGAAGTTGGAAAACAGAGAGAAGAGTTGGGCACACTCAGGAGCACATTTCAGAGGGAAGAGTGAGGAGGCTTAAAAAGAAAATGCATCTGGGAGTAGTAGATAAGAGGGGAAATTGAGTCTGGCTGGAACAAGACTGAATAATCGCGTCCTGCTTCACACACAATCGCCCAGCTCCCAAAGTCCTGCTGCTCTATCACTGGGGGACCACACCTTGTCCAGCTCTCCCTCCAGGGTGGCCTCCCATTAGCTCTCTGCCTTATCAGCTTCAAGCCCACGGGCTCTTCCAGATGCCAGCCAATGTGAGCCCTGGGGACTGAAACCCAGAACCTGTGTGGCATTCCAGGTTGCAGGCCTATAGCAAGGCAATCTGGCTCGGGAGATTTTCAGATTATCAAGTGGGAAAGACAGGAATGTCACGGCCTGTGTGGGTGGAGATAGGAACATTCATCAAAACGACAGCTACCATGAAATCCCTGTCTCCTTTTCCCACTGGAATGGTGTGGTGCTGGGGTGTGTGTGTGTGTGTGTGTGTGTGTATGTGTGTGTGGACATGCATGCATACAAACCGAAATTATTTTAGCAGAAAATCATTTCCCAAGATGCAGCAAAGGAGAGCCAGGCCCAAACTTTTCAAAAGACAAACTCCCAACCACTGCAACTGAACACTATGGAGAGATCTCTGGCTTACACGGTTTCTACAGGATAAATGATGTGAACAGCACATCCCCCGTGGGCCTGGCTGGTGCAATGTACCATTCAGAACAAAGGGAGCAGGCACCAGAGGGTAGTGGCCAGACTTAGATGGTTTCTAAGGCAGGAACTCTTAGAGATTCTCAGCGAAGCTTTGGCCCACCAGTTGAAAATCAAGCCCAACTGTGAACTCTGGGCTGGAATAAACTAGGAGGAAACAAAATTCTTCATGATTTATAATTTTGAGAAAGAACCTTTGGGTTGGAGTTCATAAAGGCCACCAAATAGCCCAAAATGACTCAGGTCCATGTATCAGATTCCACATTCAAATGACATTTCCTTTGCAACAAGGGTCTGAACATTTCACACCCAGATAAGACAGAGGTAAAGAGGGGTTGTTTTGTTGCCCATCCCACCCCACCCCCACCCCCCGACACACACACACACACACACACACACACACACACACACACCCCACCCTCTGCTTCCTGCTTTGGTTGCTGGCATAGAAGTACGTGGCCCTGGGGGTCTGTGTCACTGTCCCGTGAAGAGGAGGCCACAGCCATGAGAACGAAAACATTATGGAACATGGGAAGGTGGACGGATAGAAAGACTCTAGGTCCCTGCAGATCCTGTTGAGTCACCAAACCAAACCTGGGCCACCTGCCTCCAGATTGCATGTAAGGTAGATGATGTAAGTCCCTCTGGACTAAGCCACTGTTTGTTGCACTTTCTGTCAGCAGCCAAACATTTCTTAGGTGGTACAGCTCCCTATGATGATTTTGTTCAATAATCATGCTACTAAATCTGAAGCACTTAAGTAAAAAATGTAGCACCTTTAAAGCTAGTCAATCTTGTCACCTGGAAGTCTAGTGTTAGTGTCACAGGCACAACAGATAAGCACAAAGACACAGAAAAGGGGGAGAGGGGAGGGGAGGAGGAAACCGGGAAGGGAGGGGTACAGCAGTCCCCCCATCCGCACAGTTTTGCTTTCCGAGGTTTCAGCTACCCACAGTCAACCTTGGCCTGAAAATATTAAATGGAAAATTCCAGAAATCAACAATTCCCAAGTTTCAAATTACACACTGTTCTAAGTAGCATGATGAAATCTTGCCCTGTCCCACTCCGCCCGCCCAGGACGTGAAGCTCTCCTTTGTCCAGTGTCCCCACGCTGTCTACACTCTAGCCTGTGAGCCACGTAGTAGCCGTCTCAGCAGTCAGATCGGCTGTTGTGGCATCAAGGTGCTCACATCCACGTCACCCTTATTTTAGTTCATAACGGCCCCAAAGCGTAAGAGTATTGTGACTAATTTATAAATTCAACCTTATGATAGGCAGGCATGCATAGGAAAAAACGTAGTATTAATATATGCAGGGTTTTGTACTATCTGCCGTTTCAGGCATCCACTGGGGGGTCTTGCCTGGGGGACCACTGTGTAAGGGAAACAGAGAGGAAGGAAACAAGTGCCCTTTAAGAACATGCTTTTCTTCAAGGGATGCCGTCCCTCCTGCTTTACAAAACCCGCATGCCCTGAGTAAGAAGCCACCGTGTGCCGGATCGCTGTCATCACGTGGGTCTGGAAAGGCTAAGTCCCTCAGTGGGGCCCCCATCTCACATGGCGCAGACGTGTGAATGACCAATGGCTTCTTGCATTGCTGTGCATGACTTGGCTGGCCAAAGCATATTTTACATTAGCTTAGGTCCTGACATTCTATCATGTTCCCTGTCAAGAGGCCAAGTAGTTCTTGGAACCCTGCAGGCTAAGTGACATATAACAGAACCCTAGCAAATGAGACAGCTCTTTGCCAAGTGCCCTTAAGTTAAAGGCTCTGATTACCTCTCCCACCTCCATGGCAGTGGTCTGGCTGGCTGGGCTGGGAGCAGACATCTACCAAAGAAAGGTCACCATCGGTTGCCAGCATCTAAGGTACTTTTCAAGGAGGCAATGTCACTGGGGTGTGGGGCTAGGTGCAAGTCAGTGGCCGTTAGCAATCTGTATCACTGAGTCAGGAACTAAAAGTGGGGCAGAACTGGGCGCCCCAGGCCCTCTGTGGAGCATGGCAGAAGGCCGAGGGAATGGCCATCAGAATGACACCTTCCCTTTCCAGCTCCACGTTGCCTTCAGCGAACCTTCTGCCACCCCAAGGGACACACTGTCAGGCTGTAAGGGGAGAAGCTCAAACGCCACCTCACATGACACTATCCGGAGTGCCTGTGGCCTGGCGGCTGGCGTGTCTGAGCCTCTTCACAGAGTGTCAACCCTCTCCCAAGGATGACGGGTCCTCAAGGACAGGCAGGGTTCCCACCAGGCTCCTGCCAGCGAGGGTGACTCCCGGGGCTCTCCTCCGGCCTCCCTAGGGGCTGCCATCCTCAGCCTCTTCCCTCCCCACCGGGCGCCTGCTGTATGCTCAGGACCCTGCAAAGCAGATGTCTAGAAGTATAGGGAACTCCCTGCCCCCAGGGCAGGCCGTATCTAATTAGAGAAACAGACCTTTGTTACCCAATGGGAAGGAATCAGAATTGATTGTGTGGTGTGGGAAATGCGTTGATAAGAGCTCAGAGGAGGCAGGCGTCAGGAGTGAAAGGGCTGGTGGGTGAAGACTTCTTGGAGGAGGTGAGCCTTGAGCTAAGGCCTGAGGAAGGGTTGAGAGACTGATCTGTGTGGTGGTGACATGGATAAGGATACATTTAAAAATTCAGCAAGCTGCAAACTTAGTAGTTGTACACTTTATGTACTAATTTTAAAAGTAAAAAGCTGGATAAAACATTCTCTAGTGTGTACTTTGAGCAGTGCTGCTCCTTCAGCCTCAAATTCCCTTCGGCCCTCCCTCTTCTCTCCCTCCTGCCACCCTACCCACCCTGTAAGAGGTGGCCCAGCAAGCACTTCCTCCAGGTCTGAGCGTGGCCCACCTGGGTGCTCCCAGATCCAGCCCAGTGACTGCCACCTTCCCCCCGACCATCATCACCTCCTTGTCTGCCTCCCTTGGAGCTCCTGCAGCCCTGGGGACAAGGACCATGCACCGCTCACAGTAGTGCAGGCCTAGCGCAGAGTGGGCATTCAACAGATGCCTGACGTGATAGCTCAATCTCCTCTGGCAATCAGCAAATAGAAGGACACCTCCATCCCGTCTCTAGTTCCCTGGAAGTAACTGAGCACAGAATCTGGAAACATGAGATCTAGAGAACAAAACAGCCAGGGGACCAGCGGAGTCCTGGGTGAGAGGCAGGGGGGAGGGGAGGGAGGACATGTGCATCTAGGGGTGTAAATGCAATTCTCTTGCAACCAGCTGTGGTGACTTCCTGCTGAGGAGAGGAAACAAGTGTGTGTGTGGTTCTTAAAATCACCTCCCTGACCGAAAAAACTCTAGGCCAGTGGTGCTCAGACTCCAGCAGGCATCACAATCACCAGACGGTTTGTTAAAAATAGATTCCTTGGCCCACCCCAGAGAGTCGATGACTCAGTCTGGAACAGGGCCTGAGAATCTGCATTCCTAACTCGCTCCCGTGTGATGCTTATGGGGCTGCTCCAGGGACCCCCCCCCCGGGAGTGGCACTGGCCCAGGTAAGACCACTATCAGGAAGTACAGAACGTCGCGATGCCTCGGTTCTTTCATTTGCTCATTTAACAACCTTTTACGACAGTTGTACCGTGAGCAAAACCATAGACATGACGCAGACATAATTAGAAGCAGTAGTTGCGTCCTCACCTTTAGTCACCAGAAAATGGATTGCTACTTCTCAGCGCCCTTCACAAGATTTGCTGTTGAAGCAGAAAACGACACCCACTTTCGGCCACTCCCCAACGCTCAAATGGCCTCAGGTTCAAACTTATGACGCTGAGAATAAAGTTTTCGAAGTCCACTCCCACCCGCGAACTTCTGTTTCTCCATATGTCTCTGATTAAATGAGTCATTTTCCTGGATCTCCCTTCAAGGCATCACCTCCTTCACTTAACCAGAAGAGGAGCCGCTTGTAGGTTTTGTACTCAGGTTCGGGCGGGAGGCAGATGAGTCTCCTTTCAGACCAAGCCAGCAAAGGGTCCCCAGGAGAGTCAGAGGGCGGAGGCAGCTTTCCAGCAGACAGACAAACACACTGCTCTGAAATAGCACCCTTCCCTGTCCCAGGCAGGAGCCGCCTCCCGACATATTCAGTTACAACTGAGTGCCTGGCCATTAAATCTAAATGGCCCATGATATGGAATGCCTGGGCAGCATGCGGTTGGATTATTTATGCCCTCTGCACCTGTGGGAGCCCAGATTTAATTATTTATTTCATGTTAAATTTCCAATCCTTGGCTTCCAGTCCGAGGATGAATAAACACCTCAGTTAAACTGCAGGGGACTTTGGGTCGCCACTCAGCAGGGGCCAGAAAACTAAAGAATTTCAGCACCCCAGGGTGTCATCTCATTCATCACCCAGGGATAGCCTAACAAAACTCAATCACGTGGAAGAGTTTTAAGAAACCTTTGAAGCAACACCTGAAAGCCTCAGTTCTGCCCTCAATGAAAATGAAACTCAAAAGCTAAGGCACAACCTTTGGACCATAGACACAGTACTCAGTATATCTCTCCTGACACATGTGACTAGATGTAGGAGGCCACCAATCCCTTCCTTAATTCAGGTAGAGTGTATTTCCAAATTGTTAGGACTCTCAAGTTAAACGTCAGTCAGCTCCTCTTGGTGTCTGATTAAAATACAATACTAAGGCAAGTTCTAACTGAAGTAGTTACCTTCTCATGGTAAAATCCAGTTTGCTGTGTCAACAGGCCTGTGGTTTAGAAATTACTATTTTAGCCCAAACCATCATCTCACCTCAATGCTGTTCACCTCAAGCAGCGCTAGTCAGAGTTCACCTCAATGCTTCTCTACTTGTCTTCTCCTGCATTAGTAACTTGTCTCCAATCTCAATGAAATAGTCAGATTCCCATTTTGCCATATTTTCTTCTCTGGAGAGAATATCAATGCTCACATACAATCCTGCACAGTTTTACCTAGTGCTTCATCACAGTTCCCTTCCGCTACTCCAGCTTC
This sequence comes from Varecia variegata, assembly GCA_028533085.1. NCBI lineage: Eukaryota > Metazoa > Chordata > Mammalia > Primates > Lemuridae > Varecia > Varecia variegata. The sequence goes on along the minus strand of CM052446.1, from coordinate 46,617,144 downwards.
TGACGTAAGGGCCAACCCAGCCCCAGCAAAGAAGACAGTGCCTGAGAATGGATTTGCTCCTTTAACAGGAGCAGATAAAAAGCCTCTAAACTTAACAATTAGAATGACAGAATCATTCTTTCTGAGGACCCAGGCCACCTTTCAGTTCTGTTTTCATTCCTTGGTTCTCCCAAAGCACAGGGAGTTGCCTGTTTTGTGTTCTGTGTTCTGCTTCGCTGGGGTGCCTGTGGTCACAAGGGTGCTTGGCACATGGCAGGTCTCAGTACATACTTGTTGCAGGAATGACTCTACCAGCAAACAGACCCGGACCCCCCGAGGACCAGGTAAAGCACAGTGGAAAGCCACAAAGCCCTCGTGCCTCACGGATGCTGGTTGCTCCTCTTAGCTCTGCCTGACCCAGTCTGAACTATGTCACTGGCATGTTGGAATCATTTTTATATAGCCTGACAACCTCCTATACACTTTCCCATTTTTGATGAGTCACAAGACACACAGTAAAGTATTTTCTTAAGTATCTGGCAAAAACAGAATACACATCACTAATAATATATGCAAGCAAAACCCTCATGTTCCTTTGAACTTTGTAAAGAAATAACATGTCATTTAAAATGAGAGTTTCACTCTTAGACAAGAAAGTAATTCAGTAAAGCAGACAGTAGTAACCAATTTGCCAACAGTTCAGTCTAAAAATGGTCATGGTTGACATGGACAAATGCGTAGAAACACAATCTGCCAAAACTGACCCATGAAGAAGTAGAAAATACAAAAAGACCTCAAACAAGTAAGGAGATTGAATCAGTAATAAAAAAATCTCCTAAAAAAGAAAATTCCTAGACCAGATTGCTTCACTGGTAAATTCTACCAAACATTTAAAGAAGAATTAACACCAACCCTTCTCAACTCTCTCAAAAAATTGATAATGAGAAATCATTTCCTATTCATTCTATGAGGCCAGTATAATCCTGACACCAAAGCCAAAGGCACAAGAAAAGAAAACTATAGGACAATATATATTCCTTATGAATATGATGCAAAAATCCTCAAAATACTTGCAAACAGTATTAAGCAGAATTATACACTAGTTCAACATAAAACAATCAATGTAACATACCATATTAACAGCATAAAGTGGGAAAACTATATGATCATCTAATTGATGCAGAAAAAGCATTTGACAAAATTCAACAACTCTTCATGATAAAAACACTTAATAAACTAGGAATAGAATGGAACTTCCTCAACATGATAAAGGCCATGTACGAAAAACCCACAGCTAACATCATACCGAATGGTAAAAGACTGAAAGCTTTTCTCTTAAGATCAGCAATAAGACAAGGATGTCCACTTTCTCCACTTATATTTGATATAGTACTGGAAGTCCTAACCAGAGCAATTAGGCAAGAAAAAGAAATGGAAGGCATTCAAATTAGAAAAGAAGAGGTTCACAAATGGCATGATCTTATATGCAGAAAACCCTAAAAGATTACACACACACAAACCACACAAACCTGTTAGAGCTAATATACAAATAGCAAAGATGCAGGATACAAAATCAACTCATAAAATCAGTTGTATTTTTATACACTAGCAATGAACAATCCCTAAAGAAAATTATGAAAACAATTCCATTTATAATAGCTTCAAAAAGAATAAAATGGGCCGGGCGCGGTGGCTCACGCCTGTAATCCTAGCACTTGGGAGGCCGAGGTGGGCGGATCGTTTGAGCTCAGGAGTTCGAGACCAGCCTGAGCAAGAGCGAGACCCCTTCTCTACTAAAAAAAAAATAGAAAGAAATTATCTGGCCAACTAAAAATATATAGAAAAAAAAATTAGCCGGGCATGGTGGCGCATGCCTGTAGTCCCAGCTCCTCGGGAGGCTGAGGCAGAAGGATCGCCTGAGCCCAGGAGTGTGGGGTTGCTGTGAGCTAGGCTGACGCCACGGCACTCACTCTAGCCCGGGCAACAGAGTGAGACTCTGTCTCAAAAAAAAAAAAAAAAAAAGAATAAAATGCTTGGAGAATAAACTTAACCAAAGAGATGGAAAAATTTGTATAGTGAAAACTACAAAGCATTGCTGAAAAAAATTAAAGACATAAATAAGTTGAAAGACTTTTCATGTTCATGTACTAGAAGACTTAATATCATTAAGTGATTTACAGATTCAATGTACTCTATCAAAATCCAAATGACATTTTTTGCATAAACAGAAAAGTTTACCCTAAATTAACTGATTTTCAATAAGAATACCAAGACCATTCAATGGGGAAAGGATAGTCTTTTCAACAAATGGTGCTGGGAAAACTGGGTATTCATATGGAAAAGAATGAAGGTGGACCCTTAACTTACACAATATACAAAATTGAATTCAAAATGGATCAAAGACCTGAACTTAAGAATTAAAACTATAAAATTCTTATAAGAAAACTAGGAGAAAAGCTGCATAACATTGGATTTGGCAATGATTTGCATATGACACCAAAAGCACAAGCAACAAAAGAAAAAAACAGATAAATTGAACTTTATCAAAATTAAAAACTTTTGTGCATCAAAGTACACTATCAAGAGTGTACAATGACAACCCACAGATTGAGAAAAAAATATACGCCAATCATATACCTGATAAGGGGTTAATATCCAGAATATATAAAGAAATCCTACAACTCAACAACAACAAAAATAATCCAATTCAAAAACAGGACACAGGACTTGAACAGGTTATTTCTCCAAAGAAGATATACAAGTGGCCAATAAGCACATGAAAAGATGTTCAGCATCATTAATCACTAAAGAAATGCAAATCAAAACCACAATGAAGTATCACTTCACACCCACTAGGATGGGCATAATGAAAGCAAACAAAATAATAAGCATTTTTGAGGATGTAGAGAAATTGGAACCCTCTTGCATTGCTGGCGGGAATGCAAAATGGTTCAGCCGCTGCAGAAAACAATTCAGCAGATTCTCAAAAAGAAACATACAATTGGCCAGGCGCGGTGGCTCACGCCTGTAATCCTAGCACTCTGGGAGGCCAAGGCGGGCGGATTGTTTGAGCTCAGGAGTTCGAGACCAGCCTGAGCAAGAGAGAGAC
>CM052446.1:46547465-46613956 GCA_028533085.1 Varecia variegata | reverse complement strand
AAGAAGTTATATGGACAGCTAAAAATATATAGAGAAAAATTAGCCGGGCATGGTGGCACATGCCTGTAGTCCCAGCTACTCGGGAGGCTGAGGCAGTAGGATCGCTTGAGCCCAGGAGTTTGAGGTTGCTGTGAGCTAGGCTGACGCCACGGCACTCACTCTAGCCCGGGCAACAGAGTGAGACTCTGTCTCAAAAAAAAAGAAAAAAGAAACATACAATTATCTTTTCTCAGTCAATTCAGGCTGCTACAACAAATTATCATAGGCAGGGTGGCTTAAAGGCACACATTCTTTCTGACAGTCATGAAAGCTGGGAAGTCCAAGATCAAGGCAATGGCAGATCTGTGAGCAGTGAAGATAGTCTTCCTGGTTTGAGACAACTGTCTTCTCCTTGTATCCTCAGAGGGCCAAGAGAGAGAGAGACAGGAAGAGCAAGTTCTCTTGGTCTATTCTCATAAGGATACTAATCCCATTTATGAGGGCTCCACCTTCATAGCCCAATTACCTCCCAAAGAACTCACCTCCTAATACTATCACCTTGGGGGTTAGGATTTCAACATATGAATTTCAAAGAGACACAAACATTCAATCCATAACACATATGATCCAGCAATTCCACTTCTAGGTATATACCCAGAATAACTAACTCAATTCTTTTAAGTCTAGCAGGGACTCGGATACTTGTGCAATAGCATTCATCCGTTATTCTCAATAGCCAAAGGTGGCCATCAACTTTTGCACAACCCATGTGTCCATCAACAGATGAATGTTTAAACAAAATGCGATATATACGTCTATTAACAATATACATACAATGGAATACTATTCAGCCACAAAAGGAATAAAATTCTGATATATGCTGCAATATGAATGAAACTTGAAAACATTATTCTAAGTGAAATAAGACAGACACAAAAAGACAAATATTGTATGGTTTCACTTACATGATACACCTAAAATAGGCAAATTTACAGAGACAAAAAGTGGACTAGAGGTTAGCAGGGGCTGGGGGAAGAGAGGAATGGGGATATTTTTGTTTTATGGGTATAGAGTTTCTGTTTGGATGATGAAAAAGTTCAGGAAGTAGTGATGATGTTTACGTAACACAGCGATTGAATTGTGCACTTAAAAATAGTTATGTATATTTCACCACACTAAAAAAATGGCCATAATTGTTTAAAATCTCTCATTTCCAGGGTTTTAAAGTAACTAGTATCATTCAATATATTGATCAGAAGGCCCTATTTAAGTATTGTTTTATACCCATTTTCTGGAAGCATTTAAAATGAAGAAATCTCTCTTATGAGTGACACAAATTGACAATCAGATGAAAAACCATCTAAATATATGCTTTCCAGAATCTTCCCTAGCCCCCACCTCTTTGATTTTTGTCACAGTTTCTTGATGATATCAAGAATACCAAAAAATAACAACACAGCGACTTGAGGCTTGTACAGGCTTTATACTCTATGTCTGTTGTCACCAAAGGCACAAAACACCATCGCTATCGGGAGAGACCCGGCACTGTAGGAGTAGAAGCAAAGGAAACAATGTTTCCCATGGAATTTCACCACAAAGGAACTCCTCAGATTTTTAAAGCCCAGCAGAGAACAGCACTGTGGATTTCCAACAAACAGGATGCAAAATAATTACACATGATTCAAGTATAAAACACAAATGGGTACTTGATGTTTACCCGCATGGAAAGCTGTCGCTGTTCCTGCCTTCCGATCTGAGAGGAAGGCTGGCCCCGTATGACCAAAAAAGCTAAAATTCTGGGTTTTCTCCTGAGTCCTTAGTCTGCTTGACTTTTCCTCATAGCACTTATTAGCTGACATCATATTGTCTGCCTGTGTGTTTCCTTGTTTGTGTCTGTCTTGTGGAAGCTGAGAGGGCAGGCTTTGTCTCTCCTGCTCGCTAATGTCCCCGGGAGAGCCTGACCCGAGGAGGGCTCGATCCACATGTGCTGAACAAGGCAGTGCGAGAGCTGGGCTAGTGTGGGACCTTCGTGGTGGGGAAACGTTCCGCATCTTGATTCTGTCAGTGTCAGTATCCTGGTTATGACATCGGACTACGGTTTTCAAGATGTTACCATTGAGGGAAACTGGGCAAAGGGTACATAGGGTCCCCCTGCATTATTCCATACACCAGCATGTGACTCTACAATCATTTCAAAGTACAAAGTTTAAGTTTACATAGAACCCAACTCTTGCACTCTTTTGGGTGAAGGCTATTACGAACACTCTCTGTCCTTTTTTTTTTTTTTTTTTTGCAGCTTTTTATTAAATCTAAAATTACTCAAATAAAAGTTTATTTTTTTAAAAAATGTAGGGTTGGAAGAGAAACATTTGATAATGTACCAGGTAGGTAACCAGAACTGCACCTGCTTTACTTTTCAGATAAAAATCACATAAATCGAAGCAATAAAAAGTTCGAAGCATCAACTCATAGATAATTATATTGTGGTATAAGTCCAAAATTCTTGGTGCCAGATTTTTTTTGGAATTTAGAATCTTTTTTTATTTCAAAAAACAAGTATGATGCATGTGCCATATGTTGATCTCCAGTGGGGTCCAGGGCAGCACCTTACCGTCAAACATACGAACATTCCTTGAGCAGAAAGCATGAACAGTCACACTATGTAGATAAATAAAAGCTGCAAACAGCCTCTCAACCTTTCAAGTCAGACTTTGTCGCCTAATAATTTTGCCCAAAGCTTTAAAAAAAAAAACCTTTTAGTTTTCAGAGCTATTTGAATTTCAAAATTGCAGATAAGGGATTGTGGATTGGATTAATAGGACTCTAAATCAATAAAGCTTTTGATTTTTAATCTGTTAGATTGCCAAATTTCTAAAAATTATCACCTCAATATTTCTCTCTCTCTCTCTCTCTCTCTTAACATTTAAGAGTGGAACTCAGGCCAGGCACGGTGGCTCACGCCTGTAATCCTAGCACTTGGGAGGCCGAGGCGGGAGGATTGTTTGAGCTCAGGAGTTCGAGACCAGCCTGAACAAGAGCGAGACCCCATCTCTACTAAAAATAGAAAGAAATTATCTGGCCAACTAAAAATATATATAGAAAAAATTAGCCGGGCATGGTGGCGCATGCCTGTAGTCCCAGCTACTCGGGAGGCTGAGGCAGTAGGATCTCTCAAGCCCAGGAGTTTGAGGTTGCTGTGAGCTAAGCTGATGCCACGGCACTCACTCTAGCCCGGGCAACAGAGCGAGACTCTGTCTCAAAAAAAAAAAAAAAAAAAAAGAGTGGAACTCATGACTCAGAGGGAGGACAAGGCAGGGCTTCTAGGATGTTGATAATGTTTTATTTCTTAATCCAGGGGCTGGTTAGAGGGTGAACATGAATGAGCTATGCACTTACAACATATGCACTTTCCTATATGTATGTTAAATGTTAATACAGCATTTTTTTAAAAGCAGCAATCACACAGTTAAGTCCCAAACTGTTGACATGGGAAGAAATCTCTCACTGAAGATACGTAGCCACGGCCCCTGCATTTCACAGCTCCACAGTGATGAAGTGACCTGCCCAAGGTCACGCAACAATGCAGTGGGAGAGCAGAGAGCTGGACTCCTGGTCTGTTATGCGAAAACATGAGATTTCTGTTTCAAACATTTGTCCTAAGATATGTGTTACTAATTAACTGGGAAAACTTGTAATACCATCAGACTGCAGTTAATACCCAAACATTTTTTGCTCATTTAGATTTATTTTTTTCCCATGAAATTACTGAACTGATGTCTGGATCAGATGTCTCGGTTTAATCTGGTGTAACTCTGCCTCCCTCTAATAACGCGTAAAACCATCAATGACCATAAATACAATTTAAGTGTTTTGTCACATCATCCGACTTAATCATTCAGCTATAAATATATCACGGATGATTTAAATCCCATTGATTGGGCTCATCATTAAAAAAACACGTTAACCCTCTAGTTAGCTATGACATTTTAAGGATGGGAAGGGAAACACGATTTGAGCCCCTTTGGTTTATATACTTTTATTATCTTACTGTTTTCTCAGTCGTTACCACATGACTCACTTTTCCTTCTGTTTAATTTACAGTCTTGCCTTTAATAGTCGACAATCTTGCCCTACCTAGGCGGCTGCATGGGGACATTTCTAGAAAAGCACTGAGCCGATACAAGCACAATTTAATGATTTCTTCCACTGTAAAAATAAATGATCGAGAAAGATGCATACAAGCAGAAAATTCAAATGCCAGGCATCTGTAAAAACCTAGTTCTTGCAGATAAAATTGTAATATTTGAAAAGCACATTAAAATCAGAGAGTTTTTTTTTCCTTCACTGAGAACCTAAAAATCAGAGCGTTTTAATTTGGCTTCAGATTGTGAACCCTTGACATTCTATGCTAAAGTGTATGAGTGTGTGTGTGTGTGTGTGTGTGTGTGTAAAAGAGGCTCATATTTTCATCAGAATCTCAAAGGAAGTCATGACCTTAAATACAGGCAGAGTGAGGGGAAGAATTACTAATTACTAGCTCCTATAAATAAACACAAGAAAGTAAGATCTGGGTGTGAGACCCCTGGGTTCTATTACAGGTTTTATAAAATAATTAAAGAGCCACGAGGACGTCATCGCATAGCCCGATATCTTGGATCCTCACAACAGCCCTGGGAGGCAGGAATGGACCAGGCTCTATTTTGCAGATGAGGAAAGTAATGGCCCTGAGATTAAAGTACTTGTCAAAGCTCCACAGCTATTCAATGTGCACGCGAGATGTTGGAAATGCAGACGGCATTTAAGCAGAGTCCCATCAGAGCTACATGTGGGCTTATGTTAAATACCTGTGAGAGTTTAAAGCGTCTCTTAAAAGTTCTCCCATCAGGTCAGACTGCATCATCATGTTTTTAAAACAAAGACCCCAAATAATTTAAAAAAAATTATAGAAATGCAATTTTCAGTGCATGAGTTTCAATATATGTTTTACACAGCATGCAAAAAGAAGAAAAAGTCCTTCTCTGATTGTGTTAGTTATATGCTGATCAGGTTAGCTCCTGATCAGGTCTCACCTCCATACCTTCCTGCCCAAGGCTACTTCAAATCCAACCTTTATTTTCCATTTTCCTTCCAGTAATTCCCTTTCCAGGCACTAAAACTGCCAATAATAGAAACATCTCTCTGTGCCTTCCAAACCTGAAGTTTGGCGTCTTTTCCTGCCCATCCTCCCAGAGGTCTCTCCTCGCTTCTTCCCCTCTTACTATGGACTACTAGGGACTTGCTAACCAAAATAGCAAAGAAAAATACACTCCATCATCCCCTTCCTATCTAGGTGTTTAAATGCCAGAGCTATCTTCCAGCTATCCCATGACCGCTCTGAACACAGGCACAGCTGTCAATAGAAGAACAGAAAACAAGAAAGTCCCCGCGAGTTTGACCTGACAGAAGACAGCTTTGTCACCAGTCTCCAAGTCAAAAATAGATCACCCACCACTCAGAAGGGCACAGGGCACTTTTCCACTCTTATCTCAGTGGCCTCCAGCAGCTATATGAAATGTGCAGAGCACTTGATAGAATAAAATGTGCCATCAGTGATATGCTTTCGAAATAACTTCTTTTTGACAGGCCCAGCAAGGACAAGATGACAATGAATCCGTAAGGTCACCTGTGAAAGTGCTGAGCATCCACAGTGACCACAAACCCCAGAAAGGACAGAAAAGACCCACACAACCAACAGCTGGTCCAATCGCCTCATTTTACAAATGAGCAAACCCACTCCCCGCTGCAGCCCAGGCTGGCTGCTCTCTTTGTGCCGAAGCTTTTGCAAATATATTCACTTCTCAAAATGTCAGGATCCACCACAATCATCCAGCTATTTTACCAACAGCCTCTTTACTTGGCCACATTTTTTTTTGGTGGGTGATTATCTGGTGGCCCTAAGCTTCAAGAGATCTACCTCTGACTCAAGCACGTAACTTTATAAAGCTGCCTTACAGATAGTGAAATAAACATATGGTGACAAAGTCTATGATTCTCTGTTGCACATTTTTTTTAAGTTTTAATGTCTTAGCTTTTCATCAACTCCACAACGGGGCAAGATGAACAAGTAAAGTGACTCAGGAGCAGAAAAATAAATTCCTCATGTTCTCATTTATAAGTGGGAGCTAAACTATGGCCACACAGGGCACACAGAGGAGTATAGTGGACATCGGAAACTCAAAAGGCAGGAGGGTGGGAGGGAGTGAGGGATGAAAAATTACCTGTGGGGGGCAATGTATACAACTCCGGTGAGGGGTGCACCAAAAGCCCAGACATCACCACTATACAATATATACATGTAATGCAATTCAACTTGTATCCCCTAAACCTATTAAAATTTTTTAAATTAAACAATTATTTTTAAAGTCAAGATAGAGAAAAAGGGAGGGGGTGATATTTGACAACCACTTCAAAAACTGAGATCGTAACCCAAAAAGTAAAAGAAATATCTGATTCCATACTGATATAAATAACTGATAAATAAATGGGGGAGAAGGAACAGCTCTTCCTTGCAGAAGGATTCCGATTAATAAATCGAGAAGGAACACGTGAAACAGAAAATCACCATTAGAATCTGACAGTAATTATTGCAGTCAAGCTCCATCAATAGATGCTAAAATTAGCAGGTGAAAGTTTGAGGAGAAATAGGATATTTGCACAATCGTACAGTATCTCTCCTAAAATAATTCTTAATTACAAAGAAAAAATAGCAACTTTTAACTTTACAGTTAACACCATCTTAAGCAAGTGATTAAGTGATAGGGCACATCCCTTCTGCGCGATTCTTATTTTTAAAAATGCATAACCTCAATCTAATCATGAGAACAAGTTCAAATCCTGATGATCTTTTACAACAGGGGTTGGCAAATTACAGCCCAAGGACCAAATAGGAACCTCTGCCTATTGTCATAAATAAAGTTATGTTGGAACACAGCCATGCTCACTTATTGACATATTGTCTAAGGCTGCTCTTATGCTCTGACAGTAAAGTTGAATAGTTGCAACAGAGACCATAGGGCCTGCAAAGCCAAAAGTACTTACTATCTTGCCCTTGAGAGAAAAAGTTGGCCGATTCTAGTTCTATAAAAACAACTGGCCAGTACTTTTCAAAAGTGTCAAGGTCATGAAAGACAAGGAAAGACTGAGGAATCGTCACGCATGGAGGGAGGGGGCTATGAAGACATAGCAACTAACACCAGGTGGGATCCTGGATTGCATCCTGAAATAGAAAAAAGACATTAGCGAAAAAAAAAACTGCTGAAATCTAAAAAAAAAAAAAAAGTATGTAATTCGGTTACTAGTATTATAGTCATATTCCTTTCTTCGTTTTGACAAATGTATCATGGTAATGCAAGATGTTAACACTAGAAGCAGCTGGGTGAAAAGTATATGGGAACTCTCTGTACTGTTTTTGCAAATTTTCCGTAAGTCTAAAATGATTTAAAAATAAAAATTAAAAAATAATTACGATGAACTCCTCAGCCTGACCTGAGGCTAAGAGGGCACACCAGCAGCTGCCATCCCTAGACCAGCCTCAACCTTCCAAAGTTTGTCTTTATGGGGATTAAAGGCAACTGTAAAAATAATCCCAATGTCACCAACACTTCAAGCCAGTGCCCTGAAGTCAGACAGGATTAGCAGAGAGCATTCCGTGCTTCAAACGGTACTGCCTTCAAAAATACATTGCAGTTTGGGGATCCCTGTACTTGAATGCAAAGTACTAAACGAGAGGATGAACTGAGACATCTAAATCTCTCCCATGCAGTCTCTGGAAGGCTAACCCAACCCTAAAGGATAAGTGGATGCGAAGGTTTTCTTAGAAATGTAGGCATGGGGAGGTTTGGTGCAGACCCCACTGCAAAGGAGACGTGGTCTGACAGCAGAGGGAAACTGTGACCCTAGGATTCAGGGCAGTTCTGTCACCAGCTCCTCCCAGAGCCCAGACTAGGGAGTGAAGTGCCTTCAGCAGAGGTGTCCCGTCCTCATTTGTTCAATGACTGTCCCTGCGTGGTCAGTGAGGAATGTGAGAGAGGAAGGTGGCCCTATTTCTCTCCCATCAAGCAACTGCTTCCCAGACAGAAACAGGCTGCACAGACTCAAGATTTTGCACGAATTATATAATAACAAATCACATCTATAATTATGCCTGATTAGAAAAAGAATGAGAGACAGGTTGCAAGAAATAAGTGGAAAGTAGAGAGAAGCAAAGGGAAACTGGAGGTCGGAGGTCGGCAGGGAGAGGGTCACACACAGCAGGAGCAGGAAGGAAAAGTGTGGGTACAGCTCTCCCCGGAAAGGACCAGCTGAGCAAACTGACCCTAGAGAACCACCTGTCCCCAAAAAGCCTCGCTGAGCGGCCCCAGCCAAAGCGCACCAAAGCTGGGGGAGGGGGCAGGTGGGTCGGAGCTGCCCCCAAGCATCCGCCCCTCCTGGCCCCCAGGTGACATGCACCATGCGCTGGTGTGCTGCAGCCCAGGCTGGTTAGCTGTGGGTGTCAGTCCCAGAGCCGGCCAAACACCCTTGGCAGATCCCGGCTCCCAACACGCTGAGGCCATCCATCACAGCGAGCCGGGGAGAGCAGTCAGACGAGGCTTGCAGAAGGAGGCTGCTACCACCACCTTTTTAGCTGACCGTACTCCTCCTCCCCCCTTTGAGAGAACCGAACCCTTGAGGTGGGGGAAACTGGGCAGTGGCCGGTGCCATCTGGAGAAGGAAGAGGAGGCGTTTTATGAATGGACCATTTGGACGGGCAAACAGTCCTTCGGGCCTTCCCCAGCTGGTGCCATCCTCCCCCGTCTGGACACTCATTCAGCCCCATCTGCTCAGAAGTAGGCAACACACCCAAGGAGCAAACCCACCACCCACTCCCGGATTTCCGCCCTCACCAAGAACATCCCAGTAGTTTTGCCAAACAAACTAATTGCTACTCCCCAGGGCAGCCTGCGTGACAACAGGTGCCCAGCTCTAATGTCACCACTCCCAGTTTCTGGATTTCACTGTTTTTAGTTAGCCTAAATAATTATTTTTAAAATCATTTAGAAATACTGCTGTCCTACTGCGTCCTTCTCTCAACATTTCAGAAGAGGAGGTTAGAAGGAGCAGTGTCAGTCTAGAGATGAAACTGACAGCGAGGTGCCTCTGGCACGAGATGGCATGAGCTGTGAATGACAATCACCAAATGAACGACTCTGTGGCCATCTGCACGCTGGGCCTGTCTGTCTGGCCGGGAAACGTGTCTGCATGTGCCTCAGTCCGTCAGGGCTGGAGGAAGACAGACCTGCCTTCCAGCCCGCAGCCAAGCCCTGGCGGAGAAAACAGCCAAGCTGCGGACGGACAGACCTCCAGCCCACGCTTTCACAAGCCCAGCCTTTCAGAGAGGATCCGAGAGCTCACAAAGCATTTTCACATAATCACGTTTGATTTTCAAAACAACCCTGTGAGGCAGGTATCACGGGTAGGAAACCAAGACACAGGGTGTTACATGACATGCCCAACTGAAGAACTACAACAACAGGGCCATAATAATTACCAATAAGGAGAAAAAGGCCGAGCGCGGTGGCTCACGCCTGTAATCCTAGCACTCTGGGAGGCCCAGGCGGGCGGATCGTTTGAGCTCAGAAGTTCGAGACCAGCCTGAGCAAGAGCGAGACCCCGTCTCTACTAAAAATACAAAGAAATTATCTGGCCAACTAAAAATATATAGAAAAAAATATTAGCCGGGCATGGTGGCGCATGCCTGTAGTCCCAGCTACTCGGGAGGCTGAGGTAGTAGGATTGCTTGAGCCCAGGAGTTTGAGGTTGCTGTGAGCTAGGAGGACGCCACGGCACTCACTCTAGCCCGGGCAACAAAGCGAGACTCTGTCTCAAAAAAAAAAAAAAAAAAAATTAGGAGAAAAAGAACAGTGAACACTTATTGGGCACTCAGTATGTGCCAGGTACTGTGCTAACCACTTTACCCAGTCTTCATCCTTGCCCCGGGGCCTGGGGAGGAAGAGAGGAGTATTTTTAAATGAGAAACGGAGGCTCCACTGCATAGATTCAAACACTGAGGCTCAAGGAGGCCAAGATCTCTGCTCATGTCCACATGGCTACTTAGCAGAGTATGCTGGATTTGAACCCAGAACCTGCATGCTAAACCACTACAGTCCCACTCGAGGGTACTTTCCAGAACCAAACTGCATCTTACCAGAAATGAACAATGAGGGAGAAGTCACACAATCACACGCGTTCCATGGGTGGCCTCAACTCAGGAGGTCCCTTCTTCAATGACACTGCTTTAACCAAAGTGAACCAAATTACGAGATCAAGGTCTCAGCGTGCTACAGGCTCAAACGTGTCTTGAAACAGAATTCCATCTAGTGACATCCTTGTAGCCAGTAATGGCAAATTAATGGCAAATTTTTGCATAATCATTGTTAATCTTTGCTCTTTAAGTTTTTACAGGTATGTGTTTTGTGTGAATAAACTTTTGAGTAGTACCATAGCTCTATTTCCCCACCTTGTCAGACTACAGAGCCTCCTTGTCTCTAAATGTGGGCTGCAGCCCACATGAACTCATCTGTGCTCCAGGTCTGAAGAAGCATAAACCAAGTCATGGCAGGAGTCTGTGGTATTACTGAGCTTGGAACTTGCAGACTCCTGGAGCAGTGCTCCTTCTACTGCATCAGACCATGTGAAAATGTCACATCTTGATTAGGTGTGAAATAAATCTACCTGAAACATTCCCCTACTGTGCATTGCTTCTGAAATAAAATTTGGACCTAGAAAAACCCTTCCAGGTCATCAAACTCAATCCCCTCATGTCCCAAACATGGAAATCAAGTCTCCAAGTCTCAAAGAAGCCAAACTCATTGACCAAGGGAGCTGGTGGCAGGACAGAGAGCAGACCCCATACTCCTGGCCTTCCCACTCAAGGGTACTTTCTAGAACCAAACTGCATCTTACCAGAAATGAACAATGAGGGAGAAGTCACACAATCACACGCGTTCCATGGGTGGCCTCAACTCAGGAGGTCCCTTCTTCAATGACGCTGCTTTAACCAAAGTGAACCAAATTACGAGATCAAGGTCTCAGCGTGCTACAGGCTCAAACGTGACTTGAAACAGAATTCCATCTAGTGACATCCTTGTAGCCAGTAATGGCAAATTAATGGCAAATTTTTGCATAATCATTGTTAATCTTTGCTCTTTAAGTTTTTACAGGTATGTGTTTTGTGTGAATAAACTTTTGAGTAGTACCATAGCTCTATTTCCCCACGTTGTCAGACAGACAAGGTTGAAAGAAATCCTTTCTTTTCCTTCACATTGTTTATCTGGCTTTAAGATTCTATGTATCTGCATCTTTTTTGGTTACTGTTTGGTTTCCCCACTAGACAGTAAGCTCCACCCATAAGGATCCCACTGTTCTGTTCATCATTCAGCACGTAGGACAGCACCTAGCGCATAGTAGGCCTTCTGTACATACTTCTCTTAGTTGAATGAATGAAGAATGAAATGCCCCATGGGTTAGGCTGGGAAGCAGCAAGCTCTGGAGTGTGCAAACACCCTTTCCTTCAAGTAAGACAATTTGGAAAGCCATTGTTTTACCAGCCAGGCTGATACCATTATCTTTGGACAGACATCTACTACTACATGAAGACAAGCAACATGAGATACATGCCCATCGAAGCCAACAACTATTTAAGAATGCTTCTTTAAAATGCACCCACTGGAAAAATTAAACACTCGGTAAACCTCCAGTTCTTTTTAGCTCCAAAGAGGTCGGTGCTATGGTTTGAATATTTGTCCCCTCCAAAATTCACGTTGAAATTTAATCCATGGCAGTATTGAGAGGTAGGGCCTTTAAAAGGTGACTGGGTCATGAGGGCTCTGCCCTCGTGAATGATTAGTCCATTCATGGATTAGTGAATTAATAGTTCATGGAGTAAGGGATTATCACAAGGGTGGGACTGGTGGCTTTATAAGGAAAGGAAGAGAGACCTGAGCTAGCATGCTCTGTGCTACCTCAGGACTCTACAGCGAGGCTCCACCAGCAAGAAGGCCCTCACCTGATGTAGCCCCTTAACCTTGAACTTCTCAGCCCCTATAACTGCAATAAATAAATTTTGTTTCTTTATAAATATACCACTTTCAGGTATTCTGTTATAAACAACAGAAAACAGAGTAAGACAGTCTGCAAGTATCAGTCTAATTCTAGCCTTATTTGAAAACTTAAAAATTCTACAGTGACTCTGGGATTATAATGAAATTTTCACATGTTCAGACAAACTACATATTTTGTAACTTTTACTTTTCTTTATAGCCTCTTGTATCCCCAAATTTCAAAACAAGTATTTGATTAGGAGCTATAAGTAGCATTTGGTGGTTCCTTGATTATATCAAGGATAACACAGGGACAAGAGCAAATAGTTTTGTCACAACCCAGGAGACTGAAAATTTAAAAAAGGACAAGAAATTGTTCTTCCTCATATACACTTTCACTATAGACTTTGAAGATCTTGTATGAAGTAATATAAAGAAAAACTCTACAACCACAGAATGCCATACACAGAAAAACTACCCTGTGAACAGTGTGAGATGCGCAAGAACTTGATTGTAAGAAGCACTAGGTGCTGTTGCTCCACCAATTCTCAGAGTGATATTTCTAATTAGCATCTCATCTTAGAGCACAGTTTTTCCTCTGCTATTTTTGTATGTTTTGTTTAAATGTCTCTGTCTTCATTATAACTGTTTCATGCATATTTAACTTTTAGACAATTAAAGATACCACTTTCGAATATCTACTTTTCTCTCTGTGAGATGGAAGGCACTCATCCGTGGTCGGCACCATCAGGAAGTGGGACCCAGCACAGTGAGGACACCAATCATTTCAGTAGATCCCAATTTCAGCCTCTGGAATGCACAGTTGGCACCAGATCCTGTGCCAAATTTCAGTACAATGGCAGTGACCTGGTTTCACCCTCCAAGTTTTGGAAGACAAAAGGAAATGCAGTCAGTTCTTGGAGCAACACAGAACCACATCCGGAATTTATAGTCTGTTCCTAGGATGCTCCAGACGAAGGGATCCAGCACCCAATATCTGCGCTGGCTAATTATCATTGCACATGATTACCAAAAATTCTACTTGATTCACGTCTCACCCTCATTCCTTCTCAGAGGCCCCGTTACAACCCTGCGTACATCTGACAGATATAATTCCACAGCTGCTATCAGTGCCTGCCTGCTTACTCCCTGCTGGGTATTCTGCTAAGTGATCATATATATTATCTCATTTAATCCTCCCAACAACGTGAGATAAGTATTATTATCCTTCTTTCATAAATGAGCAAATTAAGGCTCGGAGAATTAACTTCCAAGGTGACAGCTAGTAAGTAACTTTCTGCCCATCAAAATTCAACACAAATCTTATTCTCCAGAACAGGTTCTCTTCTCCCTTATCCCACCACGTTCTCATCTAGGTATGACTTCAGTAATGTCACTTCCACCTACCAAAATTTGTTCACTCCTTCAAGGCTGCTCCAAATCCCACCTCCTCCATGAAGTCTTCCTCAACACTGAAGCCCCATTGGTCTTCTCCTTCTAAATAATTTGCAACCCACAACCTTGGCACTTAGAACATCACCAGCAATCAGCAATGTACTGTGAACACAGAATTATATCCTGTCTTGAAACATTTACTAGATATTTCAGCTTCGTTTGCCTTATCCCCATGACTTGCTTGCAAGTTCCTTGAGGACAGAATGTGAGATACTTCTATATTCTCCACAGGCAGTAGCACAGAGCTAGTTTGTACACACACACACACACATACACATACACACACCCCCATATAAAATAGGGATACCCTCTGGTGGGGGAATCTTAAAGCTATTGGTTTAAATTATTTTAAATTCTAAGAGTGGAAAATGCAATCAAAGAAAGAGCCTAAAGAATATAGTCCATCAACAGCCTCAACAATAACAGATCTTGTATTTGATCTCAAAGACTTAAGCAGTGATCAGTCTTAATGCCTGCACTCATTACCAGCTTGTTAATATGCAGGGTTCCTAATGCAATTAAAATTATTTGGATTAAACAGATCCAACACCATTAATCCAGTGAGCTTCAAAGTGATCCCGAAGACTTGAGAGACATTATTGAGCTTGTGTGGACAAGACAAAAATGTCCAGCTACAGGTTATATAATTCAAGTCTGCCCATCCTCCGGAAATGGGGTGGGAATTGGGAGATGCTCAGAACTTGTTTAAACTGCAGGACATTGGGATCCTGCATTTACCTGAAAGTAGTGGGGCAAAAACAGCAGCCTTTGGTTTTAAGAGTTCACTGTGGTAAGAAATGCCCCATAAATGGGAGAGCCAGGTGCAGAATATATGAACCAGTGATATGGGTACAGATTTTCTAATGGATTTTACAGAACATAAGAATTGACCATAACTCAAAACTGAGTCCCATCCTATACAGTTCATTTGTTATTAAAGCCCCACCCTTCCTTCCAGTGTGTTTGCAGACTGAATGGCTATAAATTATTGGTCCCCAATATTTCTGGCACCAGGGACCAGTTTCATGGAAGATAATTTTTCCACGGACTGATGGGCAGGGGGTGAGGGGGGCAGCAGAGCTCTGCAGCCTGATCCCTAACAGCCTAACAGGCATGGACCTGGGGATTGGGACCACAGCTATAAATGACTTCTGCATTTCCTCCCACCCACCTGATGCACAAATGGACTGAAATGCATCCTTGAAGAGAGACCATCTCTCTCCAGGGAGCAAGTTGGACAAACAATTGTGATATAAAAGTGCAGGAGGGGGCTCAGAATAACTTCGGGTCTGGACCTTGCACCAGGAAGATGCACACTCAGACTGCCAAGGGAAAGCCCCTCCATTGGTAGACTCATTCTCCTCAAAAGGTTTAGGAAGCCAACCCCAAAAAGGTATGCGACCCACAGAAAATTATCTTCCATTTTTATATGACTCACGCTCATAGGTTACCAAGCCATGACAATTTATGACAGCCCTCTGTTTTAAACACACTAATTCAACACAATCTCTAGAACCACTTCAATCTCTGAAACACAACTAAACCTCATTTCTCCAGTTTCAATATAGGCCAATGTCTTTAAAATGTAGACAATTGGAAATAAGTATGTTACAGAGTGCAGGTTTCAAATCACACAGGCCTCCCCCTCCTAACCTCTCCTCACCTGCAGCCTTGGTGACAACATCTTACAAGGATGTTTTACAATACCCAGTGCTGAAATACACACTTAAGCACAGCTAGCAGGAGTGAAAATGTGCACAAACATTTTGGAAAGCCATTTGAAAACATGTATCAAGAGCCTTAAAAACATTCCCACTCTCTACCCTACAATGATGGGACTAGAACCCAACATGGGAAAAGTTTTAGGCAGAAGGGTGTTTACCAACATCTTTGTAAAAGGAAAAAAAAAAAAAAAAAAACGACCATCTAAATATCCAACAGTAGAACGGTTATATATATGCAGCCAGTATGTATGTTTGTAAAATGTTAAGGGAAAAAAAAGCAAAATTAAAAATTGAACTTTATAATACAATTAAAGCTAGGGAAAAAAACGAATTTATATATAGAAAAAAAAGGCAAAGGAACTATTCCAAACAGCAGTTGATTCTGGAGAGTGGACCCATGACGGGTTCTCCCCCTACTTTGTATTGTCCTGTAAATAGGCACGTGTTAAGCTTTATTTGAAACACTGATAAGATGCAAGTCCCATGGTACAACCCAGCACGTTGTGGGGCACTGGCGCTACCAAAGAAAGTCGCTTTCTTAGTCCAGGAGAAAAGACCATCTCTCGGGCGGTGGCTGTTGACACTTCTCTGTTCCATCTCCCCCGCCCCTAGGCCTGTGAGCGTCCCCGATTAGGGGACAGAAGCCGAGGACGGAGCATCTTCAGGGGGCGCTGGAGAACCGTGCGGGGCGGGCGGGCGCGCCCTGGTAGGACGGCCCAGCGCAGCGCACCCGCCCGGCGGCTTTCGGCCCACGACCCCCGCGGGTCGTGGGTCCAAGGGGGCGACACAGCCCGGAGAGGCGGTCTCCACGGAGCAGGGACGCAGGATCCTGGCGCCGGTGACCCTTGGCGCGGGGAGCCTCCCCTTCGACTGGCTCGCTGAGATTTCTCAGGCTTCTAGAGTTTTTAAACACACACAAGGATCGAATTATTCAGAGCGCGCAGCAGAAACAACCAGGATTAAGGAGGGGAAAGCTGCAGGGACTGCCACCTCTCCAGTCCTCGGGCAAGGCCGCCAGGGGCCGCCCTAAGTCTCGCCACTGCCCCCACCCGCAGGGTCCCGGGCATCGCCGTCCCTCTGGGAGAACCGGCTCCACATGCGCTGAGAAAAGCAAGGCGCAGCACCTGAAATCCCAGGGTAAAAGCACTGCCACACATCAAAGCCGGGATTCTTCTAGAACAGCCATCGCACAAGAGAGGGAGAAGAGTCCCTATGCAAAGAAGAGTCCCCAAAATACCCTCTGTTTTGTCCCTCCGGTGTGAATTACTACAGAATTCTTCAGAGCTGAGTGGCTGTCAGCCTCAGCACCGAGTCTCAGCTAACACTGACCACCCGACCCGACCTGAAAGGGATACAAGACTCTTTGAAAAGCCTAACGAAGCATTCCTAAATAACACGTATAATCACACCATTGTGTGGTGTTATTAGTCACCAGATACGTTATATAATGAATAATCATATAATATAATATAATATATATAATATATAATCATATATGATATATAATCATATAATAATGCTGTGTAAATTAACACTGTAAAAGATCCTTTTTCCAAAAAAGAGATTAAAAGAGAGTTTCTTGGAAATACAGTTAATAAACATGTAAAAAATATATATATGTGCACACATATATATAACAAAGTGTCTATTAAATTAGCTTTTTAAAAACTCTTCAACTGGAGAGATGCATTTGTTTAACCAGCACCCAGTGCATAATACTTGGGTAGGTATTGTTCTGGGCACTATACAAATATCAATTCATTCCTAGTATTAACCCTGTAATGCAGGTATGATGGTCACCCCCATTTTACAGAGGCAGTAACTGAGGTGCAAGGAGGTTAACTTGGCCGCCCTCACACAGCTGGTGACAAGTGGTGAGCTGGGATTCAAACCTCGGCAGAGTGGTTCCCAAGACATGAAGCTACTGTGAAACTAACATCTTCCTATGTTACTGCTGAGTTTTTTAGACTGGTACAACAATAATCACATATTCACCAGATATGATACATAATCATATCATAATGCTCTGTAAATTAACATTGTAAAAGATCCCTCTTCCAAAAAAAAAAAAGAGTAAAAGGGAGTTTCTTGGAAATACGGCTAATAAACATGTAAATATACATGTGTGCACACACATATATAAAGCAATATGACAAATATATCAACAGCAATATAAATACTTATACCCTTTGGCCTAGTAATCCCATTACTGGGAAATGTTAAACTACATTACTATAGTATTGGTAAGAATGAAAAACTGGAGCTGCAATTGTCCATCAGCAGGTGGAGACTTGGATAAATTTCCATAGATTAGCTCAAGACTGTAGGGAAGTGTGCCCACCTGCACAGTTTTCCAGCATCCCCCAAAGATGCTCTGCATCCCCGGCTTCTGTCCCCTGATTAGAGGCATTTCCAGGCCTGGGGGGGGGTCTCAGTGGCCATCAGAGAGATGATCTTTTCTCCTGGTCCAGAAAAGCAACTTTCTTTTAAAGCACCAGTGCCCCCAGCTTGCTGGGTTGTACATGGACTTGTACCTCATCGATGATCAAGCAGTCACGGAAAATGAAATTATGAAGATAATGCAACTGCAAGAAAAATATTTTTACAATATAATGATCAACAGGAAAAATAGAATGCAAAACTGTGTGTATTATTTTTAAATACATACACGTGACCAAAAATAAAAGGAATGAACACAAAATAGGCAAATAATTGAGTCTGACAGAGCTTATGGCTAATATTTTTTCTTTCAAAAAATTTCCTTTATGTTGTTAGAGTAGTGTTTGTTATACATAAACTTTGGAGAAAGAGAAATATGTCTCAAAGCATTTATGAGAATAAGCCATATTTTCCCAAGCCATGAGCATTCACAGCAGGAAACTTACAACAGGGATGGTTCTACCGTATTTAAGTGTTCTCTTGCCAGGGAAGGAGGATCATGCTGGCAGCTGGAATTAGCACTGCTCTTAGCCCTGCGCTGGAGAACTCCAGCTGAGACACACACTGGGGATTCCAGGCCCAGCATCAATCCCCACAAATCATAATGACAGTGAAAGCAGCAGGGGCCAATGCTCAGGGCTTTTCACACGCAGTGTATGATCTAAAGAAACGTATTCCAGTCATGAGAAATTGAGGCTCAGATCTCACCAAAGGACAGTCTAAGGATGTGCCACATTCTTCACTTCCTTATCTGTCTGTGCCAGGTATCAACCAACAGTCCCTGGGAAAGAGTGTTTGGGCCCTTTCTTGGATCCACCCTAAAACTCCAAGGTGTGAAATCCTGAGACTCCCTAAGAGGCAAATCGAAGCCAGGAAAAAACAAGACAGAAAACGCTTGCTTAACAGGAGCAACCAAACAAGATAAAACTAAAAGGTTTCAAAGAGATGAAATCATTAGACTCGCTAAATAAAGTTGAGTCATGGTAAAAAAAAAAAAAAAAAAA
Organism: Varecia variegata; assembly: GCA_028533085.1. Lineage (NCBI taxonomy): Eukaryota > Metazoa > Chordata > Mammalia > Primates > Lemuridae > Varecia > Varecia variegata. Next base: position 46,595,239 of record CM052446.1, on the reverse strand, counting down.
CCAAACCAAAAATATCTGGAATAACTAACTAGGGTGAAATTGAATGGTTTCAAAGAAATAGTGTATTATTATAAATTCAGCAACTCTTTTTATCAGGAGGAGTTTGTCCTCACCAATTCCCAAGCCTTATCCAGAAGCCAGCAGAGAACCCCTTCAGTCGCTGTGTGCTTAGGCACCATGGCAACGGATACCTTTCCCCACCCCCACTCCTTCCTTTTACTAACTGGACAGACCCAAAAATGTCCATTTGGCTAGGAAAGCTAGTCCCTTATAATTTACTGCAACCAAGTGAAGGTGCAAAGTTTTCAGATTTGAAAACAATCTTCTAAGCCTGAAAGTGTTGTAATTTAATCCAAAGTTTTGTTGAAAGGCACGTTAAATTATGTAAGTGGTTTGTTGAACAGCAGGCAAAAGCCCCTAAGAGATTTTTCAGACAGATGGCAGTAGCCTGTAAACACACCATACTTCATTTTGATCGCTTTCCACAGAAAATCCAAATAATATATGGAAGGAGCTGGCTGTTTAAATATTACCCCTACTCCCCAAAAGTAAAAAGACCACCCCGCCCCCCCCCATTCCTGGTGTTCCCCTCTCAGACTTTATCTGGAAACATTTCCATAGCTCTCCAGCCATAAACAACCTCACCCTCACCATCGACGGATTAGCAAAAGTAATTGGCATTTTAAATTAATCTTCTGCTTATCCTCAGTGATGGCTTTGCCGCCATTCCAAAAAATAGAAGCAAGTTTTTCTTCTGCTTAAAAACCACAACACCTTAAAGGTGTTCAGAACAACAGAAGTTGAATACTCATTCACTGAAATGTTCAAAGAGAAATGACACAATGTTAATGAACTGTAAATATTTTTTCACATATTTAAAATCACTTTTTAAACAAAACAAAACAAAGCAAAGCAAGGGCCAGGACTCACAATGATTGACAGGTTGTTTTTTTAAGTGTTTTACTTCAAAAATGTCCATAGGGAACTGCCCTAAAAAGTTCATAAAAGAGCCCTGTCAGTCTTTGCCTTCAAGTGAAACATTAGGCCAAAGAATCTTAAGAGTTGGGATCAACTCTGTCTTCTACCCTCCCCTCTCTGCACAGTCCTCAAAGAGCAGACATTAAAAAGATTTCAAAGAGGGAATTTAAGAGGGTTTCTAAAAGGTTCTTCTGGCACTCCCATCACTCATCACGAACTCTCAGGACAGGAATGACACTTGTTCAGTTTTTTTCCTCTCCCTCCCTCCACCTGTTGTCTCAAGTCTCCCTTGGTATGCCAGGGCCCTTCACACTTTCTGCTTGAATGACAAGGTCTCCCCTGCAACCCAGTGTCTTCCCTTCAACCCAAGTGGCTGCTTCTAAATTGGAACACCCTAGAGAAATATGTACCAACTAGGGGCGATCTTATATCTCAGCATCACAAAAGAGCCATGAGTTGTTTGTTGGGTTGGCTTGCTTTTCCCTTGTTTTATTTATTTATTTTTTTTCAGTATAATGGTTGGCCTCACCTTAACTTTCCAGACTAAGTGAAGCTGAGATGAGTGAACACACACAAACTCAGGTAGCAGCTGGTCAGCCCTAACTTTCCTTTGGGCCTCCCCACTCAAGATAACCCCAGCCACCGCTCTGGAATGCCAGGCGGGATGCTTGGCATATGTAAGTAATTGAGTTCAGGGGGATCTAAAGAAAGACTTCACGTTCACATTCATATGCTAAACTCAGTTAAAAATAGATGCAAGGAGGGCCTGACTTCACTTTTAATTTTAGCCTGGTGATGAACATGCCCTAAAGACAGAAAGTCACCAGGCATTTTCCTGAGTGCAATGATCTTCATATTTTTATAAAAAGGAAATGCAGCATGTTCTATTAATAAAAGTGCTGTAGCCTCAGTTAAATCCGGACAGTTCGTAAATCAGGGCTTCTTCTGGCTTAGCTTCCCTGTGCCGCTCACTCACACCCAAGCCCCAGCAAGTGGGCAGTCACATGCATGGGGGGAAGTGAGCAGGACGCTGAGGGCCCAGGAATCAAAGGCCACCGTTTGATCACTTTGTGATCAGGGAGACACCACAAGGCAGGGGGTCCCTGACACTTCCCAGGTGACCAAGTGATTCAAACAAGTGCATTTGCCGGTAACTCTTAAAGGGCTCATGAAAAGATCCACATTGCCAGGATGGAGCTCGGTATGTTATGTGATTTAGTGATGAAAGGGGTCTAAAAGGTAAACAAGGCAGAAAGGAGAGAAAATGTGGTGTTTGCTTCAGGAAGGACAAGCAATTTCACCTTTTCCTTCCAATCACAAAGCTGGCAAAGTTACAGTTGGCCTCCAGCTAACCAGCTACTTACCTTTCTATCCACTCACCTATCAACACTTATCAAACTACACAACAAAATAAAATGTGGCCAGGCGGAAAAATCACTACCCCGAGAGCACTGAGCCTCCTCACCCAGGCTAAATGACAGTTCCAAATTTAGGCAAGGCTGCCCAAGGTCCCCGAGAAAGTGCTGGAGCAGAGTTGGGGTTTCCACATCACAACGCACTGCCAAACACACCATCCTCGGCCGAGCTTTGGGATTCTCAGGATCTCGGGGAACTGCACTTCTGCCTTCTTTCCTAATGAACATTTGAGGCCTCACTTCTTGCCAGGCACTGTGTTAAGCGTGGTGTGGACAATCTCATGTAATCCTTCTAACAACCAAATGAGCTTGATTCAAGAAACTGAGGCATGAACAATTAAGGCCAAACACGTGACAGGCCATGCTACCTAACCCAGGTCTCTCTCAATCCAAACCCCAGGCCAGTGGCCACAGAAAAGGCCCAACAAGGTCAAGGCGAGAGGTATGCAGCCTGTTTCCATTTTCTTGCCTTACACTTGGGTAAATTTCCCTCCCTCAAAGGAAGACCAACTCTGACAGATGGGTTGCAATTTTTGTTCTGATTTCGCCTTGCCCCCATTTTCCCATGTTTATATTACAGCTGCTCATAAAATCCTACAAATCCTCAATCTAAACAATCCCACAGCAGTCTGAGCCCCAAGAGGGACATAAATTCTGCAGCATAAGATGGAAAGACCCTGAGCTTTGGAGCCAGACAGATGCGAGCTCCGATCCCAGCCTCCCTCTCGCTGGCCAGGTGATGTTTAAGAAGGGTCCACTCCACGGCCCAATATTAAATCCAGGGACATCTGAAAACAGGCCTGGCCAACTGACCGAGCTGATGTTTTGTTTTGTTTTAACTTTGTATTATGGAAATTTTCTAACTATACAAAGGTAGAGAGAATAATATAATGATATATAATGAATATATATAGAATAATATAATGATATATAATGAATATATATAGAATAATATAATGATATATAATATAATTCTCATCACTCAGCTTAAAAAATCATCAGCCTACGGCCAATCTTGTTTACTCTGCCCCCATCCCCCTCACTGTTTTGAAGCTAATCCCAGACATATCATTTCATCTATACTTTAGTATATAGCTCCAGAGCATAACAACTTTTTAATTTTAACATAATCACAATACCATTACCACAGCTATAAATAAGTAAACTAAATAACCAAATAACTAAGTCATACAGGAATAAATAACTCCTTAATCTCAATATCCAGTCTATTCAAATGTCTTAGACTCTCTCTTTCTCTTTCTCTCTCTATCTCTTGCACACACAGACACATACACAGATATATAACTTTTACAGTCGGTTCATTTGAGCTAGGATCCCAACAAGAATTGTAGACTGCATTTTGCTTATAAGTATTTTAAGTCCCTTTTAATCTACAGATAACCCCTCCTGCTATTTTTATTCTTGCAATTTATTAAAGAAACCAAGTCGTCTGACCTGAAGAATATCCCACATGCTGACTAGCTGATTTCATCTCCATGGTATCATTTTGACATGTTCCTCTGTCCCCTGTATTTCCATAAACTGGTAGTTAGATCTCAAGCCTTGAGAGACATTAAGGTTGATCAGTGGGTCTGAATGTTGTCAGCCTGCTCCATCCATTATAAAGGCCCCCATCAGCTTCACCTAATAGCATAGCAGCCACTAACAACTGTGTCTAAACTCATTATTCACCAGGGGATACAGACTGGTAATGTTCATTCCTTCTGTAGTTATTAGATAACATTTTTCTAAAAAGAAGAATTTTTCCTCATTAATTATTCAGATACTCTAAGGAAACAATAATAAATGTCAGAAAAAATGCTAATTCATTACCTTTTTTGACCAGTTTTCAAAATAATAAGTTGCTTCATCAGCAGCCTACAGTGGGAACTACTGAATTCTTAACTCATGGATTTTATGTATTTTAACATATTTGATATATGTCAATCCATTACAATTATTCTTTTTTAATGCTCAAATTGTTCAGTATTTGGACACTGAAAGCCCCTTCAGGTTGGCTTCTGAGTCCTTTCGACAGGACAGTAGTCTTTGGCAGTCTCTTTGCTTCCTGGCACAACAAAATATTCTGGTTTATCTTGTATCTTACTTTCTGCCCCAGACCTGGAGTCAGCCATTTTTCTGAGGATTCTTAGTTCTTTTTTAGTGGAAAATTGTATTTAGAGGCCACAATCTGGATGTTACAGGTGCTTATTGCTGCCAGGTTGGCCATTATTGGCTGTTCAGTGGACAGGGTTAGAAAGGTTTTTCTTAATTTGTTTAAGAGAAAATATATCAGGAATTCATACTAATATTTCCAATTCAAATTTAGGATTATAGGATTTTCACTTTGATTGTAAAATTGGTGTCCTTTTTTTATACTGAAATTCTTTTTTTGGTTTCTAATTATTTTAACATAATTACTTATTTTATATATATATATGTATATGTGAGTGTGGGTGTGTATATATTTTAGTGTCAGTCAATTCAATATTATTACTAACAATATTACTGAAAATAGCTCAAAATTTATTTGGATTTCACATTGACATTAAGATATATTCCACTAGATATATATATATAATCAAATTATTGTGTTTTAAAGTTACCTGAAATAACCCTCTGTGTGTTTAAGTCACCAACTTGATACATAAGTTTGTTTTGTTTTGCTCTTGATTTGGGGGGATTACTTTTTTCCTTTTTTATTTCATTTATTTTATTATTAAGAAAAACATCTGTAAGGTTCCAAAGTCAAATCTGCAAAACAGAATATATTCAGAGAAATCTAGCTTCTACCCTTGACCCACTCAATCCATTTCCTCCCTCCCAATACAGGTAACCATTTTTATTAGTTTATTCTTCCGTTTCTTTTAATTATAAGCAAATACATGCGTATTTATTAGATAAAAGATAGCATGCTATTCATTTTTTCTTGCGCTCTGCTTCTTCCATGTCACGGTATGCCCTGGTGATCATTCCATAGCAGCACATAGAGATCATCCACCTTCCTTTTATTGCGACATAGAACACACTATGTGGATGTGTCATAGTTTGCACAATCCATCCCCTATTGGTAGACATTTGGGTTGTTTCCAGCCTTTTATTACTACAAATAGTGTCACCATGGAGAACCTTGTGCATAGGCCTTTTTTACTTTTGCCTGTGTATCTTGGGATAGATCCTATAAACAGGATTGATTGGTCAAAAGGTAATGCACATGTAATTTTGCTAGATATGGCCAACTTCTCCTCCATAGAGGTCGTCTCATTTTACATTTCCACCACAAAGTGATATGTTTTACACACCGACTTTAAATTTTTAATTTTTTTGAAATCTCAGGAGCTTTAATTAAAAATCTCTGAGAGAGATTTTAATTGAAGTCATCTAATTCAATTGTCTACATTTTGGACAAAGGACATTTCTTTTGAGAAAGGGCAGTGACATGCTCAGGGAACTACCTTTAATCCCCTCTACCTTTTCTGACCAAGACTAGCACTATACTCACAATTCTTCTCCCCTGATTGTGTCCGAGAAGTTAGGCACAGTATTAAATATTCAGATTGAGAATATAATAGGATAATTTAGGTTTCCATGAACTACAAGTGGTTCCTTGAATTGGAAAATCAACGTTCACTGAGGTGGGCTGGGAGCTTCTCAGTGCTTTCTCCTTTCCTAATCCTTCTACATCCTTCTTAACAAAGCACAGATCTGATGTGGAACTTAACGGTGCCACAGCCGAGTGCTGGCTCCTGTCCACACCGGCGCCACTGAAGTTCATCTACCCGAGCTCCCCTTTTCCCACGATATCCTCCCAGTGCCTGAGATCAGGCAGCAGGTAGAATGATCTTCCTGCTCATCCCTGCTTCCAACAGCTCTCAGATCTGGCCCCTCTGGTCAGTGAAGCAAATAGGAATATATATTTAGCTTCCTCTCCCCTACTTTCTTACACAAAAGATAGCCAACTATATACATGTCCCCTGTTTTTTCCCTTAATAATATATTCTTGAGATTTCTCTGAATCATAGTCTGTAGAGATGATCGCATAGTATTGGGAGGATGTAGCGGAATTTATTCACTAATCCCCTATTGCTGGATACAAGGTTACTCCAGTGTTTTTTTTTTTTTGGCATCTATTTCTAGGGACTGAGCTCAGGCCTGCTTTTCCTCCACAATCAAGATCCCACCAAATACACACCTCAGATCTCAGCCAAAGAGAGTTGGGCTAGACCAGCAACTGCAGGAGCCAGGCGGTGACAAGAGCACCGCATCACAGATGCCCGGGGCGAATTTACTTCCAAGAATCACACAGAGGCAGAGGCTATGATCATCCAACACCTCCCACTTTCAGTTTCCCCAATCACAAAACTCAGGTTCTGAAGCCCATATGGTTCATATCTCAGGTGGACTTGGAAGAGAAACAAATACCACCACATAGTAATCACTAAAAGTCAGTATTTTATTAACAGTTCACTTAGTGGTTCAACAAATATTTAGTGAGCATCTTCAATGTGCCAAGGACTGTTCTTGGGCGCTGAGAAGTAAAGCCCTGAGTAAAATTCTGCAACCTGGAGCACAGGCTCACGCCTGTAATCCCAGCACGTTGGGAGGCTAAGGCAGGAGGATCGCTTGAGCCCAGGAGTTTGAGGCTACGGTGAGCTGTGATCGTGCCACTGCATTCCAGCCTGGGTGACAGAGAAAGACCTTGTCTCCTAAAAAAAATCCCCAAAACTCTGCAATTGTAGAGCTTATGTGGTGGGGCAGGGTGAAAGGAGAAGTAACAGATAATAAAAATATAACAAATAAGTAAATTATATAATCTGTTAGAAGATGACAAATGGAAAAATTAGAGCACGGTAAGGGAGCTTGAACAGAAAGGGATGGATTCAGGATGCTCATTAAATAGGGTGGTCCAAGTAGGTCTCGTTGAGAAATCATGAACAATAACTTATTTTCCTGGCAACTCCTTTTTTTTTCTTAATCTGCCATAAGTCAACTGTCATTATCATTGCCACAACTGTCATTATCCAAGATGTCAAGGTAATAATAAAATAGTATCTCAGTGTTACAGTTGCATTGAGTTGTGTTATTTTAGAAATTGCTTGAAATACGCAGAGTGCTAGCTTAGGGCTTAAAAACCTTTTTTGTGACCCAGAAATTTCTGTCGTTAAAAGTTTTGATGCAGGCCGGGCGCGGTGGCTCACGCCTGTAATCCCAGCACTCTGGGAGGCCGAGGTGGGTGGATCGCTCGAGGTCAGGAGTTCGAGACCAGCCTGAGCAAGAGCGAGACCCCATCTCTACTAAAAATAGAAAGAAATGATCTGGCCAACTAAAAAATATATATGTAGAAAAAATTAGCCGGGCATGGTGGCGCATGCCTGTAGTCCCAGCTACTCGGGAGGCTGAGGCAGTAGGATCGCTTAAGCCCAGGAGTTTGAGGTTGCTGTGAGCTAGGCTGACGCCATGGCACTCTAGCCCGGGCAGCAGAGTGAGACTCTGTCTCAAAAAAAAAAAAAAAAGTTTTGATGCAACAAGGTTTAAAGAGTGCTCCAAGTGGTCATTTTCACCATGTCTCCTATTTGGACAGAATCTAACAAAGAAATTCAGCCTGGAAATTGCCTGTACACGATTCGGTCTCTGACTGGCAATGACTGAATGAGACAAAAAGTCAGGTTACGTTATGACACGTGTACTCAGTACTGTGTTAACGAGTCATCTATCTCATAGATTGTTACAACAAGCCCCACACCCTAGAGCCCCTTTAACAAATGTGGAACCCAAGAATCGAAGTGTCCCACCTCGGGTCACACGGTGGCTTAATGATGGAGCCCAGAGCAGAGCTCAGCTTTCTGACTTTCTGCATCGATGTCCCCCTTATCCTACCTCTACAAACACAAATGTCTGTCTGGTCCTTTCAGACAGTCCAAATAAAAGGTAAGCTTTGGTGTCACATCAATCCTCACCCATGAGAAGCTTTTCTTGTCCTGAGTAGCTTTCTCATCACCAAATCAGATCAAAAGTTCAATTGCAGTTAAGTTCCTCATTCTCCCATATATTCAACCAATTATGTGCCAGGGCCCTTGCTAGGTGCTGAGGAGACCAAGATGAATGTCACCAGTCTTGCCTGCAAGGACTCTGCATGATCCCCAGGGGAGACAAACCAGAGGTAAGTGGAGGACGAATGCTACAGTGGGGGCCACACAGTATTACAGGAAGAGGGACACCTACCCTCTCCTTCTTCCTGGGGGTCAGAGATAGCTTCCAAAGAGGTGAGCTCTAAGCACAATCCACAAAGATGAACTAGAATGTTCTGGTTGAGGATAGGGAGACAGGACAGCAAGCCCAGGGGCTGGAAAGCTAAGTGGGGCAGGCCTGGAAGGGCCTCTAAGCAGCCTGAATCTGAAGCTACAGGTACTGGGAAGCCACAGCCGGGCTTTAAGCAAGCAGAAGACAAGATTCACACTGCACTGATGGAGAGAAAAGGAGGATGGAGCCCCTGCCCAGCAGGAGGCAGGGGGAGAAGCTGGGAGGCCTGGGCTAAGGGGGCAAGAGTGGGCACGGAAAAGGGGTAGGGGCTCAAAAGAAAGGGAGGAGGTGGCACAAGCTGGACCGAGTCAGAAGGCCTGGCTCTGAGCCTGGGTTCTCCAATCATTGGCTAGGTGACCCCAAGCTACTGCTAGTTACTTAATCCCTACCTACTTCACAGGGTTGTTGGAGGATTAAATGGGATAACCTAGGAGGAAACAAAGTGCCCTGTGAACGCTACAGCACTTCAAGAACACGGTGCTGCTCAGCCCCCAGCACTGTTGCAGTATGGCGGGGAGACTTCAAATTACCCTCACAGGCACACGCGTTTTCCACGCTCCGCTTCACTTCTCGGATACTTGACTGGCCTTTGGTAAATCCGATCTCCTTCCTGGAGCTGATTTCCTTTTTTATGGTAAGAGAGCTGACTTAGATAATCTTTAGGGTCCCTTCCAGTTAGAAGTTCTGCAATTTTGTTGTCTTATTCATCTTACATCCCAACTTTCATAGTAATAATTATTTGCCAAATGACAAACTATTGAAGGAAGATTCATCAACAGAAGAAAAAAAAAAACTAAGCTAATAAGTGGTTGACTCTGAAAACAAAGATGAAAAAGCGTGTGTTCTTTAAATGCCTTGAAAGGTCACAGTTCAAAGACACAGTAATAAAAATTCAAAGAGGTTTCACCCAAAAAATGATTGTTATACTAACATCTGTGCTCCTCCAAGGTTAAATTATCATTGGCCTAGATATTTACCCAAAAGAAACTAAGAAATATGTTCAGCTAAAGACTTGCAAAATAATGTTTATAACAGCTTCATTTGTATTAATAATAGCCCAAAACTGGAAACAACTTAAATGTCTGTCAACAGATAAATGGAAAAACAATTTGTGGCATGGACGTAAAATAGAATACTACTCATTAATAAAAAGGCCGAAACTTTTTATACCAGCAACAACATGGATGAACCTCAAAACCATTATGCTAAAAAAAACTCCTATAGAATGGAAGAAAATATTTGTAAATCATACATCTGATAAGAGTCTAGCATTCAGAATTTATGAAGAACTCTTACAATTCCACAGCAAAAATATAAACAACCCAATTGAAAAATGGATAATGGACTCAAGTAGACATTTCTCTGAAAAAGATACACAAAAGCCAACGAGTACCTGAAAAGAAGCTCAACAGCATTAGTCAACAGTGAAATACAAATCAAAGCTGCAGGAATACCCCTTCATACCCACAAGGATGGCCATTAAGGAAAAAAATCAGAAAATAGCAAGTGCTGACAAAGATGTGGAGAAATTGGAGCTTTCATTCATTGCTGGAGAGGATGTATTAATATTTAATAAACGGTGCAGGGCTTTGGAAAACAGTCTGGAAGTTTCTCGATAAATTAAACATGGAATTGCCATATGACCCACCAATTCCACTGCAAGATACATACCCAAAAGAACTGAAGACAGATGTTCAAACAAAAACTTGTACACAAATGTTCACAGCAGCACTCTTCACAATAATCAAAAGGTGAAAACAAACCAAACGTCCATCAGTAGATGAATACATAAACAAAATGTTATCTACCCATACAGTGGAATATTATTCAGCAATAAAAAGGAACAAAGTGCTGATACGTGATACAGCATGGATGAACCTTGCAAGCATCACGTTGTGTGAAAGAAACCAGACACAAAAGGCCACCTATGATATGACCGCATTTATATGGAATGTCCAGAATAGGCAAATTCATAGAGACAGAAAGTGGATAAGAGGTTTCCAGGGGCCGGGGAGGAAGGAATGGGAAGTAACTGCTTAATGGGTCTGGGGTTTCCTTTTGGGGTGATATAAATGTTCTGGAACTAGATGATGGTGAAAGTTGCACAACACTGTAAATGTACTTGATGTCACTAAATTATGTACTTTAAAATAGTTAAGGGATAAATGTCATGTTATGTGTACTTTATCAAAATTTCTAAAAATGATATTTCTAAGCAAAATCATAATGCTGAGTGAAAGAAGTCAAACAAAAAAAAAGTACATATTTGGATTCTTTGATACAAAATTCTAGAAAATGCAAACTAATCTATAGTGATAGTGATAGGAAGCAGATCAGTGGTTGCCTGAGGGGGAGGAGGTAAGGGGAACAGGGAAGGATATATTGTAAAAGGCATGAAGACACATTTGGGGGTGAAAAAGGTCTATTATCTCAACTGTTTGATGGATGCTTAAAACGTGTGCAGCTTAGTGTACTTCAATTATACCTCTGTAAAATGAAAAAAGACAAAAAAGTTTTAAAAACTATTATTAGGCCTCCGAATTCTTAGCATTATTGAATTTCTATTTGAAATACACTGAGGAACTCATTGTTTAAAGTATCTTTACTGTAAACCCTTTCGCAGGTTGAAAGCAAACAACCCTTTCCTGATTTATTGATTCTATTCAGTCTGGTTTTTACATATCACGGTTTCTTAAAGCAAAAGAACACCTGTGACAATGTCTGCAAAGACAGTTCAAAAAGTTTGTCTGGCGGAGACTGAGTTTCATGTGTCCATATTTCAAGTCAGGAATTCCTTTTGCTATTAATAGGAGCCTGGGACACTTTAATCATTGCTGAATCCTGGTTTTCTGAATTGGTTCAAAAAGGGTCTGGTAGAACTTGGCAGGGCTCACTTTGCAAATCAAACTATCATATCTTATTATTTTAACACATGCTGAGAGGATTATAAGTGTTTATGTACTCTCTGTGAACATCGAATTTAGGTCTTGCCTAACATGCATAACTAGCAGAATAAGACAGTGAATCAAATGCCAGAGTCGGATTTTCTTGTGGAATTTAAATTGGGATATGGATTTCACTTTAAACCAAAAGGCATATTTAAAGCTACAAGAAAAAAAGAAAGGAAAAAAGAAATAGGAAAAAAAAAGTTTTAATTGGATTGCTTAGTTTTAATTTAAATTAAATTTGACCTAGATAATACTGACAAATAAAATAAACCAACTATTTCAATGACCATTAAAAAAATTAAATTTGACCTACTTTCAAATTTACTTCAGTCATTTTTTTCCTATAATATTTTCTTTGTAAGTGATGAGTTTTTTATAAATTACTTTAAGGATACAGATATTTACATAGAGAAGAGAAGATCACTTGAACTTACATACTATTTTCCATTCCCAGCCCCAACCCACCAGCAGTTCTTTCATAAACACTATTTTTCTTAGCTTTCCTGAGTCCTAATAAGATTTGTGACTCGGTTGCCTCATCTGTAAAATGGGGAGAATAATGGCACTTACCTCATAGGATTATTGTTAAATGGTTAAATGGATTAAGCATACATCAAGTGCTCGGAATAGTAACTGGTACACGGGAAGCACTCAACAATAAGTTAGTTGTTATTCACTTTATTATTATTGTTCCCTTTAGCAGATGAGAACACTGAGGGTCAGGGTTAGTGGTGGCACAGCTGAATGTAGAACACATAGCCTGCCTGCTCCTGCTCCTTTTCACTACTCCACGCCACTTTCCCCACCCATACATATTTTGTGTATGAAAATAAGAGGACCAAACTAGAACAGGCAAAAATAGCTGTGAAACTTAAATCTAAAAAACAGGAACAAACTGGTAGTCACTGCCCAGCTCCACAACTCAGCCAGTTTAGGCTCTAGGGCAAGTCATCGGTCATTTTTAAAGTCTGCTTCATACAGTGACTTTGAAAAGGGAGTTAAAAGGTTCGTGCAGAGAGCCAACATAGCATCAAGAGGATGCCTAAAAAATCTCATGAGCTAGTAAAAATTACATTAGCATCCACTTACTGCCATTGCATTAAAAGGGATTTATATTCACTCTATGGACATTAAAAGGCACTGCAGCCTGAGACAGAATGCCTCCACAGGAGTTAAGTGGGGAGTAGCTGGCCTATCAGTCTAGTCCTGTTAAGTCAGGACTAGAAAAATCCAGTGGCTCCACATACTATTAATATCCACAGGGTGGTACAATGCAAACATATTTACAAGGGTGTTTGATATAAACTATATGTCCAAACTCATCCATTTTAAAATGATATTTATTTATCTTTCTAGTTCCATATATTTCATTGAAAGTGCTTTTTAAAAATCTGGAAAAACATCTAAAGAACAAATATAAAGAACAAATGGAGCAATCTGGTGGTCACCATGTTAACCAAGGGATGAAACAGTGGGACACACATCCCCCATAGCGTATCTTTGCCAAAATGCTTAACCTGAATCTGGTCAAGAGGAAACAACAGACACAACCAGATCGTGGTTCCTTCTACAAGACAACTAGCCTGTAATCTTAGGTCATGAAGAGCAGAAAGAGGTGAATACAACACTTGGTAGATCAAAAGAAAGAGACATCAGGCCGGGCGTGGTGGCTCACGCCTGTAATCCTAACACTCTGGGAGGCCGAGGCGGGTGGACTGCTCGAGGTCAGGAGTTCGAGACCAGCCTGAGCAAGAGCGAGACCCCGTCTCTACTAAAAATAGAAAGAAATTATATGGACAGCTAAAAATATATATAGAAAAAATTAGCTGGGCATGGTGGCGCATGCCTGTAGTCCCAGCTACTTGGGAGGCTGAGGCAGTAGGATCGCTTAAGCCCAGGAGTTTGAGGTTGCTGTGAGCTAGGCTGACGCCACGGCACTCATTCTAGCCCGGGCAACAGAGTGAGACTCTGTCTCAAAAAAAAAAAAAAAAAAAAAAAAAGAGACATCATAAACAAATGCACGTGTGACCTGAACCAGTTTTAAAACTGTGGGAGACATTTTTCGGACAACTAGAAAAAATTAAAAATCTAGTGTTTATTAGCAAAAAATATTTCAATAAGACTAATTTCATTAGCTATGATAATAGAATGATGGTTATGCAAATTACCTTTAAATAGCTCAGAAAAAAAAAATAGAGAGTACACATGCAAGAGCAAGAAAGAACACAAACGTAGTCCCCTTAAAACAAAGTTTACTTTTTTGAAATACAGTCAAAATTATATACTTGGTTGAAACAAATTTGAAAGAGAGTGAGTGGAAGATGGGGTAGCAGAAATTATAACAAGTATTACATGTTATTGGCTTGGGAGTAAGAAGTAAAATGTGTTTTGCTTCCTTTAAATAAAAATATTAGTTATGGTTTTATACCTTAAAGGGTTCGTCTTTACACCATAGCTCCAAGGCATCAAGAGGATGTTTCTGGGTATGAAAGGAAAGTAGATATTGGGTTTTTCCCTATTAAGGATCTGGAGAAAAGTAACCTCGAATCAAGAGGAGCAGAGGAGAAAATGTGGTGCTCAGCTTCTGTTTGGCAGGAAGGAACAGGGCATGAGATGCCCAAGAGAGATTCAATCTGGGCCAGTAGATAAATGGTGAATTTATAAATGGCCTCCATTTCTCCTTCCCCCATTTTTAAGCAGACAAAGGGATAGCCTAGCAGAAAAAACAACAAACAGAAATATGGAGATTCTCGTCCCATTCTGACCACTTCCTCACTGTGTGACCTTGGACAATTCGCTTGACTTCTCTGATCCTCATTAGCTAAAGCAGCAAAAGAAAACAGGAGGGTTGGGCTAAAGCAGTTCTCAGAATCTAAACGGGAGCTCAGTCTTAAAGACAGTGCAATACCAATGTGAAATGTCTACTCCTTTTTCTATTTTTAAAAATAGAAATAGTTTTATTGTTTCCTCTGATTGCATAATAAAAGTAATATATGCTCACTGAATTTTTAAAATAGAAAATATTTAATAAAAAAAAAGACAAACCACTATAATTACACCACCCAGAGTGAGTTAGAACCACTTTTAACATCTTTATATTTGTTCTTCAGATGTTTTTCTGGGCATGCAGGTACCAGCACACACATATACATATCTTTTAACACACAAACATGAGATCCTTTTATACATGCTGTTTGTAATTTTTTTTTTTTAGTTAACAATATTATATGGTCCTCATTCCATATCAATAAATGCAAGATAACAGCATCATTCTAATGGCTGAATGGCACATAACATTATATATGCACACGATTTGTTTTCCCAACTGAGAAACATTTCCTTGGTTTCTAATTTTTTGCTCTTCCAGACAATGTTGCAATAAATATCCCTAGGCTCTTTCTGATTTATGTACGTAACTCAAAGTCTATAAACCCAGATTTAATCACACACTCATCTTCCTTTTTATGCAGAAAGTTAAAAAAGATCTTTTAAAGTATCAAATAGTTTCTCCACACGTCCACGCTACCGCCAGGCTGGAGGACGCAGCACAAGCCCCCGAGGCGCCCACGTCTGTGAGAGGCTCTGGAAACATTCGGTGTTCTGATACAGCGAGGCCACACCGAAGCCTGAGGCCCAGCTTTGGGACAGCCAGGACCTCTGCAAGGCGGCAAAGCTGTTTTAGGGCCCCGAGCTCCAGCGGGGCTCCGCAGCCCAGCGACAGGGTGTCCCGGGTCACAAATCCGGGCGGCAACCACGCTCCTCTGAGACGTTTGTGGGTCCTATGTTAACGTTTTCTGCCCCTAAAACCTGTAACATCACCAAACACACTCCCGCCTGCCTGTGTTTAATACAATCCAATTTAGACACATGAAAATTATGGAATCTGTCTCCTAAATTGAAAACAGCCCTTTTTACAAACTCTATTTACTTTAACATACCAAAATAATTAATATTCCAAAAACTCATTTTTAAACCAAAAAAAAATTTTAGAGATTAAAAAACAGTATAAAACGTCTTTCTTTTCGAGGACATTAGCATCCACTTTTCTGACTTAAAATTATGTCACCGATCCAAATAGTCTTTGCAAATGCTAAAGAAAGCTTTTGATTCCCTTTTCGCAGTTATTGTTTTCCTGAGTGATCAATCTCACAAACAAGTACCTACGCCAGTGGTACTTGGCTAAAATTTAACTGACGTGTGACATACGATATATTCTTTATCAGGTAGAAGGAGGGGACCGAGGGAGGTGTTCTACATTCACTCAGCAATATTCCTGGAGATTCACCTAATTTTCTTCTTGGAAGGAACTACCATCGATCATTTCCAATTCCTGGAGAAGCTACATTAGGAAGGTTAATTGGCTTGTCCAGGTCACACTCCCAGTCCACAGGTTTTTTTCTCCCCCACTCTGCTCCTCCTTATCAGAAACCCGATAATTAATTCAGAGCAAAGATGTTCCTCTTACACTTGACATCAAGCTGATCCTAAATCATTCTGTTCAATAATGAATTCAAAATAAACCAAAAGAAGAGGCTTAATTAATGCTGTCTTTAAAATATATATTACCTTATCTAATCCTGACACTGGAGGTCGAGTTTGATGGCAGGCCTAACAAAATTTGAAAACATATTTGGGGGCTGGGTGTGGTAGTCACACCTGCAACCCACCATTTTGGGAGGCCAAGGCAGGAGAATCACTTGAGGCCAGGAGTTCCAGACTAGCCTAGGCAAAATAGTGAGACTTCATGTCTACAAAAAAAATTTTTTTTAATTAGCCAGGGATGGTGGCACATGCCTACAAGTCCCAGCTACTTGGGAATCTGAGGCGGGAACATCACTTGAGCTCAGGAGTTTAAGGTTGCAGTAAGCTGTGATCGTGCCACTGCACTCCAGCCTGGGTGACAGAGCAACACCCTGTCTCTAAAAAATAAATAAATAAATAAATAAATAAATAAATAAAAATATTTGAGAAAGAGTCTACAGACAAGTTGCAAAAGTGAAAAGTATTTAAGATGTCCAGACAGCCTCGAGTAGAGGTTTGTGGGTTTGGGCCAGAGGGGAAAGTAGCAAGTGAGAACTGATGGGTCGTTAGTGTGATGGAGGCAGAGCAGGTGCAAAGAAAAGGCAGAAGCAAATGCCCTAGTGCATCCTTAAAGCAAATACCCACATTAAAGAAGGGGAAAGTGGCATGAAAACTATCTTCACGGAGTGATAACCAACCCCCAAACACATGCATGACTCCCAGGCTTTTGTTTCTGAACACATGGAAAGATTTACTCAGCAAACTGAGCTATGAGTTATTAACACATCTTCACGGAAGTTGCTTAACTGCTCCCTTTTTGCTCATAAAGTACATTAGCATCAGTATGTGCCATCTCCCCTACGGATCTGCTGTCAGCACGTTGGAAAAGTTGCCTTGTTAATCATCAGGGGACTTATTTATCTTACAAAATCCAGCAGGAGTTGTAGGAAAGAGGAGGATCAATGAACTTGACTATAACTTCTGCCACAGTAAAGACTTTATCATTTTAGATGGCTATATCAACATGACCGAAACACACAAACAAAATATTTGGGGGGGAGGGGTACTTCCCTTCCACCTCCTCTTCAAACAACTGGCAGTGATGACTTGTCCCCACACATGCTGTCTGTAAATGTCAAAGACTGAAACCTTGTACAGCTCCTTAGTTGGGTGGAATTTAATCAGTGACCACCCATGAAGCCAGTCAAACTATCAGCTCACCACCAACACCTCCTTGGTGGTGTCAGAAACCAAATTCACTTCCCTGAATGAAAAATGCATCTTCTTAATTAGAGTCAGGATTTCCCAGTTTACTCACTGGTGGGAATAAGCAGTATTAGTCATCCACTTTAACACATATTCCCAAGATCCAGCTTGGTTCATTAACCAGAAAGGGAATTGCCTCTCTTAAATCACTAATTACCGTCTTTGCTCGGGTTTTCTGAAATACAGATCACTTTACTTTCTGCAAAACACTCTATTCTAAACACAGCTACCAGTCACTTGCACCAGCTGTGGATCCACGGCAACTTTCCCTGTTAAAATATACAAAATCGTATCAGTTAGACCATCCCCAACTAAGTAATTACTGTGGCGGGAAATAAAAATCAGATTAAGTGGGATTTTGTGCTACAGGAGAGCCGTGGCAGGGAAAGCCGGGTAGATGAAGGGAGCAGAGGGCCCTGCTTCTGGATTTTTCTTTGGATTTTGAACTCCACTATTTATCTCCATCTTCTTCCATTCTTACTTTCCATATTTAGTTCAGTACATTTTAATTTCTAACACTTGGTTAGACCCTAGTTCCCAGCATTTTGTGTGTTCTTGTTTATCAGAGCTGTGAATTGAGCTGTATTGATTTGTTTACTCAAGGATTGGCTACTGTGGGAAGGGAAGAAATATTAGTTTAAACTGGAGTCAAGAACCTAAGGCTATAAGAAAAATAAATCAGAGGCAGAGAGAAACTGGATCATGTGGGATCACTTCACTATGAGTCAATCCTGGTTGGGGTACCCCCCCCCCCAGCTATTAGGACAGGCAGAGATCTTAACAGATCAGAGTTCACATTCCAATGGACAGATTTGGGCTTTTTAAATTATTAATTTTGGAAATTTCTAAGGAATTAGCAAAAAAATAAGTGGATAGACAAATAAAAGGGTGATCAAACTTTTCTCCTTCTTTTTCCCCCTGCAGCACTGGCATTAGAACAACTCTGCATGCACCATATGTATAGTCATTTACTGTGACTAATGGGAATAACGTACACATTTTATAATACTGATCTCCTTGGCAATTTGAGAAAAACGCGTAAGTGGATGGCTATACATACTATCTAAAAATACTTATCACAACAAACGCTCAAGCAAAATTCCTTTTTTAAAAAAACACATTTAAGAGGCTTTCTAGAGAAGCAAAGGAACTTTTCTAAGTGATTTAAAAAAAGAGAGAGAGAGAGAGCCCGCCTTCTCTCTCCCAGTTGGGGTAAATGCTTAATCCTCTCAGATGTTTTCCCTGCAGAATGCTTGTCTTATGTGTAGTTTAAGATGGTGTTTAAAATTTTCAAAATTCCTTCTACAAGTGTATTGCTATTTCCCCTAAAAATGGGCTCAAACTGATGTTAAAAACTGGCACAGATGTTAGAAATTCCATCCTCTTTCCAGAAAAAGACCAAATATGAGTGTGAGGTAATGTCCCTTTTTAGCAAATTCTTATTTCCTCCCCTGATTGTGGATGTCACTGTCAGCATGCCCATCAAAAGTGGGTGGACATCATTCACAACTTGCCTGCTTAGCACTCCCTAACAGTTACATGAAACTCTTTCCAAATGCAGGATGTCTATAAAATTAGAGTTGAAGTCTGTAAATCAGAGTTGCTACTTGTAACATTTTCTATTCTGAGTCGGGGGAGCACTTTGCTCTGAAAACATAGACAGCCGGTGTTCTAATACTATACGGAAGACTATAAATTTAAGAAATTAAAACTGTATTTATGTCTTCATAAACCACAAACACTAACATTCAGGTGACACTAGCTATCAAATGCCAAAACAAAACTTTTTTATTTTTATAATTGTTTTCTATTCATCACTTATAAAAATAATCTGGAAAGAAAAACAAATCATCTATAATCAAAGTCAATATGCAACCCAACGTCATGCATTAGCCAGGAATATTTTGCTGCAAATCAAATAATTTAGGAAATATGCATTCACTTCATGAAAGGTGTGTGTGTGTTTCTTTGGTCTGTTTTCACTATGACTCGTGGCACACTTTATAGTTCCATCTGACCGCTGACTTCAACATTTCACACAGAACTGAGTGGTTCTGTTTTCATTCCTGATGTTGGTTTTAAAACTTGCAACCTAACATTTAAATTTCTGATGTACATCAAGGTTAATAAATAACTTCTTATAAATCAAGGATTAGGTTTGATTTTAAAGCACACAACTAAAAGGAAATAATTTCAGAAATAAAATATCGTGAATGTTAGAAGAGATAAATCCTTATTAAACATTGGCTAACACACACACCAGTCAATGTTTTCTTACATCTCCTAGTATGGAAAACATGTATTTTTTTAAGTTCTCAAATTATTCTGATTTCCTAACTCATTCCAAATCTCCTCTTAAGGTGTTATTTATATTTCTTATTGCATAAACCACTTCAATAATGTTTTACATTATATACAATAATACCTCCACATTGGCCAACTTGGAGAATGCACATTTAAAATAAAAATCTTACAAGATTTAGGTGTAAGTGTCTATAACATAGCTGACACTCTTTACAGTTAATGCTAATATTGGCCAGGGGTCAGCGATAAGCAAGAGCAGAAAAGGTATGGACGATCTTAACTGAAGCTAAGAATGCAATGATAAGAAAACTAAATATAACTGATTAGAACAAAAGTACGTCACAAAAATTAATTCTGGATGCAATCTTCATTAGTACTAAGACTGGCGTCCATAAAACAAACACCAAAATCAGTCTCATTTTTCGTCATCGCACCTCATGTGTTTATCTACTTAAATGTAGTATACAGCCGTCTCTAAAGATCAAATACTACACATGTGAACAGGAACTATGGTTTTACCAAAGTCATGGACTTTTACCTAAAATGAAAGCCATTGCTAATATAATCAGTAAACACAGACATTAAGAAGTGAAAAAATTCTTGTAATCCTTAAGCGCTGAGCAACAAGAAGATTGATGTCGCCATCATTTTGAAAGCGATCAAAACTTCTCCTCTTACGAATTACATAATGACCTCTGGAAAAAAACTAGAAAAAAATAGAGGTTCCCTAATAATATTTAATACGCGTTCCACTAGAAGAGAATTTCATCCAAAGCTCCAGTTCACAAAATTCCCCAAATGAACAGGAAGACAACTCATTTTGCAGCCGAGGGCAGTATCTGCCCTATATTTTCTTAAGATGGCTGATGCAAACAGCACCTCAGAACTACATAAAAATGGTTGCTCAGATTAAATTATGCAAATGTAGTTTCAAAATAACCTGCTCAAATTTCAGTACATTGAAGATGGACCTGCAAGGCATTTGCCATGTTACACTTGGTTCCAGCAGAATTTCAGCACGAACCCCAAATCGTCCTTATAAAGAAAGACCGAAACATAAGCACACAGACATCAAATCCTATGGGCACATTCACTGGTCTTGGACCTGGTCCCTGAACACTGATCTGTCACCAATGCAAAACAAGGCAGAGCCATTAGGTGCTTCTTGATGTCTCCATCCTGAACTGTAAGCAGAAGGGGCCATCTTTGAAAAGCTCAGCCTTATCTTTTAAAACAAGATATTCCAGGGATGGAATTTTCAAAATGGGGGATGGATTTATAGGGTAAATTATTTACTATAGGAGGTAATTAAAATATAATTTACAGAATCCATTTCCACAAAATGGTATTTTATTTTCAACCTGGCAACATTTCATAATCAGATACCCACCTACAAAGATTTTTCTGTGAATATAAAGTTTCTAGTTTTCTTCTACTTAAAGGTAAATGATAGGAAAATGCAGGATGATTACAATACTAAAGCAATTTTAATAAATTTAACATGCAGTCTAATTTCAAGCCACAAGACACTGGCTCGGTAAAAGGCATGTCAGATGTTTCCAAATTAATGATTGGTCTAATTGGATTTTTTAGTAAGTAAACTTTAGATTTTAAGTAGTTTTTCTCTGTTGTTTTGTATTTTTGTTGAGAAATAAAGACAAATTTTAAGCAATGATGTACATAAACTGCCAACCATATTTAGTATTAGCCGAAATAATTTGTAAAACAAAAAAAATATGAAATATTTTCATTTTCATATAGTTGGAAACTGTTAATAGCTGAAAGTTATATAAAATATCAAATGAAAGCAAAACATTGTCATAAGTGTTGCTTTAGTATTCCACCAGTCAAAAATAGGGAACCATTTTGTTCTGAAACATGATACCAGCGTTCTTTAATGTCAAACTTGAATTTTCACTATTCTTTCTATTATATGTCAGTCTTCAAAACAATAAATATTTAACCGCTATTTACATTCATTTTCATCCATCACTGGTTATTTCTCTTACTACATTTTGATAAGTTTACACAACTCAATCAATACAGCAGCGCTGGAAAACATCTGTTCCCTGCGATAAATTTTGCTGTACTTTTGTGTATTTATCTAGTTTCATCAGTTTCGCAGAAGCGTCCATCATTCACTTTCCTACACTTTTCAAACTAGTTTTGAGAGCTTCATTACAAGCTGAGTAAACTCTTAGGAGAATAAAGATCCTTCAAATAAACCAACATTCTAGGCCTTAAACTGTCTCATAAAATGTCAAAAGAACAAAACAAAACATCACCGTTTTGCTTTAATGTCCCCCAAATGGTCTGAAAGAGCTTCTCCGAGGCTATGAACCACCCCCCACCTACTCACGCATTGGGAAGGCGGACTTTGAAAATTCACGACCCAAGTCGCACGGTTCACCCGAGTCACAAGGTGGTAACAGTAATGGAAAACGGTTGCGGAGCTGAGAACTCTTCCAAAGGGCCTTCTTGAAAAGTGTACACTTTCAGGACAAAGCAAAATATGCCGTTTACAAACTCTCACCTCCCTTTTCCCCAGTGTCACTAGTTGACTTCAGAGGCACCGGTAAGGGTGGTTTCGTTCTTGGCGACATTTCACTCACACACCCTCACTCGTGCGCGCACACTCACGCACGACTCCCCATACATTCCAGCGGCCTCTTGGGACCAGAAAGATGAAATACAGTCTCTGGACCATTTCCCCCCAATTTGAGCTATTTTAGTTCAAAATATCCAGTAACATCCCTGAAAAGAAGAGAAAGAAGATAAGGAAAAAGGAAATGATTTCCCCCAAATAACTTGGCTCCCCTCTCCCCAACCTCACAAACAGCCAGAATGACAGTGACTCTGCCCAGAGAGGGAGCGAGAAAACTTCAAACGCCAGGAAGCCGAGCGAAGTTCAGCAGGGACAGGAGATGGAGCCACAAAGGGGGCACCCGGGGGGAGTCCCAAAGCGCATCCCCTGGTTCCTGCTCCCGTTTTCCCTCCCCTTACTTTTGGATGATCTGGGGTAGGCCGGCTGGGGGCGGCGGCGGCGGAGGCTGCATCCCTCGCGGGCCCGGGGGTGCTGGGGACGCCTGGGCACCCGACACACTGCAGGCATCTCTGTCCGGTTGCTCCGGACCGCTGGGGTCCGCGTCCTGGCTCATGGCTGCTGCCAGCAC
Organism: Varecia variegata; assembly: GCA_028533085.1. Taxonomy (NCBI): domain Eukaryota; kingdom Metazoa; phylum Chordata; class Mammalia; order Primates; family Lemuridae; genus Varecia; species Varecia variegata. Next base: position 46,572,334 of record CM052446.1, on the reverse strand, counting down.
CATGCGGGGCGAGACCGGCCCAGGATCGCGGCGAGAGAGCGCACGGGAGGGGCGGTCCCGGGGCACAGGCGCTCACTGGCCGGGGTCCCCGTACCCAGTCCCCTTGTCCTTCCTGGTGGCGCGGGGAGGAGACGCGAGGGGCGGGGAGGAGGCAGTCCCGGCGGCGCCGCCTCCTCCTCCTCCCGCCGCCCCTGCTTGTCCGGCCCGGCCACGCGGGGGCTGGGGCCAGGGGGCGTCTCCCGGCCGGCCGGAGCTGCTCGGCGGCTGGGGGCTGCTCGGAGCCCGGGTGGTCCGGGGAGCTCTGCCTACTGACCCTGAGTGCAGCAAGCCGGGAGGGAGCGCGGCGTGTGCCACCCGCCACCGTGCGCCCTCCGGGTCCCGAGCCGGGCGCTCCACAGCACGACACACCGCGTGAAGAGGCGAGACACACTCCAGCCAGCGGCCGGCCGCCGCGAGCTCGCTTCTTCCGGGACCCCGGGGTCTCCAGCTACCCCTGGGAGCGGCGCGCGCAGCCTCGCGCTGCTCCTGCCGAGCCGGCCGAACGGAGCGCGCCCCGGACGTCCGCGCGCATCGCCGGTGCGAAGTGCGCTGGGCTTGGCATCTTCCCGCGGCTGGAGCCCCGCCAGCGCCACTCGAGCCCCAGGGCCCTGACCCTGCGAGGGGGAAAAGCCTGGACCCTCCCCCAGGTCGGTGAGACTTGCAGGCCCTGGGGTTCTCCAAACTGGCAGTTCCAGCTGCTGATTTCAGGGGTCCCCAGAAGCAGCCGGTGAGGCCGTCGTGGGTTTCCCGTTTCCTTTGCTCATCACTTAAAAGACCCTGCCACGACCCGGAGAGCGCAAAGACAAAACCGAGTATACGTCTTATTCTTGTTATTTATTGGCCAAATCTCAGTGGAAATGTAAAAGATGAAAAGGACAGAGTTCGCCGACAACGTCCGGCCATCACCGCCTCTGAAGCTCTGTTAACTGCCCAGGCACCCGCGTGCGCCTGTCCCACTGGCGCACACCGGTTCGCAGCTACGGGCCCGGACATCCTGCGTCTTTGGAGGCTGAGGAACCACCCTGCAAGGTGCAGCTTATTGCCTTGGCTCCCGGGAACGGGTTTCAGAGGTACCTGATACAGCAGAAATGCAGGAGCTGGGCAAAGACCAGGGAAAGCGGTTGCCCAGTAGACCTTACCGGCCGTCGGGCGCACAGGAGTTCTAAATCCTGACACCAGCATCCCCCAGGTGCGGAGAAAATCATGCCTTGGGTGCCTTGGAAGCCAGAGCGCAGGCCAGTCTGCTCCACGGCCTGGAGAGGAGTTTGCTGAGGGTCTCAAGCCCACCCGCCCTCCTCCTTAAACCAGGCAGAGGAAGATTCGGGAGATAAATTCTCTGAGATCTGAATTCCTGAAAAATGCTTTATTCTCACCCAGACTGGGTTTTCAGCCTTAGGAAATTCCCCTGCGCCTGTACCTCCCTTGGTTTCTGCCACCCTACGTGGGGAGCTTCTCTCTCTCTTTCCTTCCCTCTCCCTTTTCTTCCCTTCCCTCTCCCTTGTCTTCCCCCTTCTCTCCTTCCTCTGACATAGAATAATACTATCAATTCCTTATATTCATAAAGATCAGATCGCCACAGATTACAAAATTGAGTCTCATTAAAAAAAAAAACAGGTAAAGAGGTATTGGTTGTTACCCCCAATTCACAAATGAGGAGGCGTTGGGGTGATTTGTCCCAGGATAGGGCAGCATAGGGAACAAGAGTCCTGTCCGGTTCTCTGAATGGTTAGTTCATCATCTTTAGTTTCTATCAAGAAACTGGTGACTGATTTCCTTAAAACTCCATCTCCCACCCACACCCTCACCCCCAGACTTCCTTGGTGAAAGGAAATTACCTAAAGTTAACATTGCAACTCTCCCAGAAATTACAATGAAAACTTTTTGCATGTTTTCATTGAAATCTCCCTCTGAGAATCTTCCAAAACCTTGGTGGAAAGGGCTTTGTAGTCAAAAAGACACACTTGTTTTTGAATCCAGACTCTGCAGTTTACTGGTGGAGTGACTCAACCTCTCTGAGTGTCAGTTACCAAATATGTAAATTGGAAGTAAGGAGACCCTGGCTTGCAGAGTCCCTGTTAGGGTTAGGGATAGGTGTCTTACAGATTTGATGAGACAGCGTTCAATCTGGCATTTATTATAAACATAATTCTTTATATTCCAACCTTGTAAGCCAAACAGAACAACAAATCAAACCCCAGGAAGCTAAGTGCCTAGAAGTCACAATATTTACACAATTAAGTCTATCTCATATCATTTTTACTGGCAAAAAAAGATCATATGATACAAATGCAGCTCTCTGCATCTCAAAAATAATGTACTAGCATATTTGACAAAATAAGAAATAATGAGTCAATCTAGGTATTCATTGGACTTTTCTTGCTTCCTTTCTGTAAGTTTGAAATTTTCAAAATAAAAAAATTGGAGAAAAATGAATGATTCACAAGGTATTTTTCAGAAATGCCATTTCTGTGATTACAGCTTAATATTTGCAATTCACATGTTATGTAATAACTGGAAGTGGAATTAGAGCAGATTCGAAAGTAAAGCACAATACTGCAGCAAACACCTAAAGCTAGTTCATGTCCAACCTCAGAATCCCCACAAAAATGTTTTCCAGGATGACATTGAAAAAGCTCTTTCATTTTGCCAGTCAAAAAGTATTAAAAAGTTCTAATGAAAAAATATTTTTAAATGTGTGTTTTCTCCCTTCTTTCCAGGAGGAAAGACCCCAGCTGGGGCGGCCGCCTTTGCTTGCGTCTGCCCTGTGCCCTCACTGCCCTCCCCGAAGGGTGTGCGGCACAGTGACTGCAGCCAGAGAAACGCTGTGTGAGTCACACGACTTGACAAATGCGGAATGTGACTCGGAGGTGAGGGCCGGTAACATCTCTCTTTGTTCCACTCTGCAGAAGCATCCTGTCCCTCCTTGACCTACAAGCAAACTATCATCAGGAAGGAGGCTAGATTGTCGTTTATGAACACACTGAACATTTAATGAATACACTGAACATTTAACAAGCAGCAGCTGCTAAGTACTTTCACAGATTATTTTACTTTATACTCACGGTAACCCCATGAGGTAGCTACTTTTAATCTGTACTTTATGATTGAGGAAGCTGAGGCTCAGATAGCTATAAGAACTTATTCGGGGTCACCTGGCTTTTAAAGGGCAAGAGTGGGACTACAGGTAGGTCGGTCTGTCCCCAGGTCTCACCCCCTCACCCCTCTCTACACTGCCTCAGTGACAGAGATGGAGCTGAGACCCCACCTATCTTCTTTTGCTGTGATGCTGCTGTGAATATAAAATGTCACCTGCATTATGATGCAACTCTGCCACGTGTAACTGTCCCCATCAGCAAATTAATAGGAGACACCTAAATTAACACCCTGCAAATAAGAAAATTCAAAGAAATAAAGCAACCTGGTGGGAGGTGGTAGGAAGGAGTAGCAAGTACACCCTAGTGTCTGTGTTATACTAGGGTCATTCTCAAACTTGTTGCATAATATTAATATTAGTAAATATTATGTAAATGCTTACTGGGTTCCAGGCACTGATTCTAGGAGCTTTCTCATGCCTTAATTTACTATCACCATTTTGCAGAGAAGCTTGAAGAACCTGCTGAAGGTCCCTGGGATAATAAATGGCAGAGCTGAGGTTCAGACATTGGTCTGAATCACTGTGACCCTCTGTCCTCTATTCGAAGGGGAAATAGCTCACCTCTCAGGGTGGTTGTGAGCATTCGTCTCTGCAGAGGAAATCATTTCATATGTGCTGCTACTCCACATATGTATACTATTACTGTTATTCATTTCAATAACAGTTTAATTAGTAGACTGTAAAGTGTGATGACAGACATTCTCATATACTGTGGGAGTCAGTTGATGCAAGCTCTTTGGAAGTGAATTTGAAGGGTTTATTAAAATTGCAAAAAGGGAAACTGACTTAGCAGTTGCCCTTCTAGGAATTTATCTTATGAGTTTATTTGTGGTCATAATCAAAGTTGTATGTACAAAGGCATTGTTCATAATAGCAAAAAACTAGAAACGAAGTGCTCAGCAGTGTGGACTGTTTACATAAAGATGGTTCTACATGTAAAAGAATACAACATAGCCCTTAAGGCCAGGCGCGGTGGCTCACACCTGTAATCCTAGCACTTGTGGGAGGCCGAGGCAGGAAGATCGCTCGAGCTCAGGAGTTCGAGACCAGCCTGAGCAAATGTGAGACCCCGTCTCTACTAAAAATAGAAAAAATTAGCTGGGCAAGTAAAAATAGGAAAAGTTAGCCGGGCGTGGTGGTGTGCACCTGTAGTCCCAGCCACTTGGGAGGCTGAGGCAGAGGATCACTTGAGCCCAGGAGTTTGAGGTTGTGAGCTAGGCTGATGTCATGGCACTCTAGCCCCTAGCCCAGGCAACAGAGTGAGACTCTGTCTCCAAAAAAAAAAAAAAACAATGTAGCCCTTAAAAAAAAGGAGGTAGATCTATGCGCACTGCTAGGGAAAGATTCCCAAGATACATTATTAAGTAGAAAAATGCAAGTTCTTCAAAAGTATTGTAGTATGACTAAATTTGCATGAATTCAAGGAGCATAGAACTTTTCTGGAAAAATTATACAAGTAATTGTTAACAGAAAGTACCTCTGGAAATTGGTATAGGGCAGGAAACTTTTCCTTTTATGACCTTTTATATTATTTGAATATTTGAAATTAAATCTTATTTAAGTATATATACTATTTGAATTTTTTACTATGAACGTGTGTTATTTTTTATTAACTAATGATAACAAATCTTAATGATTTGGTTTTTTTCAGCTAGTAATCATTAATAACAACAGTACATTAGTAAGATGTTTACTTTTAAAACAAAAATTTATCTGAAAGAATGAAGGAGAAACACACTGGATAATGTATTGTATTACACCCTATCCTTTTGATATCCTAACAACCCCAATAGAGACAGTTAAATAATTAGATCATTAAGTTGCCAGTGGTCATGTTGATATAGTTGTAATCGACTGGTTTGATAATTATGGATACATATTAAACAACCTATCGTATCATCTTAGTGATAAGATATTAACTGTTATCTGGGCATTAATAATAACAGTTATGGTTTCTTGAGGGTTACTCTAACAGGCTGTCTTGAGCACATAATATTTCTCATTCAGTGCTCACAATCACTTTATTAGGTGATTATTTTTATGCCCATTTTACAGATAAGAAAACTGAGGCTCAATGAAGTTCAGCTCTCTGGCCAGCTAGTAGGTGGAGGAGCTACAGATCTAACTCCAGACTCTTACTCCTAGAATTGGCTTTTACCTACTCTGAGTGGTGTTTCCTGGTGTTGGGGATTTTGAGACTGGATATTCCTCTACCAAACCCTCGAGGTTTGACCCTCTCTGCTGTCCCCAATATCCCATCCTTTGGTTTCCCATCTCTGCACACTCCCTGGCTTCACTTTTCTATCTCCCTGGAATGAGCTTTAACTGTTTGCTGGTCCCTCTTTCAGACCAGAGTTAATATATTATTTTTACTTGAACTCTGTGGAATCCCTGTAGATGGTTGAAAACAATCATAAAACAAAATCCTGTCCTGGCTTCACAAAGAATTGCCACTCTCTGAAAACCCAGGAGAGACAGCGGCTGAAGGATGCTGTTTAAAAATAATATGGTTACTCATGGAACTGGATGCACATCTGAATTTGAAGGAGACTGTCAGGGAACTTTAGCTGAGGAAAAGTGAGGACATGACCCATGAGTCTCTTTCCTGCCCAACAACTCACTGAGAACTTCCCTCATTGGCTGCAGGGAAAGGCTTAGCCTCCAACTCTCTGGTCGGGAATTTACCAGCCAGTCCCCTTGACCCCTGACAAGCCCTGCAGCCTTGTATTGTAGTCAGAGCAGCAGTGGGTTGTGAGTCAGGAAATCCAGGCTCCGGACCATTAGGTACATCCAGTGTCCCTGAACAGGAAAGCCGTTATCCCAAACCAGGAGTGACATCAGCATCTTTGCCTCCCCTAAAAGCATCGCTGCCCCAAGCCCCGGGTGGCTATAGCTCATCTTTCCACCACTTGTTCAGTACCTGATGACAAACCGACAACTGCAGATTGAGTGCAGAATCCCCAGGGCCCAGAGCAGCACGGGACAGGGTTACCTGGGCATGGCTTCCTGGAACAGCGGAGTTTTGAGCTATGCTTCAAGGGAGCCAGAGAGTGACTGTGTCTCATTTGCTGTTTCCAAGAGAAAGAAGGCAGGTTGCAACCCAGGGTCACCGAGGGTTGTAAAACAAGTTGCAGCTGCATGATTTTTGGAGGGGGCACGGGGAAGGATGGCGGTATGAACGAATGTGGGAGAAATGTTAGCCGGTAGCTAACTGCATTATTTAAGTTCCACGGGGCTCGGCACCCCCTGTGGAGACCCAGCTTCCACACTAGGAGCTTAATCCCTGGGGAATGTCACTGTCATTCAGCGGCCTGGGGTGTGACTCCAGGCCCCAGCCAAGCAAAACAGCCCTTCTCAGAGGGGGGGATTCCTTTATCCAGCCCCTCCCCACAGTCGCCTCCTCTGTCTTTTCTTATCGCCCAGCCTGTCTGTCTGTCAGGCCGGCTTGTCAGAGAATAAACATCTCGGGCTGTTTGCCCACCAGCCCCGGGATCAGGTGATCTTTCTGGAAGGCAACACCGGAGGCCTCTGCGTGCCAGAGTGACGCCAGGAACAGTGAGAGCCTGCGATGTGCTGACCTCACTGAGCGGGCACCCGTGCAGCTGGCAGGGTGCGGGTAGATGGTGCCATTCCTGCCGTGGCCCCTTCGGTAATCCCAGGGCCACCCCACGCAGGAGACCCTCTCTCGGCACAGACGCTGGAGTCAGAATGGCTGGAATAGAAACAGCCCCATGGCCCGCCAGCAGCATGACATGCTGCAGGTTACTCTGTTCCTCTGAGCCTCAGTGTCCCCAGTCTGAAAATGGGAAAAACAGTGCCCACGCCATAAGGTTTGTATAAGGATTCAACGTAAAGCACTTCGGCCCGTGTCATCTGGCCTGTGACGGGGGCTCAGCAAACTGTCATTAGCTGTTTTCATGATGACTACTGGACTTCCTGTCGGAGAAGTTCAGCAATCCTGACACCTGGTCTTCTCTTGAAAGGGGGAGGGTTGCTCTGGATCAGGGTGTCAGTCACCTTCTGCGCCTTTAAGTCCCAGGGTGAAAAGACACAATTGTTCGAACCATCTAGAAGATAAACAGGAAAAAAGGGGATATTGTCAGAAGAACACCCTGTAAGGAACTCGCAGACGTGGGTTTGGGTCCTGGTTCTGCCCTTTGCCAGCGCGGTGACTGTGAGCATGTTACCGAAACTCTCTGCCCTCAGTTTCCTCATCCATAGGATGGGAATGAGCAGTCTCTCTTCCCTGTTGTAGTGAGGGCTGAGCACAGGCCGGCACCCAGAGTCACCTCTCCCCACGTGGCTGTAATGATGTCCTTGAGCTTGTCAGTCACAGGACACTGATCAGCTCAGAAAACCTGAATATCCGGTGAGAGCAGGATGCCCAGGGGAGCGGAGGGGGTGACAGCTGTGATTGTTTGGATTTTGCCGGTGGGGGATTCAGGCGGGGTAGGGGATTGCCTGCTCCTCAGAATGCTTCCCTGAGGAACTTGACTTCTGATGATTTGAAGAATCTCAAGGAAGTGCTGTTAGTATTGGGAGGGATGGGGGTGGGGATTGCATACATTATATTGGTATATATTTATAGGGTACCTGTGAAATTTTGTTACATGCATAAAACGTATAATGATCAAGCCAGGGTATTAGGGTCCCCATCACCTGAGTGTTTGTCATTTCTATGTGTTGGGTCTATTTCAAGTCCTCGCTTCTAGCTATTTTGAAAGTGCAAAACATTATTAACTACAGTCACCGTCCTCTGCTATGGAACATTAGAACTTACTCCTTCTAACTGTATGTTTGTACCCGTTAACCAACCTCTCTTCATCCGCCCCATCCCCAGGAGGGTTTTAACATGTGCCTGCTTCACTCTCCTCCTCTCTCCCCGAGAACCCACCCAAGGAAGAGTACATAAGCATGTCTCAATTGTAAAGGTTGAACTGTGTCCCCCCAAAAGATATGTTGCAGTCCTAACCCCTAGTACCTGTGAATTTCCTTATTTGGAAATAGGGCCTTTGCAGATGTAGTCAAGTTAACATGTGGCCATTACAGCCAGGCACGGTGGCTCATGCCTGTAATGCTAGCACTCTGGGAGGCTGAGGCAGGAGGATCACTTGAGGTCAGGAGTTTGAGACCAGCCTGAGTAAGAGCAAGACCCCATCTCTACTAAAAATAGAAAAATTAGCCGGGCATGGTGGTGCACGCCTGTAGTCCCAGCTACTCGGGAGGCTGAGGCAGGAGGATTGCTTGAGCCCAGGAGTTTGAGGTTGCTGTGGGCTAGGGTGATGTCATGGCAACAAACACTTCAGGGTGACTGCACGCAGAAAGGTATCCAAAAAATGTCTGCTGAAAAAGGTAAATAGATATGCCAAGTAAAGAGGAAAAATAAACATCCATAGGGTGATCCACAAGCTAAGTTTTAAACTTAGCTGTAGGGAGGTTTCTGGAAGAGAAGAGAACAAAGAATGTTCTCTTCTTTGAACTAGATGGTGGTTTCATGGATGTGTTCACTCCGTGGAAATTCATCAAGCTGTGCATTTATGATTTGTGTCCTTTTCTGTATGTATGTTACACTTTAAGGAAAAGTTTCCTTTAAAAATTGCACTTAGGTCTAATTCTGGACTTTCTATTTTATCCTAATAGTCTGCCTGTTCAGTTACTAATTTTAATTATACACCCTTTCTAATATCATTTAGTATTTGACAAGGCTTGTCTCTTCTCACAGCTCTTCTTTTTTGGAGTTTTCACAGCTATTCTTGCCTGGTTCTTTCCCCTCATAACGCTCCAAAATCAATTTCTCTAGAAAAAAAGTGGCGTTTTTCTTTGAGGGGAGACTTTTTATTACTGCTGCTATCTCGTTACTTGTTGTTGGTGTCCTCAGGTTTCAGATTAGCGTCATGTTAACATTGTGTATTACCTCGAGGAGAATTCGATCTTTATGATGCCACGTCGTCTCATCAAAGAACAAGGGATGTCTTTGGCTTTGTTTGAGCCTACCTTTATGCCCTTTGGGGGGTGTTTTAAAGTTCTGCTTAAAGACGTTTTGATGGTTTTAGCGGTATCAAATAAAACACTTGACACTCCAGCAGATCAAAGCAAAAATTTTATTACAGAAAAAGTGATACCAGAAGGGAGGACAGAGCCAAGCACATTGCCACACTGTCACCAGCTGCCAGACTCGCAGCCCTGAGGGACAAGAGACAGGGAGCCAGGAGGATATGCAGCCAAGCCAGAGGTGGCACCCATGGCACCTCTCCTGGGACCAAGCACTGACCCCATAGTATCGGGCTTGTGAGACCCTGGGAATCCCAAAGTAGTTATATGGTGGCTACTTTTAGAGTCAAACTTGCCTATTATATACCATGTTTTCTTATTTATGACTATGTAACTCATTTATTAGACGCTTAGTGCCACGATATTAGGTAAACAACTTCCTAACAGATTATGCTAGAATTCCCACATAGTTCTTAGGTTTCTTCTTAGTTTGTTCCTAAATATTTTATGTTCTTTTGCTTTTGTAATAAATAGGATTTTCTCTTTCATTACCTTCTCTAAGTGGTTATTGTTTATATAAATATAAACATGTATTTCCACATTTATATGTCTACATTATTCATCTATCTATATAAAATTGTACATGTATACCTATAGAATTATTTTGCCTGTGTTAGTTTTATAATTACAACTTTTGAGTTTTCCAGATATACTATCCTGTGATTCACAAATACAGATAGTTTTACTTTTTTCCTTTTCAATTCCTTAACGCCTCTAATAGTTTTCTCTTTTCTGGCTGCATTGGTTAATATCTCTAATATTATGTTAAATAATAGTAGCCATGCTGGGCATCCTTGCCTTATTCCTGAACTTATGTGCTTATCCATTAAGTGAGATGTTGACTTTCCTGATATATACATTTATTATATACATATACACTTATTTATACATTTATTATGTTAAAATGAATTAATTCTTATTTTCATTTAATGTTTTGATCATGAATACGTATTTAATTTTATAAAAAGCATTTTCTGTAGATATAATCATACAGTTTTTTCATATATTTATTATTATGGAGAATTTTATTAATGAATAATATCAAACCATCCTTGCATTCCTAGAATAAATCCCACTTGATCATGATGTATTGTTTTTTAATATCCTGTTAAAGGATACTTGCTAACATTTATTTGATATTTTTGCATAAATACTTATAATTAAAAATGATGTCTATATTTTCTTTTTGTGTATTTATTATATTTAGGTATGAATGTCATATTTACTTCATTTAAAAAGTTTAGAAGTTTTCCTTCTTTTTCTATGCTCTAGTATGATCTGGTTTCTGAAGGACAGGAAGAATTCCCTGTGAAATCATCTGATCCTGCTGCTTTATATGTGTATGTGTGTGTGACAGAGAGAGGGGAAAAAAATCCTTGGTAACTTTTTCTGTTTCTTCTATGGAATTGGTTCTCAAATAAGTAGCCCAAGGACCCCCAGTGGTTCATATAACCCATTCAGCATGACTGAAAAGTTCTCCTTTACAATTACATGTCTACGTGAGGTTAAATTTTTTTTATATTCTTCAAATCAAGCAACATATAATAAGAAATTGAATGCAGAAGCAGATATGAGAATCCATCTGTGTTCTATTAAGCCAAATATTAAAATGATGCCACTTTTCTCCCTAAATGGTTTTATGGAAAATAAAGCAATTTTTCATTAAAAGGATCCTTTTTGTATTAACATGTAACATGTTTTTGAAAATAAATGGGGCAGGGTGCGGTGGCTCACGCCTGTAACCCTAGCACTCTGGGAGGCCGAGGCGGGAGGATCACTCAAGGTCAGGAGTTCGAGACCAGCCTGAGCAAAAGTGAGACCCCGTCTCTACTAAAAATATAAAGAAATTATCTGGACAACTAAAAATATATATAGAAAAAATTAGCCAGGCTTGGTGGCGCATGCCTGTAGTCCCAGCTACTCAGGAGGCTGAGGCAGAAGGATTGCTTAAGCCCAGGAGTTTGAGGTTGCTGTGAGCTAGGCTGATGCCATGGCACTCTAGCCAGGGTGACAGAGTGGGATTCTGCCTCAAAAAAAAAAATAATGTGGTAAATAATAAACATAATACATGTAAAAGCTCTTTGGGTGTCTCCAAACATTTTTAAGAGTGTAAAAGAGCCCTGAGACAAAAAAAATTTGAGAATACTGTTCTATGGAAATTGTTTTAACTTTTCTATCTTTACTATGCACAATTTTGGCAAATTGTATTTTCCAGGAATTTATAGATTTCATCTAATTCTTTAAGTCTATTCACAAAGAGATATACAATAGTCTTTTTAAAAGTTTTCCTCTTTTCAGTTTTTTTTGTTCCTCTCATTTATTTTGTGTATTTTGCCTTCTCCTTTTTTGCTCATTAGGTTAACTAGTGGTTTATATATTTTGTTGATTTTTCAAAGAAACAGCATTTGAATATGTTTATTATTTCTGCCGTTTTTCTACTTTTTAACTCATTGATTTCTGCTTTAATAGTTCTGTTATATGATCAGAAAAGCCTATTCCACCCTATTTGGACTATTAAAAATAGCTTTCATTCACATAGAGCAGTGAGCAGTACATATCTATGGTCTTGCCCAGAGCTATGTTAACCCACCCTCCCATCATCTGTCATCCAAAGGGACCTGGGCAAGCTGGACATCCTTCAGGATATCACAATTGTCCTCTATTTTGATAACATCATGTTAATAATACTGGAAGAGCAAGAAATATATTGGAGGCCTCGTCCTGCAGAGGGCGAGAAATGAAACCTTACAAAGATTCAGGGGCTTGCCACAGGACTGACTTGATCAGAACCCAGTGGTCCCGGGCCTGCCATTCCCTCCAAAGTAACAGATAAATTATTACATCTTGCATCATCTACCGCCAAAAAGGAAACACGGCACTTGCTGGCCCTCTTTGGGTTCTGGAGGCAGCATATTTATTTGACACCTGAGATAGTGCTCTGGCCCATCATCTATCAAGTGACATGAAAGGCTGCCAGCTTTGAATGAGGCACGACTAGGAAAGGATTCTGCACAAAGTCCAGGTGACACAGAAGACCCTAGGTTATGAGAGGGAGTTAAGGGGGGAAAGACACTATTGCATCGGTCACAAGCCCCAGGAGGAGAGTCACAATGCAGTGCTCTGGAGCAAGCATGACATGTGCAGCAGAGAATTGCATGATTGAAAAGTAGCCCCTGGTGAGTGACCAGGCCCTGGTACAGACGGAGCCTCTGATCTAGCTGACCATGGAACATCAAGTGACTATGTAGCCAGAGGTGCTATATTATATTTCTATTGTTGTGTAACAAATTATCACAAATATAAGGGCTTAAAGGAACACAGATTTATTAGCTCACGGTTATGTAGGTCAGAAGTCCAGGATGGCTCAACTGGGTTCTCTGCTTAGAGAACTAAAGGCTAAAACAAGGTGTTGTCCAGGCTGGGCTCTTATCTGGAGGCTTTAGGTGAGAATCTGCTTCCAACTTCATTCAGGTTGTTGGTTAAATTCAGTTCCTGGTGGTCGTAGGACTGAAGCCCCTGTTTTCTTATTGACTATGAACAGAGGGCTTCTCTCAGCTCCTTCAGGCCACTGCATTCCTTCTCAGGTGGCCCCCACCATCTTCAAGCCAGCAACGATGCATCAAATTCCCCTTGTATTTCAAAAAGACTTGAACCCACCACTAGCACCTTTAGGGCAAAGCCAGTATACTCTGCCACTGCTCTTAACAGTCTAAACGATGCAACTCATGTGGTTAGAGAATTGGTTCCTTCCATGTTTGTTAGCAGACGGAGCTTGAGCAAGTTATTTTATCTCCCTAGTTTAGTTCCTGACCTAAAAAAATGAAGGCCATGATACCACACTATAGGGCTGTTGTGAACATCAATGAAATGACATTGTAAAATATCTGACACACAGAGATGCTCGGTTAATAAAAGCCATCAAAACCAGCCCCTCCACCACAACCATCATCATCAACATCGTAATCATAAGGACAATAAAAACATCATTGCTGTTTCAGGCCTCTTTGGCCTCGGGGATGACAAACAAGCCTGTGATAAAGTAACCATGAAATGAAAATAGTTGGGGGCTCCAAATCCTAATTTATCTGAACCCCTGGGATCCCTGGAGTCCCAAATTTCATCCAAGCATCATGGGTGGTGTGTATTTGGTGGCCTTCTGTCCTAGTCTGTTTTTTGTTGCTTATAACAGAATACCTGAAACTGGATAATTTATAAAGAAAAGGGATTTATTTCTTACAGTTATAGAGGCTAAGTCCAAGGTCAAGGGGCCACATCTGGTGAGGGGCCTCTTGCTAGTGGGGATGTTCTGCGGAGTCCATAGGTAGCACAGGGCAACACATGGTGAGGGGACTGAACATGCTAGCTCAGGTCTCTCCTTCTCTTATAAAGCCACCAGTCCCACTTCCATGGTAGCCTATTAATCCATTAACCCATTAACCTATTAATCCATGAATGGATTAATCCATTCAAGAGGGCAGAGCCCTCCTGACCCAATCACCTCTTAAAGGCCCTACCTCTCAATACCGCCATGCTGGAGATTCTGTTTCAACATGACTTTTGGAGAGAGACAAACAAGTATTCAAACCACAGCACCATTGTAGGTTTTCTATATGGTAAATTGGTGGCCATTCAAATCATTCTACTCTTCCTAGAGTGACCTTCCTTGGTCTTAATTGACAGCTGTTCTTCTGACATTGTTGGGATGGAGTAGGCTCCTCTCTTTGTGTTCCCACGGCATCCAGACCCACCCTCGTCACCACCTGTCCTGTAATTGCCTCTCAGGGCTACATCCGCTGTGATGGGACTGAGCTGCTCTGGGAAGCCGCAGTGTTTCTGTCTCACCCGCCACTGTCCCCCTGGATACAATACAGCACCCGACAGCCCGGCAGGTACTAATGAAATACTTGTTCCATAAATGAATGAATAAATGCCCCCCAGCCCTTTTAATCATCATACCTAACAAAGGAAAGGAAATTAAGTGAATTAGGAGCAACATTAGTATGTAGCAATTAAAAGCAATCATAAACGTTATGTGGAAACTTAAAGTAATTATGTGAGAATGTTGAGTTGATAGACAAGTTACTTAAATTTCTTTTGGCCTGATCGGGAAAAGGGAGCTGTGAACGTCTACCACATGGGTTTGTTGTGATGATTAAGTGAGAGAAAATGGGTAACATGTTTAGCATAGCACCCACTGTGAGCACGTTTGATGATGTCATTTTGCCATCGTTTACAATAATAGTAAGTAGAAGAAAAAAACAGAATAAAAATAATTCCTTCAGGGCTGTTGGAATTATGACTACAACAGATTTTTAACCTTTTCTTTTAGTGTAGCTAAGTAATATCATTTTATTTTTTCTATAATTTCAAACATTTTATGATTAAAGTAAAAGTGACCCGCCCCGTGTCTTTGCAAGGGGTGTTCTGGCTGTACGAGAGATCCTGAACGGAAAGGGAGTCAGTAATTCAAGTGAAAGTCAGCCTGGGGCTGCCCGTGACCTCAGAGAGTTCAGGCAGCCCGACTGGAGGGGAGCAGGGGCGCAGGTTGGGGGTGGGAACCCACAAAGAGACCCTGGAGATGACCAGGGAGTGGAGACAAATCCATCATGCTGGATCCTGGGCTCGGAAGGGCTCAAGAAAATGACATGAAGATCTAGGAATGTAAAAAAAAAAATATGCCCCAGGAGAGCATCCTCAGAGCCTTACCAGGGCTCAGCTGAGGCCTTTCTTTGCTCAGAGCTACTCTAGCTTCCCACAACCCACACCTGAGCCACCCACGGGCCCCAGCCTGTTATTACTACTGGCTGTTTGGATCTGCATGACATGAGTCTTTGACTGTGTCTCCAGGCTGAGAAAAACACAGGTTTTGGCTACTTAATGTCTGCAAATTTCCAGAGTCACAGCAACTGGTCAGCACCAGGAAGGTTATTCCTGCTGCTGGATGTGTTGCTTTCTGGCTCCAGAAATAGCACACATTCCCCGCCTCTGTGTTCTACCCACTCCCTCTGAGAACACTCAGCCAGAAATGGGATCAAGGGACCATTCATGCTAAATGTAAACAGTCGCGTGTATTTGGAGTCCTTTTGTTTTAAAAGTCCAGCAGCCTCCTTTGCACCTGTTGGCGGAATATCAGCTTCCTCTGTTTCATTCGTGCTGTACGGGAGACTCCATCATAGTGTCAATTACCAAGTCAACAACACTTGGGAAACCCTGCCAGGCAATTCCACCTAATGCTCACAAAAACTCTGCAAGGTAGGTATTATTATGCCCATTTCGGGGATGAGAGAACTCAAAACATTTCAAAAACTTAAATAAGAATATATATTAATAGCAGAGCTAGGATTCAAAACTTGGGGCCTACTGAAAGTCTGTATACCAGAATATAGACATAGAATGTTGGATTTTAAAGATTGCTCTGGAAGTTCATACTTTGAGGCACTACTGTTGCTCTAAGTACGTAAGAATAATAGATAAAATATGAAAAAAGGTATTCTTAGCTCAGAAGCACAATAAACATCTTCATAGACTACCCAAAATGGCTGAGAAGATGCTCCACATCATAAATCATCAGGGAAATGCAAGTTAAAACAACAGTGAGATACCACTGCACGCCTATTAGAATGGCCACAATCCAGAACACTGACAATACCTAATGCTGCCAAGGACGTGGAGCAACAGAAACTCGCATTCACTGCTTATGGGAGTGTAAAGTGCTACAGCCACTTTGGAAGACAGTCTGGCAGTGCTTTACAAAACTAAAGATACTCTTACCATATGATCCAGCAGCAATGCTCATTAGTATTTATTCAAATGAGTTGAAAACCGATGTCCATGCAAAAACCAGCACACAGATAATTACAGCAGCTTCATTCATAATTGCCAAAACTTGGAAGTAACCGAGATGTTCCCCAGTTGGTGAATGGATAAATAAACCATAGTGCATCCAGATAATGAAGTGTTATTCAGTGTTAAAAAGAAATGAGCTATCAAGCCATAAAAAGACATGGAAGAACTTTAAATGCATATTTCTAGGTGAAAAAAAGCCAATCTGAAAATGCTACATACTGTATGATTCCAACTATATGACATTCTGGAAAAGGCAAAACTATGGAAACACTGAAAACTGTAAACATTACTGAGAGAAATGGAAGAATACTTAAATACATGGAGAGATCTACAACATTGATGGATTAGAAGCCTCAATATTCTTAGGATGTCAATTATCCCCAAGTGGATCTATAAATTCAATGCAATTCCAATCAAAATTCTAGCAGATTTTTTCTTTAGAAATTGACATTCTGCCCTTGCCAATCGAACCAAAAATATATTAGTACAACAGATTCTGATATGTTCATAACCATCAAGTGACTGGCTCAAAACATTTCTCAGAAGGATATATGTATTGATTCCAACAATAAAGTTTTGTAGCTAGTGAAAAAAAAAAGAAAGAAATTGACATTCTG
This sequence comes from Varecia variegata, assembly GCA_028533085.1. Lineage (NCBI taxonomy): Eukaryota > Metazoa > Chordata > Mammalia > Primates > Lemuridae > Varecia > Varecia variegata. Next base: position 46,555,627 of record CM052446.1, on the reverse strand, counting down.
ATTGTAAAATGTATATGGAAAATTAAAAAACTTAGAATAAAAAACAATTTGACAAAGGAAGAAATTTGGAGGACGTACACTACTAGATTTAAGAGTTACCGTTAAATTACAGTAATCAAGACAGTGTGGTTATCAGTGTAAGGATAGATGTATAGATCAATGAATGAGAACAGGAGTGAGAAACAGGCCCTTACATATACGGCCAACTGATTTTCAATGGTGCCAATGTATTAATAATTCATGGGAGAAATTATAATAGTCTTTTTAACAAATGGTGCTAGATCCAATGGATAGCTATTTAAAAAATAATAATAAACCTTGACTCTCACTTCATACTGTACACAACAATTGGCTCAAAATAAATCACAGATCTAAATGTAAATGCTGACTACAAAACTTCAAATTAAAAACATAGGAAACATCTTTGTACAAACTTAAAAATTGATAAATTAGATTTCATCAAAATTAGAACTTCTACTCTTTTGAGAAGTAATTGAGCACACAGTTGGCTCAATTACTCATGGCTTCAAAATTAAAAAGCCTCTTCAAGTATTTACAGGCCCCAGGATAGTTGGAAATCCCACGGCCCTGGCTCCAGGCGAGGCCACTCCTTGCCCACCCTCTCTCACCTCCCGCACTGGTGGCCGGAGCCGGGCTCCCTACTGCCTCCCTGGGATGGCCTGGCCCATGGATGCCCAGAGGATCGGAGACTCCAGAGTGGCCTAGAAGGGCAGAGGCTGGGACCTTGGTGGTCTAAGAATCTTTCTGGAGTACCCCCGATCTGGACTGCGTGCATGCTCTCCCCCATCTGGACTGCGTGCATGCTCTCCCCCATCTGGACTGCGTGCATGCTCTGGGGATCTCTCCAGGTACGGGGATCAGTCTAGAACCAGTGAGTAGAGAGATGCCTGGCCTGGGCCTCTCCCCTTCCATCTTGGCTCAGCCAGGAGTGCAGATCCCAAGTCCCTCAACACATGGGGGTTCACAGAGCAAGTGGGGCTTTATGCCTGGTGTTTCTGAGACAGGGCCAGGAATTCCCATTTTTGTGCACCCATTCCTGTTCTGGAGCTCTGGGAAAGCTGGCAATTTAAAGGAGTCTTGCTAAGAATCTTCTAAACAGACCAGCCAGCCAGGTGTGGTGGCACATGCTTGTAATCCCAGCACTTTGGGAAGCCAAAGTGGAGAGATCTTTTGAGGCCAGGAGTTCAAGACCAACCTGAGCAAGGGAGAGACCCTGTCACTACAAAAAAAAATTAGCTGGTACGGTGGTGCACACCTGTAGTCCTAGCTACTTGGGAGGCTGAGGTGAGAGGATCACTTGAGCCCAGGAGTTGGAGGCTACAGTAAGCTATAATAGTGCCACTGCACTCCACCCTGGGCAAAAGAACAAGACCTTGTTTCAAAAAAATAAACAATAAAAAATAGAGCAGCCACCTCTTTCTGGTTGAGCTCCATAAAGCTGTTTTTCTGTGACTTTGCTAAAGATGAGAGGCACATAGGCAACTCTGGAACTAACTGGAAAGTAAGCATGAAGCTAGGCAGGTCTCTCTCAGTTTCCCCAACAGTGAACACCAGCCCCACAGGGCCAGTGCTAGGGAAAGGTTCCTGGCAGCAAATCCAACCTCCTTCTCATTCTACTCACCAGGGAAGTGGGCGCCAAGAGGGGCTATGACTTGCCTGTGGTCACTACATTAGAAGCAGGTCCAGGCTGAGATGTAGAACCCAGGAACACTCTACCTCCTCTCTTTGCGTTCCCAGCATCAGATACAGGGCCTTTAGCATAAAGGGAGCTCCAAGTGATGGTTGGCTCTTTCTACTCCCCCAAGATGCCACCGGAAAAGTTCTACACAAAGAAATACTTTGTAAAGATCCTCTTAGAGGGTTAACTGTAGTAGATTAAAGGTGGCTGCAAAATCTCGGCCATTCCTCCATGGAGAGGTGGGGCCCAATTCCCCTCCCCTTGGATCAAGGCTGGACTTAGTAACTTGCTTGACAAATTGAACATGGAAACGATGTTCTGGGACCTCCAAGGCTGGGTCATAAGAAGCCCAGCAGTGTCCACTTTAGCCATCAGCTAACACTCGCTTTCAACCCGGAGCTTCCAAGTAAGAAGTCCAGCCACCCGGAGAAGTCACTCGCAGGCCTCTGGCCGACAGTGCCTGTGGGTCCAGCCTTCTTGCCTCCCCTAAAAATGCACCAGACTTGGAAGTGAAGCCGTCTTGGGCTCTCTAGGCCATCCGTCATCTCCATGCCACTTAGGTGACCACCATCTATGCCACTCGGGGCAAAGAGTCACCTTGCTGCGCCCTGCCTGGATTCCTGACACATAAAATCATGAGATATAGTAAGTGGTGGTTGTCTTAATCTACCTGAGTTTTGGTGTCATTTGTTGCATAATATTAATAGCAGATAATGGTATGAAAACTCCCCTTCTTGAGGACTGGCTGTTGAACCCTTTCTGCAGTGAGTAAACACAAGCTTTTCTAGCCCCCAACATTACAATGGAACTTGGCTGCCAACTGGCACAAAAAATTAAACCCAATTCTTATGGAGCAAACACAGTGTGCAAGGCACTTGGTTCCCACTTAATTCTTGAACCACTTTTGAAGATCTTTTCATGCGGTGTCTCCATTTGACCAGACAAGAAGCAGAGACAAAGGTTAACAGACTGGCCCAAGACCTGGCAGCTAACAAGGGGCAAGGCTGGGACTGGAAACCCATGCCTTTGTCCAGAGTCTGTGTGTAGTGTCTCCCTCGATGGGTGGGAGCTTTCTGGGGCCCTCCCCACCCATGAGACATCATCCCCACACAGGCTCTGTTGGTGACAAGAGGGACTCTGACATAGACGCAGGTTCCAGCACCGCAGGGAGCTGTCTCCAGGATGATGAATGAGTCCAAACCCCGGACCCAGCCTTGCTCTGGCCGCCCAAGCCCCTTCCCCAGGCCCTGCCACAGCTGCTACCCTCACAGCCTCCTATCTGATTACAGACCCCAGACCCCCCCCCACGCCACCCCCTCCTCCTCCTTCCAGCCCACAGTGGGGCAGAGACCCATCCTTCCTGGGAACAGTGCTAAAGCTGGAGCGCGAATCTGTCAAAGGCACTGCCAGCTGCTGTCATCACTGTGGCCCCCGCCTGCTGAGCTCATCCCCTGGGGTCCAAGGCAGCTGGTGCTGAAGAGGGACAGGAATGAGGGCCCTGCAGTGCGGATGTGTGGAATCCTGCAGTTGGCTTTGTTTAGCCGTGTGAGATGGCACCAGGCCTGAGCTCTGCACCTGCTGCTAGAGGAAGTCACCTCCTACCTCCCATCTAGTGCACAGACATGAGCACACACACATGCAGTGTCACCTCCTACCTCCTATCTAGTGCACGGACATGAGCACACACACATGCAAGTGTCACCTCCTACCTCCTATCTAGTGCACGGACATGAGCACACACACATGCAGTGTCACCTCCTACCTCCCATCCAGTGCACATACATGTGCACACACACAGCATCACCTTTATCTCCCACCACGTATGGTCACACACACGCAGTGTCACCCTTGCCTCCCACTCAGTGGCCTCCTGAGCACTGTTGACACAGACTTGCATTAACACTGGGCTTCACCACTCAGTGTGGTGACTCCGGACCTGTTCCTAATCTAAGCTCCAGTTTCCTCATCTGAAAAATTGGTTAATCGTAGCCCCTAACTCAGGCTGTCATGCCGCAAGTCCTTACCAGGTAACTGTCGAATCCAGCCCCATCCGCCCGTCCGCCCCTGTGGAGTGGAGTCCTCAGCCCCCCTCTCCTCTGCGCTTTCTCTTCCCACCCCCCTCAGCCCTCCACCCCCCTCACCTGCTCGGCCCGAGCTGCTTGTCCCCAGGCCTCCTCCCGTCCTACCTGAGCATCCACGAGCCGCTCTCCTCCTGGGCCCGCTTCTGAGGGCCAAAGTGGGTGGTCAGAGAAGCTTCACATGTTCAGAAAATAAATCCGGTACTTGGGGACAAGCGTGCCGGATACTCCTTCCCAGCCACACCTGAGCATGGTCCAGCGGGCCCCCTAAGGGTCACCTGACTCTCCGGGGGAAGGTAACTTAGTTTGGTCCACTATTTCCTACTGATTAGGCCCAACTCCATGAAATGCGATGTTAATAGAGAAGTAGAGGATTGGGAAATTGGAAGTGATTGCTGTCGGCTAGGAAAGGTAACCCCAAAGGTCATTGTCCTACAGAACTTTCGTCATCCTGCTGGTTCCCTCATTACTGAGAGAAATAAATCTCTGACACACACTCGCTATAGCTTGTATAAGAACCATGCTTTCAGCTTCTCCAAAATGGTGCCTTTCAGGAGGAGGCGAGGGTTGTGGCGAGAGGAGCCCCGAGGGTGGGACCGGGAAGGCTGAGCCGCTGTGAGCAGGACAGGCTGCCGGAGAGAGGAGGGCTGGGGAAGGCAGGAAGTGCCCCTACGTCCTGGGCAGATGGCACTAGGCGCGGGTGTGGGGGCAGCCGGGACTGAGGAGTGACTGCTGAGTGACAGCGGTGAGGCGTAGAGGGGCTCCCGGTGCCTCTTCCTAAACCTGCGAGGAGGTGGATGAGACATCCTGGTCTCCTTCAAAGAGGGTTTCAAAGATGAGAGAACTCAGAAAAAATCCTCAGGAGGTGAAAGAAGGTTCCAGAAGGTTTAGTGATATGAGGTTTTTGGAGGAAAGGAGGTGAATATGGAAGACAGAAGCCTGCAAAGACCTGCTCCTCGGGTCCAGGGATGAAGGCAGCAGGGGCTGGGAAGCCTTCTGGGAGGGACGCTGAGGCCTAACGAGGCTGCGACAGACCGGCCAGGGGTGGTTTGGGTTCAGAGGTCAGGGACGCTCCCGGTCTGAATTCTTTCTGGCTGCTGGGCAAGGGCCACTGGGGTTTTTCCACACTGGCTGGGCTGGAGGAGACGACCGCAGTGTCGGTCACGTTCATGTTGGCTTCCAACAAAAGCTCCCTGGAAACCACTGGCTACGAGGCAGGCCTGGGGCTGCAGGCAGCAGCCATCGCCAGGGCTGTGAGGACCCCGAGCCCCTCCTTGGAGCTGCCGCAGCGCAGACTCCTCAGCTGTGAGCCTCAGGCCCCTTCTGTTGAAGAGGCTGGTGAGTCAAACTGGCAGGTTTAAAAATACTCTTCCCTGGAGACAGGAATGAGCTTAAGGGCCCGGGAAAAGGTGGCGGTCGCACATACCGTGGCTGGCCAGGACGAAGGAGGCCTTGGCCTACTCGTCTCTGAAACCCCAGCCCTCTGGCTTGGGGGCCTTTCCTTCTAAAGTTCTGCCAGTTGCAGAGCCTCCCCCTTTGCGCCCAGCTGCTGCCCCCGTGTCTGCCTTAGCTAAGATCAAAGTTTCACTTTCCTCAGTGGAAAAAACCAAAACCAAAGAACTCTGGTGCTTTCCTTTGCATAGTTGCCTCAGAAAGGATTTCTCCCAGCTTCACTGAGCACCCTTTTCTCCTAAAGGTCAAAGGTTTTAGCAGGCCTGACCCCACTCTTGGAGACCAATAAATTTCCCTAGTTAGTGGGTCTCACGTGTGGCCCTCCTGTGCCCCGCCCCAGACCTGCTGAGGTAGAACCTCCAAGGGAAGAGATTAGAGAAATCACTTTTTCAAGTGAATTTAATGAGGAGGCAAGGACTGGGTCATATAGGTCTAGATCAGAACCCCTCCGCTTTGCTAACAAGATATATGATGGGGTCCTGCATGCAACTCTAGACAAAGCTCTGGCTAAGCTGCTCCAGATCGTACCTAGTCACCAGGTTCATCCCAGGAGGCGGGTAAAGTGGGCCCCACAGCTTCTCTCCAGCACCCAGTCCTCATTTCTCTACGGGTAGAACCTAGTTGAATAGAACCGTGGCGCAGGCAGAAATAGTCTGTGGGAGGAGTCACCGAGGGGCGAAGCAGCCTGGGTGTTGCGGGAACTCATTGCTGGAGGGGCACCACGTCACTGGGGACGTCAGCGGTGGACAAGGCCTGGGGGGAGCTGGCTTCTACCTCTTAGAGCTGCGTGGCCATGGTGGTGACAACCTCTCTGACGCACAGTCCCTTCCTTTGGACCCCGGGGAGAACAACAGTTCCTCTTTCAGGGTTGTTGTGAGGCTTGTCTGCCATGCAGAACAGCAGTCACTCAGCACAGAGCCTGGCACACAGTAAGCACTAAGTGTCAGCTATTAGTGTTAGGTTATTAAGTATGGAATGTCCAATTTCCTTAAGTACTAAGTTTGACAGTTGACATCTCTCACATTTCATTTTGACACTTCTTGTTTTATTTTTATTGTGAAGGTACATCCTCAGTCTTTCAAATGCATGGTTTGGCTTGTGATTATCTTTCAAATTATTTTTTAGAGCAACTTTGTGAAACCATGGAAAAGTCAAAAATTCGTGTAATTTTCAAATATGAGTTCCATCGTGGAACCAATGCAGCACACACAGCTCGAAATATCAACCAAGTGTTGGGGAAGGATGTGGCTAATGAACACACAGTACCTTGATGGTTTGGGAAGTTCCGTTCTGGTGATTTTAATCTTGAAAATGAGCCATGTGGGTGACCTGAGACCAAGGTGGATAATGATGAGCTGAAAGCTGCCGTGGAAGCAAATCCATCTCAACCTACGAGTGAATTAGCAACAAGATTTGACGTGACTACTCCAACAACATTGGACCATTGGAAACAAATGAGCAAGGTAAAGAAGCTGGATAGATGGGTTCCACGTGAATTAAACAAGCTCCGAAGAGAAATTGTCTCGAAGCTTGTCTTTCTTTGCTGTCACAACATAAAGGCGAACCATTTCTACACCGTATTGTTATGTGTGATGAAAAATGGATTCTTTTTAACAATCACAAGCATTCAGCACAATAGTTGGATAAAGACAAAGTGCTGAAACACAGTCCAAAACCGAATATTCATCAAAAAAAGCTACTGGTGTCTGTTTGGTGGTCCAGCGCTGGTATTATCAACTGCAGTTTCATGAAACCTGGTTCATCAATTACAGCGGATGTCTACTGCAACCAATTGGACAAAATGATGAGGATGCTTGTGATTAAGCAGCCTAGATTGGTCAGTGGAAACAGGCCAATCCTCTTGCAAGACACTTGACCACATGTTGCACAAAAAACGCTGCTCAAAACCACAGCAGCTGGACTTGGAAACTCTCTGTCATCCCTCATATTCACCAGACCTTGCACCAACCGACTACCACTTCTTCCAGGCTTTGGACCACTCCTTGCAAGAAAAAATATTCAATTCTCAACAAGCTGTGGAAAACGCCTTTTATGATTTCACTGCCACTCGCTCTCCAGGTTTCTTCACTGCTGCCATAAACAAGCTACCTTTAAGATGGCAAAACTGTGTGGATAGTTCAGGTGCATACTTTGATTAATCATACTGCTTCTTGTTTGATAATAAACTAAACTTTTGATTTGAAATCAGACATTTCATATTTAATGCCCTTATATCGATAGTTTTATTCAACAAATACCCACCGGATAAAAATGGCAAAACAAATAAAAAAAATAGGTTGCACCAACACTGGAACATAGGCGCAGCCCGGCAGGTCCTTGGACTTAGCTGGAATGTGTGGCTTCCAAGCGGGAACCTTCATACTGTCAGCAACCAAAGAGAAAATTAAATAAGGGTGATATTGAGAAAGGCAATAAGATTTTTGTTCGGAAGTGTGCCCAGTGCCATGCCGTGGAAAAGGGAGACAAGGACAAGACTGGGCTGAATCCTTGCAGTCTCTCTGGGCAGAAGACAGGTCAGGCTGCTGGATTCTCTTACACAGACGCCAGTTAAGAACAAAGGCATCACCTGGGGAGAGGATACACCGATGGTGTATTTGGAGAATCCCAGGAAGTAAATGCCTGGAACAAAAGTGTTCTTTGCTGACATTAAGAAGAAGGCAGGAAGGGCATACCTGAGGGCTTATCTCAAAAAAGCTACTAATGAGTAACAATTGGCCACTGCCTTATACAAAATAGAACTATCCCATGATGTTTTTTATGTGTAACCATAGCTTAATTGATCTCATACCCCAGAATTCAGATCATGAACGACAGAATATTTCTGTTGGACAGTTCTAAATTAACTAAGATTGGCTTTTGGTTAAATGAATATGATTAGTTTTTGGAATTTTTTTTTTTTTTTTTTTTTTTTC
>CM052446.1:46485961-46547365 GCA_028533085.1 Varecia variegata | reverse complement strand
CTAGAGTGAGTGCCGTGGCGTCAGCCTAGCTCACAGCAACCTCAAACTCCTGGGCTTAAGCGATCCTACTGCCTCAGCCTCCCAAGTAGCTGGGACTACAGGCATGCGCCACCATGCCCGGCTAATTTTTTCTATATATATATTTTAGTTGGCCAGCTAATTTCTTTCTATTTTTTAGTAGAGACGGGGTCTCGCTCATCGCTCAGGCTGGTCTCGAACTCCTGACCTTGAGCGATCCACCCGCCTCGGCCTCCCAGAGTGCTAGGATTACAGGCGTGAGCCACCGCGCCCGGCCTGGAATTTTGATAGTAATTCTAATTCAGTAAATGCTATCACTGTTTTCTCCTTCTAAAGATATGATTGGACTTGATTAGTTATGTTCAACTTTTCACAAACACAGTAAATTGCCATCTCAGACCTATTGAACATTGGTTTTATATTTCGATTTGTATAACTAACTGGTTATGTGAATTTATTTAAATACTAGGGAAATCCCTTCATTGACTCAGAACCAAGCAAGACTCACTGGTGTTTTAATTTGTGTTCATTAGCCTGTTAAAGGCGAGGGCTGGAGATAAGGCAGCAATGTCTACTTGATCTTTTTGGGCTGAACTATGCCAATCTAATTCCCTGTATCTACAAAAATGCTGCCTTTTACTTACTGAAAGGCATTTGAGTGTGGTTTATGTGTAATATCAAATCAAGAATATTTCACACTTAAAAAAATTAGACACGGTCCCAACACACACAACTTACAGGGTAGAGGGTCTTAAAGGGACATTTCACTTTAAAGTAATACAAGAAGATAGGGTTTGTGTTTGTTTTTAAAGTGACAGAAGAAAAGAACGGTGGGGAAAAGCACAGGTTTGATTCAGATGAGAGTTCTGCCTGTGGCCCTGCTTTGGACTCAGTCTGTTGGAGCAAGAACAGATTACAGAGGTCCCAGAAAAGGGGCGTGTCTTTCCCAGACAGCAAAGCCTCCAGCCTAGGGACAAATAACACTGTTACCCCTGAGCCTGTCCTGATGTGTCTAATCGCTTGGTGGCCTGGAACTACTCTTAGTTCTGTCAACTTCCATATCCCTCCCTACCTCAGATGTCCCAAGTTTCTCCTTAAAATCCCTCCTATACCTGCAAACTACAAAGTGAAGCACAATTAAGTGGATTTGAGAAGTGGAAGAGAGAAGGGAGTGGTGCAGAGGCACAGCGGGCTCCTCGGAGCTAGACGGTGAAGCAGAACTGGGCCCAGGCTCCTCGGGGAAGCTGAGCTCTAAGCGGCAGGGCCAGGAAGGGCAAGGGTGGTGGCAGTGTTCGGTGTGCAGGCTTTTCCAATCCACTCGGTAGCCCTTTCCTTTTTCAAACAGGGACTCGAAGATAGGGTTGGGCCAAGTGAGAGGAGCTGAGGGTTAACGGCTAGGGAAGAGCAGAATCGAAGGCACTCTGCCAGCACCCTGCTCTGCCACGGTGCCCGCGGGTCACACACAGCGAGCAGGGGCTCCCGGTGTGGGACGTGCAGCTCCTTCTCAAGTGCCATTCGAAAGAGCCTCCAGCACTCAGGAGATTGTTAAAACAAAGCCCCCTGCTTGTGTGGCATGGCCTTCCTAGAGGTGGGGGGAGGGAGGCAGCAGGGAAGAACAGAGCTCCACAAACACCCCCCGGATTTGTAGACAGCTTAGAAACCAACTGATTCAGAGGTGCCTTTCACCTTCCCTGTGGCTGGTCTATCTGCAAGTGTTGGCACTGACTTCGTTTTGAGTTTTAAAATGGCAGTGAGAGGATAAGCTTATCTCCACCTTATCTTCTGGTGGAGAAGGATAAAGCCGGGCTCTACTCTCAGCTCCACCGCTTTCCCACAAGAATTGTCAGACAAGTTACTTCACCCTCAAGGAAACTTAGTTTCCTCTTCTGCAGACTCGGGTTACCACCACCAACTTCAAAGTCGCTGCCCTTAAGTGAGATGATAAAAGGGCCTGCCTGGTACCTAGTAGGTAATGATTGGGTTGCTCACACACGTTAGTCTGTTTACGTCAACATACAGCAAAGAAGCTGTCTCTGGAAGACTGTAATCCTTATGCTTTCTGTCCCAAAGGATCAAGAAATCACTTGAAATCAAACATCTCTTTTCTTCCACCCAGCCAAGGGCAGAGGTTAGACAGACACCCCAGAATCGTGTCCACAAGAAAAAGAAAACAAAACAAAGGGCAAGGGTCACTGGAAAGACCCCTTTGCGACCCAGCTTCAGTGGTTTCTTTCTTGGAGGTTCCTTAGAACTTTAATCTCACAATTGAGAAGAAAGACTGTCACTCTCATCTCAGAACTGAAGCACCATGTTGCTCACTTATCTACTTGTACCTTAACACATTGACTGCCATGTGAGTTGTATTTGACTCAGGCTAGTTTGGACCCCCGGGGCCTCGTGAAGCAAAACCCTGCAGTTGGTTCGTGAAAATCTTACTTGTTGATGTTCTTATTATTACAATTAATGTTAACAATTTAATTGTAAAAACGTGGATTGTGTTGCATATAACTCATGCACAGAAAACAATAAAAAATAACAAATTAAAAGGACTGTTTTGTTTTAATAAAACGCCATGGCCCCAGGGAAAAATTTTTATGTTCTAGTGTGGCAGTCAGTATGTTAAACTCTCATCCCTCACAAGGCCATGGGCCATGCTCCATGCCAGTATTCTAAGAGTCACGGTGGATGTTGCATGGGGGAGGATGGTGTTTAGCTGTGAGTGACCCCAGCCGAGGCACAGCCGGTGCGTGGGGTCCTACACACATGCTCACATGGGGATGAACCCTTTATTCTTAAGCAGTATAGAAAATGGACTTCTGGAACAGTTCTAAAAAAGATAATAGCCCTTTCTCCAAGGCTACAGAGATTCTAATACAGTTTCTAATAAGAAAACAAATCAGCAAGTATTCTCATCACTCTGTGAGAGAACATAGGAAACCCTGATCTGGACTCAAGTCTTACTGGGGAGATGACTTAGTAACTGTAAACTGAAAAGCAATATAACAGGTGAAGCTGTTTCAATTAAGGGATGTCAAGATAGAGACAGAAATAGTGAATGAAGCCAGGTGTGGTGCCTCACACCTGTAATCCTAGCACTTTAGGGGGCTGAGGTGGATCACTTGTGCCTAGGAGTTCTAGACTAGCCTGGGCAACATAGCAAGACTCCCATCTTTACCAAAAAAAAAAAAAAAAAAATTAGCTGGGCACAGTGGCACATGCCTGTAGTCCCAGCTACTTGGGAGGCTGAGGCAGGAGGACTGCTTGAGCCCAGGAATTCAAGGCTGCAGTGAGCTATGATTATGCCACTGCACTCCAGCAATAAGTGAGACCCTGTCTCTGTTTTTAAAAAAAATAGTAAATGAGGAAAACAGGGACAACCTCTTCCAGGTCTATATGAGGATTCAGAAGGCACAGGCAGAAAAAATGGCTGAGAAACAAGTAGGGCTGTTGCAAGAAAGGGCTGTCATTTTGTTAACAAGATCCCATTAAACAGCTGCTGTATAGCTTTCTAAACAGCAATCCAACCTGTTGTATGCACTTGGTACCTTGGCTAAAAGCATCCAATTTATGACTGAGCTGCCAGCAGTTAACAATTAGCTCATAAATTCCTGCAACAGAGAAGCCTCAAGAATATCACACCTTGACCATCTCATTGCTCCTGGAACTCTAATAAGCTAGGGTTTGAAAAACTAGACCGAAAAATGGAGGAGGAGCTAGCATGTGTCAAGGGCCCCCTCTAGTGGCTCTGGAAAAAAAAATGAAGTAACTTGGGATTTAGGATACTGGGAGAAAAAGCAGCACAGACAATGCTGAGGAAAGCCTCAACCGTAGCAAATTTTGCAGCCATCATTTCTAATTCTGAGGTGTATGATAGATTCTTGTTTGAAAACCTCTCCCAGCGAAAACTCTGCCTTAGAAGTGTCATGGGCCTTTGCTACATTACCCATTAACTGCCTCTATAACCCCAAATGATTTGGTCTTAAACCCATGTCCTTCAAGTTCAATTTTCCATGGTGTTTTTTTTTCCTTCTCACCTGTATGTTATATCCATGTTGCCAGTCTTTATTATCATTTTTAATGTGTGAATAATTTTTGACTAGTTTATGAGGCTATTGCAGGACTTGTTATCATTGCATACAATGTGCTTGATAACCAACTTGCCAGGCACTGATCTGAACCACACAGAATCCATAAAAGATAACATTCAAATGCCAATGTCTCTTTGCAATAGACTAATACCAACCAATGTGAGGGCCTGAGAAAGGAAACATATCCATGTTCTCCATGCAAACCTTATCTCTATGCTGTCTCATGTCCCTGTGCAATTACTGGCTGCTACAAGGGCTCTTACACCCAGCAGACTCTCTGTCTCTAGGAAGGGGAGAGTGAGTGCCACATGGTGGCAGATTTATGGAGCAACATTGGCATCTTTCATACAGAAGACTGGCAGCCAGGAGTAATCCAGTCCCCCTAGGACATGGAGACAAGTGATCAGAGTGTACCTAAATAGGTGAGGTCTAAAGAAAATGGCGGGGAGAGGGAGGAAAAGAACAAACGAAACCAAAAATGGTGGTGACTCGTGCCCCTAAAACCTATTTCTCTGAATGTGGAGGATCAATCAACACTGTACTCATGATATATCTCCCCCATTTTCATAGTTAACTTGGGAGAAACAAAGAGCTAAATGCAGTAGAAAGTCTGCCCGACTGAAGCAGGAAAGCCAGGACTTGGTTCTCGCTCTGTCATTTACTAAGCTGTTTGTGATCACTTATACTCATTTGCACTTCAGTTTTCCCCATCTGTAAAATCAAAGTATTAAACTAAAAAATTTTATATCTCTGCATCTAAATATTTATCCTAACTCTCAAGGTTCTCTGATATTTTTAGCTTAAAGTGTAGACAGGAAATCCATATTTTAAGAGGACATGCTCTTGCCAAAATAATGTTCCTTCTACAAATGTTAATCAACCCACTTTATCAAGAATTACATAATGTGACCAAAATAAACGCTGTAACACATTTCCAGGCAAAAGACAATTGAAATAGCTTGTTATCCCTTCCCCAGATGAAGAGGAAGAACTACCTGTTTCTCAAAAAAGATGAAACTAAGGGAACAAGGAAGTATTGCTAAATTTACACACAAAAGTAGAGGATAATTTCCACCTAATTATATACAATTAAAGAACATAAAAGGAAAAAATCTTCAGGTAGATAAGGACAGACTCTCCTAATTTCTAGGTAGTAGGTTAACACTTTGCTGTCACCGTTTTTAACTGCATTAATGTGCAACTGGTTTCCATTTACTCTTCCTCTGCTTAAATCAGACTCAGCACAAATATGCAAATTAATTATTAGTGTTCCAGAAGAAGATATGCCTGAGTAAAAGGTAAAGAATGAATACTATTTCTACTCTAACAAATCCTTAAGACAGAACATACCCTGCACCTCTGCAGCAAGCATTCCAACAAGTGGAAGCTGTGCCTCATGTGAGAAGACAGTTTGCTGGGTGACAATGAAGTCTGAATAACATTCACTTTTCCTGAACACCAGTAACTTCCCCTATGTGGAGAATAAATTGTTATTATATTCTAAAATTACTTTTTCATTTATTTTGAATAGTCAAATTCTTAACTAACCCACTTATACTAACCATTCCATATTTTACTTTTTTAAAGGGTATAAAAATTACACAAAAAGCCTCATAAATATTCACACTCTAATTTCTGGCAGTCTATCTTGGGAAAATAATTATAAATGTCCAAAGTTTTATGTGTAAAAGTATTTATCTGTTTTTGGTTTTGGTACTTTAGCCAAAAGGTAATTTCTAAGTCTCCAATGGGATAAATAAGTTATGCCACTTTTATTTGACAGAGTATCACATGGCTATTAAATTTTTTTTTTTTTTTTTTTGAGACGGAGTCTCACTCTGTTGCCCGGACTAGAGTGCCGTGGTGTCAGCCTAGTTCACAGCAACCTCAAACTCCTGGGCTCAAGCAATCCTCCTGCCTCAGCCTCCCGAGTAGCTGGGACTACAGGCATGCACCACCATGCCCAGCTAATTTTTTCTATATATTTTTAGTTTTCCAGCTAATTTCTTTCTATTTTTAGTAGAGATGGGGTCTCACTCTTGCTCAGGCTGGTCTCGAACTCCTGAGCTCAAACGATCCACCCGCCTCGGCCTCTCAGAGTGCTAGGATTACAGGCGTGAGCCACGGCGCCCAGCCTTAAAATTTTGTTTCTAAAGAATTAAAACAGGAATATTTTATATTTTATTACTAACTGAAAAATCCAGGATATAAAGTTATATTACTTGGTGTAAACATAAAAACAACCAACCATAAAACTTTGTATAAACATTTGAAGGAAATGCCCCAAAAGTTAATAATGGCAGTCTGGCTGGTAAGGCCATTAAAAATATATACATCCTTCAAATCTACTATGGTAAATGTAGTGTACTTGTAACAGTATTAACAAAACCCCTAAGTGGAAGAATCAGTCTTACTCTGAATTCTAGCCACTCTACTATCCAGGCACAGAGCAGCACTTTAGAATTTCTTATGAATCACTGCCTTATACCTTGGGTAGATTTCTGTCCTTCTTCTAAGTTTCTGAGTTGACTAATCATGTCCAGGATGTCCAGGATTTCATTAGAATTACTAATTCATGATTAATATAGCAAAAATATGTTTTTTTAAAACATTTATAGTGTTTCATTTTTTAGGTGTTTTATTCTTACAAATTCACTGGAGTTTCATTATACTGTTTCCTTGGGAAGATGCTTAAAAACATATTAAAAAGTTCTGGAATGATGCTATGCCTTTAACATCCCTTGAATTTGAGTCTTAAATGGAACTTACCTTACACCAAATTTCATATTGTAAAGGGTTAGTCATATAAGAACAAAGCTACAGATCATAAACTATACACCAACCTTTTTTAACCTTCATAGGAATTTAATGACTCATGATGAATATTCTTGGGTAAATGCATAGGAATGTTAGTAGGAATATTAGATGTTATAGTTACATAACCCTTTGAATGGAGCCTTGGATAGAATGTATCTTATACCAATTTCTCTGTTATAGAAAATCAGTTATATTATAACAAACCGTGCAGTATATACACTGAGTATTTAAACTCTATAGATTCAGCTAGTCAAAATGAAAACTCAAAGAGAATGCATATTTTTAAGTAAATTTAAAGTCTCATTAATATTTATTTTAAAAGTGCCCCTTAAGGTACTTCTGGTTTCCACTAGGTGAAGAGTAGTTCCTAAAAAACTTTCCTGTAGATAATAACTATAAACTTGGGGGGTGTTGAGGGAGGTGGGAGAATCAACAAGAAAAAAAAATTTAAGGGAATTATGTTGGAAAAGAGAAATGAAACCGTCCCTTATTTACAGGTGATGATTGTCTACATAGAAAATCTCAAAGAATCTACCAAAAAAAGCTACCAGAACTGATAAGGTAATTTTCCCAGGTCACAGGAGACCCCCAAAGTGGGCTGCACTTAGTGACTTGCTTTCAAAAAAGAGAGTATGGAAAGGGAAAAAATGTAACTTTACAATGAAGAAACCTGGCAAACACGATGTTTGGGCAGATGATCAAGATAAACATTATCACTAATAATATGTACTGTTTTATGATGTGATGAGGACACTTCACTTCTGTAGTATTATTTCACCCCGGTCTAACCATGAAAAAAATATCAGACAAACCTAAATTGAGGGACATTCTACAAAATATCTGAGAAGTATTCCTCAAAAATTATTATGGCATGAAAAACAAACAGAGAAACTGTCACAGACCAGAGAAGACATGACAACTAAATGCAATGTAGTATCCTTTATGGGATTCTAGAAAATAACAAAGGCATTAGTGGAACAACTAGTGAAATCTGAATAAAATCCAGAGTTTAGTTGATAGTAATATACCAGTGTTCCCACAGGGGCTGATTTGTGTCCCCCTCCCCAAATTCACATGTTGAAGCTCTAACTCCCAGTAACGCAGATGTAACTGTATATGAAGACAGGGTCTTTAAAAAGGTGATTAAGTCAAATGGGGCCTTACATCCAATCTGACTGGTGTTCTCACCAATCAGAGACAATAACAAACAATAAAAGACATAAAATACTAAATTAGTCACAAAACAAATTATTTAATTGAAGCTATAAAAAAAGAGGCAGTACAGCTGATAAAATAATTAGGAAAGAATATTTAGCATGTTTCAAAAGATTTAAAACAGGAGCAGGACACTTTACAAAAAGCGCAGGAAATAAAATTCTTAAACTGTAAGTAGAAATGTACCATTACAGAGTGTCTTATAAAATACAAAGACAGAAATATAAAAGGACTATGTATGCTGTAAGTCTGAAAACTATGAATAATGACCAAATATTTAGGTTTAAATTTACAGTTTCTGGGTATGAGAATCATATTACTATACACATCTTCCAAACCAGTTGGCAGTATTTTCCACTTAACCATGGGTGGTATCATCTTCAACAAAGTCTTTAGCCATCTCTGCTGTAATCACATCAATATGACTAACCTGAAGAACAATAAATGTTAAAAACAAAATCTGTTAAATCCTAAATAAATATATAGTGTTTGCATTGTATAGGGTAATATTAAAAATATACAGCTTATCACCTATATATTTTATATACTAAGCCAAATGATTCTGAAGCACTGATACCTTTATTTAAAATTGTGTTTGTTCAATGTGTGGGTTTAAAAATATTCTGTATTTTAATGCTCTGAAGACATATATAGACACTTATGCCTAAACATTTAAACTACTTTTTTGGTTCAGTTTCTATTACTTTGCTATTTCATCAAAGAATCCTAAGGCTGGAAGATACCAGAAAGAGCTATGAAGTCCAGCCAAATATAAATGAATGTATGTAACTGTTAAAGATCACACATTAAAGTAGTCTCATAATGCCAATGAAAAAAAATCAATGTAACGAATACTACAAAAAAAATCACTAAACTTCTTAAGTATTTAAAGTTTTTTTTACAAAGACATCAACAT
Source organism: Varecia variegata (assembly GCA_028533085.1). Classification (NCBI taxonomy): domain Eukaryota; kingdom Metazoa; phylum Chordata; class Mammalia; order Primates; family Lemuridae; genus Varecia; species Varecia variegata. The sequence goes on along the minus strand of CM052446.1, from coordinate 46,538,311 downwards.
CAGATAAGCAAGGACTAACTTTTCTTTTACTATTTAAGTAACATAAAACCAGAATCCAAATATAACGAAACACTAACAAACTTCATGTAAAATAAAATTACCTTATTTCTGAACTTTACACCATAAAACTTGTCAGCTGACTCAAGCAGTTCAGGCCTAAAAGTAGTTGTAATAAACTGAGCATGTACAGCAAGTTCCATAATCATATCTGTAAAAAGAAATAATTTAATAAGTTTCTTCTTGGCAGATCTGAAAATTGAAAAAGCAACTATCTTTACTCTTACCTAAAATTCAAAACTGTCAAAACAGCCTGTGATTTTTATTTTTCATACATACATCTGCAAAAATTACCAACTTAACTTCTTAAATTAGTTATAAATCTTTAACCCCAATATCTTAAAGTTATAAAATATAAAGTTCTTATTTAATATCAAGAGGAAGCAACTTCTAACGAAGCATTAGTTAGGGCAAAGTAAGTTTTCTCACACAAAAAAACAAAAACAAACTTCTTTCTGTTACCCATTCCCCCAAAGACTTTTTTTAACTTAAGATCAGAATTAGATTCTTTAAATACAGAATCAGCACTGTTGATGACAGGGACTAGTCTAACATTAAGAAAAACAAGTTTTAAAATGAGAGACTTTTGTATGAAAATTTAATTAGAGTAGCATTTTCAACTGACTCAAAGGATTACAGCTACTTCTCACATAACTAAACCTCATAAAGTAGTCTTAATACTTAACTTTTAAAAACCTGCAAAAGAGAAGTTATTTTACTTATTGAATATATAACCTGTCTAGTCCCCCACAATACCTCAGGCAACAAGATAGCACTATAGAAGAGGTAAGGTATAATCTTTAAGCAAGTTCTCATTGGTAAGTACAAACCAAAACTGTACCTGACACAGCCTTTCTGTGCTGAGCATCCAGAGCCTGGTCAATCTCATCAAACAAGTAAAAAGGAGCTGGGTCACATTTCTGAATGGCAAAAATCAGAGCCAGGGCTACCAAGGATTTCTGCCCACCTGAAAGCTGTTGCATTTCTCTCATTTCACCTTGTTTTCCTGTAAATGATACCTAAGAAAATATACTATGAGTTAACAACCTAAAGGGGTAGAATCACCATCATCTCTTAAAATTAAATTGCATATAATGCACCAATTTAGATTTGCCAAAGATTTTATAAATTCTACTACGGTAATGTTCTGAGGAAAATGGAATGTAAAGGTATTTTACCCTAATTCCAACTCCAGTGAACTGGTCAACTGATGGGACACTGCTTTGTGACCCAGAACCCCTCTCACTTTCACCACTCCCTTCTCCTTCGTCCTGAGACTGACTGCCCTCCACATCTCCTTTCTTCATCACCAAAGTAGCTTTGCCACCAGGTACTAACTTCTGAAATACTTCACTGAAGTTCTTGGAGACCTTAAAAAAAAAAAAAAAAGTCAATTCAAATAAAAATTTTTCTTAAGTGGAATTATTCATATTACTGCTTAAAACAAAGACAAATATTTAAAAGCAACCAATTATTTTTTAATCTTAAGAACAAAAATAACAGATTGGATCTTCTTAAGGTTGTGTAAAACATTTAAGTTACTGTATGTTAGCAACCTATATGCTGGACTTGTTCGTGAGTTTTAGATCCACCTGTCAAGGGTTTAAAAGCTTTAAAATCTCCACAAACTGAGTAGGAGCTGAAGCTTTTGTCCTATGTGTATGTTTTAACTATAAACACAAACATACCTGTTTGAAAGTTAACTGAATAGCTTCATATTTTCGAAGTTCAAGTACATTCATCAGTTCCATGATTGATTTATACCCCCTATCCAACTCTTCTTGTCGCTTTATTAACTTTTCTTTCTGCTCAGAGAAATTTACAAACTGATCTAAAGCTTTTTTGTTAACATGGCTATACTTCTTTAATTCTGTGTTGCACTGTTCAAGTTTTCGAAACAACTATAAAGAGAAAAAAATATGCATAAATAAACTCACATACAGAGCAATTTGCAATAAGACTTCAAATTTAAAATCATCAAGATTTACCTGTTTGAGGCTCAGCGTCTGGTACTTTTCAAATGCTTCCTGGGGAAGTGATCCAAGTTCTCGAATTTTCTTCATACACTCTTCTTTCTTCTTCAGTAGCATGCCTTGTCGATTTGTCATCTTTTCCAGTTCTTTAGTATCATGATTTATAGCATCCATGTGTTCTTTTTCCATGTTTTTCCAGCGCTCCATACTCTTCTGAAGCTCCTTAATTCCAGCTTCTGTTTTATCAATGGAATTGTCCAAATCTAAGATAAGGAAAAAACAAAATTAGGTTGTAATATCTATTTTAAAGCCAGAGTGTTATATGAGCAAGGATTTTATTTTAATAGTCATATCTACCAAAATAGATAGGTTTTAGGCTTTTTAAGTGTTTCTTTAAATTTTACTGTGAGAACTCATGAACCCTATATAAGTCATGACAAAATTAGGAGTGTATATGAGTCACTGAAGTATGTAAGTTTCATTACTTAATGTTCATGTTTATAAAAAACTAAAAAATTATTTTCTTCTCAGCAACTATGTGACAAGAGAAACCTGATTCAGGTACCTCATACTTCTGTCAATGAAATGAATAATTTATGGTCTCTCAAAATTTTCATGAACATTTCAACAAAAGTTACTATTTATAGTCAACTTACTATATTCCATTCACTATAAATTGTTCATGATGATGGAAAATAAAAAGATCATTAGTACATGCTTTTGCCTATTTGGATATTATTTTATAAAACAAGCCAAATATCAAAAAAATTTTACTATATAAAAATTCACCTTCTGATCGTGCCATAGTATCTTTTACTCTTTTATTGATGGCTTCAAGTTCTGATGTTGTGGCAGTGAGAACAGTACCCCCTTCTGTCTCTCTCAATTCATTAAGTTCCTGCAACACAAAAGAACTTATGAGCATTAAACTGAAAAATACAAATTTTGTTAGTTTCAAAATGTTAAGACTGCCAACAGTTTCTATAGCTGTTATTATACTTGAATAAACATTCAGGAAAACAAAAAAATATACATATTTCATATAATTGCAAATAAAGTATCCATGGGATGGAGGAGTAATGATATAATTACCTGAAAATTTCTCAGCATCTGACTACTTCTAAGAAAATATTAACTAACATTTACTGAGCACCTAGAATGTACCAGGATAGCAATCATACAAAACAGGTACTACTGTGCTTATTTATTTTACACAAGAGGACACTGAGGCTCAGAAATATTAAATGACTTGTCCAAAGTCATACACTAGGTGGCAGTGCTAGAACTCCAACCCAAGGCTCACGGACAGACTACTAGGCTTTCTGTCCCCAAAACTCATGCTTTTAATCAGAGCCTCTCATATAACCAATTTTAATAGGTTATGGGCATCAAACAACCCTCAAAAAAACAACACACCTGTTCTACTTGGTCCAAGCGTTTTCGCAGATTCTCATTGAGGTAAGTCTCTACTCGAGTAATAATACCTTCTAATTTAATTCTTTCATTTAGCAACTGTCTGTTTTCCTAGAAGTAAGAAGAAAAATTAGTTGTCTACATGAGCATGCATATTTCACACACAGGAATGCTGTTAATCTGCCGCCCTGTCCATTACTTTTGCTCAAATGAGCTGAAAATAGACTTTTCTATTTTATAACCTTCCAAAAAGCCCTATACTTTCTTCATTTTCTCTCTTTTGCTTATCCATAAGGCTAAATTTTTATGCCTGGTTCTTTTTATAAGGTGCTGTCAAAAATAGTTCTCTTTTCCTTCTTTTCATTTTTTGGACTCAGTATTGTTTATATCTATGCATTAAAAAATCAAATATTAGAATGTTTACTCAAAACATTATTAAATCTTTAAATCATTATTAAACAAGCTTAATCTTACTAGTAATAGTAATATTTACAACTAATAAGTAATGATAACTAAATAAGACAGGAGAAAATGAAGATTTCACATATAATCCTAACACAACCAGAATGGCATAGAAAAATTTATTCTTATGGGTATAAGTCCAAGTCTCACTTTTATGTTTCTCAATGTTCTTTTCTTTCACATTCCTTTATTTAGCAAAAAAGATACTTTTCAGAGTAGCCAATTATCAATGAAAATTTTTTTCCTGCAAGTTGTACTTGCCTGCTGAAGTTGACGAATTTCATCATTCAGTGCATCTACTCTCTTCTGATCTTCCAGACTAAGTTGAGAAAGCAAATCAGTTCCCAGTTCTGCTTTCAATGACTCTCTGGTGGACTCCATAGCATGCAAACTTGCCTCCAAACTTTGTAAGCTACGTTGCTATATGACAGGTTATCCATTTATTATTAAAGGTATTAGTCATTGTGTTACTTATAATAGTAAAATATAATATACTAATAGTAAAAAACTGGAAACAATCTGTATTTGATATTAGTAAGCTAAATAAATAATTATATCAACTCAAATATTAGGTACCCATTAAATTTGGCAATTAGGATTCTGTAGCAACAAGAAAAATATCTATGATGCAATACTACGGGAGTGTGTGGGAACAGATCATATCCCATGATTAAACTAAAATCTTCATAAGGCATATTCATAAGAATAAAAAGTTGCAAGAGGCAGGGCAAGGCAGCTCATGCCAGTAATCTTAGTACTTTGGGAGGCCACGGTGGAAGGATCACTTGACACCACCAATTTGAGACTACCCTGAGCAAGAGCGAGACCTTGTCTCTACAAAAAATAGAAAAATTAGCAGTGTGTGGTAGAGTGCACTTCGTAGTCCCACCTACTCAGGTGGGACTCACTGGGTCCTCAGCCTGGGTCCTCAGGCTGAGCCAGGAGGACCACTTGAACCCAGGAGCTTGACTTGCAATGAGCTATGATGATGCCACTGCACTCTAGCCCCAGTGACAGAGCAAGACTCTGTCTCCCCCTGCCAAAAAAAAAGTTGTCAGAATGTATTGGGATGGTACAATTGTGGACCCTTTATTTTTTCCACCTCTTTGTTGTTTTAGTACTATTGATAGTATTAATACTATTATGTAGCGATGTAAAAGGTAAAAGATTTGCCAAAACTGCTTCAAGTTCAGGAGACAAATAATATATTATCACTTATGTTTGCTTTCTACTCATTTTAATACAATCTGGACAAATGCAATCAAATATTCAACTAATTCCAGAGTGCTTCCAGACAGAAAAAGTACTGACAAATTAAACACTGATGGTCAGACAATACTATTGTGCCATATCTCAAAAATGCCTATTTATCCAATGAAGGTGAAAAATTTGAATGCAGCCAACAGGAGACTCTGGGTATCCACGGATGTGAGTATAGATGTAGATACCCAAAAGTACGGGTACGAACAAAAATGGAACACATAAAATTCAAAGATAACATATGATCCACCCCAATTAATCTATAATAAAAGATATACTTACGAACCTTAGGCATAAAGGTTTTCTCTGACTGCTGCCTCTTCTCTTTTAGCATCTTCATTTCTGATAATATGCTATCCCTGGATGCTTTAAATTTCCTTTGCTGGGTCTCTATCTGTTGCATTTGGTTCATCAACTGATCAATTTCATTATTAATCCATATACAAGGCTAAGGAAAACTCTTCAGGTTGTAAATATTATCACATATTCTAAATTCTCTTCAGTTGTTTATTAACACAATACCATGTATCCCCTTTTCTTTAACCCTAAGTAACAGTTATGTCCTCACATTTACAGACCCTAACAATGCTGAACTATACTACCCTAAACATGTTCAATCATAAAAGAAGCTTAAAACATTTTACCCCACCATTTCACTCTCAAAATAACATGTGTACTATTTTACTAGTAGCTAAACAAACAAACAAAAATTCTTGGAAAACCCTAAAGGAAGCTAAGTGAAATCTAACTATATTTTTTAAAGTATCTTTTCATTCAACAAGTATTTACTGTCTTATCTATTATGCTTAAGGCACTGGTACTTTAGGAAGTTATGCATGAAAAGTAGGTATTGCCCAATGTGGAAGAATAATTCAACTAGCTAGATTATCAAATATAGGAAGATAGCTTGGTATATGTTGTCAACGTCCTTTTTTCTTAGTATTTCCCCATACTTTCTTTGTGCGAACACCTTGCCAAATTTAGGCAGCTCTCTTATAAAGTGTGATATGCAGACCTGGGCAAAGTCAAAGCTAAGATGCTTGTCTTTTTCTCCTTGCTGTTGATTGCACTGATGACACAGAAGCTATAAACTTACAGTTAAAAAAAAAAAACTGCCAGTTTCACTTAAGAATGTCCTTCGGTGGCTCACGCCTGTAATCCTAGCACTCTGGGAGGCCAAGGCGGATTGTTTGAGCTCAGGAGTTCGAGACCAGCCTGAGCAACAGCGAGACCCCGTCTCTACTAAAAATAGAAAGAAATTATCTGGCCAACTAAAAATATATATAGAAAAAATTAGCCGGGCATGGTGGCGCATGCCTATAGTTCCAGCTACTCGGGAGGCTCAGGCAGTAGGATCGCTTAAGCCCAGGAGTTTGAGGTTGCTGTGAGCTAGGCTGACGCCACGGCACTCACTTTAGCCCGGGCAACAAAGCGAGACTCTGTCTCAAAAAAAAAAAAAAAAAAAAAAGGATGTCCTTGAAGCAGTAAAAATCATTAACTTTATTTTTTCTTGATGCTCCAAAGACCTATATTTTCAACACTGTATGACAAAATGGGAAGCACAAAGTATTATACTTCTGCCTTATACCAAAGCATTATGGTTTTTCTAAGAAAATGCACATATACGACTATTTCAGTTATGAGCTGAACTAGCCACTCTATGTGCAGCATCATTTTTATGTGAAAGAACAACTATGTTTACTCAGACTTGGATTTTTGATAGCCATTTCCTCCACTAACACTAAATCTGCACCAAACAACTACAAGATAGTAAAATCTGCTGGGCACAGTGGCTCCCACCTGTAATTCTAGCACTTTGGGAGGCTACGGCAGGAGGACTGCTTGAGGCCAGAAGTTCAAGATCAGCGTGAGCAAGGATGAGACCCCATCTCTACAAAAAAATAGAAAAATTAGCCAGGTGTGGTGGTGCATGCCTGTAACCCCAGCTACTCGGGGGACTGAGGCAGGAGGATAACTTCAGCCCAAGTTTGAGGTTGCAATGAGCCATGACACTACTGCACTCTAGCCTGGACGACAAAGCCAGACCCATCTCACCAAAAAAAAAAAAAAAAAAAAAAAAAAAAAGTTAAATCTAATGGACATTTTTCAATCCTTATATATTTAACTTCTGTACTGTATGTGGCATTGCTGATGCTCCCACTCTCTTCTTTGTTCCAATACTATCTAGGTTTCCTTTTACAATTCACTGACCAATCCTTCTTAGTTTCCTTTCTTTGCCCAATAATCTTTAATTTTGGTGTTTCTTGAGTTTTCTTTCAAAAGTGACTCACTAGTATTAGCTATTATAGCTAAGCAAAGGATCAGTATTAAAATAGCTTTTAGCCTTTCCCCTTAGTCTTCAAAAGTTAAACAAACATAAACTCTTGTGCTTAAATAAAAGTCAAAGTGAAAGGCATTGAATTTTTTCCTCTACTGTATATATGAGAAAAACACACCCAACACACAAAAGATTATACACTGCAATCAAAACACAGTTCTTTCTCTACAGTAGCCATCATTAAGCACAAAATAAAAAGATATTTTCAATATTTCTACGCAGGTTTTCATTGAGCTTTGCTTCAAGCTCACCTAATTCTTCTTCTGCTTTTCTAACATCTTTTTGTAATTCAAGTCGAGACTTCCTTGTATCATAATAACCTCCAGTTAGAGCACCCCGATGACTGACTTGGTCACCTATAAATAAAACATAAGAAAGGTAACAGGACAATAACAACTTCTTTATTCAATGATGAATTTACTTATATCAAAAAGCTAATCTAAAGGCTTTTTTTTTTTTTTTTTTTGAGACAGAGTCTCGCTTTGTTGCCCGGGCTAGAGTGAGTGCCGTGGCATCAGCCTACCTCACAGCAACCTCAAACTCCTGGGCTTAAGCAATCCTCCTGCCTCCGCCTCCCAGGTAGCTGGGACTACAGGCATGCGCCACCATGCCCGGCTAATTTTTTCTATATATATTTTAGTTGGCCAGATAATTTCTTTCTATTTTTTTTTAGTAGAGACGGGGTCTCGCTCTTGCTCAGGCTGGTCTCGAACTCCTGACCTCGAGCTATCCACCCGCCTCCGCCTCCCAGAGTGCTAGGATTACAGGCGTGAGCCACCGCGCCCGGCCAATCTAAAGGCTTTAACTGCATAATGAAAATAAAAAGTCAAATATTTAAGTCACTCTGAAAAGATTTTTTTCCAATGCTAAAATTTGCAGTTTTAAAAAATGTATCTTCCAGGTAACCCTGAATATCTGCCAAAAAGCAAGGAAGTGCTGAAGATTAATGAGGAAATATCAAGAAGACACAGGACCTAGCCTGGAATTCCCACTGCCCATATTTGGGGAAACCTGGGCATCAAAAATAATGACAATGTGATAACACACTGAATTTTAAAAAGGAATCCATGAATCACAAGTGATACTTTTGTAAAAAATGAAAGGTGAGGGTTTTTCATTACAGAAGAGTGACTGCTAATAAATGTAGACACAATGATAGAATTTAAGAATCATTTTGAAATCCCCTCTGTAATAACTGATTCAGGCAAGGTCAATGAAAAGTGCTAAAACAACTGGTAAAAAAGTTGTTGGGGAACCTAATATTCACAGTCTTAAAGACTAATCCCACATATTAATTATAAAGGGGAAAAGGCACTTTTACAACTGAGATCTACTAGTGATCCAACAGCATCACTAACAATGGCACACATTACATGATGGAATAAGTATGTATCACTCATGCAGCATTCAGGCCAAGAATGCTTACCCTGAATCTAATGATGAGGAAGCAACAAGACAATTGCAGACTTTCTATGAGAAAGTCCATTTCATTGCGGGGAGCGGGTTAGGAGGAGAGGGGAGAGACACATGAGGAACTGTCCTATATTTAAAGAATCTAAAGAGAAGACATTGCATACACCCTTGACTGGATTCTAGACAGAAAAATATTTTAGAACAATTGAGAAAATTTAAATGTGGATACTTTTTAGATAATACTATTTGGTTAATGTTAAGTTACTCTGGTGTAACAATGATACTGTGGTTATACGAGAAATTGTCCTTATTCTAAGGAGATGCATGCTTAAATTTTACAAATGGTTGACATGATGTTTTACAATTTATTCTCAGATGCTGAGTTCAACAACCAACAACAAAATGTACATATATGCAGATAAAGCTACAGGCTGGAGTTTGACCTTCTTTCTTCAACAAATCAATCATAAAGAGAAGGAATAAACAAAAAATGAGGACAGGTAAACCTATATACTGGAGGTTCTTAACCTGGATTCCACAGATAATATTCAAGAGATCTGTGACTTGAGTGGGAAAAAATTTTACATCTTTATGTTTACTAACCTCAAAATGAAATTTAGCACTTCTTTTTATAATGAATAGGACAAGAACCACAGTAGTATTTTTAGTACTCATAACTTTGTTACCAAGAGAAATAAAAACTATTTTCGTATCACATTACACTTGGCACAGATCTCAAAATATTGTTTATATGTATCAGTACTACAATATTATGGTAGTTATTAAACCCACTAAATCTTATTTTTAAATACATTAAAGAATTACTATGTCATATTTTTAAAAATATTGTGATAACCATGCCAATATAACTGGTTTCCTTTGTGATCCAAAGTAGTTTATGTTATGCATTTAAAAATTTTGAGAAAGGGTCCATAGGCTTCAAACAGCCAAAGGAATGCAAAAAAGGTTAAGAACTCCTGCTATAGACCAAATGATTACATTTAAGAGATTTAGTTCACTAAATATCAAGTATGAATCCTGTTTGGACTCTTACTTGAACAATTTAAAAAATGATAAAATAATTGGACATGAATTTTCAAATACTTTTTTTTTTTTATTCTTTCTTCCAAAGGCTCTTCTGGAATTCAAATACTCTTAAAACCAAAATGACTCTGAATTAATATATAAGATACACTCATCAGACATGTATACAGCTCAAGTGACATACTATAACACAGCTTATTATATGTGTTAAATGATTTATTAGAATTTATTTGTTCAAAGCTAAGAATTATTATTACAAACCTTCCAGAGTAATGCAGTCCATAGTGAAAGCACGGGCCAGCTGGGTTGAAACTTCCATGCTACGACAAATAAGTGTCTTGCCAAACACATGTTTGAAAGCTTTGTCAAATCTGGGGTTGTACCTCAGTTTACTGATCATAGGAATAGCATCCTAAAAATAAATATTTTGTCAGCAAGCAAAAACATCATAAGTTAATTAAAAACTGTTAGCAGAATTACAAATTACATTTTTAAGAAATACAAATAAACACAAATGCCATTATATTTCAAAATCGCTGGTTTTTATACTGAAGAAGTTAGAAAAATCATTCTACTGAAATATCCTGGAAATTTTGTTCACATAATCATTAAGTTTTTCAAATAGTACAGCATAGTGCTAAAGAGTTCAGTGGCTCTGAAGCCAGACTGACTAAGTTCAAAATCCTGGTTCCACCACTCATCATGTGCTCTGGACAAGTTGTTTAACTTCTCTAGGTAACAGTGACTTTACCTACAAAACTACAATAATAACAGAACCTTCCTTCTAAAATTGTGAAGACTAAATTGAGTTGATGTATGTGAAATACTTAGGATAGTATAATATCTCTCACACAGAAGAGCTAAATAAATGTAAATAGTATTTCCCCCAAATGTTTTAATTTTATATATTACATATCTAAATTAGATATTCAGAAAAATTTTTTTCAGATAAAATTTATTTTCATTTTTCCTCTCTCCTAAGCTGTTAGAATAGGATTTTTAGAATTTTTAAAATTATGAAATATATCCTATACACAGAAAAATGCAATAAACAGGTTAAGCTTAATAGAGAAAACACCAATACAACCACCACACAGCACAAGAAACAGAACACTGACCCAAGTGTGCTCCATTCCTAATCACGCAGTGGTTGTATACAGTGGCTGCCTGCTGGAGGTCACTGCTATTGTGATTCTGTGCTAAGAATACTTCCTTGTACTTCTTCCTAGTTCTATCATTTTAGTTCTGTTATGTAGTATAATTGAAACCAAGCTACATGCATTCTTTTGTGTCTTGTTTCATTCACACATTGTGAGATTAAATTTTTCCTCCCCAAAATTTCAAAGGTTAATTTACAGATCTGAAAACAGAAAAAACTGAACCCTTCAGTAGCTCATAAGATTAAGCTTATTAATCTTAATAAGATTCCACTTACATTATTGACCCTCCTCATAGGGTTTCAGCTTTAACGTTAGAGGATGGTAAAAAGTTGCTACTATCATCAACATTCTGAAGTAACTCAAAGCAATTACAACATTTCTTTAGGAAGCGTGTCTGAAGAATATTTTTAATCCATCTAAAATATACTAGCTAGTAACAAAAGCAACGTTATGCTTTCAGAGTCCTGTCATTTTGCTAGCCATTTTTCATTTAATTTACGAACTATTTTAAAAGTATATACAGATTTCTCAGGGATTCTTCTCCAACTCCCTAACCTTAATTTTGTCAAACACAGAAATGCTCTCAAAGTATCCTATCCTTACACATTTTAACACTATACACATTTGCAATAATTCGTTTCATCTCCTGGCTATGACTTCTGTCTCCCTCCTCAACCCCACCCAGCATTAACTATGCTCCATAGAAAGAAAGGCTCGTTTATCTCATAGATCAGTAAATCCCAGCATACAGTGCCTGGGCACTAGCAAATGTTAAATAATCTATATAATAAAAAGTAACTTAATGAAAGAGAGATCTTAACATATGTTGACTCACATTGGTTTCAGGATAGGCAGTATCCCTGACATCTAACTTGTTAAGAGGCAGAAAAGTGACCTCTCCAGGAAGATTCATTTTATTAAACTCCATTAAAATCTTCGTGCTGACTTCATCTGAATCAACAATGTGATAAAATAACCTACAGATAAACAGAGTAAAACACACCTTCATTAGACTTTAAAGTGTTATAAACATGTAAGCATCAAACACTTCACTTTTTTCTATACAATCCAATTTGTATTGTGGGGGAAAAAAAGATTACTTAGAGGATAAGTTCTAGTTTCTATAATTAGGAACAAATATTTAGTGTCTATTTCTTTAATAAGACAGTTAAATAAGGAACCAAGGATACAAGAAGATAATGGAAGACATATTCTACTAAAAGTACAGAGTTGTTTCTTAGGTTATTCTTAGTCCTTTCCTTCACCTGTTTCCAGCAGTGACTTCCACGCATGTGTAGAAAGCTGGCTCACATTCAAAGTTATTCATTACAATGCCATGATAGCCATTTTGAACATGCTGGTTTATTCCTTTCCGACGAAAGTGGTCTAGCACTTTGTTTATGCTGTCTATTCCGTTTAAAATGGCCTGTAAATTGTTTGAAATGAAAATATTAAAATAATATCAGCAATGGCACTCCTGCTAAGAAATAAGCCCATTAACTCCAGACATTTTAAAATATATTAGAGATTAAACATCCTCCCCAACAAACACATCACCTCCCTGAAATATGGCGACTACATGTAACACCTTATATTATAGGTTCTGTTCTATGACACTAGTGTGTTTTTTTTTTGAGACAGAGTCTCGCTCTTTTGCCCTGGCTAGAGTGCCATGGCGTCAGCCTAGCTCACAGCAACCTCAAACTTCTGGGCTTAAGCAATCTTTCTGCCTCAGCCTCCCAAGTAGCTGGGACTACAGGCGTGTGTCACCACGCCCGGCTAATTTTTCTATATATATTTTTAGCTGTCCATATAATTTCTTTTTATTTTTTTAGTAGAGACGGGGTCTCGCTCTTGCTCAGGCTGGTCTCAAACTCCTGACCTCGAGTGATCCTCCCGCCTCAGCCTTCCAGAGTGCTAGGATTACAGGCATGAGCCACCGCACCCGGCCTATGACACTACTGTTAAAAATCAAAAGTGCTATCATTAATAGCATGTGTGGCAATAAGGCTGCTTATATAATCGCTATTGTTTCATATTTATAGACGATAAGTGATTTGGACTGTACTCTCCTATTTATTACCTGAGACCAATGACCTACAGCTTGAAAGCTAATAAATTTTTGTGTTATAATGACTGTTTTAATGACTCACTGTACACAGAGGTAATGAAAAGAACTTGCCCACCTTTCCTGTTGCCGCTCTAAGAAGTTGCTGCTTCTTTTCAAGATCTTCTCTTTTAGCAGCAAGTGCTTGCTGTTCTGCATTCTCCTCTCTCCACAGGTAACTAATCAATAAAAGTTAGACTGCCTTTAACTTTAAACACGTAAGAAGATGCAGTAACAGCATACAGTTTAGAATAAAATACTGAAAACAAACTTGAACAGTTAATTTGTAACTTAAAGACCATGTAACAGCGAGTAATTAGCATTATTCAAAAAGTTAAGGCAAAAAAAATATTAAGGCATATTTTAGTCTATACGAACTTTCTTTCACTTTGCAATTCATCTTTCTTATTTTTCACTTCGTAATATTTTCTGTCCAGTTCTTCTACTCGAGCTTTGACTTCATTAAGATCCTGGTCCAGTTTCTATGGAAATAAAAATAATTCAAACTTAAAATCTAATTTCATCAAACTTATCAGTGGTTGTAAAAGGATGGAGGAGGAGGGAGCAAAAGGTGAATGAGGGAGGAATTAACAAGGGGAACTGGAAACATTTTTGGGTGATAAACATGTTCATTATCTTAATCATGGAGATGGTTTTGCAGGTGTATGTGTGTCAAAACTCATCAAATGATACACTTTGAATATGTGTATTTTATTGTATGTCAATTATACCTCAATGAAGCTGTTAAAAACTCCAATTTCAATTTTTAAACATCTTTAGGCAAAAAAGCACATCACCCTGAAAACACAAACCATAAAATGAAATACTCTATAAAACACAGCTAAAATAATTTGTTAATTACTGACCTAAACCTTACTATTTCTATAATATACATGCCAGGATTTTAAAAGAAAAAAATACATTCACAAAATCTCAAAATACTGCAATGCATACTTTTCATACTGCCCCCTCTACACACACAAACACAAAATAGAACACAATGCCAGGCACTGTTCTAAGAGTTGGGTAATCATCAAGCAAACCAAACAAAAATCCTTGCCTTTGTAGAGAGCAATAAAATAAGCAAGATAAATCTGAAGATCAACCAGCCTGTGAGGGGGGTACTTCAAATTGTGCTTCATGAGATATTAATAATTATATTCTGTTTGTAACCAATTATTAAGGAAATAGCAAAGTAATTACAAACACTCCCACACAGTACTAAGAGGTATTAGTTTTTAGTAGTAATGTGACAAAAGCACAGATACTACATAATATTCTTTATCATATTCTGTCAACTCATTAGGGCAATGTGAATCTTATGCTTACCAGCTTCTGTTCAATTAGAGCCTCTGCCAAAGAATGGGTGGTACAATAAGGGCACAAGTGACAATAAATCAAACCAGTCAATTTACCTATTTATGAGGTTTTCTAATGTCAATAAAATTAAATGGAACTAAAGATTATAATATACTAAAAGTCTGGAATATATACAAAATGCATATATAATTAAATTTATCCTGATTTCTATCCTTGCATCAGATGAAACAGAATCAAAATATTTTGTTCAAATTTTTCTTAACTGATTTATAAAATCTTGTATAATTAGAACGACTCACATCTTGAATAAACTCTTTCATACTACACATGAGGAATATGGGACTCAGTGGTAACTGAAACCATAAAAGAGTAAACAAATCCCCTTTGTAAAATTCAACTTTTCAGTGGCAATGACTTAATTCACCCCCAGGCTATCTGCTTACATGCTAGAACATCTTTACAGGCCTAACCAATTCAAAAACTACTGTGTAAATAATTAGCATCACAGCTTACAGTATTTCTAAAATTCCACATTCTCTTTTTTTCAGGTATATCTGAATATTAATGGTTCCCTTTCTAAGACCATGATAATACTCAGAACCAGTAATAAGCTATCTATATTAAATTCTGAAATAATGTGTTTTATAGACTTTACTGAGCAAAGTATTTATTTTTACAGCCTAAAAATAAATAAGTAAAACATTATAGTTTATATTGGAATTACTACCTACGAGTCTTCTCTATGGCAGTTGCTAGGGTCAAGATTTCCCTAATGTCAGTTAGAAAAGTCTAAAAATTTAGTTTGTTAAGCATGTTGGATACATATTATATAAACGAAACAAAATAAAGCATAACAAAACCACCAAAAAGACATTTCATTTTTCCACCGTGTTACAAATACACGGTGGAAAAATTAATTTAGTATTATACCAAGAAGTAAAAAGGCTGGTTTACGTAATATAACCAGGACTATAAAATCATCTTTGTCCAGAATAAAGGAAAACACTTCATCTTGACAAGTGGTCATTTTCAGAACCAAAGCTATAGCTAAAATATTGGAGCTTAAGAAAGAATGAATAAAGCCTCTCAATGGAAGATCTTGGTTTATCACCAGCCTCTTTCAAAGGGGGTATCTGGTTAGGTTCGTGGTTCCGTGAACTCTAGATAAAACTCATTTTGTTTAAAGAAAGGACATGTAGCTATCACAGTTGAAACTATACTAACCAATTTCCAAATAACTGACTACCTGGATTAACCAGCATTCTCCACTCCCTCTACAAAACATCCTGACAGAAGCCCACAACACACTGGACTTTCAAAACCAATAAACTACTATCTATTACTCGCATTCATCTTACCCTACCAGTTGAGTTGTTTATGCTTACAGAGGCAGTTGCGTTTGCTTCCTACTCTGTTTTTGTTTTGGCTATGTAATTATATTAAATAAAGTGAGAATATGACTACAAAGAGTTGTTTTTAAAAAAATATGCTGGACACATTCAAAAGTGAGTCACTAAAAATTGAATTAAATGGGCAAATCAACCTTAAGATTCTGGGCAAATAATTAAATAACATATAGATTTATATGTACTTTGTAACAAAATTTAAAATCTCAAGTCACAAAAAAATCAAGGAAAGACTTGGAGAACTGGTCCAGATTAGAGCAGCTAAAAGAAACATGACAACTAAAAGCAACATATGATGCTAGATGGAATCCTGGATTCTGTTCTCATCTAACTTTAATGAGAAATGTGTTTAAAGCTGCAATCATATAAGAAAGTCCCTTGAAAACTCTTATCACTAATACTTAAAAAAAAAACCTTAGGCTTTACATCAAAAGATTGATATATGAATGTATATTTATTTAAAATAAAATGCTTGAGATATATATACAAATATGTTTGCATATATATATACACACATATACATATATACTGTATGTATTTTAAGATCTTATGCTATTTAGTTTTTGATTAATCAATAACCAACTGGTACAGATCTCATGGGTAAGAGGGTGCTTTCTGTGTACTACACCTGTCCTACACACTCCCTTCCCATCAATTTCATCCCCTTCTACCCACCTATACATAGCCATGCATTATCACTTAAGAAAGAAGCCCTCCGTGCTCCCCCGCCCACTGGTCTCATTTCAAATAATGAGATCTGTCTTACTCTGGAAGCCATGATTTTATCTTCTACTTCAATTTTTAAGGAAGTGCTAGCTAAACATGCACAGCAAATAATGTTTAATTCATTTTAAAAAGTTATAAAATCACCATTGCTTTAACCAACAAAAAATATATTTTGCACTAAGTTATTGACAAAATTATGTTAGAATATAAAAAATGAAAAATAAGTTAATATAAAGTTATTTTAGACTGGTATGGTATCATGTTAAAATTAAGGGTAGATCAAGTACACACTACAAATTTATAATATATTTTAAAATATACTCAATCTACATGAATACTCACTGACATGGATAAAACATTCTTAAAAAAAAAGAACTACTGTATGTATATTAAATTGTGCTGGCCTTTTCTAAATAAAAGCCTGTCTTGTATATTTTAAAAGTAGCATGTAAACTTATTTAAAAATGAAACGAAGTAGATAAAACTGTACATGTTTATCTCCTCTGAAGGATTTTTATAAAGCAGCTATAAAAGTTCTTACATTATATTGCTCCAGATTTTTCTCTTTATTTGCCTCAGTGTCCTCCAAATCCTTATGTATAGCAGCAATTTGTCTTTTCTTGTCATTTATAGCCTGATCTAAAGACTTGAGCTCCTTTTTAATCCATTTATCCCTTTCTTCTTTTGATGTAAACTGGCTTCCTCGACCCTGCTTTGCATAAAGATCTGTTCTTTCTTGAGTTGCTTGAGCCAATCTACACAAGATAGAAGAGAATGGGTTGAAAATGAGAACACAAAATAGCAAAGTTTAATCAAAATCAAAGTCAACTGTATATAAAAACAAAGTCATTTAAAAAATTACATTAAAAAAATAATTAAGTGTAAAAAGCAATTACTATATAATACAGCTCCTTGAACTACCTAGTTTTATATAATAGCAATTTAACTTCAAAATCCCAAAGTCAAAGGACAACTCATACCCTAAGGATTTCAGGTCTGGGTTTACTCCAGGTCTGGGTTGGTCAGTAAATCTAGATAGTTCTAAGTGCCCTACACCTCAGGAAGTTTCAAAAACATTGTAATTATACTTAACTACATAAACCTTTTCAACTCATTACAATAAAAGACACTCTATAAGGCCAGAAAAAAATGAGAGAAAACATTTATAACATACATTATATAACATTCATACATTATAACATAAAGTCCAGATTCCATAAAACATTCCTATGAAACAGTAAGGAAAAAAAACCTCAAAAAAACGGGCAAAGGATATAAATAGACAATTCACTTAAAGGAATATAAGTGGCATAAAAACATGATAATATACTAAATAATGTGAAATCAGCGAACGTTGTCAAGTCCAATCTATAGATACTAAAAGCTGTTAAAACAGCATTGAGGGAAGAAAGTTGTAAAATGAAACATACAGTAAGATGTCATTTGAGTTTAAAAAAAAAAAAAAAACAACATAATGCATGTTTTAAAAAAGCTCAACATTTAGCTACGTTATCTTAGGCAAGGTGCTTCACCTCTAAGAGGCTCAAGTTTATCGAATTTAAAGTAGGGCTATTATTTAGTTTCTAGTTAACTGAAAAAAAAAAAAAGAATAAAGTAGGGCTAATGTCAATCTCCTAGGGTTTTTGAGGAGAAATAATGTAGGCAGTATGTGTACAACAATCCATGGCCCATAGTAGTTGTTAAACATTAGTTATTATTTCTTTGAAATGGACATTTAACTTTTGCCCTTTACTGTGCTAGTACATTCTTAACCTATAACTAGGTGCTATAAAGAAACTACGTAGAAAGTTAGTGTTGGTGAAAATTCCCAGACCTAGCAATTCCTCGTTCTTCTTTTTCTTTTACACTGTTGAATTTAGGTTCTGTTTCTGCCAGTTCTTTCTGCTTTTCTTCTATTTTTTCAAGCAGCTTCTGCCTCTCTTTTAATAAACGTTTCTGTAAATAAAGCAAGATAAATTAAAAAAGCAATCTACTTAAAACTTTTTGCCTAATTTTTAAGTCTAGCATAAAATGTTGTCTCTTGGGGTTGAATGTCATAAAAAAAAAGTTTTCTCATGAAAAAAACTCATGAGAAAAATCAGTCTTACAACACAAAATTTTTTAAAATGTAAGAAACAAAGAGATAGTACTAAGCTGCTACTTAAGTGCAAATTTATTTTCATGCGGCAAAGGTTTTAAAAAAACTCAAACATGAACCTGTCAAAAAAAGGACTGTCTTCTGCAGTTCCTACTCACCTGAATATTATGTCTTTCATTTTTAGCATTTTAACTTACCCTTTGTTCACTATTGCCTGCCAATTCATCTTGTAAATCCTTGGCTTTAAGCTCCAATTTAGTCCTCTGCTTAATTTGTTCTTGTCTTTCAGCACTGAGCTGTTCTTTTTCTTCTTTCATAGCTGAAATTTTTGTTTTCAGTTCTCTAACTTGGCGCTCAATATCCTATTCAAAAAGTATTGAACAGAAAATGAGACAGGCAATTAGAAGTACAATGGTAGAATTGTGATACCATTAATTCTGTCCCTTCTTTTTCTTTCATTTACTCTTTTAGTACTACTCTGTCTTTCCAATACTCAATTCCTATGACTCCCCCTTATGGTTACCATGCTATAATTCTGGTACAAAAAGGCTTACTGAGGTGAAAAAATATAAGTTAAACTGAACCTTGTTTATAATCTTACCTCCATTTTATCTCTTGCATCCTGCTGGGCATCTCTCAATTGTCTGGATTTTTCTCCACTTGTCTCTCGCTTAGCAGAAAGCTGAAAAAAGAAAAACAAGCCACCATTTCTAACTAATTTTGTGTTTCTAACTAATTTTGTATTTGCTTAATATTTCATAACATCTAGTAAAATTTTTTGTATTTACTAAAATAAACTGAAAGTAATAATTAAAAAACTTTTACAAAAAGTTTTAAAATGGTTTTCTTTAAATAGAAAACTGAAGCATTACCTAAACAAATTTTTGTGTAAAATGTCAGCAATACTAATTACAAGATATTAATATATTCTAAAAATCCAAGAAACCTCAAAGGTGGCTTTCCTCTCATCTGGTCTGCCTGACACCACCATCTGATTATATTTCACATACAACTACAGCAAGGACAGATGGGTCTAGGCATTTTCCTTACGGTAAACTGAAAGAAAAAAATTGCTAATGATTTCACTGAGAGGTTTTTTAAAGTTTCTATTTAAAATCACTGAAAAGTGTAAATACCACGAGTTTAACAAAGTCATAAAAACAAAATTCATCTGATTTTTAGTGTCAAAGGTAAATATTTTACCTCATCAAGCTTAGCACGAGTCTCGTTAAGTTCCTGATTGTAAATGGTATATTCCAGGGCTCGTCTCATTTTATCCCATTTCTGATACTGAGCTAGTTCTTCCTTTTCTTCCTCTAAAGTATGTAATCTCTCTTCAATGTATTTTAACAACTCATTGATTTTTTCCCGTTTGCCCTCTTAAAAAAAATGGGGAGGGGGTGAAGGAATTTAATACAATTTTTATGTAATAATATCACTTCTCAAATATATCATAAATTTACTCTTAAGAACTGTAGCATTATTCTTTGATATTATGTGGTAACCTAATCTAAGATACTAAAATGGCAACTGAGATGCTTTATTATGAAAAGCATCAGAAAACAAATCTACAGATAGTGACACTGATTCTTCTAATACATATGTAATGGCCTCAGTTTAAGCTTCCTTTTTATCAGTCAGTGAGCCTTCCGCCAAAACACTAGCAAAAAGCTAACAACATCATTGGTGTTACGAATTCCCAATTTTTATTAATAATAGCATTATCTATAGCTGCCATATATTGAATACGTAACTGTATTTCTACCATGGAGCTACTTTGATCCTCTAACTCACCACCACAATCTACAGAATTTTATAGATGGGGAGGCTTTGGACCAGAGAGATAAAGTCTAAGGTCATGTCAGTTAATTATTAGTCAGATTTTTAATCCAGGATTGTCTGACTCTAAGCCATGATATGACACAGCAAATGAAAAGCAAAGCAAAGTTTCCATAACAAATATACTAAAGATTACAAGTTCAAAGTTTTACATTTACTTATTCCGAACAATTTAAAACCTAATGCCAGTTGATACTCCAGTGTTTTTTTTTGGAGGAATACATCCAAATTTATTGTTCTAACAACTGACGAGAAAGCTAGAGGCGAAAGCAGTTGACCTGCAAAGGTCCTATGTTACTGTATAGTGCGTCTTTATTCAAAGGGATGAATTATTAGAAATCTCAAACCTTAAACTGTCTCAAACTAATTTTCTCTCCATTCAGTACATAGGCAAATTACCACACAGTGTATTTCTGACAATAGACATAACTCCTTTTATAATTACAACACAATGAAAAAGCAATTCGCAACAGAAAGAAGGCAGGCAGAATCACATTTATTTTACCAGTTTCTTTCATTAAGGAGATGCTTTCTTCTTTTCTTTCATCATACACTCTAGTACCAGCTACTTCTCTCAATAGCTTTAGTCTCTGAGAATCTGGTGCCGTTGCCATCTGGTTGATCTAAAAATTTTAGAAAAATCATTACATAGCTATAGACTGCTCTTTAAGAATAAGAACTCTACCTTGAAAGTTTTTAGTACATATATAGGTTAAGTATACCTTATCCTAAATGCTTGGGAAGCAGAAGTGTTACAAATTTTGGATTTTTTCTTCTTCTTTTTTTTTTTAAACAATATCACCTTTACTGCTTTAATGGATTTTTTAATATTTGCATTTATACTTACCGGTTGAGCAACCCAAACCTGAAAATCTGAAATACTGCAACGAGCATTTCCTTTGACTGTCATGTCAGTCACTCAAAAAGTCTCGGATTTTGGAGCACTTCGAATTTTGGATTGGGGATGGTCAACCTGTATTCACATGCTAAGTTTTAAGTAGATTGTGATTTGACTAATGTAATTTGTGTAGTACATATACCTACATATCTATATTGCCTTCACTTAAATGAAACTTGCAAATAAAATCCAATTAGAATTGATACAGTCATAAATCTCCTTTAAGATTAACAAATTAAGAAGTATCCAATACTACCATTTTTCTTAGTCAATATGATAAGGTATAGAAAATGAGCTCCATTACCAAAGAACAAGGTATTTTTACAAGGGGAAAACATCACTGACTATACATTTTTTAAAAGCTATAATATTATTAAAAGTACAATCATCCCTCAGTATCCATTGGGGATTGGTTCCAGGACCTCCTGAGGATACTAAAATCCAGGGATGCTAAAGTACCTTATATAAAATGGCACAATATTTACATATAACCTACGCACATCCTCCAATATACTTTAAATCATCTCTAGCTTACTTACAATCCCTGATACAATGTAAATGCTATATATATATAGTTATAATTTTTTTTAATTTATATTATTTCTTATTCTTATATTGTTATTTTTGGGGTTTTTTCCTGAATATTTTCAATCTGAGGATGTGAATCTGCAGATGTGGAACCCGCAAATAACAAAGGCAGACTATATAACAAAAAAGTATGCTTTAAATATAGAGAACGGTACAACATAAGTGCCATACAACCTAATATAACAAGCATCAATAAGAGTCAAAAATGCTATTGTTGCATTAAAAACGAAGTGATAATTACTCTAACACTTTTACATAAAGAGAACTGGCTCTAAGCTAAGAAAATATGGTCTATCAAAAGTATACATCAAAGAGTCATCCTTCAGATTCTCATCGGGCACCCCAATAAAACATGTTCATTCGTTGAATTTACTCACTTAAAAATAATTTATTGAATGGCTACAACATATATGCCATTCTGCTGGGCACTGAGAAAGGAGCGAAGAGTAAAGCAAAGAAGGTCCTGCCCTCACGGAGCTTATATTCTAGTGGGAATGACAGAAAATATGCATATCATAACAGTATAAGTGTTATGAAGAAAAATAAACAAGATTAAGGAAATAAAGCATATAGGCAATGTTTTTATATAAGGTAGTCATAGATGGCTTATCTAAAATGACATATGGGCAGAAACTGAAATGAAGTAAAAGGGACTATGTTCTGGGGGGAGGGGATAACTCAGATAACTGCTTTCAAATCAGCCTCTGTTTTAAGAAATTTCTCTCCCACAAATAGTGAAGACAGCCTTTTTGAAAACTTGTTCTTCCAGTACCACATTTTCCAAAACTGAAACTCCATACTCTTGTAATCATTTCTTCTGAATGCTAACTTTCCAACATGTACCTTAAAAAACCTCCAGCATAAAATAACTAGTGGATATCTTCAAGAATTTTCCCCTAGTCCAAAGAAAACACACTATACAAACATTACAGGGTAAGTTTTGAGAAGGAATTATCTTAGACATAGTTGAAAGTATTAGGAAGCAGCAGAACAATCAGCTAAAGTTTGTAGTTTAGCTGCTTTAAAAAATATAAAAAATACAACTTTCATAAGGGAAAATAATATGTAGCATGTTGGTAGATTTCTAGTAATATAAGCTTTTTAATACTTTACTTCTGTCATAAACTGAGAAATAAAGCATACTAACATTAGAAAATAATTTTTTCAAATATCACTTTTATATAATTTCTACAATATTCTTAAATACGATCACTGCAATTTCTATAAGGCAATGTCTTCCAACACAGTGCACCTCAGTAAGTAATACAGGTCACTAAGAAAACAATGTCCACTTAATCTACTAAATACTTCTATCCCAATACGCAATGGATCTACTTTGTACTTTGGATCCATGTAAAAGATAATAAATTTCAATACAAAATAAATCAATAAAAACAAAAAACAGTAAGGTCCACTTTTGCTTCAGCCTAACCACTATACCACTAGAATCAATAAACCAAATTCATCATTCAAAAGAAGAATTACTCAGAAAACAAATTCTAAAAACCAAAAACAAAAGGACATACAATTGTTTTACCTTTCCTTGTTTAACAATATAATAAGGATTGCTTCGAGAAAAACCAGCACTTTCAAGGAGGTTCATCACATCATTTTTCCTGTTGATAAACATTAAAATTATTTTTTCAGATAAATAATTTTAAAGCAGCCAACAATAAGCAAAGAATGAGTAGCTCCTGGGTTAAGTAGTATTAGGAAGTACAGACCAGCAAGTAAACCATCTATTGTATGAGCCTCAGAGAACCTTCTGATTCTTGTGTTTACGCTCTAAATACTGATTTGTTGAATATGAGGCAAGTATATCTCACATGAGGCAAAAAAAGAATTATTTTTATTCTTTTGTAAAGAAATTGTAAATTTAAAGAAAAATGCTTACGTGACCATCTTCTTGTCTAAGAAATACTGATCCTTTTTGGCACCAATAACTCTTCGAAGTGAAACTTCCTCTTTATCAATCTAAGAAAAAATGTAAAAGCCCAAAGTTAATTTAATAGTAAAGTATTAATAGAACACTTTTAATGAAGGTCATTTTAAAGTCCTTGACCATAACTATTTATTTTAAAATTTCAATTATCTCACTAAAGATAATGCTATGAATACTCATGATGAAGACTTTTTTTTGCAATAGACTACACACTTTCATTTGTTGTTCACCAGAATATTAGTTGAGTCTAAAACAGGATTTATGACTTAATTTTAAAACAAAATCAGTACGTAAACTGTATAATTATTTTAACACAAACTAAAAATTATAAAAGCTTAACTAGAGCTATAAATCTTTCAAAGTATGAAAAAAATTAGCTATTAATACATCAATAAAATTCTCAACATCATTACTACAAAATAAAAAATAAAAAAAAAAAAAAAGGAAAGAAAAAGTTACTTACTGGTAACCGGTTGTCTGAATTATCAAAAATAATCTCCACAAAAGCAGAAATAACACGAGGGCCAGTACCCTCCTAAAAATAAGAAAAATAAGAAATTTGTCATTTATGTGGTACATTCATATTCTTCAAACATTTTTAAAGTCTAATGCAAGGTAACAAGCCTGACTCAACAGAGAAAAATTTCCATAAGGCCAGTATATTACCCCCTCTTGCCCAAACAGCAGAGATGTTGGATTAGGATAAGAAAACTTTTCAACTAAATAGCTTTTGATTCTGAATAAAAAATAAGAACTATGCAAAATATGTCAAAGTTACATACACTTATGTTTTATTCTGCAGATCACTTTTTTATACTACAAGACTGGGGCCACCTAATTATACCTATTTGCCAGTATCTAAAACTCCGTGAGGCTTTTCTCTTACAGTATCATCTTAATACTAGAAAGGAAGTCTAAGAAATTATGTGATAATTACTGGAAATCTGTTTTAACATTTAATTTGAAACGGTCTATATGGTTTTAAATGTGTTATAGAAATACACAGATTTAACATGTGTCACATTTAGACCAATTTATGACATGACAACTACGTACCAAGTCTAGATCATTTCCAGATTCTAAAAACTGTTAGTATGTAGTGGTCCAATACAATGAAGAACTATACTAAAGAGGTTATTATTCTTTTAATGCTTATCTGAGAAACCTAAAAAGAATTTTTCTATAGGGAATCAAGCCTGATTACTGGACTACAAATACAAACTGAAGGAGGGAAAAAAAAAGATAATGGTTAAACAAAAAGAACTCCCTAAGTGTAAGATAAGAGACACCATTAGGATATACTGAAGAATCTCATTTTCTGGTCTTAAAATTAATTATAAGCAATATTCAAACCAGAAGGAAGATAATTATATTATTTTATTATACCTCTGATAATTTGTTTTACAGAGATGAGGTCTCACTATGTTGCCCAGACTGGAGTGCAGTAGCTATTCACAAGTGCAATTATAGTGCACTGTGACCTCAAGCAATCCTCCTACCTCAGCTTCCTGAGCAGCTGGGACTACAGGCATGTGCCACCATGCCTGACTACCTCTTATAATTTTTTATCCTAAACTTATTTTAGTTCATTATTCATGATTAATAAAAAATTCTAACAACTTGCATTACTGTAAATTTACAGATGGTCCCTGACTTAGTACAGTTCGACTTAAGGATGGTGTGAAAGCAGTTTACATTCAGTGGAAACCATACTTTGAGTACCCATACAAGCATTCTGTTTTTCACTTTCAGTACAGCATTCAATAAATGAGATATTCAACATTTTATCATAAAATAGGCTTTGTGTTAATGTTTCTGCCCAACTTATGCCAACGTTAAGTGTCTGAGCATGTTTAAGGTAGGCTAGGCTATGATGTTCAGTAGGTTAGGTATATTAAATCCGTGTGCAACTTTATGGTATTTTCAGCTTACAATGGGTTTGTTGGGACATAGCCCCACTATAAGTCAAGGAGCATCTGTACTATTTTTCATACTGGAAAATGATGCTACTATCTAAGTACAAATATGGCTAAAAGTAAAACAGACAACTTTTTTGGCCGGGTGCGGTGGCTCACGCCTGTAATCCTAGTACTCTGGGAGGCCGAGGCGGGTGGATGGCTCGAGGTCAGGAGTTCGAGACCAGCCTGAGCAAGAGCGAGACCCCATCTCTAAAAAAATGACCCCTTCTTTCTAAAAAAATAGAAAGAAATTATCTGGCCAACTAAAATATATATATATATATACAAAAAATTAGCCAGGCATGGTGGCGCATGCCTGTAGTCCCAGCTACTCGGGAGGCTGAGGCAGTAGGATCCCTTAAGCCCAGGAGTTTGAGGTTGCTGTGAGCTAGGCTGACGCCATGGCACTCACTCTAGCCCAGACAACAAAGCAAGACTCTGTCTCAAAACAAAAACAAAAACAAACAAACAAAAAAACAGACAACTTTTTTGTTGTTTCGTTTGTAATGATTGTTTCTCTATGCTACCAATTAACTTCTGGTTCTGCATTTGTAAGTTCCTAATCCCCAATTTCAAACTCTTCTTTCTCCTCAGCAAACCTGCTTCCTAAACCTTACCAGAACATATCCTTAAAGAAATTTATATGGCAGATATACCCATCTATAGGCAAATCCTACAATTTTCTCCTAACCGTTGTATAAAAATCAGGCATTTATCTGCCATTAATATATTGGCTAAATGTCACAGGAGAATAGCACACTTGAGAGAAACTGTGTTTATCTTTACAAAGAATCTGAAACTTGGACAAATTTTTTTTAACCAGGATTAACAATATATATTTTTAAAGCATATAATATCAATAATGTCTTAAAGCAGTCTCACTCACATGCAACAAAGCCAATCGCTGTTCTGGACGAAGATGACTGAACTCATCACTGAGAACAAACTGAATTGCTAGAAATACAAAAACATAACTATTAGTTGAATCTAAAACAGGATTTATGACTTACTCATAACTTCCCATAGCTTAACAGAATATAGTATATCAGGTAATGAACAATGCAGATAAATGACCTGTTTCATGTAGATGAAAGGAACGCAGAAAATTTGCCTGCCCATTAAACTAATCAAGTAGGAATTGATGATATAAGAAAAACATTGAGAAGTTTTCACTGAAACATTTAAGGTAAGAAAATAAAGAGAAAACATTCTGGCATAAGAAAACAGACAAACAAAACTAAGGTCTATTTCTCGACCAAAAGCTACACTGACTGGTTAGATTAATAGTACATTTGCTTGTCTTCCCCACTAGACACAAATGTATTAATTAAAATCTTTTTTAACAAAACAAGATATATTCTAATAATATACTTAATTGGGTATTTTGTCAAAAGAAATAAAACTAAGGAAATACAGGGAAATATTTCAGATTTTCAACTTCTACTACACTGCTTATACTGCCCTTACCTTCTGAAAAGAGACATTCCTACTTCCATACAGAGTGCCTAACTGGATGATCATGCCCAAGAAATGGACTTCTTTACTCAGCTGTTCTGGTCTCAATCCACTCGAGACCTTTGATATTCTGTATGGGTGGGGTGGAGTGTGAGTACATGCAAGTGAGCATTAATGTGTGTGCTGGGGGTGGGAAATAGTTGTCTCTCATAATCACAGGGATTTTGGGGGGAGGAGGAGATTCAAATTGCTCTCATACCCCTGGAGATTCTGAAATACACACTTCCGCTCCAATACACTCTCTTGCTATTGCCAAATTACAACTACTATAGGATATACAGGGTACAGTACCCTTCAGATTTGTTGGTACAGAAGAGAGAGAACCTTTTTTTTTTTTACTAAACCAGTGTACTAAATTCCCCTTTCCCTCAAGCATTACCCAACTAAGGAGTTCACATTTTTCAACCTATTCCTTGTATAGTCTAATTCTGTTAAAAGGTTTTCTTTCCCAAAGGATTTAAGAGGCATTATTATACTTAAATGCATTTTATCTTTGGAGAGAATTTTCAAACCTCTATTTACTGTCTTCAAACTGACAATATTGTCTGTTGAGCCTCAAGTTTTTTTACGCCACTCAATCCTTTATAAAAAGCTTAGAAAACATTTTTTAAAAGGTGAAAAAGAAAGATGAACCATTTTCCAAAACAATACTAACTATTCTACTGCAGTTATACATATTTTTAACATATACATTTATAACATTTACAAACTGCATTCAAGTTTAAAAAGCATTTTCATGTGGATTACCTCACTTGATTTTCAGGACCCATCTAAGGTAGACAGGGCAAACATCTCCATTTTTAAAATGAAAAGAACAAACAATTTGAGAGGTTAAGTGTTTTGCCCAAACATAGCCAATTAGTCACTGGGTACAGAGTAGGACTTAGATCCTTACACTCTAAACCTGCTATACTAAAATGCAACCCTGTATGAAAACCAGTGATTTTAGTAAATTATCTTAAGGTACCTAGGTCTAGATATTTAGAGTTCAAAAAACAATACCTACCATAAAAAAAGTTA
The DNA here is from genome assembly GCA_028533085.1 of Varecia variegata. Lineage (NCBI taxonomy): Eukaryota > Metazoa > Chordata > Mammalia > Primates > Lemuridae > Varecia > Varecia variegata. The sequence goes on along the minus strand of CM052446.1, from coordinate 46,509,774 downwards.
CTTTTTCCAGATCCATTTCTGCCCACTATAAAATTTCAAAAAGTACAAGTTATTTTATATAAAACCAATAAAAATAAAACTATTTAAATTTTTAAAAGTACTCATTTTAAAATCCCATTTTCTAATACATTTTAATATTCAAAGCTAAATACAACAAAACATTGAACAAAAAAAACCCCCAATAAACAAAAAAACTTTAATCACTAAATGAGTATAATAAACTATGGATAGTTTTTCCTTTAAAGGTATTGCATTGTTAATTCTTTTGCTCTTTCCCAACAGTTTAAAACTAATAGGAATTAAAAAAAACCTGGCTTTCATAATTTATAATCATTACAAGGGATGTAGAATCCTATTTTAATTATATACACTGTTTTTTAAACAATTTGAAGATTCATATATTGCTAACATTCTAAAATACTTAATCGTCTTAAATTCTCAAACTGTCCTCATGTTAAACTGTTTACAATCAACCTATCACATATAGTCTCTCAGAACCACAAAAGTATGGATGATTATAAGGTACATTTTTACTACCTAAGTTTAGATACAAGCAATTCTACACATAAAAATATATCAAATGCTTTTGATTTAATTAATTTGTTTAGTGAAATGTACAGTGTTTTTGTTTGTTTGTTTTTTGAAACAGAGTCTTGCTCTGTTGCTCAGTGCCCTGGCGTGAGCCTAGCTCACAGCAACCTCAAGCTCCTGGGCTCAAGCAATCCTGCCTCAGCCTCCTGAGTAGCTGGGATACTACAGGCATGCGCCACCATGCCTGGCTAGAAATGTTCAGTGTTAAGAGTGATAAATAACTATGTCAATCTCTCAATCTTGAACCAAAACATCCTGAGCAAATTAGCCCCAAAGTTATCACTTTTTATGCAAAGTAAATCCCAAAAAGATCATTTACGCTATGCCAAAAAGTAAAGGAGTACTTAAAAAAAGCATATAATAAATACAAGAGCCAGCTTGAAGGGGGCTTTCACTGGTTAAATCCAGGGCAATCTGAGTACCAACATAACTAGATAAATTATAAATTATTGGTGGGGGAAATAATCCGTGACTTCATACTGATAACAAAAAAATAAATAAGAAGGCAGGACTCTTGTTTATAGGAGAATACCAAGTGTCAACTAAATGTGAAAGGAGTGCTGGAAATGAAAAATCATCATTTTGTAACCATCAGAATAAAGGCAAGAGTCATCAACAGATGCTAAATTTAGGGGGAAAGCATTATAAAGAGCACAATATTTGCATGGTCCCAAAGTTATCTCCCCATATTATTTATTAGTTGCAAGGGAAAAAAACAGTAACTATACAGTGGAAACATTGGACGCCATCTTGACTGGGTGATAAAAAGTAACATCATCAATAAGAGGCAGATGGACCTCATGTGCCTCCAGATGTGATACCCTCAGAAGGACACATTGCTTACATAGTATTTTTCAAAGGCCGAGGTGGGAGGATCGCTCAAGGTCAGGAGTTCAAGACCAGCCTGAGCAAGAGTGAGACCCCCATCTCTACTAAAAATATAAAGAAATGAGATGGACAGCTAAAAATATATATAGGAAAAAAAAATTAGCCGGGCCTGGTGGCACATGCCTGTAGTCCCAGCTACTCGGGAGGCTGAGGCAGTAGGATCGCTTAAGCCCAGGAGTTTGAGGTTGCTGTGAGCGAGGCTGACGCCATGGCACTCTAGCCTGGGCAACAGAGCGAGACTCTGTCTCAAAAAAAAAAAAAGGACAAAAAAAAGCTGTAAAAATGATCTGCATTAAAGGAAACTAAAAGACATGACAACTAAATGCAATACCTGATCCTAAATTAGATCCTGTACTGGAGGGGGAAAAATGCTATAAAGAACGTTTCTGGGTAAGTCACCATAACTGGAAAATGGACAGATTATTAGTGTTGTGCTGTGATTATGTAAGATAATATCCCTATACTTAAAAAGTACACATTGAAGTCAGAGGTAAAGGACCATGATGTACAAAACTTACTCTAGGGAAAAAAAAGCACCTGTATAGAGTGTAAGAGAGAGTACAAATGATAAAGCAAAATGTTAACAATGTAATTCCAGGTAATGGGTATGAGTATTCTCTGTACAGTTCTTATTGGGGCACCTTTTCTATAAATTTGAAATTATTTCTAAATAAAAATTTTAAAAGATGATTTATCATTAAATGACTATAAATAGTTAAAACCATAATCTGTTCATAAATAAATAACTGAAATTTTACAAATTTCCCTATAAAAATTACTCCTATCCATAGAGTGGAACATTATATAGCAATTATAATGTATGTTGAATATTTAATAAGCAAAGATAGTCAACATTTACTTTTGAGAAAAAAACATATTACCAATATTATATAAGCCCATTTTAATTTAAAAAGGCCAATTTACAGATATATACAAAGATTAGAGGAGCATCGAGGTAGACCCAGTTTATACGTGCCCCCAGATTCACTTGTCCCAACCCAGGCCTTGGCTGCCAATCACAGGAGAGGTTCAGTCTCCTAATACCTGTGGTTGTTACAGCCTATCCTCGGAGTACACTCAGGTCAGATCTGTGAAGACCCAAAGGAGGCTGTAACTCCCTGACTACTTCAGGGGGGTTAATTCTCAGAGCAACACAATCCAAAAGCTCGGGGGAATGCCCTATGTAGTCAACTTTGACCAAAGACAGACAGGCACCAGCAGACAAATCCTCTCCATTCCTTTCCAATCTGACCTTTCTAAGGCATGGTGGGTCCACAATGCCTGTCTGGAAGTTATCCAACATGACCACAAACCAGCTGTGTCTTCTTTATGAAACTGAGACCAGCTTTTCCCTTCATTCTTGCCCTTAGACTATACCTCCCATGAAAGCCTTAGCAGCTAAGCCGGCCTGCTGTTTTCTAGGAAACCAGGGCTAAGACAAGTATAGACTGTTGTTATTAAGAATGGTTATTTTTCAGTAGAAGGATTACAATTTAATTTTCTTCCTTTTGAAGCTTTTCCATAATGTTCTATAATTAACATTTATTTTGGTAAAATGCTAGAAAAATGTTAAAAAGGTATATATTTGGTACATATACTAATATCAGCACAAGAGCTATTGGCCTTCAAATCTTGATTTTTTTTTTTTAAAGGATCAAAATCATTAATCAAAGTAGTATGCTTTCACTGGATATTTTTAAGGTCAATCTCAGTATATACTACTTTTGGTCTTTTTTACATTATTAAAATTTATTTTTTTATTTATTAATGAGACTGGGTCTCCCTATGCTGCCTAGGCTGGTCTCAAACTCCCAGCCTCAAGCGATCCTCCCACCCCCAAAGTGTTGGGATTACAGGCATGAGCCACCTTGCCTTCCTGAGGTACCTGTTTTTAGAACATGTTTAACCAATAAAGTCATGTTAGGTTCATTTGTTTTAGTTACTGCAAAAGAAAGCACACTTACACAATGTTCCTTTGTAACAGTGACTGTTAACAATTCTAATGTTGTAACCAAGAGAGTAAAACAGCTAAAACAAAGATACCTGACAGATCTTACAGACATAATGTAATCACTCTGGATAATAATGGTCATCATTTTACAGATCATTTATAAAATTATACAATTGAAATATTAAGGTATTTATCCATTTTTAACTTGTGAGTTAATGAAATAATATACCACAGCAGCTTAGCCCAAGAGGAGGAGGATACATCCCCACAGGATGGATGGGCAGTCTGAAGGACCAGTAGCTGCCACCAATTTGGATTCTGAAAACCTAACTGCCTTCAATATCTGGTGTAGAAACACTTTTATCTTGTGTAGCAAGACATTCTCAACAAAGCCAAGAGATGTATTTGTCAACATTCTTCTAGAATAGGCGTATTTGGTATCATTCATTAAATTCTTGAGTTTTCTAGCAACAGGCCCAAAAGGAGCCTCTATACCTTTTAACAAATTTATTTATATAAATTGGTTGTTGTTATATTGGGGGAAAGTTCTTTAAGTTGGAAATTGTTAATCCCTCCCGAAAGCAATGCTTTCATGCAGTTACCATGAACTAATACTATAATTAAGGATGGTCTTTGGTTAAAAAAATAAATAATAAATCTAGTAATTGTTTATTTTTCTACATTTCTGAAGATTTTGATTGATGAAAATCAGAAAGTACCTGTAATCAAAATATAATCAAAACCCCATTACAATCAAGCCACCCTTATAGTGTATCAATTTAATTAACTGACTCTTCAGTAGCTAGAACACAAGGGAAAATAAAATACATACTTTATTCCCAACTACAAGGTTGCAAGGAAAACCTGGCCCTCGAATTTATTTATTTATACAAAATAAAGAAAATATGATTCTCTAGGGTCTTCTGGGAACATCAGCATTCAGTGTTTCCCTTTACTTATCCCTATGAATCTCACCCTGTGATATGGACTGAACTGTGTCCCCCTGAAATTCATACATTGACACCCTAAACCCCAAGGTGATAGTATTTGGAGATGGGGGCCTCTGGTAGATAATTAGGGTTAGATGAAGTCATGAGGGTGGGACCATGTAAGCATACAGCAAGATGGCAGCTATCCATAAGCCAGGAAGAGGCCGGGCACGGTGGCTCACACCTGTAATCCTAACACTCTGGGAGGCTGAAGCGGGTGGATCGCTGAAGGTCAGGAGTTCAAGACCAGCCTGAGCAAGAGTGAGACCCCGTCTCTACTAAAAATAGAAAGAAATTATCTGGCCAACTAAAAATATAGAAAAAATTAGCCGAGCATGGTGGCACATGCCTGTAGTCCCAGCTACTTGGGAGGCTGAGGCAGAAGGATTGCTTAAGCCCAGGAGTTTGAGGTTGCTGTGAGCTAGGCTGATGCCACGGCACTCACTCTAGCCTGGGCAACAAAGCGAGACTCTGTCTCCAAAAAAAAAAAAAAAAAAGTTACATAAGCCAGGAAGAGAGCCCTCATCAGAAACTAATCATGCTGGTTATCATGATCATGGACTTCTAGCCTCCAGAACTGTGAGAAAATAAATCTGTTGTTTAAGCCACCAGTCTACAGTATTTTGTTATGGCTGCCCTAGCAAACTAATATATCCCACAATGAGGACACTAAAGAGCAAAATTGATTGAATAGCAATGTGTTTCTCTGGTGTCTAGAAGCACTTATTTCATCTATCCTTTAAAAATTCAGCAGAATGTCAGAAAAAAATTTTTGCTAACTATATCAGCAAAATGGACATTATAATCTGAAGAATCTATTAATGACTAAATATTCTTAATGGCAATCACACTTTATGCTCACACTTACATATGCTTTCTCATTTAATCTTACCAATAGCCCTATGAAACAGGTATCATCTGCACTTTACAAATGAGAAAACTAAAGCTTCTCAGAAAGTTGGAAAAAGAATATGTTCCAGAACTAGGATTTGAACCCCATTCTGTTATGCTCCAAAATTTATGCTTCTCCAACCAAGGTACATTGTGGTGTTAGACACTGACAGCGGAAAAGAATCTGAGAACTAATTTGTGAATGCAGATAGGACATCTCTGAAATACAGCAATAGTGAGCATTTGAACTTGGATATATGAAGAACAGAATAACTCAAACGCTAAATTTAGTGTCCTTCACTATAAACTTAAAGCTATTAAAACACTCTCACACATACAAGGCTACCCAAATAAAAATGTTTAAGTAACTTATTGTACTATCCAACATTTTTAAATTTATAAAATAAGCAATTCACCAGGCAATAAAAGACACAGAAGTTATACGGAAAAACACAAATTTACTTAATATTCAAAGACAATTCTTATCCCCTTAAGCCTCTATACAAATGGGCAGAATTCATATACCTGTATAGATTGTTAATCCGATCTAGCAAACTGGGAACACTTACCAATAACATTATGTTTTGAACTGAAGGGATCTACAATTGTTTGATCTCTATAACTTCGAAAACCCTGGATAATCACCTAATAAATAAAAGATATTTTTGAGAATACACAAAGAAATTACTTATAAATTAACGTTTTTCTTTTGCATTTCTTTCCTTGTCTCTCAATTCCACATAAGAAAAATCCATTTTGGAAAGTGGTGATGAAAAATCTGTTAAAAACAGTCCTTTTATCAGTAACTTTTGCCAGTGAAGTCCTGGGTTTTTTTTTCTTAGGAGTTTTAGTAACCTCCTAAGGAACTTCCAAAGTCAAGAACACCGCAAAAGGCTAATGGCACACTCCACACTGCAGGACTACAGCAAGTGTGTCAAGCAGGCAGACTGGTCCCCGCTCTCCCGACTCCAAGCCCAGCGAGTGCTTTCAGGCAGACACACCGGCCAGCCAGAAAGAGTCAACGTTCCAAAGGAGGAGTGCTCAGAGCCCGACATATCCAATAGAAAAACTTTTCTAAAATTGTGTGAATGGGCTCATTTTTGTGGTGGACTCTAGCGCGGGAAGACCATTTTGACAGAAGTAAACAACTGAAGGAGGCGGCGCTACACATTCTGCTAGAAAAAGGGTCCCTTTGACTCCGCGGGTTAATCCCGGGGCGGAGAGGCCCCGGGTTACAGCTGACACCCCAGCCAGTGCCCCGCAGGGGTGCCCCCGGGCCGGGGAGGCCGCCTTGCCACACATGCCACGCAAATGGCCCGCGCCAGGCCATAGCTGCAGCACAGCACAGCCCTTCCCGCCCAGCCCTCAGCCGGAACCCCCGCTGCTCCCCCTCGGGCCGCCCGGGAAGGCCCGGTCCCTGCAAGCGGCCCGCCCCGCCGGCCCCTCCACACCTCTCCGAGGTCCTGCCTCCTTCCGACGCGGGGAGGCCCGGGCTGCAGAGAACGGCCCCAATTCTCAGGGGCCCCCGCAGCCCGGGCGCCAGCGAGCCTAGGGTCTTTCCCCTCCCCCACAGGCCCCCGTCCAGCCCCGGTCCACCGGGCGCGGAGAGGTGAAAGACCGTGGGTCGCGCTGCAACACCCCCGCCTCAAGGGGTGGTCCTCACCGGCCCTTGACGGGTGGGAGGGGAGCAAAAGCCTTACCTGCTTTATGTACATGGCTCCGCGCCCCTAGCCGGGTAGAAGACCTACCCCCCGAGCAGCAACAGCGCGGCCACAGGGTCAGGTGAGGCGCCTACGAGACCCCTCCCACAAAGCGCCGCTCGCTCCGCTCCAGCCAAACAAAATGGCGGCGCCCGGGGAGGCGGAGTCCGCGCCTCGGACGGAACCACCTTCGCAGCCCTCTCAGAGCATAGGGGGAGTCAGGTTCAGGCCTGATCTCTCTTCTCGGCAAAACGGATCTTCTACGGCGTTATTAGGTGGATTTCATTTCATTCTGGAACTCTGTAGTTAACCTTGTCCTGAGACAGTCGAAAGCTTCACTCGGAGAAGCCTTGACCGTAAGGTTGGCCATACTACCTCCGAGCGCGTAGCCAATGGTCGCGTCCACAAGGGGGGAAAGGTTCGGCGCCAAAGCCAAGTGTGAGACTCCGAGGGCCAGTAGCTGAGCTGGCCCGCGGCCACGTGGTCCCGGGCAGTGTGAAAAAGCGATCTCCTGTTTAATAAGGCCTGTCCTGGCGCCCGCGGAATGCTGGTGACGCCTGGAATTCCGGGTGTGGAATCTCTGCTGTTCCATTATTCTCTCTTGCTCTGCCTAGGAACTTTTACAGTCACAGAACGCCCCCCACTGGTTCCGAACCGCCCACTCGCAGGACGGCCCTGAAGGGACTGGTCGACGCTGGAAACTTTGTTTTAATAATGTGATAATTAATACCCCGGGAGCTATTACTGCTCTACCATGTGCTATAAATCTAGGCAGATCTGTACAGTTGCACGAAAAGAGATTTAGCTGAGGTTAAAAGCTTTAACCTACTTCTCTTTTTTTAACAGCCTGAAAGATTTTAAGTACTAGTGGCAACCCTAAGTGTTTGTGGTCCGAATCAGTCTTGAGGAAAAAAAAAATTATTTGTTTAGCAATTGGATGTCTGGGTCGCTTTAAAATTACCTGCTGGGACAAGACTTAAATCTGTCCTCACTGTCCATCCTGTCCCCATCGGCAGTTCTGGCCTTAATTATTTCTAGATTGAGCTATTTTGAATAGCCCGATCTCTACAAAAAAAATTTAAATCTTAGCAGGGTTCGGGTGAGAGGAGGGTTGTGCGCCTGTATTCCTAGCTACTCAGGAGGCTGAGGCAGGAGGATCGCTTTAGCCCAGGAGTTTGAGGTTCCAGTGAGCTATGATGAGGCCACTGCACTCTAGCTCGGGCAACAGTGAGACTGTCTCAAAAAATTAATTAACTAATTAGTTAAAAAAACTAATTAAAATAAAAAACTCCTTAAACACTTTACGTCAGGATTAGCATATACCCTATCAATTTGTGGGATTTTAGGCATGTTATTAATATTTAAAGTTTTAAGCCTCCAATTCCTAGTCTATAAAATGAGTATTTAAAAAACTGCTTCATATTTAGAATGAAAAACAGGAGATATAAGGTAATCCTTTTTACCTATAATTTTATATACATATGTATAAGGATGAAAGGATGGTTACCAAAACATTTGTGATGGTTTTCACAGTGATGGAATTTTTACTTTCTTCCTTAGGCTTTTCCATATTAAGTGAATCTTACACAATTAGCTTATATAATTTATAGAGGCAGAAAAAATAAAGATCAGTGAAAACAAAAAATATCAAAAAGGTGATTTTGAGAATTTAATGCAATCATTTTAGTTGTATTTCTGTATTTATTATCTGTACTAGAATGGAAGTCTAAGAGAGAAGGGACTTTATTTTGTCCCTGCTGTTTCCATAGTAACTAGTTCACAGAAAGTACTCGATAAATACTTAGGAGTGAAAGAAGCACAGAAGCAAAGTACTTACCATAGTGCCTGGCCTATACATGCCAGCTACTGGTATTTAAAGGCTCCCCACGGCCCCATTCCACCTACCTTCCATGTCCCTTGGAAGCATTATTCTCCATTCTCTTCTGGGAAGTGTGTAGGGGCAGAACATAATGATCTCCTTTAGCAGGGATGAGTAGTTAGTTCATCAAACCTAGGAACTATCTAGGGGCAAAGGTCATTCCCAAATGAAATTGCCACCATAAAGCAGAATACCAACCACTCAAAGTCTACTTGCTTATAGCCAAACAAATGAGAACTGCTGCAGCCTTTTTATGTGAAAACATCTCATTAACAACATAGCATCATCTGCTCCTCAGTGTTTTCGCCATGCTGGGCAAATATTTCATTTTATTGATAGGCCACATTTTGTTTATCTAATCATCACTTGGTAGACATTTGGGTTGTTTCCACTTTTTGACTGCTATGAATAAAGTGCTGTGAACATTTGTGTACAAGTTTTTGTGAGGACATACATTTTCAATTCTCTTGAGTGTGAACTGAAAATAAAATCCGAAGCCCCTTGCTAGTGGAATGGACTCCTCTTGGCCACGGGGAGCCCAGAAAAAAAACCTTAAAATGGAGTTCCAGCCATGACAGGATGGGAGGTATAAAGCACAATTATACATGAGTGTTTCCTTTTCATACATACATAAATATTGATGACTCCTCCTATAGCTTGTTCAATATGTATATTTAGCCACCCCATTCCGTAGAAAATCCTATTCCCTTTGACCTCTCGCTTGGAATACGTGTTCCTGGCTTACGGCTGGAGCAGTGTTTCCCAGCTTGTCAGAATGGCACTGTGAGCTGAGAACCCTTCACGAGAAATAAAGCTCTCTTTATCAAAGTATAACTTTTGTTGGGGCTTTTTTATTTTGTTTTCGTTTTTGTTTTTTAGTTAACATGCATATGTACCTAGGTGTGGAATTGCTGGGTCATATTGTAACTCTCTGTATTTAACTTTTTGAGAAATTGTCAGACTTATCCAAAGGGGCTACCGTTTTATATTCACACTAGCAATGCATGAGGGTTCCAATTTCCACATCCTTGCCAGAAGTTGTTACTGTCTGCCTTTTTATTTTAGCTGTCTTGGTGGGTGTGAACCACGAAAATCTTATCGTGGTTTTGATTTTCATTTCCCTAATGACTAATGATATTGTGCATCTTTTCATGTGTTTAATGTCCATTTCTATATTTTCTATTTTGTTTTGTTTGGTTTTTTGGGGGGGCTGGTCAAGTGAAGCAGTGGGAGTGGAGAAGGTACAAAGGAACCTGTAACTGGTTGTGATCAATTAGTTGTAAACACCATTGCACTTGGACCCTCCAGCCATTTGTATATTTTCTTTGGAGAAATTACTCAAATGCTTTGCCCATTTTTCATTTAGGTAATTTATCATTTTTCTGTCAGTTTGTAAAAATTCTTTATATATTGATACTAGCCCCCTGTTGAATGGCTATGTGATTTGCAAATATTTTCTCCCATTTCTGTGGATTGTCCTTTTGCTTTGTTGATTATGTTTTTTGAAGCACATACATTTTTAATTTTAATATTACCTAATTTAGGTATTTTCTTTGGTTGTTGGTAGTTTTGGTGTCATATCTAAGAAACCATTGCCTAACATTTTGTCCAGTTTATATAATTGATGTCTGTGAAATTGATGCCTGGAAAATGGTCCTGCCAGGCACCCCCAAGACTCCCTTCACTCAGGCCGTTGCTCAATTGTCACTTGATCAGGAAAGTCTTCTCTGACCACCTTATCAAATGTAATACTACCCCTGGGTCACTCACCAAATATTACATTAGTTTATTTTTCTTTAGAGCACTCCGTATCTGACACAGGGAGTCACTTTGATTTATTTTCGATTATTGTCTTACCACTCCTCCCCCTCACTGGAATGTCAGCTCCTGCGGAGCAGGAATTTGTGTGTACTTTGTTAACTGCTGCTTACTCAATGCCCAGCCCAAACTCATGATAGGTTATCAATAATTTGTTAAATTAACGATTCCGCACATCCTTACCAACTCAATGTTATCAAACTTTTTGATCTTTGCCCATTTGAAATGTGAAAAGTCTTAATTTGCATTTTTATTCCTATGAGCAAGATTTAGCCCCTTTCCATTTTTTCTTTTTTACTCACCACACTAATGAGAACTTTTCATATATTTAAAAATCATTTTTACTTCTATCTCTATAAACACCATTGTTTTCAATAGATGCTATTGTAATAAATGAAATATATACATCGCTTCAAAAGGGCAATAGATGTCACAGTAGCATTTGGTTATTCTATATTTTAGAGTTGTTTGACTATGAAACAAACTCTTAGTGTTTCTAGAAAGTAAAGAACTCATCTTTATAAGGTCTCAATCTTTTAAAAATGTGGTTTGGACAGTAGACATGTTTATCTGTGTGTGATAATTTTGGCATTTTTGATGATCTTACTACTTTTAAGCAAGGAATGAAGGCAATATGATTTTCAATGGTAGAGAAGGGCAAAATTTTGAAGGGTAAAATAAAAGTTAGAAGCTTGAAAGAACAGAGTTTCCATAGACTGTTCTAACATGCCCCATAATTTAGCAACAATTATCAGTGAAATTGGTGAGTGATCCTCTTGATATCTGTAAAATGTTATGGCCAAATGCCTTACAGATTTGATAGAACTGTTTATATTTTATTTCTATCAAAAGAAGATCTGGGCATGGGAAATGCATAGACCCATAGGTCATTGCTTTCATTGAAAGATAATTTTAACATTAGTGTCACTAAAGTTGGTATTCAACCCCCCACTGCTAAATTTGACTGGCTTTAAAAAAAAAAAATAAAAAGAAAGATAATTTAACCATAAATTTACAGGACAAATTGTTGGAACTGGCAATTGATGGAGAATTGAAGATGAATTTTGAAAATACAGAATAGTTTGTTTCATTTAAGATAGAAGTGAAAGATAAAAATCTTGAGCTTCCTAAAATTGCCTTAAAATCTCTTCTTTCATTCCCATCAACAAATCTCTGTAAGACTGGTTTCTCCACTAAACTCTTACGTAAACAAAACATAGAAATAGTTTCAATACACATTGTACCTTCTGAGTAGCATTTTTAGCAATAATGTGCATTTGAAATTAAAAACCTTTAATATTGATATATATGGTTTTCAAAGTGGGGAAACACTATTTTATTTATAATTTCTCATATAATTATTATAGCAGAACAACAAAAAGGTTATGAGTGTAATAGTAATTCTGTATATTAATCACATTATATGCACATTCAGTGAACATCTACACACTTTGTAATATTTTATTTTCCCTGTTATGTTTGTTCTGATTATATTTATTGAAAATGTAATTTTGTCTGTTGGATCTGATAATAAAATTTTGTTTTTATTTTATGTCTTTATTTTTTAATGTAATGCATATAGCAATTTGTTTTTATTGTACAAATGAATTATCTGTAAAGTGGAGATGAACTGCCAACTTTGGGTCAATCATAGTTTTGGATTGTCAATCACAGTCCAATGAGTTATGGGGAAAAAAGGACGACTTTCAACATTAGCAGGAAAAGCAAATGGGTTGCTCTGAGTGTTTCTTCTTATCTTTCCCACTAGAGGGCAGTCAAGAAGTACTTATAATTGTGCGAAGCATCTTAAAGCCAAAATTGCTTTTAAACCAAGAGATTGAAGCATGCAGGAAAAAATGAAACAGCAAGATCAGTTACCCAGTGAACATTTATTTGAGCACCAATCCTGTTCTGTACCGCACTAAGACTCAGTAAAGAAGTCAAAACCCAGTGTCCATGTATTTGTAGCTAAAATTCAAGATAGTAGATACAAATGGGATGGACACAAGGTTAAAGAGGTAGCTTTGCACGATGAAGAGCGTCCTGGAGATTGATTCCTTGCACAATAACATACTTAACACCATTGGACTGTACCTTTAAAAAGGGTTAAGATAGTAAATTTTATGTTATGAGTATTTTATTAGAATTTTAAAAACAGAGAGAGAGAGGGATAGATTCTTGAGGCCAGAAGCCTCGAATGGGCAGAAGCTGTCTACAGCAACAGCTCCAGCTCACAAGATGTGGAGAGGAGAGGTGGAGGGGCCCAGGCCAGTGCCTTGGTCTGGGGGACACACACACTCACACACGTACTTCTATTCTGGGTTGCCACTGCAAATCTTAGCCCATCGCTTTACCCATTTTTCAGCCCTTGAAAAACTTAGGGAGCACTTTGCCATAATTAGGTTCATTCACTCATTCATTCATTCAACACTTACTGAGCACCTCCTCTGTTTCAGGCACCTTGTAAGGCATTGGGGTGCAGCTGTGAACGACAGATTCTGCCCTCAAGGTGTTTAGAGAACACAGCCCTTTCTGATTGAGTCCTTAAAGGTCTTGGGAACTGATTTTATTTTAAGTCAGCATCTCCTTCTTCAGTCATTGACAAGCAGGCCATTCAGAGTTGCTGTTTCTAAAGTGCTCTCTTGAAACAGTAGGAGAACAAGGAAGCAGGAGGGAGAATAACGAGAACCGCAAAGAAATCTAGGGTTGTCGTGACAACAAGATCAGAGGACCTGGCCAAGCCCTTGAGGGCCAGGGCTGGACTCTGAGCCTTGGCCAACTGTCCATTCAATGTCACCTTTTGACTCTGACGGAACCTCACTGAAGTGAGGCTTTGAAATCCAAAGGAAGAGGGGCCCACGCATTGAGGAACTCATCCCACGTCTACTCCAGCCTTGTTCTGATTCTGCAGAAACACCGGATGTCCTCCCTCCAAAGGCGGTCAGAGACTGCTGCAGGCTGCGCAGGGTAATGGGTAAGAGTTTGGCTTAAGAATGTAGCAAGCCTCAGTTAACACTCAGGCTGCACCTCTGAGTACCTGTGTAACCCTGGACAATATATGTACATCTGAGCCTCAGTTTCCCTATTTATAATAATAATAGTAGCACCTCAGAGGGTGTTATGAGGATGAAATTACATAATGAATATGAAGTTCCCAGCATGGTGCCTGGCATGCAATAAGCACACAATTAATGTTGTTTTTAAAAAATAAGCTGAGCTAGGGCTCAGAGATCATATCATCCAACTTCTTCATTCTACAAATGAGAGAACTGAGGCCCAGGAACCTAATAACAGTGGAAGCATGATGACTGTGGAGTTAGACAGACATAGTTTTAAATCCTGGCTCTACTAGTAGAGCTTTATAGAGTAGGACTTTAAAGAGTTAAGCTTTATAAACCTCAGTTTTCTCATCTGTGAAAAGGAATGATGAGGTTGTTCTTAGAAGTAAATGAAATATATTATGTTAAGCATCTGGCACTATAGCCTTGTATATAGTATTAAATAGTTGTCCAGTAACATGTTCCTTTGCTTCCTTCCTTCTCTTTGGTCATACTTGCTCCTAACTTTTTTTTTGAGACAGAGTCTCACTCCATTGCCCTGAGTAGAGTGCCATGACATCACCCTAGCCCACAGCAACCTCAAACTCCTGGGCTCAAGTGATCCTCCTGCTTCAGTCTCCCGAGTAGCTGGGACTACAGGTACACACCATGACGCCTGGCTAATTTTTCTATTTTTAGTAGAGACAGGGTCTTGCTCTTGCTCAGGCAAGTCTCGAACTCCTGAGCTCAAGCAATCCTCCAGCCTCCGCCTCCCAGAGTGCTAGGATTACAGGCATGAGACACCACACTTGGCTGTTGCTCCTAACTTTAAAAACGCAGGTCTTAGGGAGTTTATACTCCCCTTCATGGTTCAAATTTAGAAGTCAAGCAGATTGTAACTCAAATCCAGTTCCTGACCTTGGGTAAGTTACTTAGCTGCAGTTTACTTCTGTAAAATGAAGATAATAATAGTATCTACCTTCTGGTGCTAGCATGAGGATCATGCACTCTTTTGAAGTATACCATAAATGTTTATTATTATGTCCTGCAACCATGGCTCTCTTCAACAAGAGACTCTCAAGAAACGAAGTATAAATAGAAAATGTGTGATATTAACTACCTGGCGGAAGAACTCAGCCTCAACAAGATTTGTGAGCAAGGCTGATGTGATTTGGGAAAGGTGGCCAGTAGTAGATAAGCAGTAATCTAATTATTGGTCATGGGTCCTCTGAGAGACAAGACTTGGTGGCTGGGAATGGAAAATTGGCAGGAGACAATTTTCTCCAGAGCTTATGTCTCCAGAACTAGAGTGGGCAGCAGAGGCCTTGTGAGGCCCAGAGAACAAATCTACACGTTTGGATAGAAATATCCCTAGAGTGGAGAAGAGAAAGTGACTAAACTATTGCTGCTGGAGAGAATAGAAAAAATGAAAAAAACCCAAGGTCTGTGATCAAGATAATGGACACTGCCAGACTGGGTAGGTGGGAACAGAAACTGGCACAAAATTTTGGAAGGCTGTTTGTCAGTATGGACCGACAATTCTCCTTCAGGAAATTTATCATAGGGGAGGAGTGAAAGATGCTCAGCTGCTAAGATGTTCTTTCAGTATTGTTTATAATAGAGAAATTGCTCAACAATGCAGGATTGGTTGAATAAACGATGGTGTGACCATATCATGAGTCACTATGCCAGACATTTTTTAAAAAATGATGCAAGGCTGGGTGAGGTGGCTCATGCCTGTAATCCTAGCACTTTGGGAGGCCGAGGTGGGAGGAATGCTTGAGGCTAGAAGTTCAAGACCAACCTGAGCAAGAGAAAGACCCCATCTCTACAAAAAATAGAAGAATTGGCTGGCTGTGGTGGTGAGCGCTTGTAGTCCCAGCTACCTGGGAGGCTGAGGCAGGAGGATTGCTTGAGCCCAGGAGTTTGAGGTTGCAGTGAGCTACGCTGATGCCACAGGACTTTAGCCCGGGCAACAAAACGAGACCCTGTCTGAAAAAACAAACTAAACAAAAATAATGCCGGCGCTTGCTTTGGCACCACATATACTAAAACTGGAACGATACAGAGAAGATTAGCATCGCACCATGCATCCTTCTGGATGACATGCAAATTTATGGTGTTCCACATTTTTTTTTAAATGATGCTGTAGAAGATTTAAAGATGTGAGATGATGTTAATACATACTCACAAGTGAAAAGAGCGGATTGTAAGATATCATGGGAGTAGGACTCTGTTTTGTTTTAAAAAATATTAAAATAATACATAAAAAAAAAAGAAGGCCTGGAAGGACAAATACTAAGATGCTACCAACAGTTACCTCTGGCTGATGGAATTGTGGGTGGTTTTAGTTTTTTCCTTTTGGCTTATCAAGTATTTTCCATATTTAATAATTAATGTGACATATTACCTTTTCAAATGAAAATTATCTACACAAATAATTAAGAAGAAGTGAGCACTTGGAGATATCTAATTTGTGCCTGGATCTGTCCATATGTTATCTCATTTACTCTTTTAAAAAGCTGTGTAAGTTTGGGGTTTTTGTGCCCATTTACTTATGGGGAAACTGACACAGAGACTTTTAAGTATCTTGCCCAAGGTCACATAGTTAATAAGTGCTGGAGCCATGATTTCAAGCCAAGTTCATCTAATCACCCTTTTTTTTACTATACCACTTGCCTTCCTCTAAAGAATTCCCAGGTCCCTTTGCGGTCTATGTTCTGAGCAACCTCTTGCTTATATAGTATCCTTGACTTGCCTCGTCCGTCAGGAGAGAGAACAGTGCTGCCGTAGCAGTATCTTGATGCCGCTGGACTCAAGGAACTGCCTTATAAACTAACACATTCATTTCCTGTTTCATTATTCCCACTCTTGCTGATTAATTAGAATAAACTGTTCCCTTAGGACTTGCTTAGGGTGGCGGGAGCTGGTGCTTTAACATAGGATCAGACCCAGGGCCGTGCTGGTGGGCTCCAGCTAGCCTGGCTGCTTCCCTGCCCAGCCTCCTTCTCTCGGCTCCCAGTGGGTTACTTGAAATCTTCTGTAAATACCAGCAGCTGGTGATGCCCCAGCATATGTTAACCCAGGGCATTAGGATAAATGTTCAGTTTCCATTGTTCAAGTTGACCAAGGGGAGGGACTGGATGCCGTACCCATACCATGTCGCATGGTGCTTAGCCTAAAGAAAAACTAATGCGTAGCCACAGGAAATCAGCCAGGTAACTCTCCCTGTCCCTGCCTGTGGGGAAACCTGTAGGAAATTGCTTCTGTCATGCTCACAGGTACCCTTTGTTTGTTAGAATATATATGTGTGTATATATGAACAATATATTATATACACATATGTAATGCATATATGCATATATAATACATGTATATTTTATGTGTATTTATACACATATATATATCCTCTGCACTTTGGGTTGCATTGCTGGCTCCAGCACTTAATGGCTGAGTGATTTGGGAAAGTGGTTTAAACTCCCCAGGCTTCAGTTTCCTACTCTATAAAGCAGGAAAGGGTACAATGCCTCGCTTGCTGTGTGGTTGTAAGGATCAAATTAAAGTGGGATACAACTCACATTTATTATTAATCAAAGCAGGCTGCCAGCAGCTGCCCTTTCTTTCCCCGTAGGTCAAAAGTTTCCCAAGTGGTCAGAGACCTGAACAAGCTGTTAGTCTTTTCTGAAGACCAGCACTATGTCCTGTTATCTGAACCCACTAAAGGGAAGGGGATGGAAGCAAACAACTATTGAGAGCCTGCTCGGGGTCAAATGCTCTGCTCTTTTTGATATTCATTCATTCATCCATCGAATGTCTGCTGTGAGCTAGGCTTGTACTGGATGCCAGAGAGAATAAACAGGTAAACAAGGATGTCAGGGGAGGAGCTTGTTACTTAATTCACAACAATCCTTAAGCATAGGATTTCTTTTTTAAGTTTTAAAATTATCATATAGTAAAATTAACTTTTCTCCTCCTGGTGTACAGTTCTATGCATTTTAACACATGTATAGATTCATGTAAATCGCACTCCAATCATGATACAGAACAAAGTGTGGGAATTTTAATTTCCAATTGACTGTTGAGGAAACTGAGGTCCAGAGAGGTTGAGTGATGCCCCAAGGCCGAGCAGCCCCACGTTAACACAGATGACGGAAGGGAATGTGGGCTTTGCCGTGGAGTCAGTGGGAGGGGCTAGGGGAAAGCTCTGTGGCCCAGCACTGGTCCTGGAAGGGGAACTCCCCTCTTCCTGTGGATTGCAAACTTCTCGGTGTCGGTGAAATCCACTCTGTAGACTTTGAGAAACCCTTTGGGAATTTAGAATTTAGCTGGGTCCAACAGCCTACTCTCTCTGCTTACCAGCCCAGTCTCAAGATGTAGGGCTTGTCTGAAATAGCTGATTTTAATGAAGTATTTTGATTCAGTCTCTTTAAAAAAAAATGAATACAATGTAATCTTTTGCCAATAGCTCTTGGTCATTTTTGTGACAGTCAATTGATGTATCCAAAATGAAACAAGATCGTTATTTCTGACTCGACTCTTGGGGAAGGTGTTCTTCTTGCCTTTATCACAAGCCTGCTTTTAACCTAGTAAGTTTGACGTGCTCTATACTGGAAAATAAACATTTCAGTGGTATGGAAATTATAAACTGAAAGTCAATAAATTTGAGGAAAAGGTCAAGAGCCTCTTCTAAGTAGCATCGCACACTGGCAACATCCAGTACTCTATTAATATCACACCACTCAAGTCACTTACTGTGGTTGCTGAAAGCACTTTGGAAATTTTTTAACCCAGTGTTTTTATTTTAGTTATAACTAATACATACATGTGATAAAAATGCCATTAGGTGACGAATAGTCACCCTCTCACCCCCAGACCCTGGTGCCCTGGTCCCCTTCTCTAGAGGTGAACACTGTGACCAGTTTCCTGTGTATCCTTGTGCAAGGTCATTGAACAGTTAGAAGACATATTATTTATTGTTTATAGAATGTGTACTTATGTACTGCCTTAAAGAAATATGTCATTCCATTTCTCCTCTTTTCACCCAATTAATTCAACTGAGGACCAGCACCAGGGATATAAGGACCAATAGGCAGTCGTGACTTTCAAGGAGCTAATAGTTGAGCACAGGAGAGCATGCGTGAAAACAGAACTGAACACAGAGTGCTCTGATTGGTGGCCAAAATGTCCCTTGGTGCCACCCAACTCGTCCTGACCCATCCATCCCTGGCACCATCTTGTGGCAGTGTGGCTGGTTTTCCAAATGTAGCTGCAGGGCTGGTCCAAGACCTCCGAGGCATGGCTAAGCTTGCCTTCCTGGAGGAAAGGGAAATTCTTCTCCTCAGAGTCCCCAACAGGACTCCAGAGGCCCACCCCAGAGCTGGTGACCCTCAGCTTGGAGTAGACCCTTTGCAAGTTCCTTCCAAAGTACTCGGAATACCCACCCTGGCATCGCTGGACTGGAAGGGACTTTAGAGGATGAGCCACGCCCTCTCCAGACTCCCACACATCCTGACCCCATCATAGGGACTTCTGGCCTTGGTGGGGAAACAGAAGTGACCAGGTACTCCCTTCCTGGGGCAGCTCCCTCAGTGGTCACACAACACAAATGGTTAGAAATATCTTCCACATGTGTGCCAACATATGTGGGCCTGTGACATCTCTCCACTGCAGGATTATCCAGCAGGTAGATCCACAGGGCTTGTGGCATCAGCAAGGTGGAGGCCCCTGGAAACATGAAAAAAAAGACATTGATAATTGATAATAACCCCTCACCCCCCCCAAAAAAAAGGCACTGAAGTGGTCATCATGGGGAACATTACTGAACTTCTTTAGACTTCCTTATACTGAACATCTTACATGATTTTAGGATTTAGATGGTTTTATTTTGTATTACCTGTGGGAGTAGGGGTAGGACAAGAAATACCTGTGCCATAATCTTTAGAAGTTTATGACATCTAAAGATCTTAATCTGGACTGATGGGCCAGCATTTGCTCTCTGCATTTACCCAGAGAAAGTCTCCTCTTCCAGACAGCCCCTAAATACCTGATGACTCCCTCGGCTCACAGACTCCACTTTCATTGCAGTTCTCGGCCTCCAGGAAGCCCTTTCTGAGCAAATGGGGTTTCCCCCAAAGACACACAACCCCCTCTGCATTTGTCTTTCCACCCAGTGTCCTGACCCGTGTGCTTGGGACAACAACATCCAGTGAGTAGGCACCTCTGAGGAGCCCACAGGATCAGTGACTCCTTCCTTTGCTTCACGGTGAGGCTCAAACACCCACCCACCTGTCCCCGTCAGCCTTACATCACCAGTCTAGAGGGATGGAGATCACCCTTCTGCCTCCTTCGGCAGCCCCAGGACACCCAGGGGCTCCCACCGGGCTCTCTGTGGCAGGGCTGTGGAATGCTGCCAGAGTTGAGAGTTGGTGCCTCTCTGCCTCGTAGGACGAGGGTATGGGAAGGGGTGACTAAGCCTCCCTAGCAGTCCAAGGGTCATAGACATTGTGGCACTTATTACTAAACAGGGCATGGCAGAGTGAGGGCCCTGGAGAACAGGGGACCCTGAATGGAACAGGAAGTGGTCACTGTGATTCAACCACAGAGCCTTTTCCTGAGTGTCATCTGTGAAGTGACACAGCCTTTGGGGAAAGTCACTGTGCCGAGGTGGGGGCGTGGGTGGGTGGGGGGATGCTCAAGTTATGGGCTGAGGCTGCCACAGAAACTGGGCAGTGACACCAGGAAGGAGAGTAGCCTCCTGCAGCACTGATGTCTCCAGGGAACTGGGGCCAGCCCTGGCCTCAGTCACGAAGAAAATGCTTCCCCATAGAAAGGGACACCCCCGGGAGGTAGCGGATCTCTGCCTTCCTGCAGTCCGAGACCCTCCTTCCCAGATCTACCACTGGGACAGGTTACTTTACTTCTCGGAGCCTCTGTTTCCTTGTGCCTCTGATGAGAATACTACTGGAGCCCACTAATAGTGTTATTGTGAAAGTTAAATGAGACGTACTATGCACATCACTTAGAAGAGAGACCAGTGTAAGGTAGGGGCAATAAACAATGGCTGTTATTATTCTATGTTTATTATAATCAGAGACTCTCAGAGGTGTAAACCTTAGCCTAAATCATCCATTTTAAAAAAAGAAATCTGAGGCGGCAGGTGGGGCATGATGTCTCCAAGGTCTCACATAGCTCGCCAGAGGCACAGCTGTGCCTAGAACCAGGGTCTCCTTCCTCTCGCCCCTTTCTCTCTTTCTTTCCCTGTTCCCCTCCTCCTCCTTCTTCAGCATCGACCATTCACTGGGTCCTTGTCCCTTGTCCTTGGGCCAACCATTTTATGTGTGTGACATCAGTTCCTTCTCATACCAGGTAGGCAAAATTGCTCCGTCTTTCAGAAGCCATGTCATTCACAATGCTTCCATTCATCTTGTCATCAATATCCTTTAAAGCCCTATCCCCACCTCCTCTCCCCTCCTCCAGGAAGGCCTCCTGGATTAAACCTCTCTCAGAACTATAATCTCTCCCTGCTATCACACCTTCTCAGCCTTGACCCATAGCCTGATCTAGCAGGTACTTCCACAACCATCAACAACCAACACAAACATATATGGAAGAGGACAGTGTCCTTCAAACACGTGGAAGGGTCTTTCAAATCATAACTCTTTTTAAAAAGTTATAAAAAGTGCTTTTGGAATAAACATACAGAAATAACAGCAATCTTTTTCTTTTTTTTTTTTTAGTATTTATTTTCTGCCAGACTCTCTGATAAATAATTTACAAGGAATATATTTTCTTTTTCTTTCTTTCTTTTTTTTTTTTTTTTCCTGAAGCAAGGTCTCACTCTGTCACCTGGGCTAGAGTGTGGTGGCATCATCACAGCAGACTGAAACCTCAAACTCCTGGGCTCCAGTGATCCTCCTGCCTCAGCCTCCTGAGTAGCTGGGACTATAGGCACGCACGACTATGCTCGGCTAATTTGGTTTTATTTTTTGTAGAAACAAGGTCTCGCCATGTAGCTCAGGCTGGTCTCAAACTCCTGGCCTCAAGTGATCCTCTGGTCTCCGCCTCCCAAAATGCTGGGATTACAGGGTGAGCCACTGCGCCCAGCCTGGAATATCTTTAAATATGCATCTTACAGTATTCTCAGCCAGTGGAGACCACTCCTCAGCAGCTTATGTCCCCCCGAGGCAGTAGCTGCTTGGGGCAGCTTCTAGCCCTGAGGAAGGGCTCAGACACAGGTGAGGCTCCAGAGCACTAGGTTGGGGGACAAGGAATGGAGGAGAGCAAATGCCCCAGGGACATGGAGGGAAAATCAGCCAAACATGTTTACTGTGGTTTTATACATATTTCTGAGGGGGGACCTGCCCCTCTGGTTTGCCTCTGATTCCCCAGTTTCAGTGTCACCCTGAGGGTAGTTAGCCATGTGGCAAGGCCAAAGCCCTTAGGGGACGTTCTCAGCCACGTGGCCTCTGCACCTGGTCACTCTCCACTTCCTCCCTAGGCTCCTTCTCTGTCTCTACACCCAGGAACTCCCCACTGAGCCGGCTGCGCCCCACAGCTGGGCTTGCACACTTCCTTCCCTGCTTCGAAGGCCTCCTCTCACCCCTGCCTACTGCCTGAGGATGACCACAGAGAATTATAAATATCCCTCGTGGTCCCTCTCCCCAGACTAAACTGGGCTTCTCAAAACAGGGATTGGGATTTAGTCTTCATAAAACTTTACTTACTACAACAGTCTGCAGGCCTGTGGGCCATTGTTTCCCAATATGATTTTTTAAAAAATATATTGCATTACAATATTACCTATTTTGACTACTGAGTGTTCTGGCATTTTCCACCTAAGGGGGCTTTGTACCCAAAGCAAGTACCTCACTCTCCTCACCTTACTGTTTACATTTCCAGAGTCCAGAATACTACCTGGAGGTAAGTCAGCTCAGTTCTTGTAGTTGGATGAATGAATGAATGAATGAAGTGGAAAGGACATCAGACTGGGAATTGAGAGCTCTGAGGTCCAGGCTCTGCCACTAATTCTTTTTTCTTTCTTGTTTTTGTTTATTTCAGAATATTAAGAGAGGAAAAATGTTTTAGGTTATGCAAATCATTTTTGTAATGTTTGAGTCCTATCTATAGGTGTGCCTGTCACCCAAATAGTGTTCATAGTACCCATTAGGTTGGTTTCTTCCCCTTCCCTCTTCCCCCCTCCCCCCTGGTTTCTTTCCACTGAGTTTTACTTCCCTCTGTGCACTTAAGTGCTCATCGGTTAGTTCCAATTTAATAGTGAGTACATGTGGTGTTTGTTTTTCCAGTCTTTAGATACTTCACATAGGACAATGGTCTCCAGTCCCATCCAAATTGTTGCAAAAGGCCTTAATTCATCCTTCTTCATGGCTGAGTAGTATTCCATGGTGTACATATACCACGTTTTATTAATCCATTCATGAATTGATGGGCACGTGGGGTGATTCCAACATCTTTGCAATTGTGAATTGTGCTGCAATAAACATTTGAGTGCAGGTGTCTCTTTGGTAAAATGACTTCTTTTCCTTTGGGTAGATAACCAATAGTGGAATTGCTGGGTCAAATAGTAGGTCTACTCTTAGTTCTTTGAGGAATCTCCATACTGTTTTCCATAGAGGTTGTACTAATTTGCAGTCCCACTAACAGCATGTAAGCGTTCCTTTCTCTCTGCATCCACACCAGCATCTATTGTTTTTGGACTTTTTAATAAAAGCCCCTCTAACTGGGATAAGGTGATATCTCACTGTGGCTTTAATTTGCATTTCCCTGATGATTAGTGATGTGGAGCATTTTTTCATATGTTTCTTGGCCATTTGTCTTTCTTCTTTTGAGAAGCACCTCTTTTGCTCACTTTATAAATAGGGTTGTTTGTTTTTTTCTGGCTGATTTGCTTGAGTTCTTTGTAAATTCTGGTTATTAGCCCTTTATCAGATGTGTAGCTTGTGAATATTTTTTCCCATTCTGTAGGTTGTCTATTTGCCCTTCTGATTGTTTCCTTAGCTGTGCAGAAGTTTTTTAGTTTAATCAAATCCCATTTATTAATTTCTGTTGTTG
>CM052446.1:46465399-46485461 GCA_028533085.1 Varecia variegata | reverse complement strand
TAAATAGGGTTGTTTGTTTTTTTCTGGCTGATTTGCTTGAGTTCTTTGTAAATTCTGGTTATTAGCCCTTTATCAGATGTGTAGCTTGTGAATATTTTTTCCCATTCTGTAGGTTGTCTATTTGCCCTTCTGATTGTTTCCTTAGCTGTGCAGAAGTTTTTTAGTTTAATCAAATCCCATTTATTAATTTCTGTTGTTGCCATGATTCTGCCACTAATTCTGTGATCCAGGCATATCCCTTACCTACTACAGGCCTCCATTTTCTCATCTGTAAAATGGACAGGCCCTATTAGATGATCTGGCAGGGTTTTCTGCAAATGCTCAACAAACATTCATAAAGTTATGGATCAAACACAGAAAGATGGACATGACCTTGTTCCTTGTCCTGGAGGTATTCACAGTTAGGTGAATTTAGTAAATCTCTGAGCCTTGGGTTTTTGCTCTGTAAAATGGGGTGCTGTTTGCCTCTGGCTGTTATGAAGCTTAGGAGAGAAGGCAAGCGTTTTGCATTGTATTACTCCAAGCTCTGTCAAAACTTGAGCCGAGAACTTGCTTGCATACTTTTTATAAACCAGTTGACAAAAATACTAATGCCACACCCTTATGCTGGGCTGTGGGGAGCAGCTGAGCGCCATGATTTCAACCCTACCTGGGCCCTTACTGTGTGTACTTGGACAAGTTACTTAACCTCTCTGATCCTCCATTTCCTGCTGTACTGAAGGGAATGACAGCTAACAGTTCCCCCACCCAACAGCATTGTTTCCCAGCATTGTTTCCCAGGTGACCAGAGATTGCAGTGCAAGTTCCTTGAAAGCAGAAAACTGCCATACTGTGGAAGCCATAGGAGGGCTCCTGCCACCTTGAGCTTTTATGTGTCCTGTTTCCCTCCCTCCATTATGGCCCCTCTCAGAGAAGGAACAGAAACTACTTCTTACTAATGTGGAAAGTGATCCCTGCTAGGGGAAGCTTAACTTTTACCTGGCATCAAAAACGTAAAATAAAGAAAGTGAGGGAGAATTTCAGGTGTTGGGCAGAACTTGGGGGTTAGAGAGCCTTTCTGAGCCATCGAAACCACCTCCAATAAACAATGTCATGGACAGTGCTTTCCAAAGCTCCAGCCGCTCTCCTCATTGGTTATTTCTTATAGAAACTTGGGGCAGAGCAATTCATTTCTCCCTGGGGCTCCATGAACTGAGCATCTTTCCAGCCCCCTGCACCTTTCAGGTTCTAATGGCGCTTTGGAAGGGGAGGCGTGGGTGGGAGGGGAAAGGACGATTTCATGTCCATTTTTCCCCCTCTGATGTCCTTTCTGCCCTGAGCAGTTCACTTCCATACCCATCGCCCTGGCAGAGCCTGGTCACCCAGTGTGGGACTCCGGGCATGTCCAGGGTGGAGTCAGGACCAGTGAGTGTCCCGGCCCAGGAGCCTGAGGGGGAAAGGTGCACACTCCGCCCTGCTGGTGCATCCTGCCGGCCTGGGTGCCTGTTGCACAATCACTGCCTGGAGAATGCAACCAGGTTAGTTCCCACAGGGCTCCCTGCTCAGGGTGGGACCCCCTCCTTGGTGGGGCGATCGGAATCACACTCTGCAAAATATTAATTATTGTTGTTTCCAAAGCTCCACCAGCGGCTGGGTGCCAGGCCCTGCCCAGGAAGTTCAAATAATCAACATCACTGACATTTTAGTCACCCCCAGTGGGGAGCTGGGTCACTTGATACCCCCGTGGTGGGGAAGCCGCCCTAGGCTGGAGCCACTTCCTGGAACCCAGCCTGGGAATTGCAAGAACAGGGAGGCCGGAGGGGGCTGGGGTGGGGGCGGGGGTGGAGGTGGGGTTGGGGGAAGGCAGTAGAGGAGGAGAATATGGAACTGTTGAGGAAGAAAGAAAGAAGAAAAACTTACTATTTAGGTGCCTTTATCCATCTCTCTTTAATCCTGAAAGATAGACATGACTTCATTTTACAGAAGAGGTTGAGAAAGGCAAGGAAATTGCCCCAAGTCCCAGGCTGGCAAGAGGCAGAGATGGGGCACTTTTCATGACACTAATGGCAGGTAATTTCATAGGCAGGATAAACCACCCCAGTCTAATCAGTGGTTGAGCAAATTGGGAACGTGAGAAAGCAGTGGGCAGAGGACTGGTGTCAAGGTGACAGTGGGACTGTGGGAGTCTCATGCTCTTGGTGGCAGTGAAAATGCCCCTCAAAACAAGAGGAGATGATCCACATCCAGCTGGGTCCTACCCCCAACCTGTATCAGAATTGTGAGAATTTTAAGAAATGGCCTCCCAAGAGCCCTTTGGAACAAACTGCGTAATTGAGGCCAATTAAGCATTAATCAGTATTCCAAAGAAGTATTCCAGAATCAGAAAAGTTTTTTGAAAAAAACGCTCATAATTTATAAATGCATACCAGTACCTCCCCTCACAAAAAACAAAACAGAACAACAAAAACAGTGGAAAACACTATCCATGCCATGGGATATTTTGCAGCTCTTAAGAATGATAATTATGAAGAGCCTTTAATAACATAAGGAAATGCACATGCTACAAGGTGGGGTACACAACTGTACACACACAGAGAATGATCACAGCTGTTTGAAAGGGAAAAAAGGAAGAAAGAATGAAAGAACCAACACCAGTACATAGAAAACAGACCAGCAGGAAACATCAAAATGTTGAGGTTTTCTGGGGGTAGTAGGTGATTTCTTTTCTTCTTTCAATTTTTCTGTATTTTTCAATTTTTCTGTCTATGACATGTTATTACTTTTATAGCGAAAACTATATTTTATTTTGAAAGAGAGGAAGTGGATTTTAATGGTAATAATAATAACAATGGTAGCAGTAAATTAACATTTACTGAGCATTTACCGGGTGTCTGACACTGTGCTAAGCACTTTGTTGTTTTTTTTTTTTAAACTCTCATAGCAATCCTGTGAAGTGGATGTTATTGTTGTCTCTATTTTCCCCCAAGGCTCTGGGAGGTTAGGCCATGTCCTGGACATTGAGTTTTTGTCTGTGCAGGATCCAAAGCCAGCCCCCATCTAGCAGGCAGGACGTCCCCTGAGTGTTGGCTTGGATGCGGGGAACACCCTCCCTCCTACCACCGAGGTCCAAGGGCACATCCTCCCCACTCCTGGCAGTGGGTGTGGTGACATGACCAAGGCACAGCCAGTCCGATGTGCCTGCCTGAGGCCTGGGCTTCTGGACTGCTGGGTGCTGTTGGGTTGGAACTACATTTGCTGTGACATCTGGCTACTGTGGCAGCCATGTCCCGACTAGACTCTTCCAGCTCCAGTGATGGTTTTTTGCCTCCTGCTGCTCTGGTCTGCCTTGATTTCTGCCTCTTTCTCAAGATTGTCCTCTCTTGAACCCCTGACAATTCCATTGCAGTGGACCCTTCTTTGTTTAAGATAGTCAGGGTCCACTTCTGTGGCTTGTTACTAAGACCCCCGACAGTTACCAGTGACGGCCCGGCAGTCTCAGAGCAAGTCTCAGAAGCAGGACTACGATCCAGGTCTGCCCATCCCAAGCCCAAGCATTTAACCAATCCTCTTGCGCTGCCCACACTTCCTCAAAAGTATGATAAACATTTCCTGAACTTCTAGAAAACAAACCAGAAATATCTTCTTGAAGATTTTCTCAGAAATTGGTGGCCCACCACCCAGCCTATTGCCGTGGGAACCTGGAAAGCCATTTTGTGAAGGGCAGGAAGCTGGGGACAAACTCAAGTCAGGGAGGTTCTAATCCAGGCCTCCAGTGACCCGGACACAGACGAGATCCAGGTTGAGAGAGGATGCAGAGGTGTTTGGCCTCCCTGGCACTTCCTGACGGGTGCCAGGGGACTGACTCAGCATAGGGTCTCCCCCTCCAGGAAGCCTTCCTTGACCTTTGGAGTCCGGGAGAGGAACCCCAGTTGGACCCCCATGGCACCTTCCATGTCCCTCTGGGTGGTGAGAGCTTGTTTACATACATGTCCACCCTCATGTGACTGTGAACTTCAAGACGACAAGGACTGTGTCTTTTCTACCCTGAATAACTGATGCCTGGCACATAAATGTTATCAGAGTGAATGAGCGAAGGAACGAATGAAGAGATCTCCTCATCCCCATGCCAAGCAGAGTACACCATAAACCCTGGGATTTTTTTCCAAGGCATCTTGGTAAAATAGAACAACCATGGGCTTTGGAGTTGGCAAACCTTGCTTCAAACTCTAGCTCTCTTACCTACAAGTAATTTCCTCCTTAACTTCTCTGAACCTCAGTCTTTTCATCTGGAGAATGGGGATAGTGCCTAACTCTAATACCATGCAATTGGGAAGACATGAAAAATGGTTGGCACACAGTAGGCCCTCAGCATATCCTAGCTTGCTTCTTCTTCCTAACACTTCATTCTGACTCACTTCCTTCTTCCTACCCCTCACCTGAGTAAATGTCCAACAATAGGGAAAAGGTTAAATAAACTATGGTGTATCAGTGAGATAAGCTGTTAGGCAGCCAATAGAAATAGTTTAACCAATACTTTTTAATGTTGTAGGAAATGCTCATGTATTCATGTGAAGAAAAGACTAAGTTATTCATACAGTATGACCTCAGCCATGTAAAGTGAGGGTGCATATACATGCTTGCGTATACATGCTTGCACACACAATAGACAATTTCTAGAAGGATACACAAGAAACTCTTCACAGTGGTCTCCTCCTGGGTGGGAGTAGAAATTTGATGGTGGACTTTGACTTTTCACTTTACAACCTTCTGTTGTATTTGAGTATATTTTATATGTATATAATTGTGTTTTTGCCATGAGCATATATTAATATTTAAATGAAGACCAAAAACCAGGAAAGTAGAAAGGAAATATAATAAGATTTTGGCAATGGTTATTTTGGGAGTAGTGGAATTACAGGATTACTAAATTGCTTCTCATTATGTTTTTCTATGCTTTCTAAGTTTTCTATGGTGAGTTTATGGTTCTATAATCAGAATTAAAGGCAAAAATCACTTCAACTAGCTCCCCTGGGGTGGTGCCACTGGGAGGGGAGAAGCAGGTGACTCTGTCCAAAGGGTGAAGGGAGCACGGGATGGAACCGGGCAGAGGCAGTTGTATTTTTGGAGCATGTGGTTCCTGCTGAGTCAACTCACTTGTTGTTTGGCTCCAGCCTGCCGGTGGAGGTAGGAAATGCTCCCACTCCCGCCTGGTTCATTCTTAGTCACGCTCCGGGAGAGTAGGGTAGAGTGTAGGGGCAGTAGGCTAGTTGGGAGGAGACTCCAGCAGCCACTGGAGCCTTCTAGGCAGAGAGGAGAAGTCTAGGACCCAGGCATCCTGGCCACCTGGCATCGGCACCTTGGCGCTGGCAGCAGCTTGGTGTGAGCAGGAAAGGTTGGGGGAGGGATACTGGGAAAATGCCCTTTGGCCTTTGGCAGGCACCACTGCCTCCTCCCGTGGAAGCTGTTGTGAAAATTAATTACCGTTTGTCCAGGGCTTTGAGATTCTCCAGATGAAAGACCCGGCAGAAGGAGAGTCATGATGAATAGGTGTTTACGGTATTGACTTTCATCCCAAACACCTGTCATGACAATCACGTGTCCCTCCCCGACCCTCCCACAGCCTGGACATCCTGGCCTCAAAGAACCAGAAGTTGAGCATCAATATTGACTCGGTTCTGAAGAGGGAGGAAGGAAGGGCAGGGGGCAGGTGATCCCCCATCATCCTGCATTTCAGATGGGTAAACTGAGGCACTCATTTCCCCCAAGAGGTTAAAAGGAGGAGATTGTGAGGAAGCCTAGGATACTGAAGAAGGAAGCCTTGGAGAGAAGGGTTGTGAGTTACTCTGGGCCAGGCCCTGCTTGTACCACCATCCCAGAGCCCAGGACTCTGCCCCGCTTTTGGATGGAGGAACGGGAGGAATTCTAGAACTCTCTGGCTCAGGCCATTGCTCTGCCTGCCAGTACCTGGCAGATTTATCCCTACGTGCTCAAGCAGATGGAGGTCATTCCAAGTTCTAATTCCTCTGGCAAACTGAATTGTTCTTTATTAATTGCTCCTGAACACTTTTGACCACAGCTGAATTCTGTCATCTCCTAGCTCCTGGATTTGGGTGGGAAAGTCTTGTTTTCTAAGTTCTTCTCATTTTATCTTTCCTTCTTCATTTCATGCAAGAAGATAGTTGATTAGCCACTTTGTGTGATTCTGGGCAGGTATACAGCGCAAAACCGATGGAGAGAGGATCTTGAAGGGGCCAGTGTTCCCTTCCAGGAGGTTGCTTTCTTACTGGAGAGTCGGGCCCCTGCTTATAAGACGTTTAAGCAATCTAAGAGGGCAGGCAGGCAGAGAAGAGGCCTGAGCCCTGAGAAGAGCAGGATAGTTGTGGACCGGAGACCTCAGGACATTTTTCTAGGACCCAGGTATGGAGGCACAAAGGGATGCAGCCTAGGTGAAGACAGTGACGAGCCCATCACAGCCAGAAGTGAAGGTTCACCTGAGGTTGGGGCTGGCAGACAGGCACACTGGGCAGGAGCATGCAAGGCCTTGAATGCCAAGCTAAAGAATTGGGATTTTGTCCAGAGGTCAGTGGAAATTTCTGACCCAGAGAATGATATCATGTCGAGTTTGAGAGGAGGTTAAACTATTTCACCAGGAGGTAAATCTTAGCATCTCTGAATCAGCAGCTCTAACAAGGACTTCATCATCTTCCTCCTCAGTCCAGCCCCTGACTTCTATTTCAGCTAATGACACGTCAGCTCCAGTAGCCTCCCCCGGTGCTCTCTGACACACTACCCAGTTTTATTTTTTTCACAGCACTTGTCACCTCCGGAAATGATCTTACGGACTTGTTTACTTGCCTTTTCTCCCTCGCGCCATAAAATGTAAGCAAAACGGGGTAGATGGGGGTTTGTTACCTGTTTGGTTCACTGTTGTGTCTCTAGCACCTATGACAGTACCAGGCCGGTGGCAGATGCTCAATGTGTATTTGTGGAATGAACGAATAGATGGATTGATGAATGGATTAATGTCACCACTATTTTCTCAGGTACCTGGGCCTTAAACCCCTTGGTGATGCTTGATTCATCCTTTCTCCTCCTCTGCAGCAGAATCTAGTCATTTCCGTGTCTCATCTATGGATATTATCTCTGCATCCCTCCCCCCCCCCAGCCCCTGCCTTTGTATTTCCACCTCTACCCTCTCAAACAACTCTAAGTTCCTTGGGGTACAGACTGCTCACCATCATCCCCCCATGGGGCTCAGCTCAGGGCCTTGGCAATGACAGTTCACACTGATCCAACTTTTACAGCTTTCCAAGTACTTTTCACATCATCCTGATATACCTACGGCAGATCCAGGACTCAGGCCTCAGTCCTCAACTCTAAACAACACATTTATTCCATTGCTGTTCTGATTAATGCATAATTTATGATGAATGAATGAATGAGTGAATGCTGGGAGTGCTCAAGGTTGATTGTAGAGGGAGGAACTGGGAGTGGGAAGACCAGTTGGGGAAAATGTTGGCTCATGTTGACACAAAAGGGCAGAAAAGAACAGGAAAGCGAGGGAATGGGGATAGAGGAAGTGCAGGGTAGCAGAAAGCTGGGGCTGGAGAGGGCTGACTCCCTAGAGATTAAATTGCTCTCTTTCCCCCATTATCTTGGTTCTTGTTTTTCTTTCTTTTTTTTTGAGACAGGGTCTTGCCCTGTTGCCCAGGCTAGAGTGCAGTGGTGTCATCATAGCTCACTGCAACCTCAATCTCCTGGGCTCAAGCAATCCCCCTGCCTCAGCCTCCTGGATAGCTGGGACTATAGGAGCATGCCTCCACACCCAACTAATATTCTATTTTTTGTAGAGATGGGGTCTCGTTCTTGCTCAGGCTGGTCTCGATCTCTTGGTCTCAAGCTATCCTTCTGCCTTGGCCTCCAAAATGCTAGGATACAGGCCTGAGCCACCTCACCCAGCCCATTATTTTGTTCTTTGTGATAGAAAGACACATAGCCAACCGAGGAAAAGACACCAGAGACAAAGTTAAGGGGCAGGGAGATTCTGAATCCAACAGAGACGTTATTTACTAGTTTGTGAGCTTATTGTTTATAAGCAGTAAGTACTAAAAATATAAGCAATTTCACAGGGCAAAAATTACCAAGGACAAACATGCATAAAGAAAAAATAAAATGAAAATCATCAGTTGTTTCATCATCCAGAAAAACTCATTCTAATATTTACATGTATATCCTTTCAGACTATATAAATAAAATCATAAATATAAATATAAACACTTACATTTTATATACTTACATAAATATTGTTATGTATATGCATACACACATTTGTCATTGTTAATAAGATGGGATACATATGGTTTTGTAACTTGCTTTTTGTTCCCTTAATAACATGTAGTGAACACAAAGGAGATTTTATAAGCCCAAAGGGCAGTTGGAAAAGATAACCTTTGGGATAAACAGGAAGCCAGAGAAGATATATGAGCATAAAGTAAGCAGTTAAGGTCCGTGGTTTTGATAAATATTATTAAAGTAAATAAATCTTAGATGTCCTGCCAGGTGAGGTAATTATTAGCTCCCTATCAGCAGGGCCACTAATTCATAGACTCATAGGATGTTGGTACTTGAAGGTGCCTTTGAGGTTATCTAATTCAATCTCCTTCCCTTCACTATTGAGAATCTACAAGCCCAGAGACATTAAATAATGTGCCTAAAGAGATGTGATTGGTAAACCACAGAGCTGGGATGAGAACTGACTCCTCGTCCAGTGCTCTTGCCACTCAACCACACTGATCAACAGTGTATGTGCACTTCAACCATATGACCTGACGTGCAGAATGGAAGAGAGAGAGATAAGGCCCTAAACCCAGTGGTTCCCCATGTGTATAACATCAGTAGAAGGGTGCACGTTAAGAGGACAGCAAAATGTCCCTGGGCAGG
Organism: Varecia variegata; assembly: GCA_028533085.1. Taxonomy (NCBI): domain Eukaryota; kingdom Metazoa; phylum Chordata; class Mammalia; order Primates; family Lemuridae; genus Varecia; species Varecia variegata. Next base: position 46,476,542 of record CM052446.1, on the reverse strand, counting down.
CCATTGTTGAGACAGTAGAGCTCAGTAGTCAGGAGTAGTTGGCCCTGATGTCAGACCATGACAAGTTCCCTTATTGATCTTGCTGTCTGACTTTGGGCAATTTACTTAAAACTTTCTTGTCTCTATTTTCTCACCTGTAAAAAGGGATAATAGTGGTCACTACCTCATCAGGTTGCAGTGAGAATTAAGACAAAATGCACATAAAGGGCTTAGCAAGGTGTTTGGCATATAGAAAGAGCTCAATAAATGTGAGCCATCATGATTATTAATGCTCTGGCATAAAGACCAATGTCTTTGTAAACTTTAAGAAGAGCTTAAGGTCACAGCTGTCCTGGCTTCAGGCATCGGTAAGGAAAGAGAACTCAGAAGGAAGCCCAACTATGGAGCTATGTCAGCTCTGTCTACTATGTGGGCAGTAACTAAGAGAGATCATTACTCAAAGGACAGGTGGTCCAGAGTGGAGCTGTAGGTAGCTGGGGACTCAGGGACTATTCGATATTCTCCCTGGACATCACCCCAAAGATGCCACAGCAAGGCCATCCTCACATTCCCTGGGCCAGCCCTTATTATACAAATAGAGGGTCTAGAAAATTTTTTCCTCATTTTTCGATCTACTTAAAAGATAATCAACTGTTTAAAGCAAAGATAATAATAACTTATTATGGGGTTTATAACATATATCACAGTAAATTAATTACAATGGCACAAAGACTAGGAAGGGGGACATGTAATATACCATTATAAGTTCTTTCACTACATACATAGGAGGAGAATAGCATGATTTAAAGGTAGTGATAAGTTAAAGATGTATATTATAAATATTAACACAACCATTAACAACAAAAACAACAAAAGAGGAATAACCAATGAGACAACAGTGGAGAAAATATGGAATTTTTTTAAAATACTCAATGTATCGAAAAGAAGGCAGGTAAAGAGGAAAGAAGGTGCAAAGAACAGAGAAGACAAATGAAAAACAAATAGCAAAATGGTGGATTGAAGCTCAACAGAATCAATTCTTGTATTAAAGGTAATTTAAAAGACAGAGATAGAGTGGATAAGAAAAACAAGACCCTAATATATGCTGTATACAACAAAGCAACCCTAAGTATAAACATACACATAGGTTGAAAGTAAAATAAAAAGATACACCACATAAACAATAATCAAAAGAAATCTAGAGTAGCTATATTAGTATCAGGCAATATAGAAAACAGAACAAGGAGTATTACTGGGGACAAAGGCAGACATTTCATAATCATTAAGGAGTCAATGCATCAAGAGGACACAGCGATCCTAAACATTGCTGCACCCAATGACACTTCAGAATACATGAGGCAAAACCTGACAGAACTGAAAGGAGAGATAGGCAAATCCCAATTTTAGTTGAAGACACTCCTTTCTTGGTCATCAATAGAAAAGTAGACAGAAAATCAGTAAATGTGTAGAAGACTTGAACAACATTATCAATCAACTTAACCTAATTGAAACTTCATAACACTCCATCCGAAACCAGAAGATTACACATTTGTTTTCCATGTGCTCATGAAATACTTACCAAGATAGACCATATTTTGGGCCATGCAATAAGTCTCAGTAAATTTAAAGGGGTTGAAATCACACACACAGAGTATGTTCCCTAACCACCACGGAATTGAACTAGAAATCAATAACAAAATGATGTCTGGAAAATCCCCCAATATTTTGAAATTAATCAAGTAGATCAACAAAGAAATAACAAGTGAAATTAGAACATATTTTGAACTAAACGATGATGAAAACACAACATATAAAAATTTATGGGATGCTTAGAGGGAAAATTAGTAGCTTTAAATGCTTATATTAGAAAAGAAAAAAGTATAAAATCAATGATAGATTTCTACCTTAAGGAACTACAAAAAGAAGAACAAATTAAACCCAAAGTAAATAGGAAGAAGGAAAAATAAAGACAAGAGTGAGAATCGGCCGGGCGCGGTGGCTCACGCCTGTAATCTTGGCACTCTAGGAGGCCAAGGCGGGTGGATCACTCAAGGTCAGGAGTTCGAGACCAGCCTGAGCAAGAGCGAGACCCTGTCTCTACTAAAAATAGAAAGAAATTATATGGACAGCCAAAAATATATATAGAAAAATTAGCCGGGCATGGTGGCGAATGCCTGTAGTCCCAGCTACTCGGGAGGCTGAGGCAGTAGGATTGCTTGAGCCCAGGAGTTTGAGGTTGCTGTGAGCTAGGCTGATGCCAGGGCACTCTAGCCCAGGTGACAGAGTGAGACTCCGTCTCAAAAAAAAAAAAACAAAAAAAAAACTTATTACAAAACTACATCAATCGAGATAGCACGGTACTGGCATAAGGACAGACATACACAGACCAATGGAATAACTCTTAAAACTCATTACAGGTTAAACATCCCAAATCTGAATATCCGAAATCCAAAATGTTCCAATGAGCATTTCTTTTGAACCTCATGTTGATGCTCAAATGGTTTCGAATTTTGAAGCATTTTGGATTTGGGATGCTCTACCGGTCAGTACAGGCATACCTCAGAGATGTTGCAGTTTCTGCTCTAGATCACCACGATAAAGTGAGTGCCACAAATTTTTTAGTTTCCCAGTGCATATAAAAGTTATGTTTATACTGTACTGTAGTCTATTAAGTGTGCAATAGCATTATGTCTGAAAAAACAATGTGCATACCTTAATTAAAAAACACTTTATTGCTAAAAATGCTGATAAGCATCTGAGCCTTTAGTGAGTTGTAATCTGTGCTGTGGGAGGGTCTTACCTTGATGTTGATGGCTGCTAACTGCTCAGGGTGAAGCTTGCTGAGGGTTGGGGTGGCTGTGGCAATTTCTTAAAATAAGACAATGAAATTTACCACTTCGATTGACTCTTCCTTTCATGAAAGATTTCTCTGTAGCATCCCCTATACCCTAACACTAACCCTAACCCTAACTCTAACCCTAACTCTGTACAGTATAATGTAAATATTCCAAAATCTGAAAAAAATTTGAAATCCAAAGCATTTTGGGTCAGGGGTACTCAACCGGTAATAAGACAAACAGCTTATTTAAAGAAAATTTTCAACAGTTACCTTACTCAAGAAGTTGTATGAATGACCAATAAGCACATGAAATAATGCTCACATTATTAGTAATTACAGAAATCCAAACTTTAAAAATCCAGTGAGGTACCACTATCATGCTACTAGAGTAGCTAAACTCAAAAAAACTGATAATCCCAGTATGAGCGAGGATATGAAACAACTGGAACTCTCATTCATTATTTGTGGGGGTGCAAAATGGTACAACCACTTTGGAAAATAGTTTGGCAGTTTCTTATAAAATTAGACATATACTTACCATCTGACCAGAAATATGTCCATGAATGTCCATAGCAGATGTATCCAGAGTAGCCCAAATCTGGAAACCACCAAAATGGTCATCATCAAGTGAATGGATAAACAAATGTTGGCATATCCATACCACGAGACACTATTACAGCAATAAAAAGGAATGGATTATCAGTACCGATAACAACATGGGTGAATCTCAATGCATTATGCTAAGTGAAATACACCACACTCGAAAACTTACATACTATATGATGCCATTTATATAAAATTCTAGAAAAGGCACAGTTACAATGAATGAAAACATCAGTGATTGCCATAGGCTGGGGTGGGGGAAGGGAAATGAATGCAAAGGAGCATAAAGAAATTCTTAGGTTGAATAAAATAGTCTGTATCTTGATTGTGGCGGTGTTATATGACTGTACGACCCTTGATCTTCGCCAAAAAGCTGAGAATCAATTATATGAATGTTTGTATGTATTTGTCAAAACTCATTTAACTGTAAACTTAAAATGGGTGAATTTGTATTGTATGTACATTATACCTCAATAAAGCTGATTTTTAAAAATTGCAGGCATCATTAATTCCCATTGTGATAGTACTCACAATGGAATGGGAAGGTATAGGCACCAGAAGGGCACTTAATATGGAATCCTGAAATCCGAGAAGGCTTCCAGGAGTAAGAGACTTTGTGATTGAGGTCCCATGGAGGTCCCTAAATGAGCAGGGTAATGAAGGGAAGGGCTGAGGCAGAGGGAGGTGTGTGTGCAGAGGCCCTGAGGCTTGAATCCTCTCCACAACAGCCTTTTCAGAAGCAATCCCGCTTCTGCTAGCCCAACCCTCACCGCACTGCTGCAATTATCATAATCAATAATCACGACATGTGATTATTCACTGAGGACTTAACTGTGTCTTTGACCTCATCCTAGGCAATTATTCGTCATCACATTTATTCTTCAAAATTGTACCCACAGGGTAGATTCAATTAGTATATCTATTTGATGGATAAGAACTTTGTCACTTAGAGAGATGAAGTAATTTGTTCATGTCTACAGAACTAGTAAGTGACAGAGCAAGAACTCAAGCTCAGGGTTCCAGCCTCTGCGTTTCTAGACACTATATACAACTTTGGTTAGGCAATTCATTGAATCTTATTTACAGGCCAAACATCACTACCTCTTTCTTTCTTTCTTTCTTTCTTTCTTTCTTTCTTTCTTTCTTTCTTTCTTTCTTTCTTTCTTTCTTTCTTTCTTTCTTTCTTTCTTTCTCTTTCTTTCTTTCTTTCTTCCTTCCTTCCTTTCTTTCTTTCTTTCTTTCTCTCTTTCTTTTTCTTTTTTTTGGGGGGGAGCAGAGTCTTGCTCTGTTGCCCAGGCTACAGTGCCATGGCATCAGCCTAGCTCACAGGAACCTCAAACTCCTGGGCTCAAGCAATCCTCCTGCCTCAGCCTCCCGAGTAGCTGGTACTACAGGTGTGTACCACCACGTCCAGCTAATTTTTTTCTATTTTTAGTAGAGACGGGGTCTCGCTCTTGCTCAGGCTGGTCTCAAGCTATCCTCCCGCCTCGGCCTCCCAGAGTGCTAGGATTACAGGTGTGAGCCTCTGCACCCAGCCCATCAATACCTCTTTCAACTCTTCTTTATGAGTTGAAAGTCTCCAACTCCTTCATTGCCCTGTTTGGCATAATCTATAAACACACTAGTTTGTGTGCATCCCACTTGAAATTCAGCTCCCAAATCTAAATGCAGTAATGTCAGAAGAGAAGGCTTTGTAAAGTTAACAAACTTCTATGATGAGATTACTTGAAACCCTGCTCCAAATAATAAATAGGAGTGTAGACATGGAGATACATACTGAAAAGCTCTTGAATATCTTTTTTTGGAAAACAGAATAGTGTAGGGGAAAGAGCATGGCCTTGGGAGTCCATTGCAAGTTGGCAATCCTGGCTCTGAAATTCACAGGTTCTAGCTGTGTAACCTCAGACAGGATGGGTAACCTCTCTGTTTTCTCATCTGTAAAACAGGGCTAACAATACCCATCTCACAGGGTTCTTGCATATCTTAAGTGAGAGACCATATGCAAAACACCTGGCATACAGCCTGCCCATAGTAAGTGTTCCATACATTGTCATCAACTTCCTCTGCCTTTCTATAGAAGACAGGTCATTCTGGGCTAGTTTGGGTGTGGTTCTGAGGCAGGAGACTGAACTACATGATCTTTTGAAATTCCTTCCAACCTGGCAGCTCTGAGGCACACTTACATACACACACATTACCTTTGGGGACAGCTTCCCTCTCAGGTCCCAAGCAGTGGAGTTCCCCAGGGTCTGGCCCAGAAGCCATGCTTCCTAAGTCCACTGTTCTTTCCTTGTGGGTTAGAGACAATTTTTTTTTTTTTCATCTTGCTACCATAGTGATATATTTGAGGTTTCATTATCTGGGAGGTTTGTTCCTTTCAAGCAACACATTTTCTCCTGGCTGCTGGAGAAGCCCAGAATGAGAAATGCACAGATGCTTAAAGGGTCTGTTTTAAGCCTCCATTTGGTGGCTTCTTGGTTTCTGTAAATGTTGTAAGTGAACAGGTGTGTGTTAGGGGTGGGGTATGGGGCGGCAGGAAGGGATCTGACCTGCTACTACAAATAAGCCAGGATTTAAAATTTAATTACCATATTCGACCACCTTGGGGTGCTCACTGGAGGTGGGACAAGGAGGGTAGGGTTGGGTTTTATATGCAGTTTCCTGGGCTGCCTTATCCAACACTCAAACAGTGGGCAGGAATCAAACATTTGACATGTCAAGCGTGTGGCAGGATTTCAGCTCCTTCTAGCCAACGCTGCCTGATGGTCCCAGGATGGACACCTGGCCCAGGCCAGCCCACCCAAAAGCTGACCAGTGACCAATGTCCGGAGTGGGACGAGGCTTAGCACATCACCCCAGCCTGCACCAGCATCCTGGGTGGCATGGACTCTGACCAACAACTAACTAAATCTAGGAAAACTATTTGCTGTGGGATTGGGGAGGAATTGGCAAATATGTGCCCCCGGGGTAAAGGAGCTTACAGTGGGAGGGTCCCCAGGGCTCTGAGAGAGAAGGAGAGAACAGCTTCCAGTTCTGATAACTTTTCATTCCCAGTTTGTCATGTGTTCACTCCTTCCCTCAATACCAGGATAAGTGAGACCCTGTGCTAGGTTACTCTTTTTTTTTTTTTTTCCCTTTGTTCATGTCCTTTATAGGTTACTCTTGAAATGCAATGTGCCCTGTTCTCCCAGTGCTTCCAGTCTGAAGAAGATGACATTCATAAGATAATCACAGATAAATAATTTTTAAACCTCAATGAAATACAAAGAAAGGAGCTATGAGAGATCCAACAGGGACATCTGACTTAGTCAGGGAGGGCTTCCCTGGGAAGGGGAAGGTGAACTGAGAAGTAAAGGACCAGTAGGAGTTATGAGTCGAAGGGTGAATTTAGAAGGGAAAGGTTTCTAGTCAGAGGGACCAGTGTGTCCAAAGGTCCTGAGGCAGGAGGAAGCAGAAAGTCAGAGTGGCTGGAATGGAGTATAACTGGGCATTAAGTGCCATTTGCATTTATCCACACTTTTCCTTAATGTGACCTGAGGCCTAATGGACAGAAGCACCTATTACATACCTAAAAAATCAATGAAATAGCTTCATTTTGGCTCTACCATTTACTAGCTGTGTGACCTTGGGCAAGTTACTTAATATCTCTTGAGGTTCAATTTGTGCATCTGTAAATGGAGATAATGAAAACATTTGTACAGGGCTCTGATGATAATTAAACAATATGATGCCTGTGTACCTCCCTAGGTTGGTCTGTGGCACATAGTAGGTACTTAATAAACACTTTTGATATTAGCCAAATAGCTGAGAAACGACTAGGGCTCAATACAAGCTTACTTCTTTTTGAATTCTGGGGGTGGTAGTGGAGGTAGGTGTTCACAAAATGTTAATGAATGATACAAGACAGCCTGAGGGATGAGGCAGGGTGCACATTGTCAGCCTAGGTGACACAGCCATATCTACAGGCTGGCTCACCTGGGGGGTTGGGCATGAAGGTGCTGAACCACAGGAGGGAGAGGATGGAGCTGGGGAAGGGGGTTGTGTGGGGCTGGGGACACTGGTCCAACTGCAGAGGCCGGCTCCAGTCCGGGACAGAAAGCCCAGTGAATGGTCATCAGTACTCATGAACTCCGTGAGGGTGGGGCCGTGTGGCTCTTGTTCCCTCCCCCGCGCCGGATCTAGCAGGTGCTCAGTGTGAAGCGGATGGAAGTGGGGTGGTTACCCAAGCATGGGAATCCCATCCAGGAGGGTCAGAGGGCCTTCGTCTAGCCTTGAGCAATCTGTCCGTCAGTGCCACAGCTCTCCATGGAAGGGCACCAGCAGCGGAACACAGGGTTGAAGGGAGAGGGCAGTGCCAGAGACTCCGAGGCAAGGAGCCAGGGTGCCAGCCATGGAGCTTGGATTCTGGACAGAATCTATTCCAGAAAGAATAGAGAACTTGGCAGACTCACTGAAGAGGCAAAGGAACCCCATCCCATGGATGAATCCTGAGCGAGATAGAGTAACAAACACCGAGGATGCACAGGCTTCTTTGTTTCATTTATACCCCATCTCATTCCATAAATGCATTGGGGTATATTTAAATAGGGTATAAAGGGTTTGTTTTTTTAAGGTCACTGAGGAAATGAAGTAAAAGAAAAATAAAGTTGGGAAATTGTAATGGAAACAGGGTGGAATCAACACCAAAAACACACGTCATAAACTTCTATAAAAAACTGCCAGAGTGGGCTAAAAATTTAGTTCTGAGCTTCCTAGTGGCCTGAGCAAGGAGCGGGAAAAGGGCAGTCATGAGCTTTCTGGTGTTCAGAAGATAAACCACCAGCAACTCAGAGAGGCAGAACTGTTCAGAGTATTGTAACTGGGGGGACATTTTCCCAGGATCCTCACACAAAGGAGATGGGTGGGTACACAGGGCTCCTGTTACTAATAGCATACTGGATACTGGGTTGAGGTTGCTCATACAACTCTTGCCCCCATGATGCCCAGCTCAGAAACTAGAGTAGACCTGAGGGGCTCACCCACAGATGCAGCTGGGAAATAGGAAAGAACTAAAATCTTTATTCTCCCAGACATGCCTCCACCTGAGGTGACTATGGAGTCCAACAGAGGTGTTTCTCAACACCCGGGGATGAAGGAACCGAACATTATCAGCTTGAATTCCCCACCTGGCACTGGAAGCCAGCATAAAGTTGGCCTTGGCAAAAATGGAGATGTAATTAATGAAGAGACTACTAAGCTGAAGGAGAGTTCCAGAGCCATGCCCAGCTGTGGGGCTCCACTTGGCTTCCCTCCCCTCCAGTGACTCACTGGCTTATGAGCAATCCTCATATGCCTGCCTGACTTAGAGCACTTACTCACCCTTCAGAGAAAGGCTTTAATGCAACAAAGCAGATGTCAGCAAGTGGGACGAGGCTCAGCACATCACCCCAGCCTGCACCCAGCTTCCTATTCCCTGGCCCTTCCTGCTGGAGGTCCCTCCAGCCACTCAGCACCTGGACAGGCCCGCATGATGGGCAGGCTTCCGGGACATGCTCCAAGGCTGATCAGAGGCTCAGGCATGTGGAACCCAGAGGGTCAGGCACAGCTAGACCAAGCCCTGGGCAAGTCTGGCCCACAGAGTTTGGAGATTAGCTCCAGAACTCTGGAGTTGGGGGTGGGGCTAGATCCCAGGACCTCTCCCCATTTAGTACTCTTCTCCATGGAAGTCCCACTTGGCTGTGCCAATGAGGGGCACGCGCAGGAAGAAATTCAGCCTGCCTGGTCTGGGCGGCCTTCTCGTCTGTGGACTTTCCAAGGAAACTGTGGCGGGTGAGTTGGGGAAAGGCAAGGCGTGTGGAGAGCAAGTCCTCCAGCAAACCTTCGGAGAGAAGCATTCAGAGAGCTGATGTACCCTGGGCTCAGCTGCCATCCTACTATTTGCTGACATGGTGCATGCTGGGGGCTGGAGGCCCCCTTGAGCCCTCTGCAGTTGAGGGGTACAGTTGGAATCCCCGTGTTAGGTATCAGCAGACAGGGATGGCATAACTCCCCACTTCTCTGTTCCCCCAGATAAGGAAACAGGCTCCAAGACTCAGGCTAGAGCAGAGGCAGAGCCAGCCACGGGGGGAGTCGGCACTGCCCCTTCCTTCCTCCCCCGACACAGAGGAAATTACTCACACAGCAAGTCGATTCAGCCTTGGATTTAAACCCACTCACTGAGGGATTTACCTAGGAACTCCTGAGGGAATTATCTGGAGGAATTAGCCGCAAGAGCGAAAGAAGGGCAGGCAGGTCCTCGTCTAGTTCACTCCCCGTCCCTGGGCCACTTCTGCAGCCTTGAGTCTGCCACGTGCCAGGCCCTGGAGGGAGGGGGCGGGTACAAGTGTGGCTCTCTGGTTTGCTGGAATCAAGGGCCTCACACTTGGAGGACCTTCGGGATCATCTACCTCAGTCCACTCATTTCACAGGTGAGGAGTCTGAGGCTCAGGTTGAACTGCTCACCTGGTATGTGGGAGTAAAGAGCCCCAAGTGGGCAGACACTGACCACCACCCTGTCAGGCCTGTGCCTAAGGACTTCTCTCGCCAGGCAGCTTGCACACCCACCATGACCCTACTGCCATCTGGAAATGAAGCCCGGAGAAGCAGGCTGGGTCCCCACTTACAGGTATTCCTCCCACCTTACCCCAAGTCACCAACACCATGAAGAAGTGCTTTTTCCTTTTCCTATTTTTATTTTACACTATAAAAAACGACGACGACAACAACAACAACCAGTAACATACGGCTTTTCTTCACATTCATATGGGTTTTAAAAAATTATTGCCTTTTCCCCTGGAGACGTAACCTACAGACAAAAATAGTAGTACCACATTGCGGAATCTGCAAATCCCAGACGTCGAAAGCTTAAAGACAACCCCCAGGGGCAGGGAGGAAAACAACTGTCACAAGAGAGGAGACACAAGCACAGAGCACACAGGACAGTGAGCTGAGGAAACCACCATTGTCAACGCCACTGACCCGGAACACCCAGCAGGTACTCTTCCTCCTGGCACCTGCTGCCACCACCTCTAAGGGGTGATTTTTGGTCTGTGGTCTGAAAAACTCTTTTCAAAGGAAGAGTTTCTTTGAAGAGAGGTGCAACGAGACAGGTTCAAGTATGAGTAAGAATGCCAGAGTCTAAGGTCAGGGAAGAACCCACAGTGGAAAAGAGACCCGGAAAAGCCAACGTCTTGCTGCTCCAACCACGAAGGAATCTCAGAAACATTTCAGGGTTCAAATCAGCATATACATATATACGTATATATCGTGTCCCTACAAACCCAGGAGGGTGGCTTTCCTGACGAGATGATAATCAGCTTATGCCCTGAAGCAACAGAGACAGACACCGAGACTGCCAAAGTTCAAAAACTAAGGTGGACATTGTGCTTCCTTTGAAACGAACTGGCTTTGGAACTGCCGTGTCTCCGGGTCTCCCCCGCTGCTGCAGGTATTTATTGCCTTACGCTTGAAATGAGAAGGCGAACTCTGAGGTGTGAGGACTGTGCGGCCCCGACAGGGCCGGGGGTCTGGAGGTACAGTAGTCAAGCACGCCTGTGCTCTCCTGATGGCTTGGCCTTCCTTCGGTCCCGAGAACCTATCTCCGAGGTCAGTGTGACGGTCCTCTGCAAGCCTGGTGACCACTCACCCTCTCACTGGGGCAGCGGCACAGAGCGAGGCCTTCAGTATTGCACAGGTATGAAATGT
>CM052446.1:46453999-46464899 GCA_028533085.1 Varecia variegata | reverse complement strand
GCCTCCTGAGTAGCTGGGACTAGAGGCATGTGCCACCATGCCCGGCTAATTTTTTATATATATATATATATATATATATTTTTTTAGTTGTCCAGCTAATTTCTTCCTTTTTTTTTTTTTTAGTAGAGACGGGGTCTCGCTCTTGCTCAGGCTGGTCTCGAACTCCTGAGCTCAAATGATCTGCCCGCCTCAGCCTCCCAGAGTGTCAGGATTACGAGCATGGGCCACCACGCCCGGCCCCTGCACAAGACTTCTGCCAGTCTTTGACCTGCACAGGTGAGAGGAGAACTTGTGGCTATCCCACCAATGCCTATCCCCATATAGGACCTTTATAATCCTTCCAGCTGCTTCCCAGATCCCCAGGATACTCGCACAGATCCTGCCACTGGCGAGCAGACCTGGAGAAATCCCTTCCTGCCATCTGAACTGGGGGTTCCATTGATGGCTTTCAAGAGGGAATTGAAAAAATCCTTGAAATTGTGCAAGTTTTTACTGGGGATGCACACATTTTTCTGAGGAGTGTCCCAGGCTCAAAGACCGACTTGGAGAAGCAATTGTTGCCTCTTTGGGTCTGAGTCTGATGGCGATGACCGAGCTCCCACCCTGGTAGAGGTCTCCTGGCCTCCCCAGGCACCGTCTTGCTGTGCCAGGGCGGGATGCTTGGCTCAGCTCCCAGGGTTCTCACCGCCAAACATACAATAAATAGCGCATGGCCACTAATTATAGCCCTGGCTAAGTGACGCCTACCAGACGGAAGATGTGAATGGCTTTCACAAACTCCACCTTGCTCAACCATGGAAGTCTCTGCTGTAAAGCTACCACCATCAGTTAGCATTCTTTAGCTCAATATGCCAAAAAGGGGGGCCCCTCTTTCCTGCTCCACCCTGCCCTGTGAACAGCTACAACTGTTAAAAAGGGGAAGGGATAAAAGGTGAAAGATATGTACACATCAAATCAAAACCACAGAAAATAGTCTTTCCAATCGCCTCTTTTGCTAATGAGGAAACAATTACATCACAGGAAGTTCAATGTACGCTTATGCAGCGTACAAAAACATTTCAGATTCTGAAGGGAAAAACAAAAGTCCTCTTATCATCTCCCACCCCACCAACACAAGTTTGTAAATGAATCTGCATGATCTAAAAGATAAAATTTCTGAGGTGTCAGGGAGGAACCCTAGTTTCCCCATCTGAGTAAAAACCCCAAAGGACACTTAGAGCAGCTCATTAGAGGTGCCCCCAAGTCACTGATTCAAAACCCACCCCCAAACAAAAAACAAAATAGTCCCTGTAAATGAGTTCCGAGGAGAGATGCCAAGTCCCTAGAACCACAGTTGTGACTCCAGTTTCCCTTTGCTCCTGTTGGCCTCCGGTGTAGTCTACTTTTAACTGGCCGGTGCCACATCCAAGAATGACAAGGGCCTGGCGTTCACTGCCTCTGGGACCCACTCTGCACCTCAGGGGCTTGCCTTCCACCTGGCCCTCTCCCCTCGGGAGGGGTCAGTGCTATCTTGGCCCACTGGGGAGGTTCAGTCCCTCCTTGCACCGGCAGGGCAAGGAGTCTGGGAAAAAGCATCCTGTGTTCTCAAAACGCTGTGGGTTTGTACAAGTGTGTGCACAAACACAGACACAGTACGCACACAGGATGGGGAGGGCGGGTTCTGAGAACTGGACGGGGGCGGGTTTCATGACCTCATCAAGTAGCTATCTAGGTAATTAAACCACAGACTGAGAAGGGCAAGGCATTCCCAGGGACAGGGAGAACAGGTCAAGGGTTTCCCACCCTGAACCCATCATTCTGGCTGTCTCTCACACTGCAGAGGAATCATCTCAGCCCGGAGCCTCGGGGACAAGCAGGAGGGGCTCGGCCTTTTGCCTCTGGTGCATCTCTGTGGAGCAGAAACTGCTCGATGAACAGAAGGCCACCACATGGCTTGATACTAATTGCTCCCTGCACTAAGTAATTATTGCTGCGCCTAACACCTGCCTTTTCCCCTCCAACATCCCTTTGAACAACACACAGGAAAGTCACGTCTCAGTTTCAACGTCGACGAATGTTAAAGAGAAAGAAGGGCTCTGGAAAGGGGGGCATGGTGCTTGCAAATCTGAAACAGAAGCAAGCCAGGCCAGCCCCCTCCGGAGAGGGATGGTGGGGAAAGACAAGATGCCAATGTCCCAGACAGAGGGGCCAGAGGCCAAGGCCCCGGTTTTCAAGCACGTACAACGGAGTATATGACAACCACCTCACAGGAATGCAGAAAGCATGCAGAAGATGCATGTGCATAAAGCATGGAGCTTGAGTCAAGTGCTATCTTTAATCCAAAATTAGCTGGAAATGCGAAACAAATTGCCCCAAAGCCGTTTGCCAAAACTGCGGAAAGCTGCCGGGGCTCTCGGGGCTCAGTGCGTAAGTAGTGCTCGCTCCAGCCTTCTGTTTGCTTTTAAAAATATCCCAACCTACGTAGAAGCATGGTTAGGGAGGTTCTCCCCCCTGCTTTCCTTGTGTGGAGCATTACGCAGGGACGCGCTCTGCTCCCGCCCAGCTAGAAACAATAAGATGGGCAGTGAGTACTGCCATAAAATTATATTAATTCATTTATCTTGCACATTGAAGCTCCTATTAATAGCAGCTCAAATCCTCCCCTCTGCCTTTTTGGTGGCTGCATCCCTTCTTGGCTCCAACTCTTAGTGGTGGTATACACAAGACGTTTTTTTTTTTTTTCAGTGAAGGTAGCCCCCCCACCAGGACATTGAACAGCAGGAACCCACACCCCAAGGGGGCTCCCAAAATAACTGAGCTGGGGTGGCTGAACCTACCAATGAAATCTATTGCTTCTTGAAAATGGGAGCTAATGTCAGCCGTGTGGCTGTCTTCCACAGGGATCCACTTGTAGTGTAGGTGGGTCGTGCAGGCCTCGGAGGTCCGCTGGGAGACATTCAGCAGGGCTGTGATGTGCAAGTTGGCGAGGAACTCGCACTTGGATGCGTGGTAGGCACTTCCAAGGTAGAGGAAGGGAAGGATTTCAACTGGACCACCCTGGAGGAAGGGGCAAAGAACAACCAGGAAATGCTGCATTAGCTTGCTCATTTGAGAGAGGAAAAAACATCCCTGACCTATTTGGTTCTTAAGGTGGGAGGGTTCCCTTTCTGGTTTCCAGGTAGAGAGAGTTCACAGCCAGGGCAGTTCAGTCAAGAATGTGGGTGGTACCTCCATCCTGGCCAACTCTCTACCCTACATGACTGCCTTGTGACTCAGTGAGAGCAAAACCCACACAGCAGAGAGCTTCATTTTTTGCACCTATCGGGGAGGTAGGAAATGCCGGCAGCCTTCTGTAAGGATAAGACATCATGTGGTGTGGTGGGAAGAATTGAAACACCCGTGAAGTTCGAGCTGCCCCAAGAGCACCAGGGCAAGCCCATTCGCCCTTGGGCAGCCTGGGTGAATTATAGTTTACAGGTACAATGGAGAAGGGTTTGGCAAGGTGCATGCCCTCCTTGACAGCCCTGACATTTTATATAATGTATTTCATCAAACCTAAGACACTGTAGATCCTGAGATGCATCCAGATTTCAGAGATGTTCAAATGTGCCTCCTTCCCCGCCAAAAAAGTATGCTTCTTAGAACTGAAAACAACCACTACCTACCCAGAATCTATAAACTAAGAAATGTTGTTAGGCCACGAGCAGAGGGGTTTCCCCTACCCTTGACTTTCTTCACATGGGCTCTGGTGGGGGTGGTTGGTGAAAGATGCTTACACAGCCACCTTTTGGGGAGGCCACCCACACACCAGGTTTCCAGTCAAGGAGGATCCAGAGTAAGGGGGCACCAGAGACCATCTACCCCAAGGCAAGGCTAGAAAGAACTGCCAGCTGGTTAGACTCTGGCAGTCTTAGCATTTCCAGGGTTCTAAGGGGGCAAGAAAAGCCAGTGGCAGAACAATGGGAGCCCCTAGAGATTTAGAGGGAAACACGGGGCTGATGGACAGGGGCTGTGTCTTTGGGAGCCTTTCCCATATCATCCATCTGCTTCCTGTGTTTCCATTTCCTGTCCTGGAATAAGAGCAGAATGGAAACTCTCAGCCAGACCTGTAACAGGGACAGGGGCATGTGACAAGGGCCACCCAGAGGCAATTCTTAATTTACTCCACACCTGGCATTTGCTTTTTCTTTCCTGAGAAGTCAAGTGTTTAAGCAAAAGCCAGTTTGGCCACTTGGAAGAAACTTACAGAGCATTTACATAAGGTAATAATAACAACTAACAGTATTTTTATCAGTACCTACTATGGCAGGCCTTTGGGGCTTAAAATTTTAGATGTGCCTACATCTAATTTCACAACAAATCTGTGAAGTAAGTAACATTATTCCCATTTTACAGATGGGCAACTTGAGGCTCAGATGAATTAAATAATTTGCCCAAGTCAGAGCTAGTCAGTAGCAGAGCTAGGTTTGCAACTCAAATCTGACTGCTTAGCATGAGATGCAAGGCCTTGTCCTGACTCCATTTCAATAGTGATCAGTATGAGAAAGTATTTTAGGTAAAAACAGGAAGGAAAAATTCCCTTCCTTCCTCTCTTCCTCTAGAGACAAAATGTCTATTTGCATTGCAAATGTCCCAGCCCAGGCAGTGGTTAAGAACCTGGGCTCCAGGCTTACTACCTGATATGATCTTGGGCAGCTTCTTTAACCTCTGACCCTTTATCTGTATATTGAAGATAAAATAACCTACCCTCTCTGGATCATCGGTAATGCATAAATGGGATAAAGGATGCATTAAAACCTGGCACATGACATAGCTGCCAATATCATCCAAAGCTGAAGAATAAACAAATGAGACATGGCTTCTCTCCCTGGGGAAGACACAGGATGACAGGGGGGATACTGAGGCTAGTCAACTCCAGCAGGTCTGGTCCTGGCCTGAGCTGGACCTACCCCTGGGCCCAGCTCCCCACTGGTTAGAAACCAGGAAGGCAGCAGAAGTTCTTTGGAAAGGGATCGGAGACCCAAATCCAGTCTCACTCAGCCACTGAGCAACTACAGGTCCCCACCAACGAGCACCAATAGGCTCACCCTCCAAGGGACAGGCTGGACAATTGACTCAAGACCACTCCCTCTCCCAAGTGCCTGGAAATCGCTGACACACGGGACCTGGGATCCTATCCAATTTCCCCTGGAGCTCAGCCCAGCACCCCCCTGAAACTACATTTCTTTCCCTTTCTGAACTTCTGTTTAGACTCGTGAGGAAGAAGCCAAAGGTCTTTCGAAACCCCAAAGGTTAACCCGGCCTCGCCTGGCTTCTCTCAGTAAGAAGCGTTTCTAAGAAGTCCCATTAGGGGGTTCCCCAGATGAATCTTGAAGACACATCGGGGCCTCCCCACCCCGTGAGGCCAAAGGTCTGCCATGCTTTCACAACACCCTGCCAATTCTTATTTCTCTTTCACTTTCTGAGAAACGGGGGGAAAAAACACAACCCAAACAAAAACAGAAATCCCGTTAGACCAGCTGCCCACAGCTTGATAACCAGGGTTCATCATATACTGTGAGGATGTTTAATAAAGGAAAACAAACAAAATCAAAACATTGGCACCTCACCAAGCTGACAGGCTTCCTGACCAAGGATCCCAACTCAAGAAAAGGTCACCTGGCTTTACTCTGAAGTTTATTCCCAGGGGCAGGGTTTTGCTCATGGCAGGGAGCTGGCATTTTCTTTTTTTTTTTTAAATTTCCATTAAAAAAATTGTTTTTCATGTACCCTAAAAGGTCATCAGCTGGCATTTAGCATCTAGAAGTCTTTCTTCATATGACTTGGATGTGTTCTTGGTTTATGGGAACTGTTTGAGAAGCTCTTCCCACCAAGTCAGGTGTTTGGATTAGAGGGCACGTGGAAAACAGAACAAGGTCCCGATTCTTATTTCTCTTTCCAGAAACCAGAACAGGGTGCTGAGAGAAAGGGCTTCTGAGCCTCACACTGCCTTGGGCCAGCTGTAGGATTCCTTGCAAATCAATCACCTCACCAGCCACAGAACAGTATTTTTCCCTTCTATAAAATGGGGAGGTAGGTTTTGATCTCTGGTTTCTGACAGATTTGGATTCTCACCTGCCTCTTCCTCATCTTCCTGTACGGTGCTAGGTAACCCCTTGACCAAAGCCTCCCATTTTATTTTTCCTTTAATGACTTATCACAAAGCACAATTTTTTGAAGGGGGAAAAAACAAACCCCACACACGTTTACAGAAACATGAAGCCCTCCAGTGTCTCTCAATCTCCTCTGGCTTCAGAATTCGTGGAAATTATAAGCCTCGGGAGCCTGCTTATCCATCCAAGAAGGAGTTTCTCTACAATACCCCCTTTACCCCAACTCCTGCTCCGTTTCAGTTAAAAATACCAACAAAAGACACATCTTGACAGGTACCCAGATAGTTTGCAGAAACTGCAGAGCAGGAACAATGACAAAGAAGAGCAACACAGGAAGCTGAAAGTCAGCTCTGAAACATCTTCAGAGAAACCTAAACCAGTGTTTCAAAGCTTCTCTGAACCTCCCAAGCCGGATGATAATAATGTATCTTTCACTTCCCCTTTTCCCCAGAAGCTGCCAAGCATCCTGTGGCTCTTGTCAGCTTGTTTGCTGGAAGGAGGCCCATTTACTCTTGGATGGAAACGCAAGTTGGCAAGCAACAGAAGCTCTCTAAAGCTAGATTCGGCCAACACCCTGATGCACAAAAGAACCAGCCACTGTTGCTGAGTGGGGAGAGGAAGGAGCAGAGACAGGCGCTCAGGACACCTCTTCCATACCACGTACCTGGTCATAAGCCGGCCTGTAGCTGATGCTTAGCATGGGTTTTCCACACTGGCTGATGAGGGCTCTCTCACTTTCGATCTTCTCTTGTGAAACGGGTTTCACATCTACACAACACTCAGGATATTCTGAGTAGAAGGTCTCGTATCCCCCTACAAAAAACCAGACACAAAGGTGAGACAGATGGTAAGCACTGATTTCTCAGGCTATCAGGAAATATCCATAATTAATCAATACTGGGAGTGTGGAATAGTTAAAAAATCTATGAAGCTAATATAGATTCTGGTCATAAAAAATTGAGCAAAACCACAAACAGTTTTACATTAAAAATGGGCTCTACACACCCACACACATACACACACCTCTAAAAAGCTATAGTCCAGAGAAGCAGTGATTAACATTTTGTGTCTATCAGAAGCAGCTTAAACTGCAAAAGGAAATACCTGGCATCTGGGAAATATTAACCAAATCCCTCCAGAAAACAAAAGCTTATTTTCTCTTGTTTATCTAAAATGAAGGTGTGATTATGCAAAATTCCAATAATTTGTGAGAACAGACTCCTAAACTGGTTTCTTCCCCAGCCCATCTGCTCTTAGCAGGATTATAACTGTAACTCCCTCCATTCTTAAGGGAATGGGGGCTAATAAGTTTCAACTCAGGGTAGTAAAACAACTTCCCCTTTTCACTCCCAAGGTGCTAAAACTGCTGACAATCCTTTCTGTAGGTCCAATTTGCATCATCAATCCAGTTAATAACCTTCTAAAGCACACTGGAGGAATGAGTACTTCTGAACCTAATTCTCAGCCCCCGTAAGTAAAAACTGGCTCTGTGCTCTTGAAGGCCACCTATCCCCCATCTTACAATCCTACCCTTCTGACCCCCCCTCCAAATCAATACACCAACTACTGACACATACGACTGTAAAAATCCTTAATATCACATTTAAACTGCTCCAAATGGATCACTTAAGGTAAAAACACTCTCTGATCAAGTCACAGAAACTTGCATATGTATGTAAGCCTTCTCAGGCCCACTAGCCCCCTTGGGGAAGAACCAAATGAAAAACTGGCCTTGGAACTCTCAGAATGCCAAGTGCTGCCAGGTGACAGGCCAGGCTTAGTTGGAAAACCCTTTTGCTTCCAACCCAGAGCAACCTGCAGCACCTCCTGGGGCCAGAAAACCTACTTCTGTCTTTTTCTGTACTTGGTGTCAAAATCATCAATTCAATATGCATTCTGAGACCACTTATTTTCCAAAAAGCTCCCCTTTTTTCTTCTGACTTTAGTGTTGTGACGCCAACTTTTTTGAAGCCCTGCAGTAGATAAATGGTTAATGGATTACATGGCGGAGGGAGCTGCAGCCAATTCCTAGAATGACTCATCTTGCATTACTGCTTCCTCTCAGCTCACAGGAGCTGCCCCGCCCCCACTCAGTACACCCAGCTCTCCCCTGTGGTCACTTCACTCCCTGGTGAGCTTCTGGTCCTCCAGAATGACCACGTTCCCAGCCATGACAGAAGGCCAGGCCGGACACAGAAGGCAGGGGAAGGTGGTGGAGGCATTTGTGGCTTAGTGTCCCCCGCTGGGCCACAGCCCCTGGTCCCCTTTCCTTCCAGGGGGCAGAGTGAAGGCCACAGACTCATAACTGACCCACAGCTCCCCTGGAAGGGTGTCTCTCCTCAGTAAACCACCCGATAGCTTCTCGTGCCTGGGCCTCAACATTTTGGGTTCCAGGAGGCAGGTTCCAGGAGTAATTCTGGACAGGAATTTGGAGTTAAGAATGGCCTAGGAAGCCAGGTGCGGTGGCTCACGCCTGTAATCCTAGCACTCTGGGAGGCCGAGGAGGGTGGATCGCTCAAGGTCAGGAGTTCGAGACCAGCCTGAGCAAGAGGGAGACCCCCGTCTCTACTAAAAATAGAAAGAAATTATCTGGCCAACCAAAAATATATGTAGAAAAAAATTAGCTGGGCATTGTGCCACATGGCTGTAGTCCCACCTACTTGGGAGGCTGAGGCAGAAGGATTGCTTGAGCCCAGGAGTTTGAAGTTGCTATGAGCTAGGCTGATGCCATGGCACTCACTCTAGCCCGGGCAACAGAGCGAGACTCTGTCTCAAAAAAAAAAAAAAAAAAAAAAGAATGGCCTAGGCTCTCCCAAACTTCAGAATGAGGCCTCGGGAAGAAAAGCCTTCAAGTCACCCCATCTCTTGGCTTTAAATAGCTCAAGAGCTGGCTGTCAGGACAGACAGGAGGTGTGGGTATGGGCTGGATCCTGCCTGCCTGTTGACAAAATAAGGCAGGCAGACAAAGAGTCTCAGTGTAGTTGAGGACAGATAAACAGGGCCCCTGCCTCTTCCTGCTGGGGTCTGGAGGAATCCTCCAGATTAGATGGTCTCTGTCTTTCAGCCATTGCCATCAGAGGTGTGGAGAGACAGAACATTCCTCTCCGGTGCCTCACTTGCGTTGCAAGAGCAGTGGTGATTCTTATGACTGCTTCCACCTTCTTCAGAGAGTCTGCTTTCAATCACCCCCGCATTACCAAGGGAACAGAGGCAGCACGGATGCTACATGTAAACAAGCACTGCCCATGAGATTTGTTCATCACCTTTTCATTGTAGTGGGCTTTTGGGGGGGCCGGAAGGGGATTATGGGAAGTGTAAAAGGCTTTGCTCCCCAAGATCTGAGACGCCACTAGATTAAAACTTGAACTTATTACATGAGTTAGGAAAAAAAACCCAAAAACCATCCCTGGAAGCAATTTAAAGTTTAGTAGTGTTAGGATAAGGGTAGGTATCAAGCAATTTCTACTGAGATTTAAAATGCATGTAACTCTTGACCTAGCAATTCTCATGATTTTACTGAAAGATAGAGCACATAGACGAAGTGTCCTCTACAGCACTGTTTCCAACATTGAGGCTGGAGGCAACAGAATGGCATTGCCAGGGAACAGGTTAAACCTGAGACGAGCATTTATGTTCTGATATGGACAAGTCTCTAAAATCTAGGTGGGTGAAAGAGGCTGGAACAGGAAATACATAAAATCAACCTATTTTTAAAAGTTACTTACGGAAAATTATCTGAAGACCAACAAAAAATACTTGGTAAGTGCCTCCAGGGAGCGGAATTGCATTCTAGAGTGTGCAGAGGACCTGCTTTTCATAGTACAGCCTTTGTGCCATTCAAATTTTTACCTGTGTATTTGTTACTTTCATTTAAAAAAAATTTTATATATAACTTTCCTGAGAGGCAAGTCTACAGAACTGCCTATTTTCTGTGGCAGTAACTTCTAAACTGTCAGCATGGCCCCTTTAGAGAAGAGTTAAGTAGCAGAGGTGGGACCACCAGGGGTTGCCTGGAACATCTTTTGTGCTACTGGGGAGGCAGAAGCTTTTCCTGTACTCATTGCTAAGAACAGGAGACAAAAAAAAAAAAACAACAACCAAAAAAAACCTCACCACATTAGGAAGAGAAAGACATCAGGAGCCACGTGTGAAATCTCCCAGAGCCATGAGAGGTCATTCCTCTGTCCCCTGGAGGCTGAGGCTACACCAGAAGGAAGATTAGCATCTACCTCTGTTATCTCCCCAAGAGGAATCAACAGGGGACAATCAGCCAGAGGTGC
This sequence comes from Varecia variegata, assembly GCA_028533085.1. NCBI lineage: Eukaryota > Metazoa > Chordata > Mammalia > Primates > Lemuridae > Varecia > Varecia variegata. Next base: position 46,454,488 of record CM052446.1, on the reverse strand, counting down.
TAATAGAGGGGGCAGCCGCCCACGTGCCTCTGGAATCTTCCTGGCTGGGAGTGTGTGTAACTCCCAAGTTGCAAGGCTTTAAAACTCTCAGCTCACTGCACCCAAGGTATCAGTACACAACATCCCAAGGTGTCAGCACCAGAGTTGGCAGAACCTTGGGGACCCGCTGGGGCTAAGCCCAAGGCACCCAGGCCAGTTCTCCCCAGGTATCATTTCAGGTTACAAAGGACTCAATTACAAAGCAGGAGCAGCCATAGGAAGTGACCCAGAAACCAATGCTCTGGAGTTTGAGAGTCAATCACCCACCCACCGCCAGAAGCCAAAGTTATCTCCGCAGCAGGTGAAATGGAGGCCTGTGGAGGCAAGCAGCAGGCAGCTCCTGAACGCCTCAAATCAAAGGCCACCCTGCCCCCGCACCTCTCCCATTCCTGGCGGGCAGGCTGTTAAGCTCAGGATCGGTCCCAGGGATAATCCCGGGGTGGCGGGGGG
>CM052446.1:46422696-46453899 GCA_028533085.1 Varecia variegata | reverse complement strand
CGGAGCCCAGACCCCAGCGAGAGCGTCGCAGCCCGCATCGCCCGCGCCCGGCACGAGCCGACGGCCCCCAGATGGCTAAGCAGCAGCACCCTCCCCGCCCCCCGCAGCACAGCCGACTCCACCCAGCCCGGCGGACAGACAGGCTGCCAGGCGCTTTCGAGGAACGCGGGTGGGGAGGGGGGAAGCGCCGAGCGGAGCGCTGACATTTGCAGGGCCCTCCCGAGCGCACGTCAAGCCGCAGTGTGCCGACTCGGGTTAGTAGCGCCCGTCCGGTTTCCAGAGCGCAGGAGGGCGCCCAGCGAGGGGAGGGGACCCCGGGGCCGGGGAGGAGGGTGGCCGGGGACCCGCGGCCCCGACGCGCTCACCTTTGAGGAAGTAGACTCGCGGGCCGGCCGGCAGGCAGGCGAGCAGCGAGGTGAGCACGACGCGCGCGGCGCTCTCCTCGCGCAGCTTCTGCCAGTGGCGGCTGCCCTGGTCCAGCACGACCACGGCCGCCACGCCGCCGCCGCCCTCCTGCAGCAGCCGCGCGCGCGCCGCCTCGTCGGGCAGCACGTAGCGCGCCGACACCGCGCCGCCCCGGGCCCGCCGCAGCACCACCGAGTTGAGGTTGACGTTGAGCGAGCCGCGCACGCTCGAGGCGGCGAAGGCCAGGTAGGGCCGGCAGTCGAGCACCACGCAGCGCGCCGCCGCCTCCTTGCGGAGCATCTTGCGCAGCTGGCGCCCGTCGAGCGACGTGACCTTCATGCCGCCGCCGCCGCCGCCCAGCGGCCCCGCGCCGCGCGCCCCGCAGGTGCCCACGGCCAGGGTGCCCGCGGGCCAGGCACGGGAGAGCGACCCGGGGACCGCGGCCGGCGACGGAGCCCGGCGCCCGAGCGGCGGCTCAACTCTTCTTTCCCGCCCCGCACGCTCCAAACCCGGCCCGGCCACTCGCCGCCTCGGAAGCCGGGGATTCCGCCGGCAGCGCAGCGTTTTATGTGAATGAGCGCCGCCTGTGACGTGACTGCCCATATAAGGCCAAATATGGGTATTTCTCCGCCCCTTAGGGGCGTGGCCACGCCCGCAGGGGCGGGGCGAGGGCGGGGCCGCCGCCGCCACCGCGGGGAGCAGGACGCGCGGGGCGGGCGCCGGGCGTTAGTCAGCGGGGGAGGAGGAAGTGGAAGGCGCCTCCTCATTCTCTCCTTGGCGTTGCGCGGAGGGACTCACTCGCGCATCACCGCCACTGCCGGTGGGGTGTCCGGAACGCTGCGGGGCCGGGGTGACCCACGCTGTGCGGGAAGAGGAGGCAGCCGCCGAGGGGAGGCGGGGCCGGCGCCGCACGGCCGGGCTGTCAGTGTCCTACACGCAGGCCGCGCACCTGCCGGGGCCGGGCAGGGGAGCCCGCAGTGCCCCCACGGGGGTCCGCCGTGGATTCCCGTCATTACCGAAGCCTTCACGCGTATAAGGAGACGGAGATTTGCTTCAAGGGGTGGGGTATAGATGACGTAGATGAGGTGGCTGTTGGTAATGCTTGAGGCTCGGTGATGGGTACTTGGGGGTTCCTTAAACTGTTTTCTTCACTTTTCAGTATGTTTGAAATTTTCCATAACAAAAGTTCCTGAAAATAAAAAACGGAGAACCGGGCTGTGTGTGGAGAAGAGCCAACAACAATTAATCTCCCCAAATGGATTCTGCCCTCAAAGGATTGAGAGTCTTTTTCTCTATCACTCCAATAATAATTAGAATAATAAATTGCTTTTGGAGGAGCCATTTTCTGGTCCCTGGGAAACCTGTCATGAGCTCAGCCGCAGCAGCAACAACATGCATGCGACGGTGGAGCTCAGTCCAGCCAAATGCTGTCCAGGTGGCTTCTGGATTTAAGGGATTATCTGTGGATCAAGCATAATCCCAGCCTGTCTGCCCCCACCAGTCCCCAGGGGCTTCAGGGTTCTCACCCCTATTCCTGGGGAACTACACACGGTTCATCCATTCAGCAAGTATTTATTGAGGGTCAGCTTTGTTCCAGGGCTCCGCTAGCTGCAGGACACATGGATGGAAACATGTTTCTGCCCTCAAGTTTATGGCCAAGCATTTTATTGGTAGTCTGTCTGGGACTGCTTGATGGAAAACAGCCTGCCTCCACTAGAGAGGGGCTTGTTGACAGCTGGCATAAGGGAATGAGGTTGTTAGAAGGAAGCAGAAATCAAATGCAATCAAATCAGACACCAGGACAGCCGGCATTGCCTCTGGGTCACAGCTGCAGTCGAAGGCGCTGTCCTCGCCCTGCCAGTGAGGTCTTGTGATGTGGGGGTCCTCTTTCTTTGGGGTTATCTGAGCCAGCCTTCCCTGCAAGCTGCTCCTCCCCCAGCATGTCCTGTGTCTGTTACCAGCACTATCCATCCCCAGACATTTCAGCCCAGGGTTTTGTATTGGGTGCCGGCAATACTAAAGTGAGCTCTGTGCCCCAGCTGCCCCCTAGCCCAGAGGGAAGGTTCTTTAAGGGCCTGTAGTGAGTGCGGAAGAGCACCGGGGGTGTATGTGGTGGGGGTCAGCGAGGGGGTGCTGGACAAGGCCTCCCAGAGGAGATGAGAGCTGAGTCCACCAAATCAAGGTAAGCCAGGCTGTGAAGAGGGAAACTGCTTTCCTTCCTCTGCATGAAAACTGCTTGCAGTAAAGAAAACAAAACCCACAAAACCCAGCATGGTATGTACTGAAGGTGTGTGGGAGACCAAGGCACTTCTAGCATCTATTAGAAAATTAAGCAGGGTCAGGCAACAGAGGGCTTTTAAGGTATTGGGATCTTATCTTTGGGTCTCACTCAGTGACCTGGTCAGGTTAGCATCTGGGGACATTCACTGGAGGCAGCACGGTGGAGGATGGGTGTTTTATTTGTGAGTTGGGGAGGGGTCCAGACCAGAGTCAGGGAGACAGACAGGAAGCTTTTGTGTGTAATCTAGGCCTGTGCTGATAAGGGCCTGCCGGAACTTGGCAATGATAGCAGCTGTGGAAAGGCTACAGATTGGGAGAACATTTAGGAAGTAAATTGCTGGAAGGGGTGGGAGAGAGGAGTGGAGGGTGACACCAGAGTTTTTAACTGGGGTGACAGTGTGAGTGCTCTTTAGATAGGGACCCTAAAGGAACAGGTCTGGGGTCTGGGGAGGTAGCAGGAAGAGGAGGAGTGGGTGAAGTTTAAACATTAATAAGTTAAAGTTGATCATGGCCACCCAAGGGGGGTGCCCAGCAAGCCGAAGGGTGGCCTGGTAACCAGTGTAGGAAGGTCATCTGTCCACTGGATTGCTGGATGGCTCCCTCACTTTGCACGTCCACCAGACTACTAAATCCTGGGGCTCTGCTTCCCAGATCGCTCTTCTGATCTGCCCTCTCCAGTCCCATGGCCAGGGCTGGCTTCATGGGTGTGTGTGTGACTGGTACAGCCACACAGGGCCCTGTGCTTAGAAGGGCCTCACTTGTTTTAATGCTCTGTTGTCACTAAATTCTTTTTTTTTTTTTTTTTTTTTGAGGCAGAGTGTTGCTCTGTCACCCTGGCTAGAGTGCCATGGGGTCAGCCTAGCTCACAGCAACCTCAAACTCCTGGGCTCAAGCGATCCTCCTGCCTCAGCCTCCCAAGTAGCTGGGACTACAGGCATGTACCACCATGCCTGGCTAATTTTTTTTCTATACATTTTTAGTTGTCCAGCTAATTTCTTTCTATTTTTTAGTAGAGACGGGGTCTCGCTCTTGCTCAGGCTGGTCTTGAACTCCTGAGCTCAAACCAACTGCCCACCTTGGCCTCCCAAGTGCTAGGATTACAGGCGTGAGCCACCGCGCCCGGCCACTAAAGTCTTAATAATTTTTCCAGAAAGGCAAATATTGCATGTTCTCACTCATGTGGGAGCTAAAAACATTGATCTCATGGAGATAGATAGTAGAATGATAGACACCAGAGACTGGGAAGGGCGTATGGGTGGGAGAGACGATGAAAAGAGGTTGGTTAATGCTGCGGTCCCCAACCCCCAGGCTGCGGACCCTGTTAGGAACTGGGATGCATGAGCTCTGCCTCCCCTCCCCCACAAGGGAAAATTGTCTTCCATGAAACTGGTCCCTGCTGCCCAAAATGTTGGGGACCATTGGGTTAATGGGTAAAAACATATGGTTAGATAGCAAGTATAAGTTCTAATGTTCAACAGCAGAGTAGGCTGTAGTTAGCAACAATGTATTGTTTATTTCAAAGTAGCTAGAAGAGAGGGCTTGAATTGTTCCCAACACATAGAAATGACAAATATTTTTTTTTTTTTTTTTGAGACAGAGTCTCACTCTGTTCCCCGGGCTAGAGTGAGTGCCGTGGCGTCAGCCTAGCTCACAACAACCTCACACTCCTGGGCTCAAGCGATCCTTCTGCCTCAGCCTCCCGAGTAGCTGGGACTACAGGCATGCCCCACCATGCCCGGCTAATTTTTTCTATATATATTTTTAGTTGGCCAGATAATTTGTTTCTATTTTTTAGTAGAGACGGGGTCTCGCTCCTGCTCAGCCTGGTCTCGAACTCCTGACCTTGAGTGATCCACCCGCCTCGGCCTCCCAGAGTGCTAGGATTACAGGCGTGAGCCACCGCGCCCGGCCTAGAAATGACAAATATTAAAGGTGATGGATACCACCCGTACCCTGACTTGATCTATACATCCTATACATGTAACAAAATATCACGTGTACCCCATAAATATGTAAATTATTATGTATCAATCCAAATTAAAAAAATTCTTAATGATTTTTGGCCAAAGGGTCCTGCATTTTCCTTTTGCACTGAGCCCACAAATTATGTAGCTGGTCCTGACCATGACTGTAGTTAAAGTGTCCCATTACACACCCCCCAGGGGCATCCTGTCTCCGGGTCTCCAGGCCCCCTCCTTGCCATCTCATCCTCTGCAATGTGATCTTCTTAAGCTCGGATCTGAGCATAGAGCCCACCTACTCTGCTCAAAAGCATTCAATGCCACCTACACAGTCTTGATAAAATCCAAATTCCTTCAGCGGAACACGAAGGTCCCTGTTCTGGCCAATTGGCCATAACCCACCTCTAACCTTTCTCCCTTTCTCCCTTTCTTCCCACCTTTCTCCCTTTCTCCCTTTCTTCCCACCCCTCCCCTGTTCTTTGTACAGGGATCTCTCCACCTTCACATAGCTCTGGAGCTACTGCTGCACCTCCAAGAAGCCACCCCTTAACCCTCCCAGCCTGATAGCAGCCCCCCCTCCTGGGGAATCGCACAGGCTTGTGCAGCGCCCCTCCTCCCAGCCTGCTACGTGAGTGTTAACTGTCCTGCCATTAGCCTGCAGGCTCCCCGGCCAGACTCAGGGGCCTTATCGACCATCTGGGTCTCCCTCACAACACCCTCACATGGTGAGAGCTGAATCCACGTTGGGGGAATGGAATTCAGTGCTTGCTGAAACATGCAAGCAGCCTGCTTGTTAGGAGGCACCTGGGGAGAAAGTTGGCAACAGCTTAAATCAGGGCCTCAGCCACAGGGCAAGAAATAGAAAGCTGTGGGTGCACGGTCCACAGGATCAGGAACTAGAAGAGCTCGGGGGCCACTGGTCTAGGAGGAAGAGGAGGGTATCTGAGACTGCAAGGGCTTAATGGAGTAAATAATCACGCCTGTCCCCCTACTGCTTTGGAATGTGGGTGAGGGTGCGCGGGGGGTGGGGAGGTGGGACCAGAATTTAAATTAATATTGTGAGTCCATCAGGCAGGACTTTGTTCTATTCATTAATCTCTTTTCCTTGCCAGTTATTTTCAGAGGGCCAAGAAATTTTTTAGCGTTCTTGGCCCTCATTTAACCAGCTATCCTAACCCTTGTGCCTTGATTCATCATTGTAATACGAGGACACCCTTTGGAAGGCCATAGGTGCCCCTTTGTAAAAGTCGTGGGCCCTCTCCTTGGAAACTGCACACGCAGCATCCAGCCTACAGTTTTAGGGAGTTCATAGGCCTGCACAATCCCGGGAACTCCTGCGTCTGCTCCTCTCCTTGCAGCCTCAGTAGAGCTTCTGGGAGCCCACCCAGCCGCTCCCTAGCCCATAAGGTGGGCCAGGTGGCCTGTGGGGATGGGTCGGAGATGCCCACAAACACAGGGGTCCAGAGCAACAAGCCCCAGCCCTCTCAGAAGGGCATGTTTTGCCCCTTCCATTTATTTACTTTTCATTTCTGATTATGAAAGTTTTATATGCTCATGGTTGAAAATGTGGAAAAGGCAGACAAATGAAAATGATGCTTTTTTTTTTTTTAGGGCATTGCTTTCTCTGGCTTAAGATCCTAAATCAAAGCTGCTACCAGATCTGGATCTAAGACTTGCTTCCCACCATCTTAGATAAAAGAAAGAGCACTACTGGACTAGAAATCAAATATCTGGATTCCCACCAAATCTCTGCAATTACCAGCTTTTATTTATTTATCTAATATTTATAGAGTGCCTTTTGGTATACAGGTGTTTCTCTCCCTGAGCCCCTCCCATATCCCTTGCCACCCGGATCTTAGAATGAAGCAAATACAATGTTCGGTCAAGGGTACAGACAGCACTTGCTGTGTGACTGTTGAGAATCACCCACCCTCTTAGAGCCTTAGTTTCCTCTCCTATAAAACAGGGACGTTAGTGCCTATTTGCTAATGGTGAGTGTCAATGACATAATGTACATAAAGCCGTATTGCATGATGCAAGCATAAGATATTTGTGTGGTTGTTTTTGCTAATAACATTATCCATCAGCAGAGCATTCATTCATTTACTCACTCAGATACTGATGCACTGGTACATTCAGTTTCTTCTTTTGTAAAATGGGGATAAAAATAGGACTTAGCTCATAGGGTACTTAAGATTCAGTGAGTTAATGCGAGTAAAGTACTTAGAACAGTCCTTGGAACATATTAAGAACTCAATAAATATTAGCTAGTTCAGAAGGATGTAGTATTTGTTCCAGCCAAGAAAAGACTGTTCTCTAATGGCACAGGAAAAAAGATGGGGTTTGGCACGACAAGGAAGCAGGACTTACCTTCTGTCGAATTCAGCTGGCAGTCAAAGAAAGAATTACTAAGAGCCTGTGAACTTGTTCTTCCAAAGGCCTACTAAGTACAGGAGGATATTTAAAGAATAAAAATCCCCGGACCCACTTACAGTAAAGGAGGAGAGACGTGAAGCTGCCCACCCAATAATGAGCGCTAGATTGGTTGGTTTTCATACTGAAACCTGAAGACGTTTGAGAGAAGAGAAAGATCAATGAAGTTGAGTATTAGAGCAGGTCTGGAAGAAGAATTTAGATTTGATTAAAAATCCCTGCAATTCTAACAGCAGGGATGTTGGAGGGTGACAGCGTGGGTTTAAGTCCCTATCTGCCACTTACAGATTGGGTGACCTTGGGCAAGTTACTTCATCTCAGTGAGCAATGATTCTTTCCTCTGAAAAAGAAAATGAGGATAATAATAGTACCTACCTCACAGGGCTGATGAGAAGATTAAATGAAGTACCTACACAAAGCCCTTCTCAGCGTGCCTGGAGCACAGTGAGGGCTCCATGTGAGCCAGTATTTTTTTTTTCTTTTTGTGAAAAGTCATGGACAGCACTGAAGCACAGAATCTTGGCAGTAAAGAATTATAATTCCACCTTGAAATTTTCCAGAGGGGGAGCTTATTGCCTTATGAGACATTTTTGAATGAGGCCAAAAAAGGAAACAAGTATATCCTGGAATTTTAGGAGATGCTAGGTATGTGCTTCGTACTTCACTTAATCCTCACAACTATCCTGTGATGTAAGTACTATTGTCTTCATTTTGCAGTTGACCAAGGTCACACAGCTGAGCTGACTTCTCTGTGTCTTCTGCCCTTTGCTTTCGGGTCTGGAGAAATATAGTATACAACTAGACCCTCTTTGAAATATTGAAGATGATGATCTTGTCCCTTCCCCACTTTCTCTTTTCTAAAATAACAGTCCTTGCTCCTTACCATACTTGTTTTCCAGACTCTTAGAAGACTTTTTTTGTTTATTTGCTGGAACTCTTTACTTGTGATCCCTGAATGACACCAGGGTGCAACAGAGAATGTCCATTTACTCAAAGTTCAAAGGTCCTACGAAAAAGAGTTGCCATTAACCCTCTTAACCTGGACAGGGTTAGAGAAAGGAAGAGATGGAAGAGAACAAACAATTGAAAGCAAAGAGATGCAGTTCCTCCCCCTCCCATGAGGAGCCACAGGCTATCCGTGGAGGGTAGAAGTGGGATTTTATTCCCCAACTCCAGCCTCTCCCATGCAGCACTTCCTTTCGGTGGTTTCAGTCCAATCTGGATGGTGCTGAGGCATCCTTGACATCCTACAGGAAGTGGGCTTGGGGTGGGAGGAGTTCAGGATATTGTCTTCTCTATAGCTTTGCCCTAGAGATTCTGGCCAGAAAGATAAATGGCTAGTGCAACTTGATCTTTTGTTTTGTTGAAGGTCTTTATTTTTTTTAACTGGGAGGCAGCACCCTTGAGTAAGCGTATTTGCTCCATTCTAAGACCCTGGGGGCAAGGAGGATGGGTGTCTGGAAGTGTTTTCCAGATTCCAGTCTCCTACCACCCTCACGGATTTTGCAATATCTGAATATTACATCTTTTATCTTTCCCCACAATTAACTTTACAGAGATTCATTGAAAGAAAAGAAATTCCAAATCCCTTATTCTGTCTTAAGCACTAATATCTGGGGTTTGATAACCTAATTCTATGGGGGTTTTTTTGTAGTAGAAAGTAAAACATATGACAATACAAATGGAAGACTTTCATCTGTGTACCACCTACAGTAGCCTCTCTAGCCACCAAGGATGCCACCTGCATGTGGGGAAACAGTAATTGGGTTCTGGAGTGAAAGAGACCAGGCTCAGGCTCCGGCAATGACCCGCAGTGCAGCCTTGGACAAATGGCTTTGACGCTTCTGAGCTACAGTCTCTTCTTGAGTAAAATTGGGATAGTTCATAAATTGTAAAGTGGAAACAAAATAATAGATGTGAAAGTACCTGGTAAAGTGCTTACGCCAGTTGTTTCCATCAGTAACTTCCTCGCTCCAGGGTCTGAAACCCTATCTTTGCTGGCCTGAAACTAGTGGGAAAAAAATTCTAATGCTCAAGAGTTCAGAGCAAGGGGTTTGCCGGAGGCCCCGTCGGAGCCCCACCAGCCACTTGACCTGCTATGGGCGTTACTCCCCGCCCCCCAACTCTGGGCATCCGTTTTCTCACCTCCAACGTGGGAGCAGTGATGGCAGGGCTTCCCCAACTAGATTGTGCATGGACTCACAAGAAGCCTGTTGAAATGCAGATTCTCATTCTGAGGCTGGAAAGTCTGCATTTGCAACCGGCTCCCAGGTCTTGCTGCTGCTGCTGGTCCCTGGACCCTACGGAGCAGCAAGGAGTTCTAGTGCTTAACTCCCTGGAGGTGTTGAAAGGCTTAAATTAGACACTATAGCCTAAGCATTTAACCTGAGGCTTATGTCAGCTCCTTATCAATAGCTAGTAGCTCAGTTGTTGATATTATGGTGATTTATGTGCTTAAGGGGAGGGGGGGAGTTGAAGGGTAACCCCAGATGGAGCAGAGGATGATGGGACTTATCGTACCTGTGGGGGTTGGAAAGGGTAATGTCCCAGGAGTCAGGAGAGACCTGGGTTCAAGTCCTAGCATTATAACTCGTGCCATGGCTGTGGGAGCTTGGCAAGCCTCTTGACGTTTCTGAGCCTCAGTTTCCCCCTCCATGGAAAGGGACGGGTTGAATTAGATGGTGTCTAAGGATTCCCTCAGCTTTAATTGGTGAAATTTGAAGACAGTAATGCCTGCTGCTTCCCACCGCCAGAAGAAACCTAACAGGCCTGACCTTGGCCACAGCCGGGAGCCTCATCCATTGTGGGGAGGAGGCTGCTCTGGGCCTGCCTCGGCTGTGGGGAGGGTGGATAACTGGACAGCCCGGCCTGGCACCCTTGGCATTCCTCGGGCCTCAGGTGACATCATCCCCAGAAGCCTCTGTTCTCTGGGCCTGTGCGACGTTCTCCCTGTTAAGGCAGGATGATTCGCAGCCTGAACAGGAGCGAGTTTGCAGCATGCCCAGAAAAAGGATGTAAAAGGAGGCATTTTCCACATTCCATCGCCCTGCTTCACCACACTGGAGGCAGAGGTGATTCACGAGCACACTCACTTCCTTGAAAGCACGTCACACCCCCCCAGACTCCAGCCCCTCGCAGGGGTCCTAGTAGGGACTCCAGACCCAGGCAGCCGACCCTGCAGGGGAAGAAATGGGCACGCAACAACCTCGTCCCCAAACGTGAAGAACAGGCCACCGAGATAAGTGACTCCTCCCAGTGTAGCCCTGGACAGTGTATTAACCCACAAGTCTGTACTGAACCCTCACCATGAACATTTATTGAGCACCTGCTGCATGTCTCTGGCTAAGCAAGTTCACCTGAATAAACTCAGTACATCCCAGTGAAGAGATTAGTACCGATGAGGGTACCCAGGTTCAGACGGATTTAGTGACTTGCTCAGGATTCAACAAGGATCACACCCTGAGCAAAGCCCACCAGGTTGAGCTGATCCTTCCTTCTCTCTCCTCTGTCATAAACCTGTGTCAAAGCCCCTGTCCTCTGTGGATGCACGTGATTATTTATGTTTCCCTCTCTCCCCTGACCAGAGTCCACTAAGGCCCCTGCAGCCACATTCCCTAGCTTGGCCCACAGCTGGCCCTAGGAAGATGTTTTGCCCCACGAATCTGTGAAATTGGGACTAGGTTTTAGTGCCATAGCACTCAGCCTTGTGCTGAGCGGGGAAGGAAGAGGAACCCACAACTTCGTTCCTGACCTTAGGAAGGACTGGGGGACGGTGTAGGGGTTGAAAAGCAGGGAGGGTTTGTTCAAGGCAGAGGGAGGAGGAAAGGCTTGTAGCTGAAAGGAGACAGGCAGGTGGGAAGCAGCCAGGGTCATTTCCAGGGAGGATGAGGGGCGCGGGGAGGTTCTGGGAACGGTAAGAAGGTGGGGAAGGTTAGGTATAAGGAAATCACACCTGCTTTGTGCAGTCAGGTGTGATGTATATGAAATCCAAAAATGTTTATTACCCTTTGACCTCGTAATTCCACTTCTGGGAAATGATCCTAAGGAAAATCTCCAAAAATACAGAGGAAGTATAGCTAGATCCACAACAGTGTTCATCCCAGAGCTATTTATAAGAAGGTAAAAATGGAAACAGCGAAAACATTTCTCATAAGAGAATGGCAAAGACACCAGTATGTACAGCAACCAATAAATGATGGATGTTTTCAAAGACTCTGAATAGTATTCAAAATCAATGATGTTAAAATGTTAAGGGAAATGGCAGGTTACAAATAGTAACAATAGCTGTCATTTACGCAGTGCTATTTCCTCTGGGTTGGGTGCTTTCCCTGTTTGGTCTCAGTTAACCCATACACAACCCCGAGGGGACGGAAATCACACCCATGTAACAGGTTTGAAGACTGAGGCTGGCCCAGGTCGGGAGTGGAAGAGCTGGGATTCAGCCCTGGTCACACTCGGTGTGTTCTGACCACCACTTTATATAACAGGACCACATCCAGCAAGGAAATTTGAGGGAAATATAGCAAATGTAAACAATGGTCCTTTTTCAGAAATGGGAGGTGGAAGAAGGAGTGATTTCCACTGCCCCCTCAGTTTTCTGTATTTTCCGGATTTTTCCTTATGAAGTTGTGATAGTATTATTTATTTATTTATTTATTTATTATTTTTGAGACAGAGCTTCCCTCTGTCACCCAGGCTGGAGTGCAGTGGCACTGCCATAGCTCACTGCAGCCTCGAACTCCCGGGCTTCAAGCGATCCTGCCATCTTGGCCGCCCAAAGTGCTGGGATTACAGACGTGAGCCACCATGCCTGCCTTCTTTTTCTATTCTTTCCTAATTTTCAGTTGTTTATCATGCTTATCATTCTGCAACTTGGTTTTATTTATTCACCAGTAGGTCTAGGTGGCCTTGTTATCTTCCACATGCCCTTTCTTCTTCTTTGAGGGGGTGGCTCAGACTATTCCATGGTTGGGAATTCGGGAATTTATTTCCCGGGGTCTCCCCTTGAAGGACATTTAGGAAGTTTCCAACTTTTCACTAATACAATCAATCCTGCAAGGAGCAACCTTGCTTACTCCTTTTCTGGCAGAGGGTCTTGTTTGTTTGTTTTAACAGAAAGGAATGGACTGAAAAAGAAATGCACTTAGGTGGCTCCATGTGTGGCTTTGGCAGATCAGGGGTGGGGAGATTTCTTTAGGGGCTCCAGATTCAAAGACGTCCCTATTGGTAAAAATGGCGGGGCTTGGTCTACCCCCACCCCCAGGGCAGCCCTATCTGCACACTAGGGCTGTTCTCTTTGGGAGGAGTTATAGGTTAGGGTCCCCACCCTTGGTTCATATCAACATGCAGCTTCCTTCTGCTTAGCTATGGGCAAATCTTCATCAGGAAGGCAGGCATTCTAAGCCTGTGGGGCACCAGCATGCAGAGCTGACTCCACTTCATTTAATTCCACCCCTTCCCTGGCAGTCTTTTATAGCAAATAGAGTCTGAAAACCAGGTACATCAGCCAGTTCCTCACACCTGCTGTGTGGCCTGCAGCCAACTCTGTCAGAGCCCAGGGCTACTGTGCTTCATTTTTATGGAAGAAGGGGGCTCCGCTTAGCAGACTTCAAACAGCTCCAACTTTCTGCTCTCGTTCCTTGAGGCCTTAGTAAGAAAGATACAGCTCTACCCTTTACTAGCTGTGTAATCCTGGGTGAGTTATTCACATCTCTGGGCATCTATTTCTCACCTGTAAGATGGGGCAGTGAGACCTATCTGATGGGGCCGTGCAGATTAAATGAACTGCTGCCTTGAGCCCGGCCCCTAGCACAGTGGCTACATCTGCAAAATGAGCGGTGAGTCGGGGGTCCACCCCTAAGGATCCTAAGAATGGAAGCGCCCTGCTTGGCTCCCTTCAGCCCAGTCTCCAGGGTGACCTGGGGCAGCCAGGAGGGCTTTTCTTTGAGGACCTCTGATCCAAGTGGGGAAGTCTATTCATTTCTTAGCCAATGGGATGGTACCCTGAAGCCAGCTAAGGTAAAAGGCAAAAGCAACAACAAGCAAACACCCCTTCTGAAGGCGGCTGCTGAACCAGTGAGAGTCAAAACCCGTCCAGCTGCTGTTCTGGCCAGCACATTATGTACCCATCTCACTTCATCCTTAATCTTATCTTCATCATGTCTCTTCATCCCCAGCGCCAGCAGCCAGAACGTTAATCTAAAGCTTATTAAAAAAAAAGGGGCATCGACTTAGTGAAGTCTAAAGGTCTGGTTCAAACTATATTATTAGAGAGTGAAAAAACCAGGTGGAACAAAAAGTCTGACACCACTGCTATAGGAAAAGAAAAAAACCCGCTTAACTACATGGGGGGGGGGTGTGTGTGTGTATATACTTATATACATTCTTTTTATATACTTACATATATTCTACCGGTATAAAAAATTCTGCTAGTATAAAAGTGTTATCAACTAACAGCAGTTCCTTTTGGGGAGTGTGGTGGGCTCTACTTGTTTACTTTCTTTATTTTTTGACGTTATGATAATGAGCATATCTTTTGGGAGAGGCAGTTATGCTAGTGGTTGGGAATGAGGGGGAAACTGGAATCAAGCCATATTGTTTGGCTTCAAACTCAGATTTGTGTCTCTGCACCAGATATTGAAGCTCTTGCAGCTCATCTATAAAACTGAGATGACAGTGATAGTAAAACCGACCTCATAGGGTTGGTTTGGAGGGTTAAATGAGGGAATCCATATACTTATCACAATACTTGGCATTCAGCAAGTACTAAAAAAAAGCCAACTATTATTATTACTTTATAAGGAAAAAGAAATATGTATATAAACATACACTTGTGCACACATGTAAACATAGGCTCCCTACCAAAGGGTAGGGTACCGTGAGTCTGTGCGTGCATTCCTATGGTACATATGGTCGTAAAAAGAACTGTGAGAGAGGAAGAAAGAGGAGGCATGACTGCTTGTTAATAGCCAGCTCTGAAAGCCCCTGCCCCATGGATGTTCCACTCTTCTCTCAAGAAGGGGGATTAGGGATAACCCTGGTGTGGAGGAGGTACGGTGCTTAAAGGCCCCCAAAGTCATTTTGTAACACAGACATCTGCACTCGAATGTTTATGGCAGCACAATTCTCAATTGCAAAGATGTGGAAACAACCCAAGTGCCCATCCATACATGAGTGGATTAATAAAATATGATATATGTGTACCATGGAGTACTACTCAGCCATAAAAAAACAAGAGGTGAACTAGCACCTCTTGTATTATCCTGGATGGAGCTAAAGCCCATTCTTCAAAGTGAAGTATCACAAGAATGGAAAAACAAGCACCACATGTGCTCGCCATCAAATTGGTACTAACTGATCAACACTTAGGTGCACACATGGAAGTCATACTCATCAGGTGCCGGGCAGGTGGGGGGTGGGTGGAGAAATTCATAACTAATGGATGCAAAGCACACTGTCTGGGGGATGGACACACTTGTAGCTCTGGCTTGGGTGATGCAAAGGCAATATATGTAACCAAAATGTTTGTACCCCCATAATATTCTGAAATTTAAAAAAAGAAAAATAAATAAATAAAAACACAGGCTCAACATAGAGCCCACCCCACCCCCAACACGGAGACGTGGATTAGCTAAAGAGGTAGCACAGGTTTGTCTTCTCCCTCGACCCAGGAGCTTCAGAGGTGGGAAGGAATTAGAGCAGTCTCGTCCCTTCAGTCATCCACTGAATATTTATTGAGTGTCTTTCCTGTGCTAGTCAATGTTCTAAGCCCCGGGATATAGCCATTGACAGAGAAGACCAAAACAAAACATCAAACAAACAAAATCTCATCTTCATCCTATGGGAGGTAGACAGACACTAAAAGTGAGTAAGACTCGTGGTGTGCTGGATGGTGATAAATGCTACAGAGAAAATTTAAGCAAGGAAGGGTTTCAGGAACTACTGGGATGAGTTGCAATTTTACACAGGATGGTGGGAGAAGGTCTCACTGAACAGATGACAGTACAGACCTGGGAGAAGCACAAGAGAGACCCCTGCAGAGGGAAGAGCAAGTGCAAGGACCTGGAGGTTGGAGTGAGGAGAACAGCCAGGAGGGCAGCAGGGCCGCATGGAGTGGTCTAGACCAGTGGTCCTCAACAGGGAGCCACTTTGCCCCTCTCCCCTCAGGAGGCATCTGGCAATGTCTGCAGACATTTTTGGTTGTCACAACCCGGTGGGGGCGGGGGTAGGTGCTGCTAGGGTCCAGTGGGTAGAGGCCAGGGATGCTGTTCAACATCCTACAAAGCACTGGGCAGCCTCCCTCTCCTCCAAAGAATTAACCCACCCAAAACATCAAGAGTGCCAAGGTTAAAAAACTCAAGTCTGGGCTTACCTAAGAAGAGTTGCAGGAGAGGATGTCAGAGAGATAACAAGAAGTGGGGGCATGGGGAGGAGGTGGTGGAGAGGGAGATGGCCAAGAGCCTGATCGGTGCCTAAGGACTTGAGCTTTTACTCTAGGCCAGATGGGAAGCCACTGGCTGTTAGCTGAATCATAATGAGTGTTCAGCTGGTGGAGTTTCCAGGTCATAGTCAGGGAGAGGAATACCAGGCGGTCCTTGATCTTGGTTCCAGGCACTGGCTCCCACTGGCTTCCTTTGGGGGGGTCACACATCAGAGGCTGGGAAGCGGCAGACAGGGCATTTCCAGTCATTAAGTAGGACTCCATCAGCAGGTGAAAACACTGCTTTGTTAGGAAATCGTTGATCTTGATTCTGTGACAATAGCTGAGTCTTCCTTAATTACTAGGGCCCGTGGGCAGCGTGGACTTCATCACAACAGGAGAGTCAAACTTTCATTTCACCAGATTTCCCCGAAGGCTGCTTATAGTGCAAGGCTGGTGTTTGGATGTACACCTTGCCTTCTCGGAATCCTTAATGTAATTAGGGATGGGGGAAGGGAGAAAGAGTGACTCCCAAATTGATACCTGGAACATTCGTGGAGCACCTGCTGAGGGTGCACAGCCTGCTGGGAGCTGAGATGAGAGGGAAGAATGCATGCAGGTGTGCAAGGGCGAGAGCTTGTGCTGGGAGGGATCCCACAGTGCGGTGGGGTAAGTGCGGTTACAGATGGGGGACAAAGGGCAAGAGGGCTGGCTCAGCCTCGGCAGCCTGTAGCACAGAGGAGATGGCGTTGGGCCTTGGAAGGCCCAACGCAGGAGGTGGAATTATGGGGGAAAAGCACCCAAGCAGGGCCAGAGTGAGCCAGAGTTCTCAGGAGCTCACTTCTGTAGGTTTCTGGATCACAGCCTTGCAGATTCCAGGAATCTGCATTTTCACAGCCCCCAGGGACCTGCAAACCAGGTGTTTCTCTGACTGCATGTTGCAAAGCCCTACTCCAGGAAACCAAAAGCAGGGTTCAGGCATTCAGCCTTGCATGGTGCTTCCAAAAGAAAGTCTCCAAATGCTGCTTTGCTTTGAAAGGCAAAACCCCAGGGCCTCTGGCCTGCTGAGCGTGGCCACACTGAATGCAGTGGTTCTCAGTCCTGAGTGCCCTAAATATCACTGGGGGAGCTTGTTAACCTACATATATCTGTGTCCCAACACAGAACCTCTTCCTCACTATCTCCTGGGGTGGTCTGCTGAGGACCCCACCTGCAGATACACTGGCCCTGTGGATTGTCTGTGACTGAGACACCTTTTGGCCCCACTAAGCCCTCCTCCAACTCCTGGACTCTCAAAAACACTAGGAGTCTCACCCGGTGCCCATCTATTTACTTTAATCATCATTGCTGTCTTTTATAGAGCACTTGGTACACAGCTCTGTGCTGAGCACTCTACATTTATTGTCTTCCTTTAAGTCTCATAGACATCCGGCTGGAGATGCAGGCTGTATTGGCCTGGGCTCGGGCAAGGGCTGGGACTGGAACCCTGGGAGTGGTCACCCTACAGTTGGAACTTAAATTAGAAGGGCTGCAAATCAACTCAGGGCCCAGAATGAGCTGGCGACAGGGCCTCAGAATAATTCCTGTCCTCTCCTGGCCTAGTACAGGCAGACCCCGGCAAAGACTTCCAGAGGCAGCCAGCCTCTCTCCCTCTGCGAAGTAGAGAACCTTTAGCTGGAGGCCCAAGGAACTAGGGGCTGGGACCTGAACTGGGTGGGTCTGCTCCTGGCTCAGACACTGTGGCAAGGTGAGAGTGAAGGTCCAAAGGACCCTGTCACCCTGAGCGAAACTTCCTTCTTGTTATCTCACCGCCTCTGGGGCCAGGTGGGGGAGGGAATGACAAGAGGGGATGGAAATGTTTATTTAGCACCTACTGAGTGCCAAGCACCAAATTCTAGATTTTTAATCTGTGGCATTAAACCTTACAATAATCCTGACAGGGAGCTATTAACCTCATTCATGGATAGGGAAATTGAGGCTCAGAGATTAGATTACTTCTTTCAGAAAACACCAACAGGAAACTGAGGATCAAGGAGTCCACCAAGCTTCCCTGGGCTTCAGATGTCCCCAGGGTGGTGCTCTTTCTACCATGCCCCTCATCCTGGGTAAGGACTATTTGAGAGAGTTTTCTCTCCAAAACAGCAACAATGACCTCTCCTCCTTTGCCTGAGTTAAGCATTTAATCCTCACACTAACCTTATTAGTTAGGAACTAGGTTCATTATTTTCACTTTACGGATGCAGTCATTGAGGCTCAAAGGATTAAGTAATTTCCTTAAGATAATGCAACCCAAGAGAAGCAAAAGAAGCGGGTCAGGACTGGATTCCAGAAGAACCAAAGATTTTGCTTGAAATAACACTATTACTGGCCAGGCACAGTGGCTCACACCTATAATCCTACTCACACTCTGGGAGGCCAAGGTGGGAGGATCGCTCAAGATCAGGAGTTCGAGACCAGCCTGAGCAGGAGTGAAACCATCTCTACTAAAATAGAAAAATTAGCTGGGCATGGTGGCATGTACCTGTAGTCCCAGCTACTTGGGAGGCTGAGGCAGGAGGACTGCTTGAGCCCAGGGCTTGAGGTTTCTGTGAGCTAGGCTGACGCCACGGCACTCTAGCCCAGGCAACAGAGTGAGACTCTGTTTCAAACAAACAAACAAAAAAAAAGAAATAACACTACAACTACTAATTATCCCCCTGCACCTCCAGGCTTGTTTCTCTACTCCTACACCTTCCCTGCAGACCCTGGGCAAGGCACTGTGTACAATGGGAACAGTGCCTGATATATCAGGGCCTCAGCATTAGCCATGGCCAGGAGGCTCTAGGGAGAAAATCCAGATCTTCAAGAGACCTTATTTTAGGTGATTTCAACAATAAAGGTGATGCCAATGAGGCCTCTTGCAGGAAGTCCTCCCTGATTGCTTCAGCCCACAGAGCTCTTACCTTTCTCTCTACATTTAGTCTGTTTCATTTACTGCCCAGCAGGCCTTGCAGAAGCCATTATCATTTCATATGTATGTTTCCCCCATAGAATGTAAGCTTCTTGAGGGAAGAGATTTTTGTCTGCATTTATTCTGCTGAATTCCAAATACCTAGAAAAGGCATGGCATGTGGTAGACACAAGAAGCATTGGTTGGATGAATATATTCTTCTTGCAACCCACAGAGACTGGCGTTGGTCTGGGCCAGGCCTTGTCCTGGCTTCCAGGAATACAGAAGTGACCTGAATAACTTCCTGCCCTCTGAGCTTATGGGAGAGACAGAAAGACTTGCATACTCACAAAAGATTTCACCATATGCAACCAAAGAAAAAAGGTGAACTGAACCAGTTTATTGGATGGGCACAAATGAAAGTCGAGGAGGTGACTGTTGCAGAGTCCTCCAGGAGGGCAGACAGCTGCGGGCCTGTGGTATACTGAGAGGCACCGCTGGCTAAAAGGAGCACGAGCTCTGAAGCCCAGCTGTCTGGGTTGAATCCTTCCCCATCAATTACTAGTTGTGTGATGTTGCACCAGTTGTTTAGATTTGAGAAAAATGCAGATTTCAAGACGCACTGCAGAGATTCCAATCCAGCAAGCCTGGGCTGGCTAGGAATCTGATTTTTTTTTTTTAAACAACTATCTCATGGTTTATTGCGGAGAGTCCACAGACTATGCCTTGAAAAACACTGGCAACCAGGCGAGGTGGCTCACGGCTGTAACCCTAGAACTCGAGGAGTCCGAGGCGGGAGGATCGCTTGAGACCAGGAGTTCACGAGACGCCATCTCTACAAAAAATAGAAAAATCAGCCAAGCTCAGTGGCGCACGCCTGTAGTCCCAGCTACTCGGGAGGCTGAGGCCAGAGGATCACTTGAGCTCAGGAGTTTGAGGTTGCTGTGAGCTACGATGACGCCACTGCACTCTAGCTGGGGAGACAGAGCAAGACTTTGTCAGAAAAGTGAAGTGAAGGGAAGTGAAGGGCAGGGAAAGAAAGGGGAGGGGAGGGAAGAAAGAAAGAAAGAAAGGAAGGAAGAAAGAAAAGCACTGGCCATCAGGGAGAGAGGGTCGCACTAATCAGCAAATTGGATTGTCACACTGTGTGTCAGTGACGTTTTTCAGTATGAAATCCTAAGCTGTCATTCAGGGTTAGACATTTAGACATTACACCACCCAGTAAGTGCCGTAGAGACGGCTTCAGGACAGCTGGCCAAGGAGGACATCCAACAGGCCTTGTCTACACCAGGTCATCCCAGGACAGTCCCCAGCAGCAGATTTCAAGCACTGCTCTCACCTTAGGCCGAGGGTGGACCTGCAGGAGGCTCTCTGCAAATAGTCTTTGACAGACTGATAGATTTTCTAGCCAAGCTCCAGCTGCCCAGCCCCAACCTCACACAGAGGTTCTGGGTGGACCACATGGACCCCAGGGAGGTTCAGGGTAGAACGAGGGTCCAGGAGGTGGTACCTCACTCTGGTGTCTCCATGTCTGGACTTGAACTACGATCTCACAGCCAGATGCCAGATGCAAATGAGGCCATGGGCATGGGACGGCTGAAAGCCTGCAGTCCTGGGCAAACTCGGCCTCTTTGTGCCTTGATTGAATGCAAGGCCTGAGTGCTACAAGTCAGTCTTCATTTATTCACCCATAAATATCTCAGCCTCTGTCATGTGCCGGCTAGGCTAGGGATACGGTGGTGAGACCGCTGTCTGTCCTTAGTGAGCTTATGCTCCAAAGAGGGCTCTGACAATAAGGTAAAATACATAAGTTAACATCAGAGGGTAATGAGAGGAAGACCATAAAGGAGTAATGGGACTTAGGGCAGGAAGCTTACTTTTTTAGTTAGGGTGATCAGGGAAGAATTCTCTTTATTTTTATTTTTTTATTATGTTTTTGAGACAGGGTCTCACTCTATTGCCCAGGGTAGAGTGCAATGGTGTCATCACAGCTCACTGCAACCTCAAATACCTGGGCTGAAGCGATTCTCCTGCCTCAGCCAGCTGAGTAGCTGGTCCTATAGGTGCTCACCACCACGCCCAGCTAATTTTTCTATTTTTTGTAGGGACAGGGTCTTGCTATGTTGACCAGGCTGGTCTCAAACTCCTGGTCTCAAGCGATCCAGACTCCTGGTCTCAAGTGACCCTCTGGCCTCGGCCTCTCAAAGTGCTAGGATTACAGGCATGAGCCACCACACCCAGCGTTAAGGAAGGATTCTTTGAGGAGGTGACATCCTAAGCCTGGATGATGAGGAACCAGCATGTAGCCTAGGAAGACCACAGCATGTGCAAAGGCCCTGAGGCAGGAAGGTACTCCACAGGTAACACATGGTGGCCTCTAAAGTATGCTCAACAAGGGATCGTTTAGCCTCTGGGTGGCTGTCTGCATGGTCCCAAGGCTCATAACTCTGACTCAGGGACTCTGTAAGTTATGAAATCATGGCTACAACCATGGCAAACCTGAATGGAGAACCTCCAGCCAACCATAACCTGTCTCACCTGAGCTGCGGAATGGCTCCTCAGGCAGGTACAGCTACTGTATTAGGGGCATTTTACTGACTGGGGTGCTGAGACTCAGAGAGTGAAGCAAGTCACCCAGATCACTTATGTGTTAGGTGGCAGAACAGAGATTGAAATCCAGGGCAAACTCCAGAGCCCTGGACTCTTCGCTGATACATGGCATTGTTGATGTGATTTGGTACCATCCCCCCCACCTCTTTTCTCTAAAGCAAGAACTCTTGGGCCTGGGGGTCCCAGCCTCCCATTAGGCCATTAAAGTGGTCACCGAGCCTGCTGGCAGCTGGTCTCACACTGAGGGCCGCCCCCCTGGCATATCCACTGAGAGTCTGGGGGTGGTGAGCCAGATCGCCGGCTGGAAACCACCTCTCCAGGAAACTCCTTCTAGAAGGAAGAGTTCCTGGTCCAGAGCTGCGTTCTGTTCCCAGCCTGCCTCCAGTCTGCCCCCTCCCCGGCCCCAGACGTCCGCTTGAGTCAGCCCGAGGCCTGTGTGGGGGCGTCCTCTGGGCTTCTGTAACATCCTGTGTTCGGCCTCCTGCTTACCTATTTTCCATTTCCAGGGAATCCCTCCCATCAGGGTTTGTTTTTACACCCTGGAGCCGACCTGCCCACAGAGCAATTAAAATGGCTCCCCCAGGGTCCCCTGGAGCCATTCCTGCATTGCATAGTCCATCGCCTGCCTCCAGGGTCTGGCAGGAGCCTCCCTTCTTTCTCCCTCCCCAAAGACTCCAAGTTCTCCTCCTTCAGCTTACGAGGTCAGGACCTCCTTTTCCAAAGAGCATCACTGCTGTCCCCACTCCCCTGAACTCCCACTCCCACGTGCAGTCTGAGCCATGGGAATGGATATCTGCCCTGTTTGTCTTCCGGCATCTCTTCCCCTCCTTCCTCTGACCACAGCACTCCTTTTCCTCTGGGGAATAGCCCCTCCTCCGCTCCCTCAGATTAGGTGGGACCACCAATCACACAATACCTTTTCTCCTGGCCACACCGATTGGCTCAGGGACAGGCATGTGACCCAAACCGGGCCAATCAGAATCCTTGCCTGGGATTTTGTATATGGAGCACAGGGGAAAAAGCTCTCTCTTTCCTTTGAGTTTGCTAAACTGGCATGATGCAAGTCAGACTGGAGCTACCTGCATTCCTGCCTCTCCTCCCCTTTCCAGATGGAGGCTACCTGTCTACAGTAGGAAAAAATGAGGCCAACACACAGAGAGAAGCAGAAAGAGTGCTCATTATTCCTTGCTCTAAAAACGTTTTACGACACATTTGTATGAGTTTCTCAGAAAATGTTATTTAGCTTTGCTTATTTTTAAGCTTTAGAAAAAATGGTATAGTGTATTGTCGTCTTCTGAAACTAGCTTTTTCCCAAGCATCAATTGTTTCTAAGATTCATCTATCTTATTGTGTGTAACTGTAGTTCATTCATTTCTCATTGCTGCATAATATTACATTGTGGGAATAGACCACAGTTCACAATTTATTCCTTCTCCAGGCAAAGGACATCTGGGATTTTCATAATTTTACTGTTATGAACAAAGCTTCTTTGAACATCCTTGTGCACATTTTTCACACATGTGCACAAACTTCCAGGGCATATACTTAGGAGTGGGATAATTGCTGGTGACCAGTGTGTGCAACTTCAGTTTTACAAGATAATGTCCAATTGTTTTCCAAAACCATTAACATCCACTTACACTCCCCACCACCTCATGTAAGAGTCCCCAACAACAACTCAGTAACACTTGTGCCCTATTTTTCAATATCTCCCCATGGTGCCTAGCACAATCTCTGACTTGTAGTGGGCTCAAAAATAGTTTATTTACAGTGGAATGGATGGAATGAGTAGGTGGCATGGAAGACAGACAACCAGAAAGTTGGAGAGAGGATAGAGATCATCTTCACCCAAAAGATGATCAACTGCCTGTAATACCAGCACTTTGGGAGGTTGAACCAGGAGGATCCCTTTAGGCCAGGAATTCAAGACCATACTGGACAACATAGTAAGACCCCATCTGTACCAAAAAAAAAGATGATCAACTGAAAACTCTACCATCTCAGACATTAGTGGTGGCCACGGACTCTGGGCTTCTCTGGCGCCCCTCGGGGCCTTCATGGGGCCTCCGTTCTGACTCTCAGTGCTCAGCAAACTCTCTGTATGGACACAAGCTTCTGGTATGAGCCTGCTTTGGAGGCTTCATGCCTGACTCTGCCTATTGTTGAGTGCCCGTAGGGGGCTTTTCACATTGCTGATCAGGTATGTGCCGTGAGCCTTAGAGTCCAGCCTTGAAAACCCACTCCTTTGGAAATCCTGTCTATGAATAATGCCCCCTACACCTATATGGACCTTGATGTCAGTTTCAAAACAGCCATGTTTCCCTGCCCCGCTTATGCTAACTTTCTTCTTAAGAGTTGTTTTTTTCCATAGGCAAGTCATAGTAACATGATAGAACTTTCTCACTGTTTTCAGCCATGCCTGAAATTCATAATCTTAACACACACACACACACACACACACACTTAAAGTGCACATTCCTCACTTCTTTTCAAGCCCAAGGCTTGCAAGAAGAATTTTCTGTCGAAGGTCAGCAGCTCTGATTGCATTTCTTTATTTAGAACATTGTTTTTGCTGGAGCTGACTCCATTACCTTTGAGTTCACGGAAGTGGAGCCCATTAGAAGAATCGGCAGTCAAGAGGCTCCCAAACAGGCTTTAAGAGTGTTGCTAAACTTAGGTTCATTTGGCTGCTGTGGTTTATAGACAGGGGCCTCTCTCTTTCTCTCTCTCGTTTTTAATGGGGCCTGCATTTTCCTGCTTTGCAACTGCCGGTCTGTTCCTGGTGGGAAGAAAGGAAACTCAGGGCATTAGTCCTAATGTCAACATCCATTCTTATCTCTGCTCCCAAACTCCCTACTCCTCCTGCAGTGACCTACTTCCCATCGCCCTAACATGGCTCAGGCTGGCCCAGGCAGGGGTGCAGCAGAGGCAGCGCTGTGACCTGGTCCCGGCAGAGTGGGTTCACAGACCTGAACGTTGCCCTGTCTCCTGGCTTCTGAGCTGTGTACCCCCTTCCCCATCTTGATTGCCAGAGTCCTAGTACCTGTGGAAGGAACCACTCCCTGGCCTATGCCTACCTTCCCACCCTGGCCTTGCCTAGACTGTTTCAGCCTGTAGCTTCTGCCCTCTCTGTTGTTCAGAGGGGGCCTGCTCTGTGTCCTGGGGTGGGTGTCCTGAGCTCTCTGATCTGCAGAACAGAGATGATAATACCCACAACACCAGGGCAGGTGTGCTTACACTTAAAAAGTGCAAATTATAAGGTGTCGTGAGATTGGCACAGATGCAACATTTGGGCAATGCCTTGTGTTGACATTGTGAAGGGGATGGGGGTGGGGGTGAGGAGTGAATTGGTGCCACTACTCCCAAGAGCAATTTGGCAATATTATCAAAACAGAAAAATCTAATTAGAAATTCCATTTCTAGGAATTTGTCCAATGAAAATACCAAAGACCTGCATGTGGGGATGTTTGTTGTGACACTGTTTATAGTAGCTAAAACCTAAAAACCATCTACATGCTGCCCCTTTTTCTCTATGATATAGCCATACAGTGGTATACTATGTAGCCACTAAGAAAAAATGAGATCATGATCCACGGACTGATGGGAAATAATCTTCAAGAAATACTTTTTGGAGGCTGGGTGCGGTGGCTCACCCCTATAATTTTAGCACTCTGGGAGTCCGAGGTGGGAGGATCGCTTGAGGTCAGGAGTTTGGGACCAGCCTGAGCAAGAGCGAGACCCCATCTCTACTAAAAATAGAAAAAATTAGCCGGGCGTGGTGGCGCACACCTATAGTCCCAGCTACTTGGGAGGCTGAGGCAGGAGGATCCCTTGAGCCCAGGAGTTTGAGGTTGCTGTAAGCTAGTTGATACCATGGCACTCTAGCCTGGGCATCAGAACGAGACTCTGTCTCAAAAAAAAAAAAAAAAAAGATATATTTTTTGGTGAAAAAAAGACACAAAACAGTATATATATTATTCTATCTTTATGTTTAAAAATACAAACAGTATGTATACTATTCTGTCTTTATGTTAGAAATAATGTGTGTGTGCTGAGACTATTTCTGGAAAAATAAAAACTAAGCAGAACATAGAATTTGTTTCCAGGGAGGGGAAACAGAGGTAGAAGGAGAGTTGCTTTTCACGGTGTGTTCTTGCACTCTGAAATTTTTATCATGTGGACGTATAATTCAAACAAAATTTTGAAATGTAAAAAGAATGTAAGCTACTTCTGTTCTAATTGCTTGCAGATTTTTATTTCTAGAACACTTACATGTCACAGATAGTGGCTCTGACAGTGACCTTTTTTTTTTTTTTTTTTTTTTTTTTAGGGTTGGGGAATGGGGGTTTCTTCGGCGGGAAGCTGACAGTGACCTTTGAAGAATGGGAAGACGTCATATGCTTCAGGGAAGCGGAGTAGGATGTGGGTTCTCCAGAGTCGCCTCCACATGCTGCCTCCCCCAGCTTGCATGTCGCCTTAAGCCCAGGAAAGGGGCCTTCCCCTTCCCTGTCACTGCTGCCCAGTGTCCTAACCCTGGCCACAGGACCCCTCCTTCTCAGGCCCCCAGCTCTGGGTTGACACCCCAGGCCCAGTGCCGAGTGCTTCACGGGCGATGGTATCGAAGTCTGTGCCTCCCGCCTGCCCGTGTCTCACAGCTGGCGCAGTAGTCCAGGCTGCCGTAGCTTCCTTACAGACGCTTGCTCCCTTGGAGCCATTCTTCACACAACCGCCAGAGTGAACTTTCTAGACCATAAGGCATAATGGTCATTGCCCTGCTTAAAACCCTCCTAACCCAGTGCTATCAGAATCAGATCCAAAGTTATTACCATGGCCGTGCGGCCCAGCATGGCCTGGCCCTCGACCCCTTTCTTCCTCGCCTCTCCCACTCCCCCTATCTTGCTCTGCTCCAACCACTGCAGACCTTCCAGCTCCCTGAAGAGCCCAAACACATTCCTGCCCCAGGACCTTTGCATATGCAGCTTCATTCAGTCCTTGACTTAATGTCACCTTTCAGAGAGGGCTCCCTGACTGCTCTAGGTGGAGGATGCCCCTTCCCCTAAACCCTCGCACCACTGTGTCCCACACTACCTGGATTCATGTTCTTCATGGTGTTAGTCAGTTCTCAGCATGACCTTGCTGATTTGTTTGGGGTCTGGTCCCTCTGCATCAAATACCAATGCCATGAGCGAACCAGCCTTGTTGGTATTGATCATTCCTATGCCATGGGTATTTCCCAAGTGCACGGATGCAGTGCCTGGCGTCGTGTGTGCTCCATGTTGGTGGCATCTCTGTTGCTTACTTGCTGTGTGGCCTCAGGAAGATCACAATTTCTGCACCTGTGAAATGGGGCTGGCTGGGAGTACCAGGGCAAAGCAGAGAGCTGCTCCTGAGTGTAGCTTTTTGTTTTTTCTAGATGTCTATTATTCCGAAGAAGCTGTGCAGACACACGGACTGATATCCCAGTTGGGGCTGTTTTCTGCCCACCTTCCTGCTCTGGAAAGCAGCACGCATTCCTGGGAGACGCTCCCTGGAGGAAGGGTTTGCCTGGAAATATCCCAGTGCCTGGGGGAAGGGGAGGGATGTAAATGCCAGAAAGGGCACATCTGGGGGAGGGGAGCTGTCTCTGGATAAAGGGTGTGGGAAGAAAGACTGCGTAAAAGGACACAGGCTTAAGGGGGCTTAGTGCAGGCAACACCCTCAGCACAATGTCTGCCACCCACTATGTCGACACAGAACGTGCTAATGAATGATCGCTGTGATTATGATTAATTATTACTATTACTGGACTGTGTCCATTTCCATAAAGGAAGGAACCAGACTGTCTCAAATTGTGCATTTTCACTATTCTGTGGCTCATTCAACGTTCTCAGCAGTCCTCTGGGGAAGGTACTGTTGTTATTTATCCCCGTCTTAGAGTTGAGGAAACCGAGGCCCAGGGAGGGTGTCTTGCTCAATGTCACACGTAGCTGTAGAGCTGGGATTCCAATGCAGCTGGGCTCTTCCTGCTACAACGCTGAGGTTTCCTGAAACTTCCCAGGATTCTTTATTTTTGTTGGGCAGGGCCTGTTTCCCTGTGGTTCCCAGCAGTAAAACAACCCCTAAGAAAGCAAAGGAGGCTGCGGACTTGATCTGGAGGACGCGGGGCTGGGAAGAAGTAGGGGTACCCCTGCTTGACTCTGCGGGAGAATCTGACCCCATGGGGGCTGCCGGGGCAGAGAGGAGCCAGGGCCAAATCCTGAGAACCTCCCTTCAGCTGTGCGGCCAGGTGGCTAAATCTCTCTTCCAGCTCCAGAGGCTTTCGAGGAGGAGCAGCCCTCTGGATGGGACCCGGTATCAGCCAGAGCAGACCCTCCCAAAGCGGGTTCTCCAGGGCTGGGATCGCAGGCCCTTTCCCACCCCCTGTGGAACAGTCCTGGCCTGCAGGGTTTTCCTCGAGAGTCAAGTTCTAGGGGCTGAGCCAAAGAGCGGCTGACTCAGAATGGCACCTGGAGCCACCTGCCCAAGATGCCCAGGGCGGGGACCAGCCCCTTGCCCTGCCACTGTGGGGGTGACCTCCTTCACCCTCACTCACTCCCCTCCCCAGAAGGAAACCTACAGTCTCACCAGTGCCGCAAGTCCTTTGGGGTCAAGCCCCTCACTCAAAGTCTGCAGGGATGACCTAAAGTCTAATGCCTTAGTGGCCCTTTATCCACTCAAGGATGGGGGGTCAATATACTGTTCCAGGGGCTGCATGCAGTTGGGGGAGGCGCAGGAAGAAGCAGGGGTAGAATACACTGGAGAGACACACAGGGCCAGGTCTGGCCTGGGGTCGGGGACCTGGAGAACAGGTGGTGAAACCTGGAGGGCAAACAGGAACTGAATTAGGTGTATTTCAATTAGACCTTTATGTTTAGGGACACCTCTGCTGCAGAGTTGATCTGCTTTACAAACTGGATGGCGGCAGTGCTGCCAGGGTTTTGTGCTGTGCGGAGGCCACCTGGGGTCTGCACGTGCCTGCTCCCTCCATCCACCCCCACTCAAGCGCCTCCCTCCCCACCAAGTTTCCGGAGCGAGCGGCCACCCACAGAGCAGCTCTGGGCTGGGCGCTGAGTCATAAGGCCGCGATGCCTGCCAGGGGGCGAGGGTGGCAGATGGCTTTATGTGGGCGTGAGTGAGGAGGGGGGCAGATGGGAGGGGGCAGTGACCCTGGGCCCGGCCGGGATCCAAGGAAGTGACCTGGGAGGTAGGCCCCCACTCTTTCTCCATTCCTTTTCCCAGGGATGCCTGTTCCTGCTGGCGTAGCCAGCCGGGGCCAGGTTGGGGTGGAAAGTGACCCCCAGGAGACCTGAGGCCCGAGGCCCAGGACTTCCGCCTGGCCCGGCTGGGGCGGCCGTGGGAGGCAGAGCCTGGCTCTGTTTATCCAGGCCGGGCACTTCCGGAGCAGATGGGCGCCTGTCAGTGCTGCCGGCAGGAACGGGGCTGACGTCCTCTCCTTGCCAAGTGGCAGGTGACTGGAGAGCCCCGAGGAGAACATGTGTTTGGTCCGGCTGTTTATGAGGGGAAATCTCCCCAGGTCGGGAGCTGCTGCACCCCTGGGCGAGCACAGCGCAGACCCCCTGACCCAAAGGGGCCTTTCAGTCACGGCGTGCTGGGGACCCTGTGGGGGCTTCAGGGCTGCTCACCCCCTCACTCCTTCTCTCATCTTGAACTTCTCCTGGCCCTCGCTCTGCCATTTGGAGACAGGGCGTCCCGAGCCCGGCTGGCTTGCAGGGAGGATGAGGCCGCCGCCTTCCCAAGAGCAGGCTGACGCCCACGCCCTGGATTATAAATTAGAAAACCCATTAGGAGGCAGTCAATTTACAACTGTGGTTTTAATCCTTTTTGGGGCTCCAGGGGCCTTTGGGGATCTGAGGGAAGGCTTGGGACGCCCGCTCAGGATTAAGGTACACACAGACACAACTCTTTCAGCGGCCACACAGCCCTTCCAGTGCCCACCTGTCCTGGGAGTGCAGGGAGGGCCTTCTCGGGGACAAGGAAGGCCTGCTCTGGAGCAAGAGGGGGCCCCAGCCCCTCAGCACCACAGCGCTCGTGAGGCCAGGGGTCAGCACACCGGGCAAGGACGGGGAGAGCGTCCTCAAATCAGACCAACGCCCGTGTGTGTGGAGTGATCCAAGGAAGGGGGGTGCCCTGATGCTCCCCTGCGGCATGAAAATGTTCTTTCCTCTTGGTAGCTCTCTCCTCCTGGTAGCCTGGAGACCTCTTGAGAGGAGGCCCAGAGCCTGGTGAGGGATCTCCACGCACTGGAAGCAGAGGTTCTAAAAGAAGTGTTGTTAAACACAGCCTCCCACCCAAACCTCATGCTTTTTTGTGTACATATAAACATACCTAAAGGTCTTGAAGGATAAACCCCAAACAGACAGCTGGGGCTGCTTCTGGGAAGGACCCAGCACTGGGGACATCAGCTCTCCTTGTTGCTCCCTCTGCTTTGGTGTGGCTTGAACGTTTCCAATGAGAACGTGTTCTAATGTCAACTGTGTGTTAAAAGCTTTTCAGAGAAAGGCTCTTGATGTTCCACAGGCTTCGGATCCCTTCAGAAAGCTCCTGAAAACCAGGGACTGGCTCTCCCCAGTGCACCTGCTCACCACAAGAATCCCCAGCCCGAGACGGGGGCAGACCCCTGGCCCTGGAGCTGACCCAGCTCTTTCCCCGGAGAAGCTTACCTGCTGCCACCAGCCAGGTGGCCCTGGGATGTCCCTTCCCCCCTCTCCCCACTCCATACCCAATCCCTCAGCAAATTCCAGCCAAATTGTTCTCCTGACCAGTGGTTCTCAAACTAGTGGCTCGGAATCACCCAGAGGGCTTGTTCAAACGGCTCACCGGACCACCCCGAGACTGGGGTGTGCCTGAACTTACTCTTCTAAGAAGTGCCCAGGTGATCTGATGTGCCGGGTCCTCCCACTGCACTTTCAGAACTCCTGCTCTAGGTAAAGCGCATTCATTGTGCCTTCTGGGGTTCACCTGGAATCTGGAGAGGGGTTCCAGATGGAAACAGCTGGCTCATCCTCTCCTGTAGAGGTGACGAATGTCCCTGGGAGTCACGTGGGGGTGGGGAGGAGGGGAAATCCTTCTCCTGTTATTAGAAGACTGCGATTGTCTCACCTCGGGCCACCCTGCCCCGCCCCAGGGACTGGGGGGCTGAGAGGAGTGGGCAGCTCCTTCCAAGTCCCCCAGCAGCTGTGGGCCAGCCTGGGACTCTGATCTCTGTGTCTCTGCGCCCCTGCGCCCCATCAGCCTGGGCCTCTCCTCCGCATTGAGATGGAAGGCTGGGGCTGGGAGTGTGGGGAGGCGGGAAGGCCTCTCCAGCCCCGCGGCCCCCACTTCTCCCTCCCAGCGCAGTGGTTCACAGGCACTGAGAGAAAGAGAGAGTCTCACCTGCCCCTCACCTCAAGGGACTGCATTGAACAAACTGGGTGTCGCTGGCACCCGGCCTGCAGCTGGCAGGGAGTCAGCACCCAGTAAATGTTTACTGAAGGGAAGAAAGGTGGAAGCGGAGCTCCACCGCCCAGCAGAAGAGCAGAGGTACGAAGGAGGGACAAGTTTTCTGCGGTACTTTTCCACTCCCCTCCCTTCCCGCAGCTGCCCTTCCAGCAGGTCCCAGCCCGCGGGTCCAAAGGGACTCAGCTGTGGGATTTGTCTCTTTTCCCCACAGTGACTGTGTCCCACCCTGGGGGCATTTTTGTCTTAACTGAGGACTCATAGCCCAGATGAATTAAACCCCAAGGAGGGAATGTTGGGCCTCAGGGCAAGCGAAGTTGTGCAAGGTCAGGGTTCAGGAGCAGCAGGGTTCCAGTCTGGCCCTCCAGTGTGTCTGTCCCTAGGCCTTGGCAGGTGCAATGAAGACGCAGGCTCCCTGGGGAAGGGGGCTCCCTGTGGGGGAGGTGGCCCGAGTGCCACCTGCGTGTGTGTGTGTGTGTGTGTGTGTGTGTGTGTGTGTGTGTGTGTGGTGTTGCTGTGGATGAGCTCAGCTGCTGCTTGGAACGGCTCTGTCTCCCAGACCGCCCTAGGAGTGACGAAAGAGGGTCAAAGGTGCCAAATTCTTCCAGCAGCTATGAGATAAGAGCCCCTACCAAACTGAGGGGGCGGCAGCCTTGGCGAGCCTGGGCCTGAGAGACGGAGGGAGTTGGGCC
>CM052446.1:46330810-46422196 GCA_028533085.1 Varecia variegata | reverse complement strand
GCAATGAAGACGCAGGCTCCCTGGGGAAGGGGGCTCCCTGTGGGGGAGGTGGCCCGAGTGCCACCTGCGTGTGTGTGTGGGGGGGGGGGGGAGGGGGGTTGCTGTGGATGAGCTCAGCTGCTGCTTGGAGCGGCTCTGTCTCCCAGACCGCCCTAGGAGTGACGAAAGAGGGTCAAAGGTGCCAAATTCTTCCAGCAGCTATGAGATAAGAGCCCCTACCAAACTGAGGGGGCGGCAGCCTTGGCGAGTCTGGGCCTGAGAGAGGGAGGGAGTTGGGCCTGCCCTTGGGAAACTCAGTGAGGGGGCAGCCCAATCCTCCCTGTCCCCCAACTTGTTGGGGGGCAGGTGCCAGTGGGCAGTGACCTGTAGAGGAGACAGGGACACCTGGAGTGGCTCTGGACCCCTGGTCAACCCTGCGAAGCCCAGCTGCCAACAGTCACCTCTGATGAGACCGATCCAACAGCCCCTTCTCAGGCCCCCTTCCTCCACCTCTGTAGAGTTCTGCACTGGGGCTGGTCCTTGTTTCATTCCTCTAATGATCGACAAGCACTCACCCAGCGCGCTTTCTGGCCAAAGGGACTGAGGCCCAGCTCCCACCTGGGGAGCTCCCAGGCATGGAGAGAGAGACCCAGACACAGGCAATTGCAGCCGGGGTGCAGTGGTTGGGGAATGTTAGGAAGGAAGCAGCTCCTTCTGGAACCCCTCTCCTTCCACGTCCACACTGGGCACTATAGCTCCGATCTCCCACTGGCTGGTACAGCTCACGTTGAGCCTCGGCACGTGGAGAAGGGCTTGATATGCATTCTCCATCCTCACCACAACACAGCATAGGCAGACGCTGCGAACCCCTTTCACAGAAGAAAAAAAATAACAACTGAGGAAGAGGGTGGCTCAGGCCACATCCACATTCCATTCCTTGAGTTCCCTTCTCTCCTAACTCTTCCTCCCGATGCAGTATCATAAGATTCCCGCTGCCCAGGGTTCTGGCCTCCATTCTCTGTCCTCTTTCTGGCCACCCCTCCATGATCTCATATCCTCCCACACACTCAGCTGCCACCTCCCATATCTGGGTCAGAGGCGCCAGCCCCTGCAGACTTGCAGGCACACTTCCTGCCCACCTGCCGTGCAGCTCCCTGCCGGCATCCTGCCAGCACCTCAGCCCCATTGTGTCCAAGTCCACCATCTCTTCCAGACTCCTCTGTGACTATCAGTGGTGCCCCCTGCTCCTGGTCCCCAGGTGCCAGGGCGTCTCTCTTTTGCCTGCATCTGGAGCACAGCACTCTACAGCACAACAGAGACAGAAGGTGCGGCAGGATACCACTCTGAACTCTTTG
Organism: Varecia variegata; assembly: GCA_028533085.1. Classification (NCBI taxonomy): domain Eukaryota; kingdom Metazoa; phylum Chordata; class Mammalia; order Primates; family Lemuridae; genus Varecia; species Varecia variegata. The sequence continues at coordinate 46,420,862 of CM052446.1, read as the reverse complement.
GGTTGCAAGCAACAGAAAAGTCCTACTCAAACTTCCTTGCTCAAGGACAGACGTCTTTGAGTAGAGCCAGTCTCAGGCACCACTAAATCCAGTGGTTCAAATGGTACCATCTGTTCTTGGACTTTCAGCTCAGCACTCACCTTATATTGGTTTCACTCTTAGGTCCCATAGAGTGGCAAAACCACCATCAGCTCAGGTCTACACACCTTGGTGTAGGGAGTCAGAAAAGGGTCAGCAGAAAAGAGAGCCCTTCTTTTCCTGGTAGATCCTATATGAGTCCTGGGGTTTGCCCTGTCTGGACTAACTGGAGTCTTGTGCGCAGGTGCTGAGGTTAGAAGGATTCAGTGCTCTGATTGGCCAGTCTGGCTCAAAGGCTACACCAGAAGCAAATGGACAGAAAGCAGGAATACTAATAAAGGCTTTAAGATACCCAAGGGCTCCATGAGATATGTCCCTTCCATATTTGAGGGTGAGAAGGAGAGAAGAGGCCCAGTTTGTCCAGATGATTTTTGTGACACATACCCAGACACTCTAAAGGTTGAACTTCAGAATTCGTGGTTCAGACAGAGTGAGATTTGACCCTGGATTCCACAACTGTGTTAGTCAGGGCAGGCGAGGAGACTCATAGTGACCAACCACCCTAAGAACATCTGTGGTTAACACAGTAAAAGTTTATTTCTTCCCCGTGCCGCATGTCCCATGCAGGACAGTGGGGGACTCTGCTCCACATAGTCACTTAGGGATCCAGGTGGTGGCTGGAGGTGCCATTACCTTGTAGCTGTGCCATCCGCACACCTGCACAGGTGCTACGTCTGGGAAAAGGAGAGACTGGAGAACTGTGCCTGTGCCTTTTCCCTACCTCAGTTTGGAAATGACAGACATCATTTCCACTCATATATCATTGGCTAGAACTAGTCACAGCCCAGCCTTCCAGGAAGAGGGTGGAAGTAAAGGGAAGCAAATGCAATATTCAGAGAGAATGACCACTCCTTCCACACCCACTCTCTAGCTGTGTGTCTGCGGCAAGGTACTTAACCTCTGTGTGTCTCAGTTTCCCCACCTGTTAACTGAGGACTACAGTAGTTCCTTTCTCATAGGGACACTGTCAGGATTGAATCGGTTTCTACATGTAAGTATCTCATACAAGTGCCTGACACATTTAAATGGCTCAATAAGGGTTAAATATTAATAGTACCCACCCCACCCCTTTAGGTTCTCTTCTCTGTAAATGACCCCCTGCCATCCCGATAAGGAGATCAAACATCATTTGATAATGTTCTGGTCCAGCATAAGAACTTACAGTCGAGTAAGTTTCAGTGAGTAGTTTGATATCTTTGAACTTTAACTTCATCTCCCATTAAAACAGATCCCTGCCTACCTTTTAGAGTTTGAATGAGAGCCTGGTAGGAAAACGGTTAGTTAGGGAAGCCATGCCTGCATTAAGCTTGTTTTGCCTACCGCAATGGAAAAATGGCCTACACCTTTTAAAGATTTACATCAGGATTAAAACCAGAAAGGGGTTTCTGCAGCTCACCCCCACTTAAGCAGGAAACTCTGGGGACCAAGACCACTCCCACCCCAAGTGCCTGTGTCCAGACCTCCCCAGATCTGCCCACAGGCCTCCTTGGCAGCTTGATCTTCATTTGGGTGGGGTCAGCTGCTGCAGTCACCTGTGGGCACAAATGGCCTTTCCCAGAGATGGACGGGAGAAGCACAGGCCCATGCGTGGCTATGTTGTCTGCAACAAACAAGACTCATTCATTTGGTCCTTCGTGCATTCTTTCATTCAGTGCATACTTACTGATGGCCTACTGTGTGCCAGCCCTCTGCAAGGAGCTTGGATTCAGAGGTGAACAAGGGAGACGTGTCCAAACATACATTCTAGTTGGGGTGGCAGGGGCAACAGACAGCAAACGAGGAAAGAAGTAGGTACCTTAGGGAACAGATAAGTACAGCAAAGAGAAGTAAAACAGGGCAATTCCAAGAGAGAGGAGAGAGAGGAAGGAGTGTGGCAGCAGTGGGTAGAGTGATCAGGGAAGGCCTCAAAGAGGAGGTGACTGGAGAATCCGGCCTTGCAGCACCTTGGGAACAGAGCATTCCCTGCACAGGTGCCCTAGGAGGGGAATAGGGAGGCCAGGGTGCCAGGAGCTTTGTGAGAAGGGGTGATGGGACGGCCAGGAGGTGGGAGAGGCAGGTGGAGACAGGGTCTTGGGGCCATCCCTTCTCACCTTGCAGGGCCCAACAAGTCCATGCAGGTCCACCTCCTTCAGGAAGCCAAACCCTCCCCCCAGCTGACTCTATGTCCCCTCCTGTGGGTTGCCTCCTTGCTCCAGTCGCACCAGTTCCTCTGGCTCCCTCTGGCAACAGGCGACACTGAGATAAGCGGGAATTGCAACGTGCTCTGTCTTTGCCCGCAAGGAACTGGGAAGATAGAATCTGTGTGGCCCCCACAAGAAGACTGACATTACTGACAGACTGGACAAGCCCGCACCAGGTGAGGGCTCAGGGGAAGGGCAGGAAGGGTGGACGGCCACTGAGAATGGAGGGTGGGGGTGTAGGGGAAGTGGGGAGAGCTTAGCTTTAACAGAAGGTAAGAATTAGCTAGAGACGGGGGTGAAGGTGACATTCCACATAGGAGGTATGTGGAGCAAAGGAGTCCTTGTGGGAGGAGAGGATCAGAGGACAGCCATGCTCAAGTCAGTTTGACCAGCTTTGAGCCACCAAGAATGGAAGAGGAGCTTGAAAAAGTGAAGGAGTTTGGAAAGGTAGCCGGGGTAGTGGCACAGGGTATTCTGGGCACAAATACCCAAAGACAGGAATGAGGACTCTGGAGCTAGATTACTTGGGTTCAAGTTCGCGTTCTGTCACTTACTGACGCTGGGACCTTGGTAAGTTACTTAACCTTTCTGTGCCTCAGTTTCTCCATCGGTAAAACAATGATCACAGCAGTACTGACCTCATTTTATAAAGTTTAAATGAGTGAATATTTGCAAAGCACCTTTGAATAAATAGCACCTGGTCCAAAGTGATATATAAGTGTTGGTTAATTTAAATGAATGCTGGTGAGCAAGCGAGATCCCACCCTGAAGGCAACTGGGAGCTCTTAGATGTTTCTGGGCAGGACCATGCATAGAGGAAAGGGGTGCTTTACTCTGATTCAGCCTGTGCAGGTGGGATTGGAGGTGGAGGCCAGGAAGGCGAGTTAGGAGTCTACTGCAGTAGTCCAGGCATGAGATGCTGAGTGTCTCATGAGGGGCTGCCAATGAGATTAGGGGGATGGAAAGGTGGGCCTGGTGGTGAAAGTGCTCACGACACCTGGTGACTAGACACCAGGTTGGGGGGAGTGGGGTGGAGACGGAGGAGACTGAGGCCTTGGACTTGGGTGATGAGGTGAACGTGGGGCTGTGTTAGAGAGGGAAGTGGGAAAAGTCGTCTGGTTTGGAGGAAGACGTGCCTTCACATGGAGCGGTGGCCTTAGAGGCGATGTCGCACCTGCAGTGTTCTTCTGGAGCTATCTCATAGCCTGGGCCTCAGGAAAGGAATCCCGGGGAGCTGGATTCTGGCTCGTGGAGAGACATGAGAACAAGGATTTCAGCCCTGGCCTCTGCTCACCTGCACACCTGCATGTTGGGAAGAGGGCTGGTAGGCCATGGAAGGGCAGTAAATATTGGATGAGGCTGAGTCCACACATCCTCCGCACACTGCATTCAAAGGGCGATCAGCAAAGGAAGACCCTGCCTGTGCTCACCACTCCCACCCCTCGCCCTGCTGGGGGGTGAGGAGTCCACAGCTTCACAACCCGGCCCAACGCCAGCCACACGCCTCCCCTGCTCCCACCTGAGTTTGGGTCCCACCTGGGGTCCAGGGATGGTATTAATTGGGATGGATGGCATTTTATCATTGGTTTCTGTTGACACGTGTTGACTGGGCACCTGCTTCAGGATCTGGTTAGCACGAAAAACAAATTGTCCCTCAACCAATGGATTTTGTGAGCCTCTACTGCGTTCGAGTCTCCACGGAAAGCAGAGGGCTCAAAGTAAAACTAAATGCTCGGTTCCAGAAACCATGTTAGCCTAGCTTTTATTTTTCCGTTTTTAATTATTGATAACGGCAGCTTCAATATAGATATCAGAGAACTGTATCCGGCTTCCAGTCATGAAAATCTTGTTTTAGCCTGGGTTTTAAGTATAATTATTCCCTCCAATCTTGCCTGCAAAGAGTTCTTAATTATATGAATAAACATATTTGTGAAATTTTCTTGGGATTCAGTTCATCAGCCTCCTAAAGTTTGTCTTAAAAAAAAAAATCATATTTCTTCCTTTTTTAATTCAGAGAAGAGTCAAGAAGAAAATTAAAATAACCCATACTCCTACCACTCAGATAACCCCTTGTTTTCACTTTTTATTTATTTTATTTTTTTTTTATTTTTATTTTTTTTTGAGACAGAGTCTCACTCTGTTCCCCGGGCTAGAGTGAGTGCCGTGGCGTCAGCCTAGCTCACAGCAACCTCAAACTCCTGGGCTCAAGCAATCCTTCTGCCTCAGCCTCCCGAGTAGCTGGGACTACAGGCATGCGCCACCATGCCCGGCTAATTTTTTCTATATATATTTTAGTTGGCCAGATAATTTCTTTCTATTTTTAGTAGAGATGGGGTCTCGCTCTTGCTCAGGCTGGTCTCGAACTCCTGACCTCAAGTGATCCACCCGCCTCGGCCTCCCAGAGTGCTAGGATTACAGGCGTGAGCCACCGCGCCCGGCCTGTTTTCACTTTTTAAACACATAGGGAAAATAATTCCATGCTGTGGGAGACTACAGAAGGAGCAGAATTCTCTCACTCCTCCCTCCCCGCCCCAGTTTCTCTTCCTAAAGTTTTGTGTTATTGCTGTTTCTTAAATATCCCACCAGAAAATGCTTAATGCATTTAGCAGCATTATAAATGCATTATGTGTATCCTCGTCTTAAAAGTTTCTCCCAGAAGTTAAGAACTGTTGCCTTTCTGCGCTTTGATAGTTGGTTTTTATATATTTTTTGTCTTATTGTATCTGCGTTTTAAAAAGCTGGAGGAACCAGCTCGCTAGTGTTCGTCTGTCTCGGACTAGCTGGTGACATTGGCCAGTTACTTTATGTGTCTGGGCCTCAGTTTCCTCATTGCTAAAATGGGGATTCTCGTGGGGACGCAACGGCAGTGGGAAGGCAGAAAGGCGGTGACACGGTGGGCGTACCCTAAATGTTCAGAGCATTCCCTTAGCCCCTTTTGGAAGCAGAAGGGGCTGCCGGTTCTAAATAAATGTTACAGAAGGGCCTGTCATCAGTTGCCCTTCAGAGTGACCTGTCACTCTGTTTCCTGGCTACAGGAAGAAGAGTATGGGAGTCCCCTGACTGGAGATGACAGGGTCACATGAATTCCTCACCTTTGGTGTCGACTCCTACCCCAGGCGCACAAGCAATTGCAATCCAGACCCCGGGAGACTGATCCCATCTGTCCCTGGCTGGGAAGGAATCCCTGCCAACAGCTGGGCCAGGCCCCTCATATGTGGCCCCTGTCCCCCGCCCCCTCTTCTTTCTCTAAGCTGAGGCTTTAAGACCTCTGTGACCCCGGCAGCAGGGGGCAAATGGCTCACAGGAAAGGTCTCCAGCATCCTCTGGGGTCCAGAGGGCGGCTTGGCTATTGTCAGCCAAGCTGCGTCCAGCCCCAGAAGTCAGAAGCGAGGGTGAGATTCCAGCCTGAGGAGGGGGACCGTGGGGATGGCAGAGGGTGGACAAAGGCTGTTTGTTGCGTGCTGGGAAGCACCAGCCCATGGCGCTGGGTCTTTTGCAGGCCTTGCTTACTTGGCCCTGCCAGCTGGGCTCCCACCTTGCAGATGGAGACACTGAGGCTCAGGGAGGCAAGCAAGCCAACTTGCCATTCAGGAAGGAAGGGGCAGAGCCAGGACTGGAATCCACCCAGAGTCCAGAGCTTATGTTGTACCTCCCATGTCAGGCACAGGTCGATGTGGGGGAGGGGACCGAGCAGGGCACCCAGAACTCCAGGTCTCAACGTGGGTGCCCACTCACAGACACAGGCACACCTCGGCAGGGTCCACTTCTACTGTCCTGCCCTCTCTGTATTCCCAGTGTCTGGGACAGTGCCCGGTGCATAGTAGGTGCTCAGGAAGCCTTTGTGGAATGGGGAAGGGCAGGGACAATGAAGTGACTACTTGGTTAACTAGATCTGCCTACCCCATACACTGAAGCTGACCCTCCCTGGACGCGATGTGTTCTCGGGGCCCTCAAGCAGTGTGAGCTTAAGACCAGGCCACTAGGCAGATTTTGGAAAAGGCCACTGGCCCCACTCGCTTTGGCAGCCTCTGTGCCAGGCCTCCCAGGAGAGGGAAGAGCAGCGCCCAGCTAGGAGTGGAGACCCAGGCCGGCCTCTTCTTGCCCCCTGACCTTGGGCCCTTGCTTTGCCACCACCCCAGCTGCGGCCCTTCCTTCCTGTAACAGGCAGTGGGGGCTGTGAGGACACCGAAGCCTGAAGGCTGCTGGAGGCCTGGCTGGGGCTCAGGGGTTGGGGGAGTGTGGTGAGGAGTGGGCTGAAGGTCACAGGGGGTCAGTTCCCAGCTGCCGAGGTGCAGTCCCAGCTCACGGGGGATGAGATGTCCGCAAGCCCCGCCTACGAGAGCACATATTGGTAACAGCAGGAGCAGCAATGATGGAGCAGCTGCCAGGCATCAAACGCAGGTGCTCTCCATGTAATTGCTCATTTAACTCTCACAGCACACTTAGGAGGCCGGTACTATTATCGTCATCTCCATGATACAGATGAGACAGTGGAGGCACCAGAAAGTTAGCTTGTAAGTGGGATTTGAACCCTGGAGTTTGGCTCCAGAGCCCGTGTGTGGACCACTGGGATCTGCTGTCATTCTCACAGCCGAGTGTCCCACACAGCTGCCTTTATGGCCTCTGAGAAAGGCCCTTCCAAGCGTGGGCCCCTGTCACCTGTGTTCAGCTGAGGGACAGAGAAAGCCAGCTCCAGGGGAGGGGCAGGAGGGCTCTGGGAGCGGAGACCTGGTGCAGGTGTTGGCCAGATGGACACTGGCAGGCTTCTGGGAAGCGGTGAGTGTGCTGAAGGTGCAGAGGCGGGTGTGTGGGTGTGTGTCTCACGGATTCCGTGTGGCTGGGCTGGAGAGCGAGGTGTGAACGGAGGGGCTTTGAAAGGTAAAACCGGAAGTCTCACTCACGGAGAATGAGGACTGTATCACTGAACTGGGGAAGGGGAGATTGGTGTTTTAGACACGGTGGCGTGATAGCGGGCTGAGGGTCACAGTGGGGCCAGGCCCTGGGAGAGGTGCTGCCCCTCCCTTCTGCCACTGCGCCCTAAGAATGGCCTGCGAGACAGGGACTGGTGTTCTTTCTTTCTGGGCCTCATTGTTAAGGCTTTGCTGGCAGCATCTTGGGACTGCTGAGCTTCCAGGTAAGAAGTCCAGCTCCTCCATGGCATCAAGTGTGGGCAGCTCAATGATGATGCCATTTTTGGTTCCTTCAGTAAGAATTGGTTCACTAGAGCTGTGCTGTCTGAAATAAAATTAAATTTAAATCTCAGTTCTCCATTCACACTAGCTACATTTCAAGTACTTGGTAGCCACATGTGGCAGGTGGCTACCACATTGGACAGCACAGATAGAGAATCTCTCCACCATCACAGAAAGTTCCATTCAACAGCATTGCACTAGAGTTTTTCCAATAAGATGGCCAGCGGCAGAAATGAGAGAGAAAGATGGAGACAGAGGAAGCTTGAGCGGAGATGGGGGGTGGCACCGGCTTTTGGTTTTTGCAGACCCTGTTTGGCCCACTGGATTCAGGGATGGCCACTGACCTTGACCTTTTCCCTGTTAGCAGTCGTCCTGGGCAGGTTCTCTGCAAGCAGCATTTTCTCACCATGAGTTCAGGAAGGTTGGGAGCCACCTCCAACGGGAAGTGGCTAGAGCAGGTGGGGGGGGGGGGTGCAGGCTGAGTACTGCATGCTGATTTCTTCCTGGCCCAGGGGCTGGCGGGGCTCCTCCTCCTGTTCCCGGGGCAGCCCAGCAGAGAGGGCGTGGCAGGGAGCAGGCACAGCAGTGCCAAGGTGACGGGCGCCTGAGCTCGGTGCTAAGGGACCAATTAGCCAGTCATGGGGTGCATCCCATGACCCTGCTGCCAGCCTGTGGAGGCCCCCTGCGCCCCAGGTCCTCTCCCTAATCCAGGCCAGGGCACCGAGAGCCCAGCCCACTCAGGGGCAACAGCACCAGCCAGTGCAACTTGGCCAACAGGGGGGTCCGGAGCTCAGTAAGGACAGACCCAAGAGCCCACTCTATGAGAGGTCCCAGACCCCAGGGAATCCACACTTTCTGACTGGCTCAATAAATCTCCTTCCTGCTTACCGCAACAGACATACAAGCCATGTTCATATATGTACACAAACAGACTCACATACAGCAAGCACCCAGACGTGCACACAGAGATCTACCCAGACACACAGGCACCCAGACACAGAAAGCAGATGTGCCCTCCCGTGAGCAGGGTGCAGGCTCAGAGCTGAACATACACATGTGCAGGTGGGCCCAGACTTCATCCTCATTCCCCTAAACCAAAAATACCTTCCATTAGCCGGAAGTTTAAACTGTGTGCCTCTCCAAACAAAAACAGTCCCCACGGCCCCTCAGTCCTCACTGACTACAAACTAAGCACCCTGCAGTTCCACAAGCCCCCACACCTTGCACACGGGCTGGAGGGGGCGGTCAGCCAGCTGGACATGTGACTTTCCCTGCATTCAGCCGCAGGCTTTGTCTCTCTCAGGACAATGAGGGTGTGAGAACCCAGCACCTGTTCTTGGGGTTTCCCAGGCACTCCTGGGAGGGCACCTGCCTCTCCCCACTGTCCCCCTCTAATCTTCACAACAGCTTCATTGTTCCCACAGGGCTTCCGTCCCCTCCCCACCCTCTGGAGCAGGCAGGCAGCATGACAGATGACAAATCAGAAGTCATTCTCTCCTGGACAGGTGTGTGCCAGGGCTGGGGGCAGGGCGGGGAGGCTAAGGCTGAGCGGGAGTTCTAGAAGTCTTTGGGACCCTGGCTGGAACCCTGCTCTTAGCAATTGGCCAGGCTACCAGAAGCCATGCTGGTTCCCTCCCCGGCCCCAATGCCAGGCTCACTCTCTACATTAGCCTTTGTGAACTTGAGCCACTTTTGTGAACTTTAGCCTTCCTCCCGGATGCAGACTTTGGCAAAGGATTCTCAGGACAAGACAGGCTTCCCCTCCTCTCAGCCCCAGCCTGGCAGCCCCGACACCCCATTCTGTGATTCCTCTGCCTACTCCCAAGTTTCAGCCCATTCTGCCTTGAGGCCGGTAGGTTTTCGATAGCATCAACTCACATCCCCAAACCCAGTGGGAATTTAAAATAAAGTCACCATCGCATCTTTGAAACCACAGGAAATATCCTTGTGCCAACCCAGAATGTTAAATATCTCCCTGCTTTGTGCCCTTTTAAGACCAAGAGCAAGTTTTATTAAATAATAACAGATCATTAAAATAAAATTTTAAATATGAACAGATAACATTACTTACATAAAACTAGTTCATTTAAAAATAAAAGCTATCACTGGAATGCAAGCAACAATGTAAACTCTACAAGTGCAGGTATTTTTGTCTGTTCTGTTCACCAATGTATCCCAATAGCCTAGACCAGTGATTGGCATATTGGAGGTGCTCCATAAATATGTGTTGAATCAAGTGCTTACTATGTGCCAGGCACTATCTAAGTCCCTTTCAAGTATTAGTTTATTTAATCCTTACAACATTGTGAGGCAAGTAATATTATCCCCATTTTGCAGACAGAGAAACTGAGGCACAGAGAAACTAACCTGCTCAAAGCTACACACCTAGTAAGGGAGCCGTTGTGCCCAAGCAGCCTGGCCCTAGGGTCCAGGCTTTTGATCACCAAGCTCTATTGGCTCTTGCAACAGAAATATCATGTGATAGCAGTTATGATATTTCATTGAACTTTTTTGTTCTATTTATTTAACAATAATGTATTGATATGTGTCTCTCCCATATCCAGATTGTGATATCCCTGAAGTCAGAAGGAAGGGGGACATGTCTCAAATACAGAAAATACTTGATCAAAGTCAATGAAATGAACAAATGGTACTACCTTCCATCTGTCTGTATCCACCAAAGGCCTTGAAAATGATTTGAGGGGAGGGGAAGAAATGGGGGGGGTCAGTGGCTAAAAGCACAGAGTCAAGTCTGAAGGACTGGGTTTGAATCCTCATCTCTATCCCTTTCTAGCTCTGTGACCTTGGGCAAATTACTCAACCTCTTGGGTCTCAGTTTCATCATCTGTTAAATGGGGATAATAATAGCTTCTGCCTACCAGAATTGTTTAAGGATTAAATGAGATTATGCTTGCTCAGTGCTTGGCACATAGTAAGGGCTCCATAAATGGCAGCTGTTGTCACTGCTAATATGATGCTGGTGTGACTTCTGCTTGCCCTGTGTCTGATGTGAAGCTGAAGCCTCTCATTAGCCCTTCCGCAGGCTACAGCCGGCAGCTTGTGGGCAGGCGCCCGCAGCAAGTGTGACCCGCTCCTCCCCATCTGTCAGGGTGCATCCTCTGCCACTTCCGGTCACAGCTTACAGCCTGCTTATTAGGTAAATTAGACGCGACACCTTTCCAAAGACACCCTGGCTCCAAAGCCAGCCATAACATCTGTGAGGGCTGCAGCTTGTCAGGGATTTGGGAAAGGACGAGATCGCACTGGCCTCCGGCGCCAGTGGCGTGGGGGTGGGGGGCCCCAGAAGAGCTGTCTTGTTCCTCTCTGGGATCACTGGCTGGCTCCCGTGGTCCTCTCTGGGTCAGATTGCCAGATGGACTATAGGACACCCTGTTACATTTGAATTTCAGATAAACACCGAATATTTTTTCAATATACATATGTTCCATGTAACATTTGGGATATACTTATCCTAAAAAAAGTATTTGGTATTTATCTGAAATTCAAATTTTACTAGGCATCCTGTTTGTTTTTTCCCCCTAAATCTGCAACCCTATCTCTGGGGCCTGTGGTAGCACGAGAAGAAGAGGAAGGTCGGGTGTTGGAAGGAGCAGGAGCCGGCTTGGTTGGGCCCGGCTCTCTGTGTGCCCTGGCACCGTACCCTGGCACCGTGAGCTCTGCTTTGAGCCTCCTGCGTCTGAGGCACGGTTGCCCGAGGACCCACTGGAGGCTCCATCCCAGAGGGAGGCTCTGCAGGAGGAGCAGGGCACCGCTGCCAACTCAAAGTTGTTTGCACCACGCAGGCCCCCGGGGGCACAGGCCCCTTCCTGCTTAACATCCTGGATGGGAGGACCAAGAACAACAGCACCTTCCCCCAGCGGCGCTGAAACACAGTCCCAGCCGGCCAGGACCCAGAAGGCGGATCTCTCCCGATACCAGAGGGCCACCGAGCAGGTGTGGGGCTTGTGCAATGTCACACGGTGTGCCGGTAAACCTAGAACACGGCCTCCGGACATCTCATTCCGATTCCTCCCTCCCTCCGTGGCTACCTTTCTGTGCCATCAGGAGAGAAGCAGCTGCGGCCAGTGCAACCGTGACCCAGCCCCTCAAACTTAACAGGCTTCACATTCGACCTCTCATCCTCCCCTCAAACCGCCACAGCTTAGTACGAGGCACCCGGCCACCTGGCCATGCGAACTAGATATCCGGCCTTATCCTGGGTATTTTAGTCTGCTAGGGCTGCTGTGATGAATACCACAGACTGGGTAGTTAAAACAGCAGAAATTGGTTTCCTCACTGTTCTGGAGGCTGGAAGTCCAAGATCAATGTGTTGGGAGGGTTGGCTTTTCCCAAGGCCTCTTTTCTTGGCTTGCAGAAGGCCTCCTTGTCACTGCGTCCTCACGTCCTCACATGGTTTTGTCTCCGTGCATGGGCACCCCTGGCGTCTCTCTGTGTCCAAATTTCCTCTACTTCTAAGGACACCAGTCTGAAGGATTAGAGCCCACCTTAACAGCCTTATTTTAATTTAATCACATCTCTTTAAAGGCTGTATCTCCAAATACAGTCACGTTCTGAGGCATGGGGTTAGGACTTCAACAAGTGAATTTTGGAGGGATGCAGTCCAGCCCATAATACTGGGCATCCCCGCTCTGCCCCTTTTACTGTGAATCACTAAGCCCTGTTCAAGTCACTTCCTCTGTAGCTCTTGAATTGGCCACGTCCTTCCATTGCTACCCGAGCCAGGCAGCCGTCACCCCCCAACTAGAGTTCTGTGCTCGGCTCCCGACTGGTCTCCTGCCTCCACTGCCAGCCCCTCTGCAATCCTGTCTGCACCCAGCACGGACAAAACACGGATCCACTCGTGCCAGTCTCTACTTGCTGTCTCATAAATCCATCAGTGGCTTCTTACTTTTAGGATCAGAATTGGCCTCCTGATGGCTTACAAACTTCTGCGACCTGGCCCTGTGCACCTTCCTGCACTAATCCCTCCCCTGGGGACCCCTCCATTCATGTTACAGCAGACTCACACCTGAACTTCTTCACTCCTTCCACGAATTGGGTGTTTTCTTGCTTTGGGGCTTCGCACATGCTGTTCCCTCTGCCTGCCTCACTCCTCCCACCCTGCCTTCCCGGGCTAACTTCTACCTGTCCCACCTGTCCCTCAGACCTCCACCTGGGCTCCATTTTCTCTAGAAAGCTGCCCCTCATCCCTGCCAACCCTCAGAGTCTGAGGTAGGGGCTCCTCCCAGGCACCCTGGAACAGTCTGCATGGCAACGATTTGTGGGCGAGTCTGTCTTCCCTGCTGGCCTGAGGCCTCTGTGAAGGCAGGGATGGAGTCACTGCTCTGGCTACAAGAACCAGTGTGGTCCTGGCACACACAAGGGCTCGCCAATCATGAGCTGTGATTTTTGCTATTAGATTTCTAGGAGACATCAGACTGTAAGCATTGAGGGGCACAAGGCGTGGAAAGGAGGGGCCGGTGGGCAGGTCTTCAGTTCTAGCCACACAACAGAACTGGCAACCACATGTTGCTTTATAGCAGGGTCCCTGCTCAGGTGCCAGCCCAGAGATTCTGACGCTTTGGTCTGAGGTGGGCCTGAGCATGAGGACTTTCTAAACCTTCTCCGATATTCCGACGTGCAGGTGGGATTGAGAGGCCCTGGGCAGGTGCTGAGTCAGAGGACAGGGCCTCAGCTCAGTGAATCCTTGCTGACTGGTGGAAGGATGGGGTCCCCAGACGTCCACCACTGCACCCAGCTCTCCTTCCTCAGGGCTAAGGACAGACGGTCCTCCTCCCCGCTCTACCTGCCCTCCCCATGGAACCAGTCAAGCAGCCCCTGCAGGGTCTGCAGGGAAGCAGCCAGGCCCAGAGGGAGGAGCAGGGACTGGGGTCCTGGGTGTCCTGCCAGAGCTGGCCCCAGGGGAATTCAGTTGGTTCAACAAATATTTGCTGAGCACCCAGGCTAGGCCGGGCACTTTGCCAATGGCTGGAGAGACAGAAGTGAATCCGGTGTCCAAGTCTGGTTGCCAATCAGCCCCATGTCCAGCCTTAGGTTCAAAGGAAAGCTGGGTGGGGCGCACAAGAGCCACTGGCTATTGGCATTGTTATCCCTCAAAGCCACCTCTGCTACCATCTAAGAAAAGGGGAAGGTGCCATCATGTCCCCAGCCCAGCTGCCCTCCGTGTTTCCTATGGCCCAGTGTGGCCAGAGCTGTTGCATCAGTGTCCCCTGGGAAGCTTGTCAAAAACACAGGTTCCTGGGCCCCACCCTGGAGATCTGCTTCAGAAGGTCTAGTGTGAGGCCCAGTAATCTGCATTTTCAGCAAGCTCCCTAAGGGATTCTGACGCAACAGGTCGCCGATGGTTCCAGTGTGCAGCTGCCTTTAAGAAACACAGCAATCTAATTTCTCCAGGTGGGTTTAATGCATTTTGGGGGAAGGAGGTGAGTGAACCGCACAGTTTCCTGGGCTCAGGAGACTTAGCCACACCTGGCTGTAACTGATTCGCTTCACAATCGTCTTCCAGCATTCTTCGAGCACAGGGCTGGGTGATTTGCTTAATCCTCACCTAACCTGGTAAAACTGTTATCATCCCCACTTCATAGCCCTAGCCCAGAAAAGGTCAAGTTACTTCCCAAGGTCATAGAGCAAACATGACTAAGTCAGGTTTTGGGTCTGAAGTCGCTCACAGACCCTGGTGGGGACTAACTGTGCAACCCCCACCCCAGCTCTGGAGGAGTGAAATCCACGCACCAGGAGAGGAAAAGCAAAGTGCTCAGCAAGCGCAGAGAAGGAGTGAGTCACACTTCGTGGTGGGTGGGCTCCAAAGGAGGTGGCAGCACTTGAGCTGGACCTTCTTGATAAATTCAATTTTGACGTCAGAGAAGAAAGGGGGAGAGGAGCAGGCAGAGGATACACGAGAGGCGCGTCCCTGAGATGGGGACACATGCAGTAGGAGCAGCGGGTGGTCTGCTGTGGTCACAGCATAGGGTGTACAAAGGAACTCTGGGGTGACGACACAGGCCAGTGCAGCTGGGGCCCCTTTACTGGGTGGGCAGCGGGAAAGAGCCAGGAGAGTCTACATGGGGGACTAACAAGACCAAGCCAGCTTTACGAAGGTAGCTCTGGGGACAGCGGACTGGGCGGATCAGAGCGCAGGGAGCTGGGTTAGGAGATGGCTAGACTGGGCAGGCAAGACGGAGAGTCACTCTGCTCCTCTAGTTGGTTTATCGTCTCTAGGAGGGAGATCATTGTCCCTCCATCTGTCCCAAGCTGTGGTGAAGATGAAAGAAAAAGGGAGATGGGAGAGTGTCGGTGATCCCCAGGGGGACAGACAGAGGTCTTTGCAGGTAAGAGTCAGAATCGGGGGTCCGGGGCCGTGTGACAATGATGTGCCCTGGCTGGTGACCCCGGTGGCATGACTATAAGACACAGGGCATCCAGAGAAGACAGATACAGGCCGAGTGCAGGAGGGATTTAGTTGCCAGGAGCCCTCTGCATCTGAACCCAAACTGAGAGAGAGAGAGAGACAGACAGACAGACAGACCCCCTTCCAAGCCTGTCTGAAGCAGAACTTAGCTGCTTCCCCACCTGAACAAGGCCCGGTGGACGAAATCCTGTTTCCTGCCCCGAGTCAGCATCTCACGGCAGATTTCTCAGCGCCAGCCTCCTCTCCAGGGTAGAGGTAACGGTGGGAGCTCGAGTGACCTGGGCACGTCCCGGCCCACAGGGTCTCTGAGGGTGTCCAGTCCAAATTCCTGCCTCGGCAGGTATCCCTGCTGCAGTGTCCCCTGAGAGAGGGCCACCAAGCCGCCACCTCACCCCATCCCTACCCCATCCCCACCCCTGCCTGAGTCTCAGTCGTTCTAGTCCTGCTCCACGTTGGGCCAGTACGTGACCCAGGTTAGCACTTTTAAGCTGTACGAAGTGAGTTTTTCAATCCTGATGTTCCTGGGTGAGGAAAGTGAGCCTCAGAGAATCTACACAACTAGCACGCAGAAAAGCTGGGACCCATGCCCAGGCCTGGCACGCTGAGGGCTGGGCCTGTCCACACTGCATAGTGCATCTCTCAGACAGGGGCTGAGGTGTCCTCTACAGACCAAATACCTGGAGGTCAGGACACTAGGAAGCGAGTTATGCAAGGCAAGGTGTGCGTGGGTGAGCTCATCAAGAAAGTGCTTCCCGGAGGAGGTGGTGTGAGTCTGGAGGCCTGGGCTCGCTCAGTTCCCAAGAGGAGGGCTTTTCCCGGGAGATGGTCCTGACCCAGGCCTGGGCCTGAGGATGTAAGTGCGGCGGCTCCCTCTTCCCATTGGATTCCTTCCACTGGGACCTCCTGCGGGGAGGGGACAATGACTGAGTGCTGGGGCTGGGGGAGGGGTTGAGAGACTGGGCTCCTTCTCTGTCTGTGGGTGTTTGTTCCTCACCTGTCTGGAAGAACACACCCTGTCTTGAGACCTTTGATGTCTGTATAAGCCACTTGTTCTCAGAATATACTGATGTGGCCTTCCCTTCCCTTCCTGCCCCTGCCCCTCAGGCCCCTACACCCCCGGTGTGGATTGTGTGGGCCTGAGCACCAGGGATGGGTTCAACAATTCACCCTGCTCCATGGCATGCTGGCTTCATGGTGGGAACTTCCCCATTTGGTGGAGAGACCACACCTTTGTTTTATATGTGGGTAACCAAAGGGCCCATTCAGCCATGTCCCCAACAAAAGGCCGTAGATCTCAAAGGAGCGTGACCTTGGCTGTGGAATGATCCGGATTTCTTTTCTTTTCTCCCTCTGGTTCCTCTTCTTTTTTTTTCTAACCCTCCTACCTTCTTCCACCCTCCCCAGTTCCAAGTGAAGCAACCACTCTAAAGATCTCCACCAGAGCCATCGCCTTGCCCAGGGCCACCAGCTTCCCCTGGTACGAGTGACAAAGGACTCCCCCTCTCCGGGGTCCCCATTCCCTCAGCCACAGCCCAGCTGGGGCCGGAATTGTTATTTTTGTTTTTGCTTTGGACCCCATCTAATTTTTCCCTTACATCCAAGTTACACAGGAGCATAGATTTCACAAAGATTTCTCCAAAGTTAGTCATGAACAACTGCCGCCCTGATCCGTCTCCAGGGGTGGCCACTTTCAACTCTCGAAACTGATGCTTTGGAACATTTCACTTTCAGATCTCTAAATAACACCTCAGATGGTTTCTTCTTGATCTTTGCAGTTTTAGGCATTTTTTCTTAATTTCCTGCCCTGGGAGACGAGGAGTCCTTTCAGCTCTGCGGCAACTGGCTCACCCGCTGCCTCCATCTTCCTGATACAGGAATACCTCGGTGGTAATTTGGGTTATGACATTGTTCAGTGTCGACCTTCTTTAACCGTGTAAACACTGTGGCCAGCCAAGCCTCATGGTGGACTAGGATTATTTTTCCCACCTCTCCTTTAAATTAGGGCAGCAGCCAGCTCCGGCAGCAGCGGGCTTCATGGCCTCGTGCGAATTTGGCCCACCTGACTCTGGCCACTGACATCACCAAACCAAACCCTCAGCTCCTTCCTGAGAAACGCCTGTGGTCAGGCTAATGGTAACTTTACCAAGAAGACTTGGCCCAAAAAATCACTGGTATCTTCTTGCTTTATATGTCACTCAGAGGCCACCGATTGGCCGCTCTGAGGTGGATTCCGAGTCAGAGTAAGTGGTTTTGAATTCAGCCTCTGCCTCTGTGACTGTGTGACCTTCAGCAGCGAGTTACACATCCCCTTTGAGCTTCAGGTTCCTTATTTGTTTAAAAATGGAATTAAAGGATGGAACCACCTACTTCATAGGACTGATGGGGAGGAAAAGAGAGGAGAGGTGTAATGCGCTTAGTGTGTGGAAAGGCTGACAAATGGCGGGCATTATTATACCACTGGGTTAATTATCAGTTTCTTTCAGCGAGTATCCCACAATGAAGAGACAGCGTGCTTCAGAAACATTCCGGACTTTCAAAGTGGCTTAACGGTCACATGACCTATCTCCCGAAGAGCCCAGGTCACCCCTGAGGGGCAGAGCTGGGGCCTAACACTGTGGGGGGCTCACCTAGGCCCTGCAGGATGGAGGTGTGGACTGGCAGGATCCCTGGGTGCAGGACAGGGGCTGGTCTTCCCCACTCCACCTCATTCCCGTTTCCATGGTGTCTCACTCAACTAATTTGGACTGTATTTGGGGCATCATCCTGCAACATGTTAGCCTCAGCTCCTCTGGTTGCTCCTAGGAGAACGTTGACCATCTGACCCTTTCTAGTTCCTTTCTTGTTTATTTGAGGGGGCTGTAAATCAGATATAATATATCTTAATTTTAAGAAATTCAAACAATACAGAAATGTATAAAAGAAAAAAATAGGCCAGGTGCAGTGGCTCATGACTGTAATCACAGCACTTTTAGAGGCTGAAGTGGGAGGATCACTTGAGCCCACGAGTTTGAGACCAGCCTGGGCAACATAGCAAGACCCTATTTCTTAAGAAAGAAAGAAAGGAAGGAAGAAAGGAAGGAAGGAAGGAAAAGTCTTTTTTTCTACCCTAAAGGTAAGTGCTGTTAACAGTTTGCTGTGATTTTCTTTTCTATATTTCAAAATATGTGTATGTATGTGCACATGTACATGCATGTGTCTGTGGCATTAGTTCATGTAATATATTCAGTTACAGTATATGGTAATCAAATAAGATCACATCATGCCTTCAAGTCTGCGACTTGCTTTTTCCTACAGTAACGTATCATGGACCACATTGCAGTTTGATCTAGATACCCTGGCAGCATGCTGTGGATGTTTTTGTGGGTTGCTTTCCATTTTTACCAAGAAAAGCGATCTTGTGATGAACACGCTCTTGCGTATAGCTTTTCAAATTTGTGCTAATATTTTATAGAACAGAGTCCTAGAAAGTAGGTTTCTACAGAGTGAAGATGAGGACAGAGGTTCAGGAGTTACTCCTCTGTGCCCTGCCTAGGCCCTCAGCCCCCACTCCAGGAAAATGACCCTCCCCAGGTCCCCTAGCTCCCCTCCTTCCAGCTCGCCACCCCTCCCAGGACACGTCTATTGGGGCGAGGCTGAGGCAACCAACCCAATGTCTCGTGCTTGTGTGTGGCTGAAATCATCGAACCTTCCTTTGCTGTTGGTTCTCACGGAAGACAAAATGGATTCAGCCATTCAGGATTTTAGGTACACATCCTGGGTTCAGCCCATGCCCGAGCCTGTGTCATGCCTCCACCTCATATGAGGCAAAAACTGCCTGCAGATGAGAAATGACTGCTTTTCCTGCCTTTGGCCTTTCCACAGAGCTCCCGGTTTCAGAAAATGAAGAAACTGAAACCTAGAGAGGGAAGTGCTCAGGGCCTGCCCCTGGCCACCGGGTCAGGCTGGGTTTCTTGACACAGGGGAGGTGGGAACGGGGGTGGGGAGGTAGAAGTGGGTCACAGAGGTGGCCTACGGGAGCCATGCACAGGAGGAGCCGGAGGCGGCATCGTTTCCATTTCCCAGACTGTCAGATTCCTAAACCTCCCCTGTCCTTCCCCCCTTGACCACTTTCAAAGTCTGAGATCTGGGCTGCAGCTCTCAGGGTTGAGGTAACCAACAGCTCCCCTCCGAGTGCAATTCCGTGAAGACACTGACTCTTCTTCCCGGAGGGCCCACACCAGAAGTCCCCCTCCCCAAGGCTGGAGGCCTTGCCTCCCCTCCACACACAGCCAGTGAGACTTGCAGGCAGCTGGACGGGTCCCCACGTCCAACAGGGTTGGAACTGTGGACCTCTAGGAACCGTGGACCTCTAGCCTCCACACTGCTTGGTGGGCAAACCTGGGGACTTCTCAAAGATCACATAGGATCCGAGAGGTGGGAAGAACCCTCGTTCCTCCCTTCCCCCCTCCCACAGCCAGTAGAACAGCGGGTCCTCTGGGGAAAGGAGCCAAGGCCCCTCTGGAGCGGCCTAAAGGGCTGGGGCTAAGGGGACGCCCACCTGGGCTCCCACCCAAGCCCGCCGTCTGAGCCACGCAGTGGGAGACTTCCTGGACAGGGCTTTCCTCCTGGGGACTCCAGCCTCCCTCCAAAACCCAGCCTGGTTGCTGGGCACCAGTGACAAAGCACTCCCCACAGGCCCAGCCCTTGCCAGGGACCAGAACGATGATCCCCCAGGGAGAAGCCCCATTCCCCAAGGCCAGCTCAGGGGGTGGGGGCCAGCTTCGGGTGGCTGGTGGCATGGCTTCATGTTTGGAACAATTGTCGGGAAATGTGGACGCCTCCTTGGGCCTAAGGCCTTCTCTCACACCTTTGGAAAGGGTGGGCTCCCCAGGCAAGGAGAGAGCCCCAGAAGAGCCCTCTGAAGGAGGGGAGGGTCCAGCGGCCACCAAACCCAGCTCACCCCCAGCTCCAAGGCCCAGCTCCACCCCACTCCACCTGTTTTTGGCATGATTCATGCCCTCTGGGGCTGGCCAGGTACCTCTCTGCCTTGAAGCATGGGTGCCTGCCCTTCCCCAGGCTGTTCTGTAATTTTATAATCCTTATTTTTTCCCTGATAACAAAAGCAGAATGGGCTCATTAAAAATGACTCCAGTGGCTTCCTACAGCTTTCAGATAAAGAGCACTTTCCGTATGTTGGCTATGAGACCCTGTCTGCCTCTCTGCCCTAGAGCCTGCTCCCTCCCAATCACGCTGCCTTCTCTCAGGCCCTTGTCTTCCTGTCCTCCCTCCCTCCCTCCTTCTCTCCTTTCTTCTCTCTCTCCCCCCGCCCCCTCTTTTTATCTTCTGTCTTTGCACGGGCTGAATCCCAGTTCCCACCTGGAATGCTGTTCACCTGGTAAACTTCACTCCTCTTTCATATCCCAAGTTACTTCTTCAGAGAAGTTTTGCTTCCCAAGACCATCCAATTCAAGGCCAACCAATTCAAGACCAACCAATTCAAGGAGAGGAGGCTCTTTTTTGTTCACTATTCTTTTCCAGTGTCTGGCACGTGGTGTATGTTCAATAAATACTTGTTGGATGAATGGACATGGTAGGTACTAATTATCTGATGACTTCCATGAGCCAGCACAATGCTGGATATGGGAGAACCCAGGCGAATAATAAAACAAGAGTAGGTTCTGAAAGGCTAGAGGGTAGCAGGCCAGGGATGAGGCAGGTGGGGGTTTGGGTAAGGGCTAGAATGTCATTTCAAAGGGCTACAGGGGTATAAGTTTGAGGTACCTTTGTGATGTGGTTAAGTCATTGCCTGATGGTCTTTAATCTTGCTGTTAAACACAGATCCTGGAGAGAGGGACCTTTGCTTCTACTTTTCATCACTCCCTTCCTGGACTCCTTGGCCTCCCTCTTAGCATTTAGGCCAGGCCAGAGGTCTATGGAATGTGTGTTAAAGGGTTGGATGGATGGATAGATGGATGGATGGTTGGATGGATTGGATGAATGGGTTGACTAATGGATTGGATGGATAGGTGGTTTGGATGGATGGAGAGATGGATTAGATGTATGGATGCATTGGATGGATGGATGGATTGACAAGTGGATTGGATGGATAGAATGATAGGTGGATTGGATGGATGGACAGATGGATGGATTGGATGGATAGATGGATTGAACGGATTGATGGATGAAATGGATGGATGGATGGATGAATGAAAGAGCTAAGAGCTAAAAAAGCTGGCAGGGCCTCAGAGATCCCTTATCCACTCTCTGATTTTTAAAATGAGGAAACTGAAGTCTAAGAGAGGTGGAGAACATCTTTAGTTACTTCCTCTTTTTGAGAACTTGTATTGAATTCTTCTCCTCAGTCTATAAACATGTTGAAATATCCTCCACCCCAAACAAAACAAAGCATCTCTTTCCATCTTCCCTACAATCTTTCCTATGAGCTATGACTTCCCCCTTTTTTTTCACTGCCAACCTTCTTGAAGTTCTTGTAAAACTCACTCACTGGACTTCCTTGTCTCCCACCACCCTAACCCTAACCTCTTAGCTTCTGGTTTCCATCCACATCACCATGGCAACAGCTCCGAAGTTGCCACTTGCCAAAGACCTTGTAGGACTTGACCCCATCCTTGGCCTAAGGCAGTGTTTGCACTGTCACCAAATCTTCTTCCCTGAAACCCCGAGGCACTGCTCTGCACAAGGCCACTCTCTTCCCGTCCAGAAGGCTGGTCTCTTCTGGGATGTTTAATGGCATTTCTTCCTCCCAGCACTTTCAACCATAGTTCTAATCTCACCCTCTCTTTGCTCTCATTCTGTTTTCTGTTGATATTACTGAGTGCCTCTGGGTGCCAGGCACCGTGCTAGGCCCTTGGCTGCATCGCCTTGTGTAACCTTCACGCTGACCCTCTGATATAGGTGTATCAGGGTCATCTGTACTTTACAGGTGGACAAGCTGAGACCCAGGGAAGGTAAGTAAATTGCCCATCGCCTCACAGCTGGCAAGTGGCATCTTTGGGACTGGACCAAAATCTTGCTATTTCCAAGTCTGTGCTCTTTGTCACGAAGCCGCACTTTTCTCTTGGCAGTCCCATCCACACTTAGACTTCTCAGCTCTTCTCCTGACTCCCACATTAATATTGTTAGAAGTGACCTCCCTCTGGAGCCCTAGACTTGCTCTTCCAAAGTCCCGATGAAATTTTTTCTTAGATATCCTTCCAAAATGTCAAAGCCAGATTCCTCAGATTTTTGCCAGGCTGATCTTTTCAGTCTGTGCTCAAATGCCTGTAAGTAGCTCCCAGGTCCCCAGTGATCTGGGCAAATTCTTCCCTGTCACGCTCAGGCTCACCTGCAATGTCACACCCTATTCCTGCCCCCATCCCATCTGCCAGATCTCCTCCTGTCTCCTCCTGCCTCTGACCCTCTCTCTGTATGTTCTGAAAGAGTACCCTGCAGCTCTTCCTCTGCTCAGAGATGAGTCTCCCTCGATGCCCTTCCTTCGTGACCGCTTGATCCCCAGAAATCCTTTGCATCTGGACAATAGGCTGGCAGGAAATGTTCTAAACATCAGTAGTGGTTACCTCCAGTGGGGGGGTTCCAGGTGACTTTTCAGTGTTTTCACAACTGTTCAGTGTTTTCCCAATTTCCTATAAGGAGTATGTTTCTCTTTATAATCAGAAAAGAACTTGTTAAAATAATTTCAAAAATGAATCTTATTCATTCACCCCACCCACTTCCTCTTTGAGCCCTTTCTGTAGCATTGCTCACATGAGGGCTCCGTCTGGGTCCTGGTGGGGCTGCCTTCGCCACCTGAGAGCCAGGCATTTGCTGACGCACTGTGAGGCCCCTGTTCCCCGCCAGTGTCCTGGGTGCACGGGGCACAGCAAGCGCAGGAGGAACAGAGATGAAATAGACATATTCACAAGACTCTTCCTCAAAGGAGCCAAAGACTGGAGACCCATCAGTGTCTGTCACTAGGGGCCTGGTTACACAGTGCATGATGGGGCTAGGGGCTTGCCCAGAGCCATTAGAAATAGACATAGAGCCCAGCTACCAATATGAACCAATTTTCAAAATATGGCATTAAATAAAAAATAAAAGTTCCAGAAAAATGTATAATGTTTCCTTTTTTAAAGAAATAAAAGGGCATGCACATACACACACATATGTACTTGTAGGTACACAGAGTATCTTTGGAAGGATACCCCCAGCCTGGTGAGAGCAGTTGCTTTGGGGAAGGGCTGGGGGGACAGGGGAACTGGACAAAAGAGTTCAGAGGAGGGATGAGTCTTCCTTCTGTTCAGTTTTAAAAACTGTTTGCATGTACCTTTAAAAAAAGACAACAAAAAACTCCAAACCACTTACAAAATAGAATTGAAGTAACCTACACAGGAGCCATAGCTATTAAGTGGGAGGACCCCCAGGAACCTGGTACCACTCTCTGTGCCCTCCCCTCTCTCCCCCCTCTGTTGGACACTTCCAGGGGGAGGCAGGGAGCAAACGAGACCCCCCAACCCATCGCTGCAGACAGAGCCTAGACTCTATTCAACAAGGACCCTTGTGCACTGAGGCCCCATGAGATGGTCCCTGCAGGAGCCCAGGCCCAGAGTTGGGGACAGATTCCTGCCCCCCATCATCAAGTACAGCTCCTCCCTGGTGCGGGCAGGTCATCACAGGCCTGTTGGCATAGGGTGATTTGCCACACCCTCGTGGGGCACATTTCTCAGGGTAGGGAGTGCCAACTGACACCACGGTGGTGACTCAGCACCTTGGTAGCTGCTCTTCCAGAGGGAGAAGGCTGGCTGGCGTGTGCCGGGTGCAGTGGGCGGGACGTGGTGGGAAACGCAGCGGTGACCTGGCTTCTCCACTGGCAACAACGCCCTGGGCGTGGCCTGAGGGCTCTGGGGTCCCTTCTCAGGGGGCAGGGACTGGCCTGAGCACAGCCTAGCAGGCTGCCAGCCAGGGAGGAAACTGTCATCAACAATAATAATTATTTACATTTCTTGGCAGCCTTTTAGCTAAGGATCTCAAAGTCCTGAAGAAGCCAGATGCTGTTTGCAGAATGTTTGCCTGGACCAAGAGCTCAGTGGTCAAAGTTGAGGCCAGCCAAACCCTTCCAGCATCATCCCTTCCTGCTCTCAAATGGGGCCCACACCCCTACTGCTCCCTCACCCCCAGGCCTGGGGGCCTGGCTTTGTCCCTGCCACCCCCCTGCTCAGCCACAGACACACACGGCCATAGACTGTCACTCAAGACCAACCAATGGCCTGAGCCACCTGAGCAGGCTCCCACCCTGTGAGTGGCCCACCTGGGTGGCCACGCTGGGGACGTGTGTGTGTAGAAGGAACCCCGGCCTGGGACTCGGTGGGCCTGGGTTCTCATTGCTGTGGCCACTTGCGGGACTTACATAGCTCTTCTCCCACCAGGGCCTCAGTTTCCTTATCCAATAAAAGGTGTTTGGAATCCTCCAGGGGCTGCAAAACGTGCTACACAACATCTTGGCTTTTTTCAATGAGCTTTGCAGCTTTTGTCGATACTCAATTCAAACGTGATTTCCAAAATGTGTTTTAAACCACCTGAACGTTCGTACTGAGCAGCGCCAAGCACATTTAGGAGCAATACATGATTTTCACCTGCTGGAGCCCACTTGTGTCCACACTGATTTCGTAAGTAACACAGCAACCCGGTGGGAACTTGAACTTAGAAAATAAACTTAAATGAATAGAGTACAGCTTTGACCAGCTGTGTATGTTGGGGCCCCGTGCCCTCTCAAATGTCGTTCGGAAAAAGCGTTCTGTTTCTAAAAAGGTCTGACAGGCGCTGGGCTCAGTCCCCAGAAAGAGGGACACAGAGCAGGGGTACAATCAGCATGTTGCTGCTGAGTGACTTCTGTGTCCCACAGCTGTGTTGGGGGATTTTCTCAGCAGATTGTAGAACGTCTTGAGGTCTGAGCTCTGGTCCAAGGAGTGCCACTGATTGGCAGAGATTTGCAGGGTCACTTCTGGAAGTCACCGGCGGGTGAGAGCTACTGGCCTGATCCGGAAGACGTGAGGTCTGTTTCAGGGCCAGGGCAGGGGCAGCAAAGCCTTGCAGGTGCTTCCTGAGGATAAGAAACAAATGCTAATAACTCAAATCCTACGTGGGCCGGTTCTGATGTGCCAGGCGTCATGCTGCACACCTCGCACCTGGGAATGCATTTGCTCTTTGCATCTACACAAGAAAGGTGAGCCTCATTTTACAGGCGAGGAAACTGGGGCACAGATGGTTTGACACCCCTCAAGACCCGAAGCTAGTGAGTGACAGTACTGGGCACCACCCCCAGTCTGCACTTTTAATAGGGCTCGCCAGGTGATGCAGGTAATTCTGATGCGGCGGGTCCACAGACTCCTCTCTGAGAAACACCTCCTACGTTGTGCTGGGTGCAGGTGCCAGGACACAGACTAAAGTGCTCATGGCTCTGGCTGGCACAGGTCTCCCCGTCAGCACCTGCTCTTTACTGGCTTTTTACCTAAGAGGTGGCTCTGGCTGCACAAGGTCTCAGAAGGGTCTCTGGGCACCTGACGCAGGCAAGCCCCTGCCCCTTCCTTCGCTTCCATTTCCCCATCAATAAAGGGGGGCTTGGACTTGATGTCACGTAAGTGCCCTTCCTGCTCTGACTCCTGAGAATCAATTGCTGGCCTCCAAGACCTGGGTGCCAGCCCAGGAGCTGAGAGCTCAGGTCTCAGAGCGGCTGAGGGTCTTTCCCGAGTCAAACAGTTATTTAGTAAGTGGTGAGGCAGCCTTCAACCAGGCTGCTGGCTGCAGGGTCTCCACAGTCTTAATTTCCTGTCTCCGAGGGCAGGGCCCTGGGAATGGTCCATCCAGGCACAATGAGAAGATGGATCGTCTATAGAAACATTACAAACAATGACAAACCGAACAGCAGTGATGCACCAGCAATGCTAATGAACGTCAATGATAAACTACTCCTCCCAAAGGGTGGGCCGCTCCCATCTCCCCCTTGGTGTGCTGCCAATGCCACTCTGCCACACACTCTCCTGGGGTGTTGTGAGTGACTGCCATGCAGGGAGGCTTCTTGGAGGAAGAAGAGGAAGGGGCCTTGGTTGGGGTAGGGGTACCTGCAATGTGGTCCCCATCCAGCCACACTAGCTGTGACAAAGATATACAAGAGGATGTGGTCTGGGTGACTAGAGAGCTCATTTACCTTGGGCTAAAAATAGGTGCGTTCCCTGCAGCAGGTGGGTGACTCAGCAAGCCTGAGGGAAGCTTCTAGATGGAGGAAACATGGTGCCTGTTGGCCGTGGTTTCCCCCAGTTTCCCCCAGGTGCTAGGACAGCAGGAAGGGGCTGACAACAGAAATGTGCTATGTATTTCACACCCCCTTCCTGGGCCCGATAACTTTCTCCTGCTCCCTTCTCCAAACTCACCGTTCAAAGGCCATGAAATTGCTGGTCCAGGCCAAATCAGAGCCACATGGCCAAGCTACCAAACCTGTGGCAGCTTTCTCCCAGACCTTAAAGAGAGAGGTGAGAGAAGGAGTGTGAGTGTGCATGCATGTGTGTGCAAGCGTGTACATGTGTTAGTGTGTGTGCATGCATGTGCATGTCCATGGTTGGTGGGAAGATAAGCAGGTCACACAGCACCTATACAGGGATTTCTCCTCGTTTCTGTTCTCCCTGGACACTGCCCACATGCAATAGGCCGGCTGCTGATGCTCTGACTGTTCTCTGTGATGCTCTGTGCCCCAGGAAATGAAAAATGCTCCCTTCTCCCCGTCCCAGACTCTTCAGGAAGCAAGCACGGTCCTGGCCTTCCAGATCACCTCCAGAGGTTCAACGGAAGCTGAGGAGTGAGACAATTATTTGGAGAATTCAGCCCCACCTCAGGCAGCTGTCTGGGCAGATTGATATAATGGGAAGAGGCAGTATTGGGCATCAGGAGACCTTGTTTCTACTCCTGGCTCTGCCATTCATTTGCTATGTGACCTTGAGCAAGTCAATTTTCCTCTCTGATCTCTAGTTTCTCCTGTTTATCCATTTTTTAATTTCTTCAACAAATATGTATTAAAGGCATCCTGGGCCCTACACCTGTGCATGCCATGCTAAATACAGGAAAATAACAACTATAGAAGATTGAAAATGCCCAGGAAATCTTTCCACCCACCCCCACCCCAACAACAAAAACTGGCACTGTTTCTCCATTCCTTGATTCTGGGCTGACCTTGTAACTGACTTTGACTAATGCTGGGAAAGTGACCCTGTACTTTTGCTCTTGCCCCCTTGGAACCCAGCTGCTGCATGAGGAAGCCTGAGCTAGCCTGCTGGAGAGGCCACACGGGGGATAACCAAGGCGCCCTGGCCACCAGACTCAGCCAACAGCCAGTCAAGCGAGCTGGGCCATGGAGGGCCCCCAGGCCCCAGCCTACTGACCAAAAATATGAACGTGAGCCCGGCCAAAACCACCTGGGGCAGAAGCAAGCCACGCAGCTGAGCCTGGACCAAACTGTCAACCTACAGAATTATAAGCAATTAAATGGTTGTAGTTTTAAGCTACTATGTTTTGGGATGATTGTATGAATACAATTGTATGAATACAATTAACATTTATTGACCATCCCCGAGGTGCCAGGGATAACGTTCAATGTTTTACTTATATAATCTCGTTTATTCCTCACATGAACCACGTGAGGCAGATATTACTATTTTAATTTCCAATTTACAGATGAGAACACTGAGGCACGGAAAGGAAGAGCAACGCGCCAAAGAGCCAAGAGCTGGTGAGCAGGGAGCTGGGATTCGAGGGCAGCAAGTCAGAGCTTCAGAGACCACACTGTTAACCGCTACCCTACATGGACCCAGACAGACTTGGCTCTTGCCCCCACACAGTTTATAGTCCAGGCGCGAGACTGGGAGTTGGAGAAACACAGAAATGAATATACAAGCACAAATAGTATAAGTGCTGTGAAGAGAATGTGTGCTATGGTGAGTTCACAGGAAAGGCCTCTGGGGAGAGCCGGGGGTGGACGGGCGATGGCTGAGTGAGCCGGGGCAAAGGAAGGGTTTGCGTGAGCGTGTGGTTTTCCACCTTCAGTCATCACAGAAGTCCCCTGGGGAACCTGCTAGAAATGCAAATTCCTGGGCCTCATTCCCCAGAGATTCTGATTTTTCTAGAGCCACCCCTCGATATTCTGGTTTGGTGGGTTTGGTGGGCTGGGGGCCTGGTAGTCTTTTTTTTCTTTTTTCAACATGCCCCACAAGTGATTGTTGTCATCAGGGAAATTCGCGTAGCACAGCTGAGTAGCATCAGCAGAGGAGACAAAACGTTGCCCCTGCCCCGTTCTGAGATCATGACACAACTGGTCTGGAGTAGGTAGTTTAAAAAGGTCCTCAGGTGATTCTAATGTGCACCCAGGGCTGTGAACTGATGCTAGAAGACTCTACGAGGTCCCAGATTGCTTTTCTCTAGCTCTTTGGAGACACCAGGCTTACCTGGTGCTTATTAAGCCTTCCCTTCAATGGTCGAATGCTGCGGAGGCAGGCCTGGAACTGAGCCGGAGGGAACCCTCACTGGGAGACCAGACCCCTCCTCATGGCATCCCCTCCCACCCACAGGGTCCCCATGGTTTCCCAAGTTCCCCAGGGTCCCACCCACAGGCTCCCCATGGTTTCCCAAGTTCCCTCTAATTTTTATTTGTTTTAACATAGAGAGTTCCTTTAACTGCAGGGAGAAAATCGCTACTGTCCGCAAGTATTTGCCGTCCTCTAGAGCCCGACAAGGCAGCCCCTTCATTTTATTCTTTCTCCGACACCCCTGCTCTCGGGGCACAGATTCCCCAGTCCCTGGAGAATGACGGCATCTGTGGCGTGGGGCCCACGAACTATGTCTTGTCTGGCCTCCGGCTCTTCTTCCAAATAAGGCGGGAGGGCTACGGGGGCTCCTCCTGATGCAACCTGATTTACACCAGAGAGTGTGAAAGAATCCACTCCTGGACTGGGGCCTGCCAGCCTGGGGCCTGCAGAAAGCTTGCTGGAGGGGAGGGCAGGGAGAGAAGGGACTGGCCCAGAACAGCTACAGTCCCCTGAGAGCGACGTGGCCGGGCCTGAGCCAGGGGAGGCGGCGTGTTCACAGCAGGTGTGAGCGGTGGTTCATGGTCACCACAGCAGGTGTGAGCGGTGGTTCATGGTGACCACAGCAGGTGTGAGCGGTGGTTCATGGTCACCACGTCCTCGAGGAGTGATAACGAGAACAAAGTTCACAGCAGGGCCAGGGACATAACAGGCATTCTCTAAAGGAGTTTCCATTCCCCGTCTTTGGGACGGACACAGAGATGAACTTGACACGGGGTGGGTGGGGAGGAAGACAAGGCTCCAGGGAAAGATACTTCTTTGGATGCTGGGACAGACCCCGGTAGCTGTGGCCTATCCCCGGAGGCCCAGCCCTCCCAAGAGACCCCCGGAGCTGAGGGGTCGGCCCTGCCCACTTCTCCCTCACACGGAGGACCCTCTGGGCTGGCCCTGTGGGAACAGCGGGGCTGCACATGACGCAGATAGCTGCCCAGAGGCGGGAATGGCCGAGGAAAGGGGTGAGGCCTGACCAGTGAGGAAGGAATGAGGAGAATGAGGCACTGACTCATTCCCAGGCTCCTGCTCTAAGAAGGAAAAGGACTTGTTTGGGGGTGGGGTGTGGCTGGAAGGAAGCCAGGCCAGAGGGTGCAATGAGAAATGAAGAGGACTCTTAGCTCAGGGATCCTTCATCCCGGGAAGTAGCCAATTTTTTTAAAAAACCAACAATCTGATGGGTGGTCTCTTCTTTCTTCTAGCTGGGAGCACTAGGGGGAGACCCCAAAGGCCGAGTCAGGCAGCCTCTCTTGAGTTCTGCTGCACGTCCAGCCTGGGCCAAGCCTGTGGGCACTGTCTGTTCAGACAGGCATCACTAAGCTGGGATTCAGAATCTGCCTGGCCAGAGCCAGTGTTGGCCACCACGCCTGGTTCTCTCACCCGCTTTCTCGACTCCTCACCCACCCCTACCCCGACAAGCCAAGTATGGACTGCATCCGGGACAACTTTTTCTATGTAGAACAAATAGATCTAAAGAGTACCAAGGCACTTCTGGGCGAGTAGTGGGCGGCCTGGGTATCTATTCCCGTGAGTTAATTTGCATGGGGGCAGATAGGCCTCCGAGGAGGAAGTTTGGTGAGAGGGTAGGGGTGGGGTAGGGAGAGAAGCAAGGGGCCCAAGTGTGACTCTGTAGTGCTAGAATTGTGGTTGCAAGTGAAAGAAAACCTATTTTTTTTTTTTTCACTTAATGCAACAACGGAATTTCTTGATCTTGGAGCTGAAGTCTAAGGAGTGTGGTTGGTTTCAGACAAAGCTTGATCAGGACTCTTAGCAATGTCACCAAGACCTGGTATTCCCTGTGGTTCTTTGGCTCAGCAATTCTCCAGGCAACAGCTCTATCACAGGCTGGTTCCCCACCATGGGAGCAAGGTGGATGCAGAAGCTCCAGGCCTCACACCTTCTCACCAGGGCAAAGACCAGTTCATTTCTCTGTTAACTCAAACTTCTGGAACTGGGTTTCATTGGCTCTGCCTTTGGTCATATACCCATTCCTTAACCAGAGACTATGGCAGAGGGATGGAGCACACTGATTGCAGGGTCATGATCTCCACCCCCGACCTGAGTGTAAGGGAAGGGGATGTGTAGAAGGGGCTTGGTCATGGTGGTGATAGAAGCAGCTGCCCTGGCATCATATAACCCGAGCTGAGGCTGCTACTGCAAGTGAGCGGATGGGGGCAGGCTGACGGGGGACGCTGACCCCTCACTCCCTTAGAGAGAGGGCTGCAGGGGAGACCTGGAGGGGCTTCTTTGGGGCCTGGGTGGCAAATTGGGACCCAAGTTAGGGAGAGGAGGCTTCTGTCTGTTTCAGTTCAGAGCACAAACCCATTTTGCTGTGGTGAGGGCTGAGATGCTGCCACACTGGCCAGCACCAGGGATCATACCCTGAGCAGAGAAGCAGGGACCTCCTGGAGCCACCAGGCACTCCAGAGAGTGCCCAGGACACAGCAGACACCAACAAAGAGGCAGAGTGGAAGAAGCATCGGCAGGCTGGCTGTGGGCACTTACAAGAAACCCAAGGGACTGCCAGAGATGACTTGGGGGCAGACTGTGGGGGTTGAGTCCACCGAGGTCCCAAATCAGAGATGAAAGCAGCAACCCCACACCCTGCGTGGGCACATTAGCTGGCTCTAATGGAAAGAACATCAGACTGGGGACCAAAAGTTCAGATTCTGGTCATTGCCATACCACTTGTTAGCCATATGACTTGGGGCATGTCATTCTCCCTTTCTTGGCCTTCCTTTACTCCTCTGTAAAATGGGAGTGAAACCAACCGCCTGGAGAGTCGAGGTGGGAATCTGGTGAGCCTGGGTGGGTGAAAGCCATGGGGAAGGGCTCATGTGCTGCCCTCCCTATCCTGGTCGCCGGAGCCCTGAGGCCTGGGCCCAAGGGCCATGCATGTGTGCCCTGCAGGCATCCACATCATAAGGAAAAGCAGAAAGATGAACAAGCCCCGCAAGTGCTTTGTGGAAGCTGGTCGTGGAGGCCCTGGGGACAAGGCTGTCTGTCCGCTGGGGATGTGGGCGGCTCTCTGCTACAACATTCCCTTCCCTTCCACTGAATCAGAAGAAGGGACCCAGGCTGGCAGGTTCTACCAGTTATTGAGAGGGGGAAGAGAGGGCTAAAGGGAGAAGGAAAAACACACAAACAACAAACACACCCACTCCTTCCACAAACAACCCCCCTCCTACAGGCCAGGCTCAGATGCAAATCAAGGCTGGGAAAAGAAGTCTCTTCCTCAGCCCTGGGCACTAGGGGAGTGCCCTCAGGCTCCATCCCCTCTTCCTCCCCTGGCAGGGCCCTCTGGGCAGGGATTGTATTGTTCTCAAAATGTAGCTGGTGCAGGGCCCCAGGCCTCCTCCAGCCTCTATGGGTAGCTCAGACAATCTACTCCCCAAGTCCTGGGTTCCATCTGCCCGTTCCCCAGGGAGGCCAGCCAGACTCAGTGTCTTGGAGAGCTGGCTGGTTGAAATGTCTTCTCTCCACCATACTTGACCTTCAGTCTACCTATTCATCAACTGGTAGTGGCTTAGAAACGTTCCTTTCCGTACTTGCCCCAGGCCAGGCCACTTGCCTTCACTTACAGGAAAGTGGTCATTCTCTCAGCCAGCACAGGAAGCCAGCACTGGAGGCCCACGGGGGACTCAGCCCCTGCCCACAGGTCATTTTGGTCTGAAAAGCCTGGATTTGGAGTCCATCAGACATGGGTTTGAGTTGTAGCTCCTGTGCTTGTTAGCTGTGTGACTTTGGGCAAGTTACTTCACTTCTCTGAGCCTCAGTGTCCTTATCTGGAAACAGGATGGCAGTACTCTACAGAGTGTCGTGAAGATGGGGACAAGAGGCACAAAGCTCATGGTAGGGTTTGACAAATGAACCTTCCCTGCCGTTCACACCTTATCACATATTCCTTTCCTATTCCATTCTCTTCTCCAGCTTGTTTGCTCAACCATCACGTGTGAAGAGCCAGGTGCCTTGGATTATGGTATGTGTTACCTTCACCTCCACAGCCCTGACAGGTTGAAACCGTTATGCCCATTTGATTCAAGAGGCCACTGTGGCTCAGGGAGAGGTAAAAGTTAGAGGCTCCCAGGTGATAGAGTCAGCATTTGATGCTTGGTCTTCAAGTACCAACAGGAACCCTGGTCCACATGCTTCCGTGGACTGTTTCTCTGCCTGGACTGTCCTGTCACCTTGTAACAGATTCTCTGTCTCTTTGAAACTTCACCCACTCTTTTTTTGAGAACTGAAACCTGCATCCCTGCCTCAGGCTAGTGGTAGGGAGGAACAGGGAGAAGGCCTTTCGTTCTTATCCCAGGTGGTGCCAGCACCCCAGGTGGGCAGCTGGTGGAGTTCACAGGCTTTGTCTTTGGCAGAGATGGGATGATTAGAGTAGTTAACCATAATAGCCTAGAAGTGAGGGGCCCTCCCTTTAAAAGCTCTGTGTTTCTGCTTATGTTCAGGAAATTGGGATTTTGAGATGAGAAGGTCTATCATTTTTCTTCCTTTACTGGCAAAGTAAAATCTTTGCTCACCCCCAAAACACTTGTCCTTGTTCTTCTGATTTGGCCTTGTGGACAAGTGCCAAGTTTTCGTTAACAACCTCTCTTCCTTCTGGATTCCATCTGTCATTCACGGTCTCATCCTTTCCATCTCCTCCAGGCCACCTTCTGAATCAGTGAGGACCTTTTTGATTGCAAGTGACAGAAACCTCCATCCCAAACAGGCTTAAGGAGAAAATAGAAGTGTTTTGGGCTCACTAACCCAAAAACCCAGGTGATCTTATTTTAGGTAAGGTTCGATTCAGAGCTCAAACAACGTCATCACTATTTTCTTTCTTTCCAAATCTTGGTTCTGCCTTCTTTTATGAGGGTTGGAGTTTCAGGCTCTACATGATAGCAAAAGGGCACAGCAGTTCCTGCTCTTACGTTCTTACAAGTTTCAGGAATAGTGAAAAGACTCTTATTTCTGCAAAGCTCAAACTTAGTCCTGAAATTAAGATGAATTGCCACTGATTGGACTGACTTGGGTCCAATCAGTGTGTCCAGGGGGACAGAGTTAATGGATTGGCTTATTTTACTTTATTTTATTTTTTGAGACAGAGTCTTGCTCTGTCACCAGGGCTAGAGTGCAGTGGCATCATCATAGCTCACCGCAACCTCAAACTCCTGAGCTTAAGTGATCCTCCTGCCTTAACCTCCCGAGTAGCTAGGACTACAGGCATGCTTCATGACACCTGGCTAATTTTTCTATTTTTAGTAGAGACAGGGTCTCGCTTTTGCTCAGGGTGGTCTCAAACTTCTGAGCTCAAGTGGTCTTCCTGCCTCAGCCTCCCAGAGTGCTAGGATTACAGACATGAGCCACCCCACCTGACCTAATGGATTAGCTTAGACCTAAATCTGCTGCACCTCTCTGGAGATGCTGGTGGAGCTGGCTTCACTCCCCTCTACAGGGGCTTGAGAAGTGCTCACCAGGAGATGGGTGAATGAAAGCTGATGGAAAAACAATAGATGTACATAAGCCCTCAGTGATACTTTTCACCTTTTCTGAATTCCTGCATCCCTGCCTCCTGGGTGGCATCTCTGCTAGGCAACAAACTTCTTGGGGGCAAAAGCCCTTTGTGTGACCCTGAGCACTAATAGAGCATCTGAAAAAGAGTGGGCACCAAAAGCTTGCTCTTCAATTGGCTAAAATATGTATTCAGAACTCAGTGCGCCCAGCCCTGTACCAGTTGTGTTAATTAGGATTCAACTCAGAAGAGAAACACTCCAGCTGTTCTGAAGGGGAGAGGGTTTGTGACAGGGTGTTAAGTGGCTTGCAGAATCATTGGGAAAATTGAAGAAACAGACTTACGGCTGAGCTTTCAGCAGTGACTGCCTCAGTCACACCGCAGAACTGACCCACCAAGAGAACTGCTGCTTCTTCTGCAGTCAGAAAGCTACCACTACTGTCACATTCAGGAGACACCATGACCACGAAGCCACTTTCTGCCAGCTCCATGTGCCTGATGTGATCCAAGCACACTGGATGCCCACGTCCTGCCTCTCAATACCCTCCAAGCCAGAAACTGGACGCTGGGACTTTGCTAACTTTACTGGGATAACACTGAAGTTTCCACACCAGCAAAAAGTTTGACCTCCACCCCACTTTCACTTTCAAATCTCATGCAAGTACTTCCAAGTGGTCCGACCTGAATTATGTCTGGAATCTAGGAAGCCTGAGAAATGTAGTTTTTAGCCTTCCACACTTTGCAGTCCAGAAGCTGAGGAGCAGAGCTGGGACATGGCTGTTGGATGCTACACCCCACACATACCCACCACACTTATATCACAGGGGCTACAAACAGTGCAACCAAGTGTTTCTTCTTTTTTTTAATTTCAAAGTATTACAGGGTATAAATATTTTTTGTTACATAGATCACTTTTATAATGCTTGAGTCATGGTTATAAGAGTGCCTGTCACCCAGATACTGTTCATTGTACCTGTTAGGTAGGTTTTCACCCATCCCCTCCTCCCCTGCTCCCCTTGGTTGATTTCCATTGAATTTTACTTCCTTCTTTGCACATATGTGCTCATAAGTTAGTTTCAATTTAATAGTGAATACATGTGGTGTTTGTTTTTCCAGTCTTTAGATACTTCACTTGCCACAATGGTCTCCAGTCCCATCCAAATTGTTGCAAAAGGCCTTAATTCATCCTTCCTCATGGCTGAGTAGTACTGCATGGTATACATATACCAACATTTTGTTAATCCACTCATGAATTGATGGGCACTTGGGTTGATTCCACATCTTTGCAATAGTGAATTGTGCTGCAATAAACATTCAAGTGTAGATGTCTTTTTGATAAAATGACTTCTTTTCCTTTGGGTAAATACCCTGTAGTGGGATTGGTGGATCAAATGGTAGGTCAACTTTTAGTTCTTTGAGGAATCTCCATACTGTTTTCCATAGAGGTTGTACTAATTTGCAGTCCCACCAACAGCGTATAAGTGTTCCTTTCCCTCTGCATCTATGAAAGCATCTATTGTTTTTGGACTTTCTAATAAAGGCCATTCTGACCAGGGTAAGGTGATATCTCATTGTGGTTTTAATTTGCATTTCCCTCATGATTAGTGATGTGGAACATTTTTTCATATATATACTGGCCATTTGTCTATCTTCTTTTGAAAAGCTTCTGTTCATGTCTTTTGCCCACTTTTTAATGGGCTTGTTTGATTTTTGCTTGCTGATTTGCTTGAGTTGTTTGTAGACTCTTGTCATTAGTCCTTTATCAGATGTATAGCTTGTGGATATTTTCTCCCATTCTGTAGGTTGTCTATTTGCTCTATTGATTATTTCCTTGGGTGTGCAGAAGCCTTTTAATTTAATCAAGTCCCATTTATTTATTTTTGTTGTTGCTGTGATTGCCATTGGGGTCTTCTTCATAAATTCTTTGCCTCAGCCAATATCTAGAAGAGTTTTTCTAACATTTTCTTCTGGAATTCTTATGGTTTCATGCCTTACATTTAAGTCCTTTATCCCTCTTGAGTTAATTTTTGTGAGTGGTGAGAGAGATGGATCCTGTTTCATTCTTCTGCATGTGGCTATCCAGTTATCCCAGCATCATTTATTGAATAGGGCTTCTTTTCCCCAGTGTATGTTGTTGTCTGCTTTGTCAAAGATCAGTTGGCTGTATGTGAATGGTTTTATATCTGGCTTTTCTGTTCTAAGTGTTTGTTCTTAAAGAGTTTGCAGGCCTAGGGGGCATGGGAGATGACCACTGGGCCTCCTAGCTCCCGTCTGGTCCTCTCTCATGGAACTTCAATGTGAAACAGACATCAGAACCCCTGCTCCATTCCATTCGGGATTCTTGACTCTCTGGACCTTGTAAGGCATCTAGCTGGGCTGCTCAGTAGGCAGTCAAATGTTGGGTCCCAGGCCCTAGAGAAATCCGCATGGGAGTTTTCCATTTCACTTTGATTTTTTTCTCTTTTTCTTGGGTTGGAATTAATCTGTTAATTTATTATTAAACAGATAAAACACAACAAACTGGTAGAAAGGAAACACATATTTTATGGCTTTCTTTTATGTTTGATATTCATAAGACAAGGAGAAGCATATCGCTGGCAATGCTAGGGCATGATGAAAATAATGTTCCATACAAAGCTTTCAAATGTAAAGCAGAAATTGTTGCTGTTTCTATGCAAGTCAGCATGTGAGAAGTAATTACTTGTATTTGGCTGGTTAGGACCTTGGGAGTAGTTGGTTACAAATCTTGGACCGGGAATGAGGCTAACAAGAGAAAAGAGATCTGAAATCATGAGAAACTGGGTGGTGGTTGTGGTCTGCCTATTAGGTGGGACTGTGTTGAAAGCAAATCACTGTAATTATCATTATAATATTTTTACATGGATGTCTTGTTTATGTATAGATCCCCCTGAAGATAGTGCGGGTGTTTATTGCATTTTAATTTTTTTCTGATTATTTTTTAAAATTCAGGCTGCGTGGCTCACAGCCTTCACGTGGGACTTACAGGCAGTGACGGAATCGGGGACGGAGCTCAGTCTTCTTGGTCCCGAGTCTTTCTGCTTCACCACTCTGCAGCCTGTTGTCCAAGAGCCAAGAGCTTCTACTCGTCAGTCCTCTCTGTTATCAGACGCTGTGCTGCGCGTGGACCTGGATTAGCTCTTTGGCCCTGGTGACTCTCTGAGACATGCAGGAGGCTTCAGGAAGCTGAGTGAGTTGCCCAG
The DNA here is from genome assembly GCA_028533085.1 of Varecia variegata. Lineage (NCBI taxonomy): Eukaryota > Metazoa > Chordata > Mammalia > Primates > Lemuridae > Varecia > Varecia variegata. Next base: position 46,383,607 of record CM052446.1, on the reverse strand, counting down.
AGCCGCAGAGTAAATGACAGAGGGTCTGTCCAACCTCCAAGCCTATGCCGAAAGCTCATGTTGTAGTGCAGCACCACCCGACAGAATTTTCTGAGATGATGGAAATGCTCTACCCACACTGTCCGATAGTCACCACTAGCCACATGTGCTGCTAAGGACCTGAATTTTAAATTTCATTCCATTTTAATTAATTTAAATTTAATAGCCACATGTGGCTAGTGGCAACCACATTGAACAGCAGTGTCTTAATCTTTCCAGAAGGCCAAGAAAGAACCTAGAACTTCCCCTCAGACCTTGCTGCAGTAACTTCTCATTCAAAGCCATCTGCAGCAAGGGTTAGGCATCATCTTGAATGAAACACGGTTTCCCCGGCAGCCTCCTGAGCACCTCGAAAGAGACGTTCTAGCCCTCGAGGGTTAACTAGATATTTCCTGCTGCCTATGGTGTTCGAAGGTACCAGATGGGAAAGTTGGACGGTTTGGGAGGTGTGAAGGCCTCCTGGTGGCTTCCGAGATGGGAAAAGGAAATGCTCTTTTGTGGCATCCTGGAATACCAGCCTGCGGGCTGGCATCTCCAGCAATGGGACTGTTGCCTGGGAGACAAGGAGTGCTGAGGAACCTCCCAGGGGGCGGCCAGTCTGCAGCAGGGACCGGTCTTGGAGGACAGAAGCTGGAAGCAGAGGGAGGGGTGAGGAGAGGGCCAACTCAGGCTGGAATAGGCGTTGGGGGCAGAAGGCCCAGAGATGCTGGGATGGTGCCAGGGCCCAAGGGGCCGGGGTGGGGCCTGCTGCAGATGGGGAAGGCTGAGGGAAGGGACGGATGGCAGCAGCTCTCAGCAGGGGTTGAGGGCAGGAACTGCACAGACAGCAGAGTGGAGACTCAAACAGGCTTGGGCAGAAGCCGGCCTATGTGTCCTTACCGATTTAGAAGTGAAAACCAACTGCGTTTGCAATGCCAACTGTCAGCAACAGATGAATAAGAGTAAGTCATTAGAGGCCCAGGAAGAAGCCTGTTACTGTGTAGCCTGGGCACCTACCTCCCTACTGTCACCTCTATGGCTGTGACAATGCCTTAGTTACCCTTCTTCCCCCCAGCAGGACTATTTTCTAATTACATCTAGCCAGGCTCACCAAGTGTGTTTCCCACGGAATTGCATTTCCGGGCCTGTTGAATGCCAAATTAATTTTTAACCACCCTGGAGGTGTTGAGTTTAATTACACAGATTGAAAGTGACAAGCAGAGCAGGATTTGGAGGGTAACTTTTGGGGTGCTTCTTGGGAATAGAGAACAATATATTTCCAGGATGCTGGGTGGTGGGGGGCAGGAATCTGGGCTCTGCAGCTGCAATGTCTGCATATTTGGGAGCCCACAGTGTGCCCAGCTTTGCAGTGGACAGGGTGGAAGTGGGAGGAAGTAAAAGATGTGGTCCCTGGAAAAGCCCAAGCCTGAGATGGAGAGAGTCTCACCCAAACACAAAAACAGAAGTGGGAAACAATATAAGACCCTCTTTTCTCAAGCCCTCCATGGTAGCATGAAGCCTGTCCAGCAATTCATTCAATCCAGTGCTCTTTTTGCTACATCATCACGTCTGTCCAAATCCAAAGCCAATATTGACTCTTTTTTTTTTTTTTTTTTTTAAGACAGGGTCTTTCTCTGTCACCTGGGTTAGAGTATAGTGGCATCATCATAGCTCATTGCAACCTCAAACTCCTGGGCTCAAGTGATCCTCCTGCCTCAGCCTCCTGAGTAGCTGGGAACTATAGGTGTGTGCCACTGCACCTGAGTAATTTTTCTACTTTTTCTAGAGACAGGGTCTTGCTCTTGCTCAGACTGGTCTCGAACTCCTGGCCTTAAGCTATCCCCCTGCCTCAGCCTCCCAAAGTGCTAGGATTACAGGTGTGAGACACCACGCCTGGCCAATAGCAACTATTTATCACACATTGTCTATGTGCCAGCTGGGTGTAGACAGGCTCTCCCTCCACAGCCTTTCCCCGTTTCCTGACTGGGTGTGGATAATCTTCCCTCTGCCGTAGGGCCAGGTACCTGACTACCCGGTCAACTGAGGCCATCCCACTTCCCTTTCCAGACACTGGTGCAGGTGTAGGCATGTGATGCCATCCTGGCCAATGAGTTGTGAGACGTAGTCGGCTGGGTTGGGGGGCAGGGTTCTGGGAAAGGTTTTCTTTTTGGTTCTCAAAATGCAACACATGAGAGATGCTCCCCTTTTTCTACCAGGTGGTGTTATGTCCTGATGTGAGGGTTTGAGGCCTGGGTCTGTGGCAGCCATTCTTTCACCATGAGGTGATTCACTTGTGCATGCAGCTTACATTCTGAAGATAGCAGAGTAGGAAGAAACTGGAAGATGTTGAGCTTCTGAATTAACCAACCCTGGAGCACCCCCACCTAAAGCCCTCTTATTAGGTGAGATAATACATTCTGTGTGGTTGCAGCAATTTGGGGTGAGGTTTTCCACATCTTGTAGCCAAGGGACTGTGCCAAGCACTTTACATCAATCATCTTATTTATGTGCTGCAGCAACAAAGACAGATTAAAATTAAGACTTGGTTCCTGTTCTCACAGGGCTGCAGTCCAGTGGTAGAAAATGTAATGTAGCGGGTACAGTGAGCTGACGGTGACAGTCCAGGCTAGGAGGGTTCAGGAAAGGCTTCTTGGAGGAGGCGACATTTAAGCTGAATCTTAAAGGAAGAGGAGAAGGTGGGTAGGCAGTGAAGGTGGTGGAGAGGGCACTTTAGGCCAAGGGACCCATGTGAACAGATGCACAACAGCCTGTGACAGGCTGGGGCCTTGAGAACCCCAACTAGAGGAACACTGGGGCGTGCCCGGGCCAGGTTGGGGTGAGGCAGGAGGGCATCTTGGAGCTTTGCATAAGCCTGAGAGTGAGCCTCTCCTTAACTTTTATGCCCTCGGCAGTCACCTGGCCCTGGAGGTGACGGGGCTGGAAGAGTGGGCAGGGTCCCCGACTGCTGTCCTGTGGGTGATCAGCAGCCTTTGGAGGGTTTCCAGCATTTTAGAAAGATCACCTTGGCCACAGTGGGTGCAAACGGGAAGTGCAATGGGAATGGGGCAGCTCAGCAAGGAGGCTTTGGAGCAACCCAGGAGGAACGCAGAGGCATTGAGGGAGCGCAGAGAGGTCAGGGAAGGCCAGGAAGGCAAAGGCAGTGCAAGAGAGGTCCAGTGGGCCATGGCAGGGAGCAGGGGGCATGGAGGGTAGTGTGCAGTGCTGGCTTCAGAGGTCCGCAGGGGCGGCCAAAAGCAGGACATGGTCCCCAAAGCAGAACACTAAGATCAGCACTCCCCCCAGCAAAGGGTGAAGGCTGTGGCCTGGTGTTTAACAGTGACAGCTAAGGGGTCTCCTCACTGTTGGGTCCTAGTGGTCAGCACTTCCCTGAGTCTGTCCGGGCTTCCCTCTAACCCCAGCTCCTCCTGTAGCACCGGCAAGATAGTCGACAATCAAAATAAGGACGGATGGTGGGGTGGACGGACGAGGGGCAAATGAAGGAATGAATGAATGAAGGGAAAATACAGTTATTAAGAGCCTGGCAGGCCGGGCGCGGTGGCTCACGCCTGTAATCCTAGCACTCTGGGTGGCCGAGGCGGGAGGATCGCTCGAGGTCAGGAGTTCGAGACCAGCCTGAGCAAGAGCGAGACCCCGTCTCTACTAAAAATAGAAAGAAATTATCTGGCCAACTAAAATATATATAGAAAAAATTAGCCAGGCATGGTGACACATGCCTGTAGTCCCAGCTACTTGGGAGGCTGAGGCAGTAGGATCGCTTAAGCCCAGGAGTTTGAGGTTGCTGTGAGCTAGGCTGACGCCACGGCACTCACTCTAGCCCAGGCAACAAAGCAAGTCTCTGTCTCAAAAAAAAAAAAAAAAGAGGCTTGCTTTCACACACATAAGCTGACAGCAACCCTGTGAGGTCACAGGCTAGATGCTATTATGCCCATTTAACAGAGAAGGAAACTGAGGCTCTGGAAAGTCAAGGCCAGTTGACTTTCCCAAGGTCACTAGAGTTGGAAGAGGTGAAGCTGGGACCCAAACCCCAATACTGGTCCAAATTGCCTTACCTTCCTGGACATTACCTCCAGGCCACGCCAGCCACAATATATAGGCACGCAGGAAAAGAACCTGCCATCACCTAGTGAATCGTGAGAGGAACTTTCATGATATGGGTCTGGGAAGCTGCCAGGAACAGTGTCTCATCCACATCACATCCCCTGGTTCTGCTCTTGGGACCACTAAGAACATGTCACTTCCTTAACAGGTGCTCAGTACATATTTTTAGAATGAATAAGTCAATTTGTATCAGTATAAATTCCTCAGCAAAAAGTCATAGGCTACAAAACCCCAAAAAAGCAGGTAAAATTGATGTCATGTGTTTTGAATGTGCATTCTGGTAGCTGAATAAGCCTCCTGCCATGCTATATAAGTACATGATATTCATCGTTGCCATCGTAAGAGAACAGTTGACATGCACACTTGCTCTGTGCCACTCACTATAGCAAGCATATGATGTAAATCATATCACTTAAACTTCACAAGCAGATGGGCTGGGTATCATTGCTATGGTTAAGGAATTTGAGGCTCAGAGAGGTTAAGCAACTTGACCAAGGCCACACAGCTAATAGGTACCAGAGTCAGGTTCAAACTTAGCTCTTTTGCCTCCATGAAATAAGAGATGAGGTGGCAGAGAAGACTTGTGTGGGATGGGTCTTGGGGGACAAATGCCCTCTCTGTAATCTGTGTAGAGGTTGGTCCAGTTAGAGCTGATAGGGGAAGAGAGAGGCATTGCTCACAGAAGCAGAAGTGGGCGAGGATGTCTTATTTTGGCAGGTCTTTCCTTGTCCCGTGCCAGGCTCAGCCCTGGCACGATCACTCGGCTGACATGACTCTGTGTGTGTGTGTTGAGGGGTGGAGGGCAGTGGATTAGGAGGGGCCGGGCTGCGCTGGCTTGGTTGCAATTTCTATGGAGACGCTGGTGATTCATTTGCCTTCTCAGCCAGGGGACCTCTATCAGGGTGTGACTTGTAGTAAACAAGTCACAAAATGCCATCCAGGCAAGAGGGAAATGGGAGGGGAGGGTGGCCAAGTGGTGACCTTCAGTCTCCTGCAGACCCATGTCCCATCCTGGGCCCAGCATCCCAGCTTCCCTAAAGCTCCTACCTCAGGCCCATCTTTCTTTGCCTGGTGTGAGGCATGTTGGAAAAGGTCACTGCTAAAACCATCCGAACTCTTTTCCCTGGAAGGTCCCAGGACCTCTGCTGCCCTGGGCTGGCCCAGCGGTATGGCTACCCTAGTCTGGTGGTGGGTATCTCTTCTGAGACTTCTGAGGGGTACAAATAGGTAAATCAACCTGCATACCATTAATTGGCACCCACTCTAGGTCTGCAGGGCCCAATGGCTGACTCAGGGTAGGTGCTCAATAATGGCTTGTTGCCTGACGGAGCGACTGTGCAGGCCCTCAACTCCAAGTCCCGAGGAGAAAACAGAGGCAGCACCTCCTGAGCCCGCAAGGAACTTGAAACCTCATTCACTGTAATAACACAATTAAAAGAACAATTAAGCGTTACATTGCAAGACTCTCCCTAGGTGCTCTAGGAATTTTAAATGGGATCTGGGACGCAGGAAGGCTTCCTGGAGGAGATGGACTCAGTCAGCTCAGGTGGGGAGCCTGGAGGTGGGTCTGAGTGTGGAACATAGTGAGGAATGAGGCCATCATATGATCCTTTGGAGTGGGAAGGTCCTTAAATATCCAGCCTGAAGCCCACAGGCCTGTAGCACATGAGTAGTGCCCGGTTGTAGAGGCTCACACATGCCAGGAGCCCACTAAGCATGGGCACACCCTTCTTAATCCTCACACCAACCCTTGGTGGAGGTGCTACTAGTGTGCTATTTCACAGATGAAGAAACTGAGGCTCTAACAGGCTCAATAGATTGCCTGAAGCCACATGGATGCTAAGAGGAGGAAGAACTGAACCTACATCACCCAATATGGCAGCCGCTGGGCACATGTGGCTCCTGAGTGCTTGGAACGTGGCCAGACCCAACCGAGCTGCACTATACGTGGAACACAACACGCCAGATTGCAGACTTAGTTCTAAACAAACAAAAAAATAATAACACTTCTCATTTAATATCTCCTTTTAATATTTATCACATGTTGGAATATTTTGGATATATTGGATGCAATAAGATATAATATTAAAATTAATTTTACCTGTTTCTTTTTACTTTTTAAATGTAGCTACTAGAAAATTTTAAATTACATATGTAGCTCACATAATATTTCCGCTGGACAATGTCCCTGACGAGGGACTGTCCAGCCTCCTCTGGAATCCTCCAGAGATGGTGTATTGGTTTGCTAGGGCTGCTGTGACAAAGTATCACAAACCGGGCAGCTTAAACAGCAGAAATGTGTTGTCTCGTGATGTTGGAGGCTAGAGTTCTGAAATTGAGGTGGTGACAGGTTGGTTCCTTCTGAGGCTGTGTGGGAGAATCTGTTCTGTGCCTCTTGTCCAGCTTCTAAAAGTTTGCTGGCCATTGTTCGTGTTCTTTGCCTTCTGTTGCCAAAAAGAGCTATTAGAGAGGTGCTTTATATCACCCCAGCCTCTGTGTTCATCTTCACATGGTGTTCTCATGTGTGTGTGTGTGTGTGTGTGTGTCCAAATTTCTCCTCTTTCTAGAGACACCCGTTATACTGGATTAGGAACCCACCACATTTGTAACTAATTACATCTGCAAAGATCTTATTTCCAAATAAGGTCACATTCTGAGATACTGGGAGTTACCACTTCAACCTGTGAATTTTGGGGGCACACAATTCAACAGATGGGGGTGCTCCTCCCTCTCCGGGAGCTCATTCTGTACCTGGATCTCCCTGAATGGTCTCCCTCTTGTGCCAGTCCAGAGATCCACCTAGGAGTTGGGACCAGGGACACCCACATTGCTTTCCTTGAAGCCCAGGCATGACTGGTCCCACCCTGGGTGAGGGTGGTATCTGTTAACAATAACCACCTGGAGAGCAGGAAAGAGCAAACTGATAAGGGAGGAAAGGTTAAAAATAACCCAAGGGCTGCCTGGATAACCTTTGCTCTTTAAAACTTTGATTTACAAACAGCACTGCTAGGAGGTCACCTGGGTCTTCTGTGCAGGCTATAAAATCTCACGCTGACTTGGCTTTCTGCTCGGGAATTTCCAGTCCTGGGCTCCTGTGACAGTGACAGTGCTGTCGCTTCTCTTTCTCTCTGCCCTGGTGGCCCTTTGACACCTTCCTGAGCGTGGGAGGGGTTCTGGCGAGTGCTCGGACTTACCCTTCTCTGTGTCTGTGAAAGGAAGCAGGTGGCTTCGGAGGGCTGCGCTGTCCTTCAGAGCAGCCAGGTAACAGGGACCCTGCTCAACCCCTTGCCCTATGCGATTTGAAAAGTTACACAGTGTCTTTGAGCCTCCATTTTCTCATCTGCAAAATGGGAATAAGAAAGAAGGCTGACCCACCTCCCCTGCCAGGTGATGGCCCTAAGTGCTTCAGAGGGGCGAATCACTCTCCAGATCCCCGAGGGGGTGCGAAAGCTCGTCCTGGCCAATCAGAATCTACCCTGGGACTTCAGCTGGACCTGCAGGGCGACAGGAGCTCTCTCCACAGGCGGGCGTTCAGCTGAGGGGCAGAAGCCTGGAGGTGGTCACTGCTAGGAGAATCTAAGGATGGAGCCCTCACAGAGGGGAGCAGAAGAGTGAGTGTGCGTGTTTCTTGGCTTTTCACTGCATAGATGCTGGCCATGTAAGACCAGAGGAAGAGTCTCATACGGCCTGATGACCCTGGCCAGGCAGGTGACAGATAAGTCTTCAAAACCTGAAGGACTGGAGCTTTAATGGTGGAATAACCAGCAGTGGAAGCCATTTCAGGCAGGTGGTCCCACTGGGACACCCCCTTCAAAGCGTATCTGCGGTGCAGTGACCCACTCCTGGAGCCGGCTGCCCTGTCTGGCTTCCTCTGCCCACACCCCCGGCTTGTTGCTGGGAGCTCTGGACTCATAAACCCAGGGCTTGGCCAGATCTGCTTGTGCATCTCCCTGCTTCAGGCTGGGGGAATCAGGAGTGAGGAGGCCACGGCCAGGGGCTGGGGACAGCAGCCAGGGCCCAAGGCCACTTGCTGAGGAAAAGCCAAGGTTTCATTTTTTAGACCTGTAAGCAGAGGGGGACACTCGGAGCAAATGAGTCACCTCGATGCACACGCTGACAGCCAGGTGCTCCTTCTCCCCAGCCAGGCCCAGACTGGGTTCCCCAGATAGTGACCCGCCTTCCCGGTTTGCTCAGGACGAAAGGGGCTCCAGGACACTGGCCAACCAGGATGAGCCTGGTCACCCTCTTCCCTGAAGTTTCCGGAGCTCGCACTGGGACAGGCAGCCGGGGTGGGGTGGGAGTGCTGGGTGAAGGGTCAGGGTCGGAATCCCCCTGCCTGGGAGAGGGTGGGGTCTGCTCCCCAGAGCTGCTTTCGTGGGAGCCCAGAGCACCCTCACCCCTGCAGGGCTTGGCGGGGAGCACAGAGAGAGGGCGCGGGAGAAGCAGGTAGGGGTGCATAGGATGCACCTGTGTGCGCGCAGTGCACGCTCTCTCTCTCATGACGTGTGTGTGCACACACACGCATGTGTCCCTTGTGAGTGGCCAAGTGAGAGGAAGGGCCCAACGTGAAGCTGCCAACGGTCGTTGACGATTGGGTGAGGGCTGAGCCATAGTGGCAGGTGGCCTGTGTGAGGGGAGGGCAGGCTAGGCGTCACCTCTGCACCTGTGGATCCGCTGCGTGTGCCTCGTGGGTGGGAGTGGTCGGGTGGGAGGTGTGAGTGGGACTTACCTGTCGCCTACAGGAGGCTGCTCTGTGTCCATCCTGTGTCCCTGTCAGCTGCAGGGGTACGAGTGGGGAGTGTTGTCTTCGTGAGCCTGTTTGGGGGGCAGCTGTTGGGTGCAGGGATGAGCGGTAGACGTGTCAGCGACCTCTGCCTGTGGCACCCGCGTGGGTGGGGCGGCGCATGCCCCCACCGATGGGAAAGTCGGGGTCAAGTTTGAGCCCATTGAGGGGACAGGCAGAGCGTGTCCAGGGCCAGGCCAGGCATCGGCTCCCCATTCTCTGCTCTGAGGGCTGCAGAGTTCCTGTCCCAGGGCTCAAATTGTGCTCAGTTAATTCCCCGGTAATCCTGGTTAATACTCCCGCCTGAGGGAGTTTATTGCACCCCTCTGGGTTAAGGAAGCAGCAAACTGCTTGGCGGCACAAAGCCCCTGGGTCACATTTGCCACTTTTTTTAGAAGGAAAATTGCTGGTGAGACTTCCATCCTCCGCGTCCAGAGAGTGGCATTCAGCGCAGGTGTGTCTTCACGACAAGGCCTGGGGCCTGGGGCACCTGCTGCTTCCTCGGCATTGTCATAAATCTGGGGAATGTCAGAATATTAGAGCCACGAGGCCCACTGGGAAAGAGGGAGGAACAGACCCCCTGGCTGAGAGGAAGTGTGGCAGGGAGGAGGCAGGAGAGGGCGGGGAGGAAAGGCCAGGCTGGGGACTGAGCGGGTGGGAGGAGAGGGGCTTCCTGTCTGGAGACAGGGTGACATGGCCCAGTCTGGAGGCTCTAGCTCTAGCGAGGGACTGAAACGAGGACCTGGCAGGGATGTGCTCTGAGCCTGGGGGCTGGAGGGAGAGGCAGAAGCCCCCAGGGGACGAGGCTCTATATGTTCTACCAGGAAGCCACAGCCAGAGAGGACAGGGGAGGGGCTCCCAGACCCTCTCACCTGTGTGGCAGCTGTACGGCTAGAATTAAAAGGCCCCACTGACTCAATCGGGTGACTTAAGCAACTTTGGACTTTACCAGGTGTCAGCCCCACCCTGAATCCTTCATCTTTAGCCAGAGACAGACCCCAGCAGAGAAGGGATCACACCGTCCCACCTGCCCAGGGTGGGGTGCCGGGTGACACTGGGCAGGCAGTGCTGGCTGGGCCACACCTCTTAAAACACAATACAGCCCAGGGACAGACAGGGCAGCCTTCCCCAACACAATTGCAGGGCTGCTGGGCACAGTGTTGCCAAATGACTTTCTCCTCCTAAGTTCCATTGAAGGAAACAGTGAGGAAATAAATTTCCTCTCAATAGCTGTGGATTGACTCAAGCTGGCTTCCCAGGGGTCTATACAGTAATAGTAACATTTATTGGGTACTTGCCTTTGTGCCAAGTGCTATTAAGTAGGTCTTAAAGGGAGAAGCTATTAGCATCTCCATTTCTTAGAAGAGAGAAGCAAGTAAGTAACTCTGCTATGATCGAATATCCTGGGAAGTCCCAGGACCAGGACTGGAGGCCACGCAGTTTACCACCAGAGCCCCAGCTCAGGTGACCTTGCCTGTTGAGAAAAAGTCATTTGTGAAATGGGTGGGAGGAGGAAAAAAGAGTGCCCAGGAAGCTGAGCCACAGGCAGGTGTTCTTGGGAGACTTGAGCCCCAGGGTGGGCTCCCTGAGACAGGGCAGCCAGGATTTTGGGAAAGCCGAGTGCACAGGGATGTTCCTGGAGGGAGAGAGCCAGGCTCGGCTTGGCCCGTGGAGACAGGTCCCAGGACGGGAGACCAAGGAAGGACCAATGGGCTGTGGGGCAAGGGCTCAGGCCTGGAGCCGCAGCTGTCAGCAGAGCTAGACCAGTCCGACTTCCCTGCACCTGCCGCTGGTAACCCCAAGGGTCCCTCACTCTGTAGGGCAACCCAGCGTTCCAACCAGCGGCAGAGCCTAGGCTAGGCTAGAGAGTGTGGGAGCTGGGGGACCCCAAAAGCTGCGATCTTCCAGACAGGTCTTTGGAGGAAGCGCTGGCGATTCCTTGGGTGATGGTGGAGAAAAATATCTCCGTACCATTTTCACTTAATGATCTGAGATTCTGCACTGTCAGTGCACAGGGAGCTCCTGACGCTTTCCACAGCTGCAGAGGATTCGGGTGTGTGGACACCCTGTAGTTTACTCAGCCAGTCCCACACTAGTGGGCATTTAGGTTGTTTCCTGTCACCTGCTATTATAAACAATGCAGCTCTGGGTCCCTCTGTAGATTAAAGCCCTGGAAATAGCGGATCAGAGAGTATGAACCTTTGTCAGTTTACTAGATGTTGTTACTCAGCCCTCGCTAGGGTTGTACCAATTTTTGGTCTTTCCCAAACTGACAGGTGAACTATGGTATCTCAGAGTAGCTTTAATTTTCATTTCTCTTTTTAGAAGGTAGAGGAACACTTTTCTGCATTTAGGAGCCAGTAGTATTTTGCATGGGGTTGCCATCTGTCCTTCCAAGGAATTTTCTTATTTAAACTGTCTAAGCACTGGGTGAGAGCCGTCAGCATTGTCATAAGCCCCTCTAAACTACTTGAATTAGAATGCTGTTTCCCCAAGGGCAAGGTGAATGCCTAAAAGGCAGACAAGACTTGAGACCTGAGCTTGCTTTTCAATGAGGAAACTGAGGCACTGACTGCACAATCAGAGCCGTTCCTCCAGCTCGTTCTTGGGTTTCTCATCTTAGAGGAGAAGGCTGGACTGACATGACCCTCAGAGTCAGTCCAGTGCAGCTCACCGGCTCTCAGCCTTTGGGTGTCAGTGCTCTCGTGTGAGTGACCCATGTGAGCGGAGTCGCAAGCCATGTCACCTTTTCAGCTGCTGATTGTTAAGGTGCCATGTCGATGGAAAAGGAGGCTGGGTTCAAAGTCACCTGGCAGTAAGGAGGGTTACCCTCATCCACTGACATCACCACACACTTTCCAGCCCGGAAGAGAGAAGGTCTAGCTACTTGACACTGGGTTAATCAGGTTCTCTCTCTGGCCCTTGCCTCCCTATGCACAAAATGGCAGCATTGGGTGAGTTGAGACTTTCTGCTTTAAAACGTGTCTTTCTTTCCCTCCAATGGGCCATGCACCTTCCCACCCCAGGGCCTTTGCACCTGCTCTTCCCTCTGCCTGGACATCTCTCCCTCTGGATCTTTGCACGCTGCCTGGCCCCTTTTCATCCTCCTGGTTGCATCTTGAATGCCTTCTCCCCAGAGAAGTCTCTTGGGGCTCCGGCTAAAGTCGGTCCCACTCGCTTCATCCCAGTTGAGTTCTGTCACCACAGTCACCTGCCAGAATCACCTGCTTACTGATTTGCTTCCATGTTTATGGTCTGTCCTTCCCCGTGAAGGCAGGACCTTGTCTGTGTTGCTCATTGTTTTGTCCCATGCCTGGCGCAGAGCAGGGGGAATGACATAAAGTAGAGGAGAGGCTCCGAGGGCTGCAGGTATGCAGAGGAGCGAGCTGCGCCGTGTGCCGTGGAAACCTGGGTGGGCAAAGTTGCCATTCTGCAGGAAGGATGCAGGGAGCAGCCACACCAGGGGAAATGATTGAGTGCTGTGACCCCACAGCCCGGCCTTCGGGGCTTCTCCACCCCAGCCAGTTAAACCTCTGGGACCTCAAGAGCCTCTTCATACTCTTCATGAGGACCGTAGGCTCAGCTAACAGCAAAGGAAGCGGTTTTTCAAAAACTGTGTCTTTTGGTGTCCGATCCCAAGGCATCCTTCCATTTCTAGTCTGGAGACAGTCCAGGGAGGACATCCCCTGACTCTCCCCTGCAGGTTGCTCGGAGGCACAGTGTATAGGGGCTTTTCGATTCCCTCCCTTATCCCCCCGAGACATCTCTCAGGGCAGCGTGACAGCCGGTCCTGTCTCCTGGAGGCAGGATCATTAACTGTGAGGTTTATCGCTGGCCCTGTGACTGAGCTCTGTGCTTCAAGCTACTGTTGGAAGGGTCACAGGAGGTGTAAGAGGTCTTGTGGGCCACGCATCTCCAACTTTCCTTCCTACCCCACTGTCCAGGGCTGCATACAGGGACAGTCACTCATGTGGTCCCCTTCACTGCCCCCCATGCTCCTCAATTTGTCATGCTTGTCACCCTACCACCCTGTCACTCCCTGCAAGACATACCAGGATCACTTCTCTTTCCTGCCCGAAACCTCCGCTGGCACGTCTGTTGCAGGGTGGTGTAGAACAGGAAAGATCATTTAGGGGAGGGTTTCTCACCCTCGGCACTATCGACTTGCTGTGGGGGACTGTCCTGTGCCCTGCAGGACGTGTAGCAGCCTCCCTGGCCTCCATCCACCAGGTGCCAATAGCACCCCTTCCCCAGTTGTGATAACCAAAAGTGTCTCCAAACATTGCCTCGGGGTAAATTGTCTAGTGAAGAACCAAATCCATTGGGAGATACTTGGAATTCTATGCAGCCATTAAGAATGATGGATAACAATACAAGTAATTATAGCTAACACTTTTGGAGGGCGCACCACGGGCCAGGCCCGGTTCTGAGTGCTCTACACACAACAGCTTCTTTAATCCTCACCACATCCCCATTTTACACGTGAGGAGACTGAGGCACAGAGAGTTTAACTTGCCCAGGGTCACATAGCTAGTAAGAGGCTCATGACATAATTGTTAAGAGAACAAAGCAGGTAAGAAAACCTTACTTATAATATGATTTCATTTTGTATTTAAAAACACACACCTACGCCCATGCACCCACCCACATGTACACATATATGTAACACAAAATGTGTATGTTATCAGTGGCTCTTTCTAGGTCGTGAGATTGCAGATGAATTTTATTTTACTTGTGTTTTACTGTCATTATCTTTTAAAAAATTGAATATATGCTATTTGTACAATGAGAAAAAAACACGGTCTCAGCTCCAGTATTGGAGGCGAGAGATCTTTCTTCAGCCCGTGGTAAGTCTGGGGTGACAGGTCAGGATGGCAGCACTCTGGAGACCCTGTAGTTTTTACCCCTTTCCAGAAGGTGGTGCGGACCAAGAGTTGCTCTAGACGCCAGCTCTTGCACACTCTACCCAGTGACTGGCCTCTGGGAAATGCGTAAGCCTCCAAGCCTGGCTGTTCTGCCATCTCGCGACAACTCTCAGGAAGTATGAAAAGTGCCCAGGAAGCCCCCGCACGTCAGGGATTGGGACAGGCGCAGAGTAGCACAAGAATAATGATCCTAATTTGAATGATTTATTATTGATGCATAACATTCATACATATTTATGGGGTACATGTGATATTTTGTTATGTGCACAGACTGGGTAATGATCAAGTCAGGGTATTTAGGGAATCTATCACCTCGAGTATTTGTCATTTCTGTGAGTTGAGAACATTTCAAGTCTTCTAGCTATTTTGAAATACACAATACATGGTTGCCGTAAGTGCATTGGAACTTACTCCTTCTACCTAACTGTATGTTTGTACCCACTGATCAGCGTCTTTTCATTCCCCTCCCCCAACACACCCTCTTCCCAGCCTCTGGCAACTGTCATTCTATTCTCTACCTCTGAGATTAATTTTCTCAGCTCCCACATACTAATATAAGTGAGAACATGTAATATTAGACATTCTCAGCCTGGTTTATTTCACTTAACATAATGACCTCCAGTTCCATCCATGTTGCTGCAAATGACAAGATTTCATTCTTTTTCATGGCCAAATAGTATTCCAGTGTGGGTATATGCCACATTTTCTTTATTCATTCATCCATTGATGGGCACTTCAGTTGATTCCATGTCTTTGCTATTGTGAATAGCACTGAAATAAACATGGGGATGCAGGTATCCCTTTGATATACTGATTTTTTTTTCCTTTGGGTAAATATCCAGCAATGGGATTGCTGGCTTGTTTAGTAGTTTTCTGATCATAGTTTTTTAAAAAATCTCCACATTGTTAGTTTTTAATAACACCAAATGTGATCATTTTATGAGTAAATGATGTTTAAAATAGCATATCTTATTGTTCCTAAAATAACCAAGTGACTGTACACATTTGTAAGCGGAGTTTTGAAATGTAAAATAATTCTTTTCAAGCTAGAAAAACTAAGTCCAAGCATTCACAGCAGTAGAATCCAGGCTAAAGGGAAAAAAACAGGCTTTAGAACCAGACACACCCGAGGGGAGCACATCTGTACTTGAACTAGGCCTTCACTGAGTGGCTCAGTTTCCCTGGGGGGCCACATGGGTGTGAAGGACTGGGGGAAGCCTGGAGGGGTGTTGGGGGAGTATGAAGCTGAGATCCTGGCACAAGGTTTGCACCCAAGGATGGTGAGTTTGTGGTTTGTTTTTTCCCTTTATTCCTTGGTCAGTTTGCTATAAGTATGTTACTGAAGAATCAGAAAAAAAAAAAAGAAAAGAAACCGAAACTCTCATGAAACAAAAGAAAAGTGACGAGTGATTTACAGGCAGAGAGACAGATGCTCTTTAGAAACTGTGGCTTTGGGGCCCGAAATTTAACCTGCAGTTCAAGAGAGGAGAGAGGCAGGTGGGCGCACCCACAAGCTTCCTAACTGCGAACTTCCTGCCTTTGAGCCCACCCACCAGCCCCGGGTTACAGATCTCAGGGAAACCCCGGGGCACAGCCCCCTCCACACGCACGCCCACTCCCAGTCGGGAGGCCTGAGGCCCCAGCTTGGGGCTTGCCAGAGCCCACCCGCCTCTCGCCCACCCTCCGCCACCTGCTCTCATTGGCTGTGCCCTGGGCTGGGGCCGCCCGAGTGCAGGTAGCGTCGAGCCAGGAATGAGAGCCGAGGACCACAGAATTCGCCTTTAGTTCCATGTGTCTCTGCCCCTTTGGTTCCTTTTTCTTTTTCCATCTGTGTTTCTTTTCTTCTTTTTCATTTTTTAAAAGTCATTCCTTTAGATAAATTGGACTTCATCAAAATTTAAAACTTTGTGCATTAAAGGACACTATGAACAGAATAAAAAGGCCACCCACAGAATAGGAGAAAGTATTTGCAAATCATATATCTGCTAAAGGACTAATACAGGGTATATAAAGAACCCTTAAAACTCAACAACAACAAAACAAACAAACCAATTCAAAAATGGGCAAAAGGCTTGAATAGACATTTTTCTAAAGAAAATATACAAATAGGCAATAAGCCCCTGAAATTGAAATGATACTCAACATCACTACTCATTAGAGAAATGCAAATCAAAACCAAAATGAGGTAGCACTTTACATCCATTAGGGTAGCCATGACTTTTTTTGTTTTAGAAAACAAGGTTGGCGAAGATGTGGAACAATTGGTGCCCTTGTGCATTGCTGGTGGGAATGTCAAAGGATGCAAGCTCTGTGAGAAACGGTATGGCCATTTATCAAACAATTAAACATAGAACTATCGTATGGTCTAGCAATCCCACTTCCAGGTACACATACGACAGAATTAAAACAGGGACTGGGACAGATATTTGTATACCCATGTTCATAGCAGCATTATTCACAACAGTTAAGGTGAAAACACCCAAATGTCCCTTGCCAGATGAATGGATAATCACAATGTGCTACATACATACACAAGGTGGAATATCATTCTACCTCAAAAAAGAACGCAATTCTGATACATGCTATAACACACCAAGTGAAATAAGCCAAATACCGCCTGCCATGGATGGGGCCTTGGTCTGTGCCAGGTGCTGGACTGACAGCCACTGCCTCATTCCTTCTCACATCAACTCTGTGAAGGAGGAGCTGGTCTTGCGTCCATGTTGCAGATGAGGACGTTGAGACTTGACAACGTAAGTAACTTGCCCAAGTTAATGCAGCTAAAGTATGGCAGTCTGAGACCGACACGCTGACTCTTGGCCATCACATTTGACAGTCCCCTGCTGTATCAGCCAGGTCCCGGCACACCCAATGGGTAATGGAGGCGAGTGATAAAGGGACTCTGCACACAGGAGCGAGCAGAGCCTGGGAAAGCCCGAATGGAGAACACAGTGCCCCTGGCCTGTACCAGCCACCTGGACAGCACTCCTGGGCCCAAACCTGAGGCCAGAGGGCTGGGTGTGTGGAGAGGCTCCCCGACAGGAGCGGTGCCTTCGGTGGAGGGACATGGGCAGCAGCGACGCTGCAAGGAGGGAATAAATATCCCCACTGTGCTCACCTCCCTTCTGTGTCCACTCTCCAGCCAGTGACCCATTAGCCAGATCCAGCTGGAGCCAGAGACCAAGGAGCCCAGTGATGTAGCCCACCGAGGTCAGCTTGTGGGCACAGAGGAGATAGAGAGCGGAGGGGTGGGTGGCAGCAAACAGAAGGTCCCCAGGACCCTAGCCAAGGTAGGGTCATCAGATTCACTGTACGTGACCACAAGCCCAGCGTGTTTTGGTATCTAAGTGGCACAAACAGAGAGAGAGATTTTCACCTTTTAGTTAAAATTCAACCAGGGCTGCATCAACCCTGGCTCAAAAGCAACCATTTCACCTTCCCATCCCCCCCACCAAAAAAACAAACAGAGAAACAAGAAAAGAGAATAGGCACAGAGGCCAGGAGGGGTGTGGGCCCCAAGGCAGCGTGGCAGTATATTCCAGAATTCAGACCCCTGAGCTCTATCCCTACTTCCCAGGAAAGGACCCCAGACCCACCATGGGGCTATGCTTGGAAATAATCTAGAAATGCAGGTACTTTGAGAAGGAAGAACCTGACAGGAGACCACAAGGGCTCCCTGGAGGGCGTGGGTCCCCAGTCTTGATGCACTTACCAAGCGCTCACCACAAGCCCTGCACTGTGCCCTTGAGCAGGGCACAGACTTGAACCAGCCCCAGGCCCTGTGCACCCTTGGCCACAGTCTAACAGGGAGCTCAGCCTATAAAACATAGATTACAGAACAGTGTGGTAAATGCACCAGTGGAAATACGCACATGTGCAACCCAGCAACTAAGAAAAGCCCAATTAAAGAATGGGCAGGCCGGGCGTGGTGGCTCATTCCTGTAATCCTAGCACTCTGGGAGGCCGAGGTGGGCAGATTGAGCTCAGGAGTTCGAGATCAGCCTGAGCAAGAGCGAGACCCCGTCTCTACTAAAAATAGAAAGAAATAATATGTACAGCTAAAAATATATATAGAAAAATTAGCTAGGCATGGTAGCGCATGCCTGTAGTCCCAGCTACTCGGGAGGCTGAGGCAGGAGGATCGCTTGAGCCCAGGAGTTGGAGGTTGCTGTGAGCGAGGCTGACGCCACGGCACTCTAGCCCGGGCAACAGAGTGAGACTCTGTCTCAAAAAAAAAAAAAAAAAAAGAATGGGAAAATGATTTGAATACACATTTCTCCAAAGATGATAAACAAATGACCAATAAGTACATTAAAGGATGTTCAACATCATTAGTCATTAGAGAAATGCAAATTCAAACCACAGTGAGATATCACTTTACACGCACTAAGAGGGCTCTCTCTCATCAAACAGAGAATAAAACAAGTGTTGGGAAGGGTGTGGGGAGCTGGAACCCTCACACGTGGCTGGTGGGCACGTAAAATGGTGCAGCACTTTGGAAAACAGTTCGGTAATTTCTCAAAAGGGTAAACATAGGTCAAAAGTCATTCGTGTGACTCAGCAATTCCGTTCCTAGGTATAGACCCAGAAGAATTGAAAACATATGTCCATACAAAAACTCGTAAACAAATGTTCTCAGCAGCAGTATTCAAAATAGCCCCAAAGCAGAAACAGCCAAGTGTCCATCAACTGATGAATGGATAAATAAAACATGCTATATCCATACAATAGAATATTATTTATCCGTTCAAATAAATGGAGTACATTCAATTGATAATAGTAAAGCTATCTTGAGTAGTTTTTCTTTTTTCCACAAGGGGTAATATAAAGCAGCTAATTTTTTTAAAAAATGAAACTTAAAAAAATAAGAAACGTTATGAATAAGTGAAAGTTCTGAAAAGACACAAAACCCAAGATTTTAAAATAAAAATGTATTTTTTTCTTCCTAACAGAAAGAATGTGGGGTTTAATATATTTAGAATATGTATTGATTCAATTTCTGTGTTAAACACATGTCAACTTTCCATGTGAATTCTGGATCTTTTTATTATACTTCCAGTTTATGACATAACACATGCAGAGGTCAATAAATGAGAGCGCTGGGAATATCAGAGGATTATCTGGAAAGATGCTTTTTTTATTTTTTTGACTTGAATCTTTCATTTAAATTCTTCATTCTGATGGGCTTACGTGAGGTTGATAACTGTACTGAGAATTTGTTATTCTTCCTATTCCTTTGATGAACAAAGAGGTACGTGGAAGTCATCCATCTTATCAGCCCTAGAAAATGCAGTCCTTCCCAAAAAACTCTGAAGTTTCCTTTTCCTGCCTCCTTCTATCATTTCCTGCCCCTAAGTTCCAAGAAAAGGTGGGTACAGAAACACATGGAAAAATGTGACGGTGAACTAATATTTATAAAAACAAGGGCATGTGTTTAAAATAGTTTCTGGGCTCTTGAGATTATAAGTATGTTCTGTGAATTTCTATTGTAATAATACTTACCTATAATTTTACCAATCTTTATGTACAGAGAAAAAAACTATATGAAAACTGATTGAATCATTATTTTAGTAGGAAAGGATTAAAAGAGTGTGAAATGGATGTAAAATTTATTTAAACTTTATATTTTATTTGTTTGTAAAAATAAGATGAGTAATTACTAGAGTAATTCATTTTGAATAAGAGATTTTTTAGTGGTGTAACAACTAGCTTACTATTAAAAATAGATTGTTCAAGTATTAAAATATATTGTTATTTTTAAAAAATGAAATACTGATACATATTACAGCATGGATGAACCTTGAAAACATTGTGCCAAGTGAAAGAAATTAGACACAAAAAGCCACATATTGAATGATTGTGTTTATATGAAATGTCCAAAATAAGCAAATCTATAGAGAGGGAAAGTAGATTAGTGGTTGCCAGGGATCGAGGGCAGAGGAGAAAGGGGAGTGACTGCTAATGGATGTGGGTTTATTTTTGATTATTATTATTATTTTTTTTTTTTTTGGAGACAAGGTCTTGCTCTGTTGCTCAGGCTATAGTGCAGTGGTACCACCATAGCTCACTGCAACCTCGAATTCTTGGGCTTGAGCAATCCTCCTGCCTCAGTCTCCCCAGTTGCTGGGACTACAGGATAATTTTTCTTATTTTTTGTAGAGATGGGGTCTCATTATATTGCCTAGGCTTGTCTCGAACTCCTGGCCTCAAGCAATCCTCCCGTCTCAGCCTCCCAAAATGCTGGAACTATGGGCATGAGCCACTGCACCTAGGTTTATTTGGGGGCTGATAGAAATGTTCTGGAATTAAATAGTGGTGATGGTTGCACAATTTTGTGAATATGCTAAAAACACTGAATTGTACACTTCAAAAGGGTGAATGTTATTGTATGTACATTGTAGCTCAATAAAAAGAAAAAGTAACTATGTAACAGGGTAGAGGTGCGTAGCACACAGAGAGGGACGGGGGCAGTTTCCTAGACAGAAGGCACTGTCTGACCTGGTTTTAAGGGCCAGTCGGGGTCAGCAAACAGACTGTGAGGAGGAAGGACATTCTAGATAGAGGGAACAGCCCTGCAGAAGATAGGAAATAGGGTGCTATGCTCTGGTAACCACAGAAGTCATATTTTGTAAGTGAAATTCATTTCTGAATCTGAGCCCCATCATTGCTGGCATTTCTAGATTTGTGAGATGTTCCAAGACCCTCCACAGCACCCCGACATGGCTGTCATCCTTGTCTTTGACTCCTCTGTCTCTGTGCTGTGGTCGTTGTCAGGGCCAGGAACCCAGTGCTGATGATTCTGGAAGCATGTGTGCTGTGGGGGCCACTCCTCCCTGCACTCTGGTCTCCACACACCCTGCCAGGAAGCAGGGCTGGGACCCCACTTGTTGGGGCCTCCCCACCTCCTGCTCAGAGCAGGAGAGAGAACCTGCTTCCCCGGGGCTTTTTGTTCATCCCAGTAAATCTGTTTATCTCCTCCGCAAACTCCCTAAATTGCCCTTGATCTTTGAGCAAACAAAGACCCGCCAGACTTTCAAACTACTTCTGTTTGGGAGAAAGGAAAAGGAGCTACCACAGAGAGAAAAAAAGTAAAATTAGTGTTCTAGAATATCCAGCCTGATAAGTGACCACAGCGTCCCATGCAATGGGCTCAGTACGGGACCAGAGGCCATAGGGTGACGGTCCCATACAAGGATCCCTCTGAAGAGCACAGGTTCAAGGCTGCTCCGCCCTTCCGTTCTGTGACCCTCAGTAACTGAATCTCTTACGAGCTGGTGCAGTGGGCTCAGTCCTCTGCAGGTTTCTGCCCTCAAGGCATTCAGTCCTGCAGTGTGGGGGTCCCCAGGGCCTCCACCCCACCCCCTAGGTAGGACATGGAATTGCAGGGGAGGGTGCCAAAACTGAGGCCATTAGGGCAGAGGCAGGAAGGTGGGTCCACACTGCGGAGACAAGGTGGAAACAGAAGTGGGAGCTCAGAAGCAGGAGTGTTTAGCCTCCCAAGTTCAAGAGAGCCGAGAGGACAGCCGGGAACTGCAGGTTAAAATGGACAAGCAGGGAACTGGCCTGGTTACCTTTCCCTTTGCTGGGGTCGGGGCCGGAGCCACTGAAAGGGTCGGCGGTGGCCGGGACCAGGAGTGGTGAGCCTGAAGAATGGACGGCTAGAAATTCCAGGTGGCAGTGGGGCTGTGGGGTCGGGGGCGGGGGAGGGGGGAGCTTCCCTAGGCTGAAGACAGGGTCTACAAAGGCTGAGTGATCCTGGGCCCACCGTGCAATCTGACTCCCAGGCTGTCCCCACACTTGCCATGGGGGTTGGGGGGCAGAGAGAACAAGGACCTGGAGGTGAAAACAGTTGCTGGGTCAGCTGGCCTTGGTGGGTCACCAACTTCACTTTGTGGGGAGGATGTTTATTTAAGGAAAATCACTGTGTTTACTCAAAGCTTTGGGCTGCAGCCGCCAGGGGTGGAATTATCAGTGAAAGCTGGACCATTAATCAATTGTGGGGCCTGGTGACAGTACTTCTTCCCTTCCGGAGAGGGGGAGAGACAGAGGAGGGACAGAAGGAGGGAGGGAGAGAAGGAGCTGGCCCCAGCCCCAGCCAGTGTGGGAATGACTCTGATCCCAAGAGCAGGAAGGTCACACGGGAAGTGGCCTTGAGGTGGCGCCGGGGCGGGAGGCGGGTGGAGGGTGGCGTTTCCATGGCACAGTGGTCATGGGACAAAGCCGGACGGAAATCACACTCTGGGATGCTCCCTGGCCAAGGCCAGGTTGCCCAGGGAGGAAGGACAAACTTCCTGGAGGGACACCCGGACGCCGAGCCCTGGGGAAGAGGGCAGGGTGGGGGCGTTACTGGGGCAGTGGGGTCTCCAGGCCAGCAAAGCCCAGACAGAGCTGCCCCCAGGGTTTGCACGCTGGGTGTGGCGCACTTCCCACTGCCCACCCCTTGCTTGGCCAGCCCGGCCGGGGGAAGGGTGGGGTGTCTGCCTGCCCCCCGAGTGAGCAGGCCGGGCAGGCGGGGTAGGAGCAGGCCTGACAGTGGTGCTTGGTGGGCAGTGCCCGGGCTGGAGGCCTGCCTGGGAGGAACCTCGGGGCTGGGAGGGCAGCCGGTCCAGAGAGAGCACGGATGCAGGAGGGAGATGCACAGCACGTGCACCCCAGACCCGTGGGCACCCGGGAGGCCTCTTTCTGGTGGACACAGGCCAGGCCAGGGCTGCTCTCGCTGGGCGTTGGGACCACTGTTCGGAGACAACCACCCTGTGTGAGCTCAAGGAGTGGTGCGTGAACGGACGCATGAAGAAACGAATGAATGAATGAATGAGTGCTCTCCCAGCCGTGGCATCAGTAGGACCTTCCTCCTCACAGCGTTGGCGAGAATGGAAGTACAGGTAACGCACCAGGCACAGGCACAGGGAGTGCTCGGTAAACGCCGCGGTGTTGTGATTATCACGACCAGGCTTTCTCCCACTCACACGTGTCTTCTCCCTCCCTCCACACGGCCTGTGCAACCACCACTCAGGGGAGCTTGCAGCTTGCTGTCCTGGGCTCCCAGGGCCTAATGGCCTCTTTGCACCGCCTGCCTGCTGTGTGATCTTGCGCTCCCTACTTCACCTCCCTGCGCCTCAGTTTCCTCATTTGCAAAATGAAGATAATAAGGATATCTTATTGAAGTGTGAGGATGAAATGAGTTAACACGTGTGATGTGCTCAGCCCAGAGTAAGTGTGAAATGAAGGTTCCTATTGCAGGCCGTGAGCGGGGCTTGGGGGCTATCTGTGCTCTTGCTCCAAGGGGAGGTTGCCGGGGCTGGGCGCTTTCCCCTGTGGGATCTAGAGTGCAGGGAGCCCCAGCTCTCACTGCAGCCACCCTCCCGCAGCCAGGTCCACCCCTCAATCCCTCCCCGCTCCCTTGGCAGATCCCACAAAGCTGTAGCATTACAAGAATACAAAAAGGCAATTAAAAACCTACCTGGACCTCTGTGCCATCTTAAAAACATGTAGACATCGTGAAATGGGGCTAAGCAGCCAGTCATGTGTCCTTTGAGAGAAAAGAACCCTGGAGACTGTGCCTTTTAAGCAAATGGGGCATGTTTCAAGGAGCCTGCGGTGATGGGCAGGTGGTGGGTGGGAGTTGGTGGTGGAGGGAGAGGGGCTTCCTGGGGAAGGGGCCTTGGGGTGATTTCCCAGGAAGGCTTTGCAGAACGAAGCTGCCCTGGGGATCCAAGTCATGCTTTTCCGTGTCACTGCTGAGGGAGGGACAAGGCTGCCCGGTGTCCCGGCTGCAGGACTGGGCGTGGCCAACAGCACGGCCAGCCAGTGCTATCCACTGGCTTCTCCTCCTCCTCCCCTTCCTTTACCCACATTGATGGAACACCTTCTCCTGCCTGCTCTGGGAGCCCAGGGGCGCTGGGCGGACCTGGCTGCAGGTCATTACCACTCACCATCACCAGTCTGTGGGTGGACCCTTCCTGGCCCGGGCCCTGCCCTCACTGGCACTCAAAGACAAGATGTCAAAGAACTGATGCAAAACCTCTCTTGTCCACTGGGACTACCAAGCAAAGACCCCACATGTCATTTTCCCCTCCCTCAAGCTGGGGACCTAGAGGTCTGGTCCTAGTCCCAACTCTGTCCTTGGCTGGTTGTGTGAATGTGAGTTTGGCTCCCAAGCTCTCCTCTCTCAGCTCAGGAGCTGAAGCTGTGCCCATAAGGACAATGCACCTTCCATTCATCCAGCAGGTGCTATGCGAGGCTGTGTGCTAAGCACTTGATGTGCATTCTATTACTATCACGGAACCCAACCACTCTATGCATTGGGCATTATTATCCTCACCCATGAGAAAATCAAGGCTCAAAGAAGCTGAGTAACTCACCCAAGGTCACACGGCCGGCATGTGGTGGAGCCCAGATTCTAACCCAGAACAGGAATAAGGGACGTCTGCAGGTCCAGGCAGCAGAAACTAATGAAAAGTTCCTTCAGGGCACAGTACCAGATATGAATCAGCCCCAACTGATTTTTTTTAACTTTCACTCTTTTTTTTTTGTATTTCTAAAATTGTAGTAAAATATACCATTTTAACCATTTTTAAACGTACAATTCAGTGGCATTAAGTACATTCACTATGTTGTACAACCATCACCACTACCCATTTCCAGAACTTTTTCATCAACCCAAACAGAAACTCTGTACTCATTAAAGGATAATTCCCTTTCCCCCGGCCCCCACAAGCCCTTGGTAATCACTCTTCCACTTTCTGTCCCTATGAATTTGACTATTCTGGATACCTCATACAGGTGGGATCATATACTATCTGTCCTTTTGTGTCTGGCTTATTTCACTGCTGATGGAAAAGAAGACAAACTTTGTAAAATAATTTAAGGAGGTTTATTCTGAGCCAAATTTGAGAACCATGACCCAGAGCCAAGCCCAAGAAGCCTTGAGCAAGTGGACTCACTGTGGCTGGGTTACAATTTAGTTTTATACATCTCAGGGGACAAGAATTATAGGTAAGGTCATAAATCAATACCTGGAAGGCATACATTGGTTTGGCCCAAAAAGGTGGGGGCGAAGCAGGGGCTTACAAGTCATAGGTAGATTTAGGGATTCTTTAGTTGATAATTGGCTGAGTTAGGCTTTGTCCAAAAGACTAGGAATCAGCGGGAAGGAACGTTTGAGTTGAGATAAGGATCTTCTATCTTTTATGTGATGCTATACTGGAATCCGGTTGGGAAGTAAACCACATCATAAAAACCTGTTTACTGAGATTTTATCATTTGTAGATGTGACTCACCAGGCCCTCTTAAAAAGGAACTTTTTGGGGCAAAGAAAAAGATCAGAGTTCAGTCTTTATCACTTAGCATGTTTTTAAGGTTTACTCATGTTGTAGCATGTATCAGAATTTCATTCTTTTTTAAGGCTGAATAATGTTCTATCGTATGTATATAGTACACTTGGTTTATCCGTTCAGTGGTTAATGAACATTTGGGTCGCTCTCACCTTTTGGCTATTATGAATAATGCTGCTATGAACATGGGTATACCCATATCTGTTCAAGTCGCTGCTTTCAATTCTTTTGTGTATGTACCTAGAAGTAGAATTGCTGGACCATGGTAAGCCCCAGTTGTTTTAAATTACTGTCTCTCTATGCAAGATTCAAATTCTAGCAAGAGTGTCTGATTGGCCTTACTCAAGTCACATGACCACCCTTTGGCCCGGAAAGGGTGGGGCATGTTGGTGGACAGCCCCACAGGACAATCCAATCAGGGAAGGGTGTTCCTCAAAGCAAAATTGGGGTGCTATTACCAGCAGAAGTGTTGGTTGTTGAGGGCAGCCTAAAACCACAGTTGTTACTACATCTGTGAAACTGGGAACAATAGCTAACTTCTCTGTGCCATGAGTTGTACAGTTCCCATGAAATTATGTATATGGTGAGACTTTGAAAACTATGAGATACTTTTCTATAGAAGGTTCTCATGAGACCACAGAACGTTCGCTAGAGAGAAAGGAGCTAGCCGCGGTGCCAGGATGCAGCTGGAAGAAGCTGCCACCTCTCAGATGTAATAACAAAGCCACATGACCAGCTTCTCCCTTGGCCGTGGTTGTTCAATCTACTAGTTCCGTCTCTGGACACTATACCTAAGCCAGGTCTTTGAGTCTCTAGAATAAGACCTCTTTGCCTTCAAGAAGATAAATGAGTAATTATTTCTATAACAGTGAAGTGTGACGGCTTCTGGAACACAGGCAAGCACAAGGCATTCTGATGTTGGAGAGGTGGGAGAAGGAGTCTTTGATCACTCATTTACTCAGCAAGTGTTCAGGGAGGGACCACTATGTGCTTTGCACCTTTAGATGCAAGAGATAGATGTACGGTGAACGATGCAGACACAATCTCTTCCTGCAGAGCTGGCCGTCTACCCTGAGCCTCCACCCCCCTAACCAGGACTCTGCACCTCACTGTGAAAGTCCATGAAGCCCCACCTCCTTCATGAAGCCTGTTCTGGCTTCCCTAGCCCACACCGACCATTTTAAACTTCTAAAGCTGGGTTAGTCCAGGTCTCTGAGAAGCAAATACCAGCTCAGGATTAAACGTGAGAGGATTTTATTAGGGAAAATGCCTACGTGAGAAAAAAAGGAGAGGGAGCCAGAAAGACTGGGAGAGCCGTCAGACCTCCATGCAAGTCTGACCCCACGTGAAGGACAGACGGAGGGGAGGTTGGGTGAAAGAACCCCAGGCTGCCACGCGGTTTAAGGGAGGTTTGGCAAGGCTGTTGGGGAGTTCACGGCCAAAGCCAGCTGTCAGAGGAGTTCACTGTCTCCCAGGCAGGAGCCTGCCCTAGTAACCCTGCTGTGCTCCATCATGGGCTGGGGGGTAGCCCACGGGAATGTGGCTCAGCAGTGACGGATTTCAGAACACAGCAGCTGGAGCCCATAGTTATTAATAATTACACTTCCTACTGCTTCCCCAAAGCACTGGACTCTACACATGATACCTTCAATTTGGTGCTCATGCAAAGATTACTTTTTAAAAATTATTTATTTATTTTGAAAGAAAAAGTAGAGACAGGGTCTCTTGCTGTTGCTCAGGCTGGTCTCAAACTCCTGGCCTCAAGTGATCCTCCTGCCTTGGCCTCCCAAAGTGCTGGGATTACAGGCGTGAGCCACCGGGCCTGGTGGCAAAGATTGCTTTTCTGCACTCATGAATTTTTTTAGGTGTATCTTGACCTGTCACCTGGCCTGTGAGCTGCTCAAGGGCAAGGGTGCCACCATAATCCCTCATCCATCCAACCACCTGCCTATGGATCCATCCATCCACTTACCTTCTTCTGGATGTATTTACTTGAGCACCTGCTATCCTGGGCACTGGTGCACGGGGTGAACAAGGTGCCCCTCAAAGAGCTTGCAGCCGAAGGAGCAGAGAGGCACATAGTAAGCAATCATGCAGTAAACAGGGAGTTTCTAGGCAAAAGTCAAGTGAGTTTCTATTTCCCCTTCACACCACTTACACTTCTCTGCACAGCAGGAGGGGGTTTTCTCTGAAAGGGCAGCCATGTCCAGGGGACAGCTCCTGCCCTGTGGACATGAGTCAGCCCGGGCTCGGGAAGAATACTCGGCCTCGAGGACTAGCAGCGATGACACAGCCCCTGGATTCTCCCGGGGACTACATGCCACTTCCCTGAGACAAGAGAACACGAGGGCAGCCTCTCCGCAAAGGAGAAATGCCCTCAGCACTTCCCCACGGCCACCGTCAGCCGGGAACACGCCTGAGCTGAGCTCCTTCCTCCCTGGGGGCTTAGTGTGCTCCATGAAATGCAAAAAATTCAGTCGCTTTCAAGCGTGGTCTCCTCTGTCTCCCCACGGAGAAGTAAATTAAAATACGTGGAATGCGTGTTGGGCTGGACACCAAGAGAAAGAAGGCAAACTGGGCAGCAACGAGCATATCGTTTTCCTCTTCGCCGAGTCAGCTCTGAGCCAAGTGCATTCCACGCAGACACTCAATGGGTCCCCACCGCAGCCCAGTTACGATCCCCATTCTACAGAGAGGGAAACTGAGGCTCAGAGATGGAAAGGAACTTGCTCAAGGTCATACCACTGATAAGTGGTAGGGTCAGGACCTGACCCCCAAAACATTTTGCCCCCAGAGCTTGTGCTCTTAACCCCCCACCAAACTGCCCGTGAGATGCCTCCGAGGGGGGCTTCTCTTTCTACTTTGCAGGTGGAGTGAGACCCCAACCATAGGTGAGGAGTCAGGGCTTGTAACCAGGGTATAGAATCTGGGCAGGGCTCCTTGCCCACTGTCACGTGGAGGGTGGTCAGCTGATCTTCACCCACAGCACTTCGTGGGTCCATAGCTGTGGAGCCAACAGCAGAATTGGGGTGCTGATACCAACAGAAGTTGTTAGGAATGACACTCCTTTGCAGTTAGGTATAGGGAAAATATGGGTCCAAAACCCATGGAGAACTATTACCTCGTTTTGTTTTAAAGTCTGAGGGGCTAGAGAAAGACAAGAGAACAACCATCACTGCTGTACCGAAAAGGAAACTGAGGCACAGAGAGTTTGGCTGGCTTGCCCAGGGCCACAGTTTATCAGGCTCTGCAGCTGAGTTTATGGAGTTCTTTCTTGCTCTCCTGCGGAAGCCCAATGTGCTCTCTTGAAGAACCGGAAGTTCGGTAATACTAGCATGTTAATAATGATGATGAGAACTATTAAATACTTATTGCTTTTGTTATTAGCTAGCAAAGTATGAAATGCTTATCATGTGCTGGCACGGCGTCGACACATGCACTGTGTAAGAGTTCACGGTGTTACCTCTTCCAAGGATGCGCGGCGTTAAAGGAGGTTCCAAGCCATGGGCGCCGAAGTGCTCCAGTGGTGGAATTTCAGGCATTGGATGGGACGGGTGCTTTTACGCCATGGGGTCACCACCGTTTGTGACTATATCCAGGTCTTACAGCTCGGGCTCTGCTGGACAGACCCCCAGGAGAAACGTGAAGGAGGCTTTTGAGAAAGCTTGGCAGGGTCTGGCTGTCACATAGTCATTCTGAGCAGCTTTTGTAAGCGACCCCACCTTCCGGGTTGCTTTGGCTTCTGTCCTGTTCGTGGCCTTTCCTGATCCTTGAGTGAACGGTCCCATCTCGGGCCACCAGCCGTGGGAGGCCTGGGTCAGCCTGCCAAGTCCCCCTTCTGGCCTGGCTTCTGGAGAAGGCCCGAGTGCCCTGGGATGTGTGCACAAGCCACTGCCTCTGGCCCCTGGTACCCGATTCTCACAGTGTGAGTGAGCCTAACAGGAAAAGAAGAGGCCAGAAGATGGCCCAGAGACGGGGGGCAAGGAGCAGTCGGGGAGGAGAAGGACGTGTGAGCACGGCAAGGACAAGGGAGCCTGGGGGGGCCAGACCCATGCTGGGCCCAGGTGGGTCCATTAGTCTCAGGGCAGCCCGGGCCCGAGAGGCCAGGGCTCGGCTGCCAGCAGCCCCACGTGGACAGCCTCCTCTTCCTCACGACGTTCCTGGCATTAGCCCAGCTCCACCCAGCCCACTCCCGCTCCCTCGGGCTCTGAGTTCAGTGGTGGTGCTATTCACGAGCAGACTTCTGTTTTCTTGTCAAAGCCAAAAAAAGACATCAAGCTGCCAGAGAGACTTTTCCAACACTCATTCTGGCTGGGTGGAGGGTGCCAGGAAGAGCCTTTCATTTCTTTGCTCCATGAGGAACTGGCCAAACACAGGATTTTAATTCGTTTTGCGGGTGGGAAAATAGGGCCTTCTCTAAACGGGGGGCAGATCACCCACAAAGCCCCTACCCCATTGACTCTAGAGAACAGAACAGCTTTGAGTCAGCTACAAACATGTCATTGGGCATCGAGCACCTGTGTGTGTGTGGCTGGGGTTGGAGCAGCAGGGATTCCTCTAGCAACAGTAACTGACATTTATTAAGTGCTCATTGCCTCCCAGTCAGTCTGCTGCATCTTTACACAAATCGCCTCACTGAATCCTCACAGCAGGAGGAAGGCAACATCACCATTCCCATTTTACAGATGGGGAAACCGGGCCGGTAAGCGGCAGAGCTGGGATTTGAATTCTGGTCTCACTTCAGAGTCTGAGCTCTTAGCCACAAACCACCACCCTCACAGTGAAGTCCGGGGAGCACCTGCCTAGGAACTTGCCAGGATGCTTGATAAAAATACAGCGTCCGGGCCCTGCCCGGGCTTATAGAATCAGGACCTCAGGGAATGGGGCCGGGAAGCTGCCGCTGGCAATCTTTCCAGGTTCTTATGTACATAAAGTTTGAAATCCCCTGCACTGGGCTGCACTGTCCACTCGGAGGGGCTGCCGGTGGAGCGTGAGGTGAGGAAGGCCCCAGTGGCAGAGGGTCCTGCACGAGGCGCTAAGGGTTGGGGATTACTTCAGTGAGAAGGGCGGCCCTTGGAGAGCTCCCCTGCCCCTGGCAGCTGTCCTCACACTCTGCCTGCATTAGCTGCGGCCTAACCATGGAGCTACCCAGCCCCAGGCCTGAGCTGTCCGGACCCAGAGGACAGTCCTCACAGGGACGATGTCTCTATTGCCAGGACCACGGCCAACTCATCCTAAGGACAACTCGGCTTCCAAACCTCCCTGGTCCCTCCTTTGAGAAGCTGCCCCCAGAACGCTCCTTTCTCTCCCCTTGCTGTAGAACTCACCTTGACTTGTCCCAGTTCCCCACACTGCCCTCCTTACCAGATAACTAGCCCTGAGATGACGCTTCAGTCGAGCTAGTGACGGTGACCTCCTGGCTCGGGGTGCTGGGTGGTACTGCCTTCTTCTGAGGCACAGTTAGAAACAGAGAAGGGTGGCGTGTGGCCCGGTGCCAAGCGACCCACAGCAAGCCAGGCGGGCCTTTCTGACTCACTGAGGCAGCAGCAGGTGGCCTTTGAGACACAGTGAGGTGGAACGATACCTCTTGGCCTGGAAATGCCAGCAGGCGGGGGTGGGGGCAGGCTGCTGCTAAGATCTGGGTTCGTGTGACCCCTCCACAAACTCCACAACCTGCTCCTGCCCCAACATTGCCCTGGGAAACTTGGGGGACCCACTTACAACCCACACACCCTGAGTCCCTGTGACTCAAACTGGCCCCTGACAGCAGCCCTCGATACTATTTTTAACCTGACATCTCCTGATCTGGTTGGGATGGGGACCAGATCTGCCTGGACAACTCCACTAATAGGGCTGGTCCCAAGCAGGAAGGAGACAGATTCTCTTTCCGGCACCTCTAAGAGCCTCTTCCCTGCGTGAACCCAAGAGAAAGAGGCTGGGTCTGCCCATGACGTGAGTGCCTGGCAAGTCATCCTCAAGCTGATCTGCATCATCACCCCTTTTCCTGACTTCCCTGCCAGCCCTGTTTTGTCTCGGGATGGCCCCAGCACCCCACATTGATAACATCTCCAGGCCAGGAGGGAAGGTCTCCCCGAGCCTGCGGAATAGGCCCCATCTCTTCCCGCCGACCAGCTGAAGTCTCCTCCACGTCCGCCCATCAGCCACCTCCTCGCGCTGCAGACCGGAGAGCACTGGATCTGTTGGGCGATGGCTGATCTAGACAGCAAGTCCTGTTCCTTCTCCATCTGGCTTTCTAGGTGAACT
Organism: Varecia variegata; assembly: GCA_028533085.1. NCBI lineage: Eukaryota > Metazoa > Chordata > Mammalia > Primates > Lemuridae > Varecia > Varecia variegata. The sequence continues at coordinate 46,352,165 of CM052446.1, read as the reverse complement.
TTCCACTGAACTCCTTCCAACCCTGCCGGCAGCGCTCCTACCAGGAGGACCCGGTGCCAGGGAGAACAGGATAATTGCCTCTCGTGTTGTGCATGCAGAGCCTTCATTAACATGTCCCCCGAGTGGCATTTGCAGCCCTCTGTCACAGCAGCCCGCCATTGAAAAGCACGAAATGCATCACCCTCAGATTCTCCACTGTCTTGAAAGAGCCAATTAGCCCTGTGTTTTTTGGCTCATTCGGAAAGTCGCATAGTTGGCACTGTTGATATTTACAGAGAAGAGATTTCTCTATCGATTTGCTCACTCAGTGGCACATATAAGTGCCCTGGCTCCGTCGCCCTCCAGTTTTATCCTCTCTTGGGCACGAGGAAGCAATGCCCTAGTCCAAGGAGACACGGGACAGAGAAAGGAGTATGCAGAATCAGAAGACCTGGGTTTTAGCAATGGCCCTGCCAAGGGTTAGGCGTGTGACCTTGGCAAATCTATACGTTTCCAAATGTCATTTTCTTCACTTACAGAATAAGGGGGTTGGCACTGACACATGTGCTCACAAACCTTAGAGCTCATCTAGTCTACTGGTCATCTCACAGATAAGCGAATGGAGGCCGGGGCGGCCATTCGACTCACCCAAGGTCACAGAGCAAGTAGTGTTAAGATGGGACTGAAGCTTGCAGACTTTCTGCCTCCTGGATTGGGTGGGATTGGGTGGGATGGATGAAGGAGGGAGGCAATTTAGGAGGGCCAAGACGCGGTGAGGGGATCACGCTTTCTGTGCACCCAGAGAACTACGCAGGCGTGACTTCTTCACATCAGAGAGTCCAGGGCTTGGAGTGGGGCGATTTTGCCCTTTAGGGGACATTTTTGGTTGTCACAACTGGGGTGGGCAAGAGGGAGGAAGGGGAAAAATTTCTTCTGGCATCTAGCTGCAAGAGGCCAGGATGCACAATGCACAGGGCAGCCCCCACGACGTAGAATGGTCCCGTCCAAAACGGCAACAGTGCTCCGTTGAGACCCCGGTTGGAACAGCCCCCTCCTCTGCTGCCAGTTTGCCCTGGAAGGTTTTTGGGTTTTTTTTCCTGCCAAACACAATGTTTTTGGTGAGATTCCCCAGAGTTTTAAACATTCTTGCTTCCTTCTTTCAGCCGTAAAAGAACTGTTTTTTTGCTGATTTTGTTATTGATGCTGGTTTTTAAAATATGATTTTTTTTTCATGCATATACAAATCATCTGGCTCATTTCAGAGAACTTAGAAAATTCAGAAAGGCACACACAAAAATCAATCAGCCATCATCCTGCGGTATCTGGTATTTTTTCCATACGACCTAAGATTCACTGAACAAATCTGCTTTCTCCTGTTTCGTGGCTTTTCTCAACAATTCTCTCTGCATCCTGCCCCCATGACTACCCGCCAAAATCTCACCCTCACTGCAGTTACCTCCAACAGCTCCTCCTCCATAAAGTATCGCAGATCATTCAGGACCCGAGCTGGAAGCAAACTTTCCTATCTCTATGTTCTCATAGCACTTCGTATCTCGCAGATGTCGATTTTGACACTTTTTTTTTGTATTCCAGTTATGTGTAAATTCCTTGAGGGTAGGGATTTTGGTCTATCGGATGTGTAATCCCCCTCCCCTTCTCTCTCTCTCACCCACACATGTTCACACAAACTCCGCACACACTCACGCCTCGGTGCAAGCACAGCACCCAAGCCGGGCTCCGTCCTCTTTCCTCTCCTGACATCACCACACTTACTCCCCGACGAAATAACCGTCCTTTGTTCTTAGTCACAGAGGACATTTCAATCAGCAGTGGCTTTTGTTGTTCCATCATTTGCGATTATTCTAGAGGTTTGACTATGTGAATTTTGAGGACATTTATTATTATAATAAAAAGGAAAAGTTTTAACTTAAAGGGCTTCTATGATGTGTCAGGCATTATTGGGATAGATGCTTATGGCAATTTTTTTTTATCCAATCAAAACTATGGAAGAGGTATAACTGATGCCTTTTTATAAATGTGAACACTGAGACTTAGCATGGTGACCTAACCCACCCAGAGTCGTCCAGCTAATGAGAGGAGGCATGGGATTTAACCCAGGGGTGCCTGGCTCCAAGACTGTGCACCTTCTTGAAGTTTCTCCAGCCCTATGGAATCCACCTGTCCCTGCCTACCTCTGTTTCTTCAAGGAGAGCCAGCAGGTGGGTGCATCAGCACATGTGGTCTGGGTGGCCCAGGCCAGGCAAAGGGAGGTAATAGAGCCCAGCCCAAGTCTTTGGTGTGGGAACCTCCGGCCACCCGTGGGAGCCACTGTGGAGCTTCACGGACAACGAGCGTGCAATCCAAGGCCCCAGGAGGCCGAGCTTTGCTTCCCAATGCCTTGTACTAAGTGAGCCACACAGGAGGCTGGTGAGGGGTGGCTCACCCCAAAGACACCTGTCTACTGGAGGGCCAGCATCCTCCTTCTCGTTGGCAGTGCGCTGACCGGAGAAGGGCAGGTCTGGGCTGAGCTCTGCCAGAGGAGAGCACATCTCTCCTTCCCAGCCAGACATGGCCCTGCTCTCCAAGGTTCTGAACTCATTGCCGATACTTGTGAAGGGCTCTCCCTTCTTTTGTGGTATGGAAGACTGAGTGAGTATAGGCTCTGGTTCAGGTTTAGCTGTGTCTCAGCCAGTTCTGCCCATGAAGTGACCTTGAGTAAGTCGCTTGCCTTCTTGGAGCCTCAGCTTCTCCATCTGTAAATTGGGAAGAATGACACCCAACCTCAAAGCACTGGGATGAGGATTCAGTGGATGACGGAGAGAAACTGACGCGTTGCAGGTGTTCAAAAATCTCTCTCCTCCTTCCCGGTAGACTTGGGAAGATGGTGGGAGAGCAATTGGAAAACACAGGGGAGAGGAAAGGGGGTCGGATGGGGATGCTGGGAGGGCAGGCGAGGAGAGCCGCCTGCTTCCACCTGCAGCCTGGCGGGTGCTCCCTCGGCTGGTCTCAGGCAGCCTCACTCAAACACACTCACTTGTGCTGATTCACCCGGCTGTCCTACACCTCTGTTTGGCACAGGGTCAGCTTCACTCCATTTCCATGAGGCAGCCGGACCCAGTGGTTGGGAGAATAGGCTCCACCACTGTGTGGCCTCGGGCAAGTCGCTCAATCTTACAGCCTCAGTCTTCTCATCTGCAAAATGGGGATGTTGATATCTTGCTGGGTTGCCTGGATGACTACGTTAGACCTGCATGGGTTGTGCTTGGCTCAGAGTCTGGCATACAGGACATGCTTCACCCAGGCTAGCTGCTATTCATTGTTGTCGTTATTGCTGTCACCATCATTCCAAGCCACAGATTGTATTCTTAACCCGGGCCACCTGTGTTGGGGACATGCCCACTGGGAGAGTGTGGCTGGTTCACTAGGCGTCCCTGGCCCCACGCCTGGTGGCCACATCACCCACCATGTGAGCCAGCTGGGCCAGCCTCAAGGCTGAGGAACAGCGGCCCAGGTGTCCGTGGAGGCTGCATTCCAGCGACATTCCTCCTTGGCAGAAACGTCAAAACCAGAGGGAGACATTACTCAGGCAGGCTGGGAAGCCACTCCAGGCTGTCAGACCGGGGGCTCAGTGGGCAAACTTAACCTGCCCATGACGCAGTGTGCCGAGAAGCACCGGCCCTGTGTTCCTGCAACTGTGGGCACATGGAGTGCTGGGGGAGGGCCAGCCTGAGGACAGGGGCTCCTTCCCCCAGAACGTCCCAGGAACAGCGCCCCCACCTACTCCTCCTCCTCCGTAGGGGTGGGGGCAGGGGCTCAGCTGAGAGCCTGGCATCTCTCCTGGTGGAATGAGGACCCTTGGAGCCTCCCAGTTGTGATGGAAAGGGGGACAGAGGCCTGATCCTTCAGTCAGGGGACTTCCAGTGGCCCCTGCTGTGGATCTGACCTCACACTAGGTCTGCAGATCCCTAGCTAAAAGGACCCCAGGGGAGCTCTTGGTGTAAGGGGAGGGGAGGCAGGCCTGAAAACAAAGCAGACCAAGGCCATGAACTGGCAGAAGAGCATCATGCCCAGGAGCACAGAACCTCCCCAAGGTCTAAGAGTCCTGCCACCGAGTAGCTGTGTGACCGATGGCAAGTCACTTAACCTCTCTGTGCCTCAGCTTCCTTATCTGTAAAAGTTTGGATAATAGTATCTGCCTTGTAGGGTGATTTTGATTTTAGGGTGAAGACTAAATGTGTTACCATTCAGCTACCAGCATGAAGTGCCCCAGGTGCCACAGAGATGGAATCAGGTGACCAGGAAGGAACAAAAACAGGAGAGGTCAATGCTGAGGGGCTCGTTATGGTGGTCAGTAAAGGCTCCCAAAGGAAGTGATGCTTCAACCAACCTTGAAATCAGAGTTGTTGGCCATGGGTGGGGGAACAAAGGCCAGGAGGGGAGACAGAGGCTGGTGCACGGGGACAACGGGCTCACCAGAGCTCAAGAGTGAGATGAGGAGAGAAGAGTCTGGGAGGGGGCATGGGGCGGACCCTGGAGGGTCTCAAAGGCTGGGAGGTGCCCAGGAAGACGGCGTGGCTTGGGAGGGGGGCTGGGAGGAGGCCAGGTTTGGACAGGGGGTGGTTGCCAGAGTCCAGACCAGCGACCAGCAATGATGAGGGCTGCCCAGGTGACAAAATGCACAGACCTCCCTGGCAGCCAAACATGACAGTGAGGAGGGGAGGCCTCAGATTGCTGCTCGGTCTGGCTGGCCGGACCCAGAGGCTGAGCTCCTTGGTGTGGGAGCCCTGCCATGTGTCAGGTGCTATGCTAAGTCACGTTCACTTAACCTTTAAGATGCCTCCCTCAGGTGGGTGTTAAATTCCCCCACAAACAGGAAACTGAGGCCCAGAGAGTGTCAGTGACTTGCCCAAGTTCATGTGGCCCGGAAGCATAGGCCCTGGATCTCTGCCTTTTAGGTCTTCTCCGAGCTGCCTGTTTATCGTCACCTGTCTTCAGGCAAACCGAACCCGTGGGAGGACAGCTCCGCGCCTTGCCCGCGTGAGCGCGGCCCGGCAGAAACTTCGCTGTTGAGTCAGACGATACAAACCATATAAACCGAGGCTGCCTCACGTGCCTTATAGATATTTTCGTTTTTGCTTCTTTAACTCAGCCAAGAACTTCAAAGGAGCATCATTCCTGGAGGATTTGTTCGCCGACGTGCCGCGGTCTAGCTGTCAAGCCCGTGAGCAGGAAGGAAATGGGCAGGTTCAGAGACCAAAACCTCTGTCCCCTGTGCTACTTGTAAAGTGGGGAAGCTGGGACTCCCGGGACTGGGCTTCCCTCTGACTCGAAGAGTTTGGTCACCTCTGGAATGGGCTCGAGCCTAGACCACCGGGCTAATCCATCTGGGGTGGGAGAAGGTGCCAGCGGTGGCATTTCCACACGGGGAAGGTGCTTTAGCAGCTCGGCCCTATAGCAGGGCCAGTGGCTGCGTCATGTCCCAGCTTTTCTCGACACGCCGGGAGGAGGAGAACAGTCCATCAGCGCCTGCCAGGTGTCACACCGCTGACACCTCTGAGACATGTATGTCGTTGTCCCCGTGAGGATGAGAACCAGGGCTCACAGACGTTAAGTCGACGGCCCTAGGTCACACAGTGAGGACAGCATTGATCTGACATTCCAACAGGCATCAGGAGCCCACCACGGCCTCTTTCCAGTCCCGAGGTCTGCACATGTGGCTCTTATAAAAGTCTTTACTTGTCTGAAGCCCAGTTCCTCTCAGGTGTTGCTTTTTTCTGTTTCTTTTCTTTTCTTAGGCCTTGGGGTTGGCTGGGGGGGAGACCAAAGGTGGAGTTGTGCTATTTTGCAAACCGACTTGCCGTGCACGTCATCCAAACACCAAGTTCCGCTCTCAGAGGAAGTGAGAGGTGTCCAACTCGGTCATGCAGAACGCAGCTGGGCTGCCCGAAACGAAACGCAGCAGCTACTCCGAAGGAGGTGTCGTCCCTGGGCCGGTCCGGGGTTGAGTCAGAGCGGACGCCACGCCCACGTCAAAAATACCGGGCCATTGTCCCACAGAGGTGGGCTGCTGCTCACTCGGGTCATTCCCACCCCACTCCCTGGAATCCACATTAAAGGAAAAAAGAGAGAAGGGAAGGGAAGGAACAGAAACCAGGATGGCTCCACGGAGAGCTGCCCAGCCCGAGCAGAGCCCGTGGGGGCACCAGGTGTCCGATGGCCGCAGGCCCAGCCGGTGGTCGTGCCCACTGGGTCATCTTCACCTTGGTTACATCCAGGACCCAGGAGCAAACTTGATTGTGTGGGGTCCAAAGGGTTACAATTTGGGGCGCTCCTTAATAAAAAGGATACAAAATTATGGAAACAAAATTAAGTACAAAAAAGAATATTTAGAGGGAGGGGGAAGAGAATGCCAGCAAATTGCTGACACCCTACAGACTGGTCTCTTTCTTCAGAGATCTCTGTAGGCAGTTTACCAGAAAAGCATACACAGCTACGCTTCCTGTCTGTAACCCGGCTCCCCTTCCCTGCGTAGACGCTCCCAGCATCTCCCTGAGCACCTCTGAGGCAACCTCAGGGTCAACTTTCCTGAAAGCTGTGGGCTTGCAGACATCACCCAGGGCAAGTGTCCCTAACCTTCTTGGGGTCCTGGTCCCCTTTGGGAATTGAATGAGAGCTACGCAACCTTTCTCAAGGTCTCCTCAAGGACTCAGATCCAGCCCTGACTCTCTCCCCTCCTGCCTTGGGACAACTTGGCCTTTGTCACTGGGCAGTTAGGGCCCCTCAGACAGTCTTTCTTGTGTCTTCTGGTCTCTTTCCCAGACATATTCTTTGTCTAGTGTCACTCAGAGAGGACAGGAATGATGGCATTTAAACACAAACACCGGAAAAAAGACTGCTGCAGCATGTGAGTATAAATGCAATGAGAAATACAAAGGGGAGAGAGAGAGAGAGGAGAGAGAAAGAGAGAGAAAGCAAATAACATGCACATCTCCTGAGAAAGAACTCAGGCTGCTCTATTTGGTACCTGGAGACCTGGGCCTGGGGAGAGCCCAGGAAGAGCCCCTCCCTGCGCACTCATCTGACTTTCTCCCTTCCTGCCCACCTGGGGCTGGAGGCCTCCTGGTGCCCCAAGCTGTGTCCCCGCAGGTGTGGCTCCTTCTGCCCGCATGGCTTCCCCTCCCCCCACAGCGCTGCACAGCTGCTTCAACACTTCCTCTGACCCCCAACTAACTTAGATCTCCCGGGACCTGCCCCCTTGGCACCTGGCTTTTCTGTCTTGTAGCATACAAAGGTCATTTACAGTTTTGTATTTCTTTGTATGAAGTCCATGTGCCCCTACTAGCGATTGGGCTCCGTGCGAGCAGGGTCTGGGCCCTTGGCGCCTCTGGCCGGGCACGGGGAGGCCCTCCACAATCACTCGCTGATTCAAATGAACGGTGGTATCGCGCGGTTTGAACAGGGGCACCTGGAATAAGTGCCCGTTGGCAAGCTCATTCCTGACATCCTGGTCAGGCCTGAGCACAGCTGGGAGCTTGCTTAAGCCTTTAGCTCGTGGGCATGAAGGGAAGGTGAGCAGGTGGCAGCAGCGCTCTCCTCAGAGCAGAGCCACCAGCCAGGCGGGCGCAGACCTCCAAGCAGGCTCTGTGTGTCTCTAAGGTGGGTTCCGGATGCCCCCCGTTTTTCTCTTGAAGCTAGGAGGGTCCCCCAGCCCCTGCTCAGCCGGCTCGCCAACGATTGTGCCGGGGCTGTCAGCCGAGGTTGTGAGCAGATGGCCTAGACCGGCGTCCCCTGGGGGCTGCACACTCCGGGAATGAATAAGAAGCCCAGAGACAGTTCCCTCTCCTGCCTTCAGGCCTCGCCTCCAGGTAATGGAGCTGTCTCGAGAGGAAGACCTGTTGTTCATAGCCAGGTATTTTTTCTTTCATTCCATTTAGTTTGGGGTAGAGTGTATTTTTTTTTCCATTCGACACCCACGACTCCGTGACTGATGCTGTGTGCGACCGCCCCCTTCCCAAGGGCCAGGGCGCCTGATCAAGGGTTCTTTCTTCTTCCTCTGTTTCTTTTCGGTATTGGCTTGGCGGGGCGGGGAGGGGAGGATTTATGTGACAACAAAGCACTGAGGTACAACCTGTTTTTCTCCTCCCAGGCTCCTGCCTGGGGAGCAGGGGTTGTGGGTGGACATTCCCCTGTCGCAGCCAGTCTCTCTCCCCCTCCCGTCTCCCTGCGCTGGGGGCCTGGAGGGGCAGGGGCCAGGGACAGGTGAATTCGCCCCAGCAGGTGGGCGCCTGCTCCCGGCTTCCTCTTAAACACGCTCCAGCAGAGCAGCCTCCTTCCTTCCTCCGACCTCAGATGAAATAATCAGTATGAATTTTTTTTTGTCTCCTGACAAGACACCAGATGCTAAATTTTCTTGTACCAATCACCTTTGCAGGGGGATGGGAAACAAGCCATGCTGGGATCTGTAGGCAGCTGAACACAGCTGATCGGTGCTGATGGGGGGGGGCGGGGGCGGGGGTGCAATCGCCACCCCTCCTTCTCCTCCCCAGTTAGTCACAACGTGGCTCTGAGAGCCCCGCAGCCTCAGTGGACGTGAGCTGTCCTCGCGGCCGGCTGACTCGTCTCTGAGCATCATGACAGGGCCCAGCAGCCCTCCTCCCCGCCTTACTCAACCGGTGACTGTGCCTTAGATCACTGCATCATGGCTTTAGCACTTTGTCTGTGTTCCGGAAAAGCCTTTGCTCTGTCATAGCTTCCCTGACCTCCCAAGGCCAGTGCATCAAAAGAGTCACCATCCTGCCAATAGCGTTTCTGCTCCCAGGTGAGCGACAGCATCACACGAGGTGTGTGGGCTGTCGGGAAAACGGTCAGGAAATATCTAAGCAGAAAGAAACAGTTGGCTCTTTTTCCAGCATCTAGCACCGGGCCTTCATTGCAGCAGGGCTCCGTACATTCTTGTCATTCTTGTCGAAGGGATTATCGCACGCCCAGGGCTCCTAAGGGTGTGAGATGCTCACAGCCTCCTTGCTAGCTGTGCAAGCTCCTGCAGGCTACTTGATCTCTCTGTGTCCCTCTTTCCTCACCTATAAAATGGAGATGATGATAATACTAATAATAATAGTAATAAAAAGTTGTTATGTGTAAAGCAATTAAAACACGGCCGGGCAAATAATAAGCACCATGTAAGTGCTTGCTCTTAGTATTAAAATGAGAAACATAGTCACGCCAAGGAATGGAATATTACTTTTAACCAGGAGCTGTGAATTTCCTTATCTTGTAGGCATTCGCCCCTCCCACCCCACAAGCTCCTCCCTGACACATGGAACCATCTATGCGGGGGTTGGCAAGCTTTTCCTGTAGAGGGTCAGACAGCAAATATTTTAGACTTTGCGGGTCACACAGTTTCTATCACAACCACTCCACTCTGCAATTGTAGTGTGAAAGCAGCCATAGACAATATGCAAATGAATGAGCCAGGCTATGTTCCAATAAAACTTTTTTTTTTTTTTTACAAAAACAGGAGCTGGGCCAGATTTAACCTGAAGGTTGTAGTTTGCCAATCCCTGATCTGTTGCGATTCATTTTACAAAACTCTGCTTAATTCCCACCTCTTCTAAGAAGCTCGCCCAGATCCCTGCTATGAGATTTTACTTTCCTCTCCCTGAACTTCCAAAGCAGCAGGTTTCGAGGGAGCTTAGTACCGTGGAAAGAATATGCAGGAAATTTAGGTTTAAGCTCTGGTCCTGATGCATGACTTTGAGCAAAGTACTTAAGATCTCTAGAGCCTCAGTTTACCCATCTGCAAAACAGGTTTAAATTTTTTTTCCTTACTTAAAGGGTAGTTTGAAGATCAAATAGACGAATGCACATGGACGTGACTTGCAAACTCGAAAGCACTACACGATGGAAGTGGATCTTCGTGGTGTCCTTGGTACCCGCACAGTGCTTGGCACTTGGTCAGTGTTGGCTGCACTGAATCCCAACGGTGGCAGGAAGTACAGATTTTCGTATGAGACATATAGGTACGTGTCTATATGTGTATTTACCTCTTTGGCTGGATGGAGAACTCAAGGGACGCAGGCTGAGGGGAGAAAGGACAGCATTTTCTGGGGCAGGTTCTGCAGAATGCTTGTCTGCCTGAGATATAGGTCGGGTCACACTACAGTGGATCTGCATTGCCAGGTGGCAGTGAGGTGTCTACAGGCAAATATGGCTATAAATCTGGATTTGTTTCTCAAGGCTGATGTCACAAATAACCACTGGGTATCTTAAAGCAACAGAAATCTATTCTCTCACACTCCTGGAGGCCAGAAGTGTGCAATCCAGATGTCAGCAGGGCCAGACTCCCTCCAAACATTCTAGAGTAGAACCTGTTTCCTGCCTCTTCGGCTTCGGGTGGTGGCCAGCATGCCTTGACTTGTAGCCACACTGTTCCAATTTCTGCCTCTGTCTCCACATCGCCTTCTGCACTTCTTTGTGTCTTTTCCCCTTCTGTCTCTTATGGAAACATTTGTCATTTGATTCACCACCCACCTGGGTGATCTTATCGCAAGATTCTTAACTTAATTACATCTGCAAAGACCCTTTTTCCAAATAAGGTCACCTTCCCAGGTTCCAAGGGTTTGGACATAGACGTACCTTATAGGTACCACTATTCAACCCACTACAGTATCGTTATTTTCATCTGTCTATCTAAAGTATTTCCTATGCCATTGAAGTCTTCCTAAAACATTGTTTTTGATGGCTAATATTCTATATTGTAGATATATCATAATTATCTGGATTCATTTTCCTCCTTCTAGACAGATCGCTCATGGTTTTCCACTATTACAATAAGGATGTCTTGTGGGGGCTCCGGAGTCAAATATTCCCAGATCAAATCCTGGCTCTGCCATTTACCAAGGATGGGAGTCAAGTTTCATAAACCTTTCTGAGCCTCAGTCTTCTCATTTGTAAAATGGGTATCATAATACTTACCTCATGGGGTGACTCACAGGATCAGAGGAAAGAATATATGTAACGTGGCCTGTGACAGTGTTTGGCACATGTAAGTGCTTAGCAAATTGCAGCCACTCTTGTTTTATTAATGCTGATGACATCTCAGTTAATTTCCTTAGGATGGATTTGTGGAAGTGCTATTCCAAGATCAAGGGGTGTGGACAGCTTTAAGGCTCTAGGTTTGTACTGTCAAATTTCATTCCAGAAAAAGCATCGGCAGAGACATTCAACCTTACCCGATCCTACATAGTTTGACTACTATCCCTGAGCTCTGTCAGCCACCTTAATCAGTGCACAAGGACTTCACGAGTTATGGAACCAGGGTTAGGCTTTGAAAAGCTTGTAGTCTACTTGGGGCAACCAAACTGCATGCATGAAACAAGGCAAACAAAAATAAATGAAATTCATGAAATCAGCAAATGTTTATTGAGTACCTCCTACGTGCCAGCTACTGTCCTAGATGATGGATGTTATACATTAGTGAACAAAACAGCAATGGTCCTTGCCCTCATGCAGCTTATAATCTATAGGTGAGAACTAGGTTGCAGGGTTTCATTCCCTCAGTGGAATTCAGGGAGAAGAGGGACTCGTGGAGACTTCAAGCAGGAAGAGGACCCAGAAATGGCCTTGAAAAAGGAGCAAGGACTAGAGGAGAGTGAGTGGGTGGGCCTGGAGGCTATGACTTACTTCCCTGATGGCGTGCAGAGGGCAGGAGTGGGCGAAGGTCTGGGGAGCCTCCAGCCTGGACGACGGGGACAACTTGGAGCACCGGCCCGGCAGGGAAGGCCATCATTGTTTTGCTTTAGAAAATCAGAGACTCATATAAGAGTTTCCGAGCAGGGAAAGGCCCATGAAAAGCATTTGGGAAGAGTGGAAAGGGCTGGATAGGTCAAGCCTGGAGTCAGAAGACCAGCCAGGCTTGGAAACTGCAATGTTTGAAGCCGTAAACCTCATCCCATTTCAAAAGCAAGGGCATGATAGCATGACTGGGTGGCAGGGCTTGTGCTACTTGGCATATGGAGTCCTGAGCCCCTGTCCCATGTCCCCCTCCACCCACCATTTCCTCCTGATGCCTGACGCTGAGCCCTCAGCAAGCTCCAAGCTTCTTTGAGCATTTGCCATGGCTTCCTGGGGCCCTGAGGGTGAACGGATGCTAGTTGTTCTGGTCCTGGGATGCATTAACTGGGTGTTTTATTATTAACTGTCCCGGCCATAGGTGTCCCCAAGCCTGTGACTCTTCCAGGAATTTCTTCTGTTCCACTATGATGGGACCCACCCAAGGGATGGTGGATATCTAGTGACTGACCAGCTCTGTGTCCCCTTTGGTGATTCATATGCTGCTCTGGGAGGGACAGGGGTACAGAGAAGGAGCAGGTCTTCTCCCCATTCCCCTCTGACCACCCCAGCATATGCCACTCAGTGTTGACGAGAGCTGGAGGAGGGAAGAGAATATGAGGGACCCTGAAGGGACTATGGGAGACTCTGTGTGTGCAGGGAGCCCCTCCCCCACCCCAACCAAGGGGCCCACTCTTGAGTCACAGCCCAGTAGGTGGAAGTGAGAGGTTGGCTCATCCAGGGTCTTCACGAAACACAGAGAAGCTCTTCTCTAATTTCCTTCCATTCCTGTAAACTGAAGCTCACAGTCCACCCCCTACCCAGACAGGCACGATGACTGTCTTGTTCAGGGACACAGGCAAGCCCACTGAGGCCGCCGCATGTGACCATGCCCTGGGGCTTCCCGGAGCTTAGCTGCAATGGGGAAGGGGTGACTTCCACTGACCCTAAGCTCAGGGAACTCATGTGAGTCGTCAGAGTTAGAGAGCAGCTCGAGAGCAACTGACTGACCCCTTAGGGTCCAGAGAGGGCAGGGATGTGCAGGGCCACCCCCCAGGGGCTGGGGTCGGAGCAGGCTCAGCACCCGGCCCTGCTGTGCCCAGGCTAGAGTCTGTCCCACTACTCTGCCAGGCCTCTGAAAGTTGGTCTGTCCTTCCTGAAGGTGATTTTCACCCATGGAAGTGGTTTAGGCTTGGCACATCCCTCTTTTGTTTTAAAAATAGCAAAGTTCCTGAATAGGTCAGAAAAATCAATGGATCCATTTAAACTTCAAACAAAAACAATTCAGGTAAAACCACAAGGGTTTAAAACCTTGGGAAGGCTGCTCTCCCTACATAAGTGCCAGCACTGAGATGCAAGAAAAAGAAACTGAGGAAGTTCTCACCAAATGAACTTTATTTTGAGAGGAAGTGGAGGAAGGAGTTAAAACCACATAAGGGAATGTATGAGATTAGAGCCAAAACATGTGAAGGCAGAGCCAAGATAGAGAAATTGAGTCCTGGTGACATCATTTGAGTATCTGAATCGAGTCATACCTAAAGACAGCCCTCCCCACATGGACTTCTAAGCTACATTTCCAGTTTCCCCCTACGTCAGTGCGAATTAGGTATTCTCAATCTTCTGGGTATCAGAAGATTCCAGTAGAATCTGTCCCATTATTTTACAGTTGTACCTAATTTATTATATCTGTATAACGCTTTCAACTTCTTTTTTTTTTTTTTTTTTTTTGAGACAGAGTCTCACTCTGTTGCCCGGGCTAGAGTGCCATGGCATCAGCCTACCTCACAGCAACCTCAAACTCCTGGGCTCAAGCAATCCTCCTGCCTCAGCCTCCTGAGTAGCTGGGACTACGGGCATGCGCCACCATGCCCGGCTAATTTTTTCTGTATATATTTTTAGTTGTCCAGCTAATTTCTTTCTATTTTTTTAGTAGAGATGGGGTCTTGCTCTTGCTCAGACTGGTCTCGAACTCCTGAGCTCAAACAATCCACCCCACCTTGGCCTCCCAGAGTGCTAGGATTACAGGCGTGAGCCACCGTGCCCAGCGGCTTTCAGCTTCTTAAAGCACCTTGACAATGTGTTATTGCATTTTATCCAGACCATCCTTATGGGAGTTTTCCCACTTCACCCCCACCCCTTCCTGTGGTAAGCGACTCTCCCAAGGTGACGCAGTCATAGGCACCGTGGAAGACCACACTCCCTCGTCCAAATGTTCAACTTCCTTGTCCAAATGTTCAACTCTTTTCTTTTCTCCAAAGAAAGAGTTAAACATTTTAAAGATTACCCCAGGAAACTCGGTCTAGACAAAGATGATTGAAACAGAGAGGTTCTTGTTCACCACAGCCTCATTTATAATAGCCAAAAATTAGAAAAAAATCTAAAAAGTGTCCATCCATTGGAACCTTCATGCAATAGAGTAGTATGAAGCCTTTAGCAAGGCAGAGAGCTACGTGTCCTTGTATGGCGCAACTGCCAAGAATTATTGTTAAGTGAAAACCGACGTTGTGCCTAACATGCTGTTGCTTGAGGTTTTAAGAGAGAAAAAGGCTGTGTATACACGTAAGCTTGCATGTGCATAGACAGGCACAAACTGGTGACAATGTTACCTCTGGAGACAGGGATGAGAGCAAAAGAGACTTTTTTTCACCGTGTACCCCTTTTTACCTTTTCAATTTTGTACAATGTACATGTTTTACCTATTTTACAAGCAGATTAATTTTTTTAAAAAGAAATACAGCAACTCACAACCACCAAAACATACCCACTTTAGCGTGAAGGCCTCGCAGAGCCCAGTCTCTGGGCTTTACCCAGAGCTGATCTGTGACTTGGCTCCTTCCAGAAGCTGGAGCTGGGGCTTGTTCTACCTGGAAGCTGATTTTGGAGGAGGGGGTGCAGATTAGGAGTCAATTTCCGGGGCTCCTAGAAGGAAAAAAGCCACAAAAGCTGTTGGAGCAATTAGGCAAAATGTAAATGAAGGCTTTGCAGGGGGTGGGGGCGGGCAGGACACTGAGAGATGTGGTTAAGCTGGGGCCGCAGGGACCTGCAGCTGGGAAGGGAGAGGCCACTGGTTATTTTCTGGAGGAAAAGGCAGGTCCTTGGTGCTCTGTCTGTGCATTCATGCAAAGTCTTACCGTTTCCATTGTGCATCTTCTACCCAGTCTTCCATCTGGGCTACGTCTTTGGAGAACAGGGCTGAGACTGCCTCATTGTCTAATGCTTCTGGGTGACAGTATTTTGGGTGAGTATGTGGCTTGAAAATCCTAGGTGGCAAAAACCATTAAAAATGTACTAAGCTGGCCGGGTGCGGTGGCTCACACCTGTAATCCTAGCCACTCTGGGAGGCCGAGGCGGGTGGATCGCTCGAGGTCAGGAGTTCGAGACCAGCCTGAGCAAGAGCGAGACCCCGTCTCTACTAAAAATAGAAAGAAATTATCTGGCCAACTAAAAATATATATAGAAAAAATTAGCTGGGCATGGTGGCACATGCCTGTAGTCCCAGCTACTCGGGAGGCTGAGGCAGGAGGATCGCTTGAGCTCAGGAGTTTGAGGTTGCTGTGAGCTAGGCTGATGCCACGGCACTCACTCTAGCCCGGGCAACAGAGTGAGACTCTGTCTCACAAAAAAAAAAAAAAAAATGTACTAAGCTCATGGGGAGGAATGAAAGACACAAGACCCTGAGAATCCCGAGCCTGAGGAGGTGGCCTGAGAACACAGGTCCACGGCGGGAACGGGGGCAGGGGCTGGAGAAGTACTTTGAGAAGAGCTGGCACCAGCCCACCAGGAGCAGAAGGGCTGTAAGACTCAACCTGAACGAGCACCGCTGGTTCGTGACCCCTGCAGGCCAAATACGCTCAGGCAGCCACAGCAACGACCACAGCAATGACCAGGGGCAAGGCCGGCAGCAGAGACCCTCTCTCACCCTCCATGACATCTGGGCACCAAGCAGTGCAGGCTCTGTAGACAGGAATAACTCCAGCACCAGGATGTACTGAATTTATAGAGAATCTGTCCCTGAGATGTCCTCAGATTCTATGGGGAAGCTAGACAGCACCAGCGATATCTAAAGCTGTGGCTTGATGGTCTTTACTGCTGTTTACTGGTCCATAATGTGACTATGACAGCCTTTATCTGTCCGGTTTGCTGTTGGTGGACATTTGCCTTGTTCCCAGTTTGCAGCCGTCACAAATCATGCTGCGGTGAATGCTCCCGTCCTTGTCTCTGGGGTTGTGCACTCATTGCTGTTGGGTCCTGGGAACAGTCCTGTTGGTGGAATGACTGTTCCCAGGTTCACCTTTACATATTCACTTTTAGCAGATGCTGCCAAAGAGTGAAAGGGCTTCGACTGGTTTATTTCCCCACCAGCACGTCCCAGAGCTCCTGATGCTCAGTGTCCTCACCAACATTTGGGATCCTGAGACTTTTTAGTTTTTGTTGATCTGGTGGCTCTGTGGCTTTTGTTGTGGTTTTAACATTCATTTCCTTGGTGATCGTGAGGTTGGATCCTTCTCACCTGTTCATCGAGCAATGAGGTTTCCTCATGCAAAGTTTCTGTTCATGTTTTTTTTTCTTTTGCCCATTTTTATTTGAACTGATTCTTATAACTCCCTTGACAATTAATATGTTGCAAATTTTCCCCCATTTTGTGGCTCGTTTTGTCATCCGTGTGTGTCTTTTCATTGCTAGAATTTCTTGATTTTAATGTTATCTATTTTTATTGCCTTTCAAACTATCTGTGGGTGATGGACTCATTTTTCCATTGGAGGTGGACCAATGTGTTCTAAGATAAAATAAGATTATTAAATAAATTAAAACTTTTAAATATGTTAAGACAATTGTCAAGGAAATCTTGCCAGTCCTTTTCTGTGACTTTGGCTTTTAATATTCTATTAGCTTTTCTGCAAGTGAAGCACCTTTTTTGAGCCAGACACATTTAGACACTCAACAGGTGCTTCAGAATCTAGAATGGAGCGGACAAAGAAGTTATATTGGCCTGAATGCTGAAAATGAAGCATGAAAGAAGAGAAAATTGAGCTACCAGACATGAAAAAGAGGAACACTAAAAAACTAGGATAATGACAAAATGTTCTCAAAACAGAGAAGTCTGAAAACAACCAGATTAAGACTGGAATACACTCTACCCTAGCACATTTCTTGCCATATGAAATGATCTACCAGAATCACAAGCAGGGAACACGGTGATCTTATTCATTGACATGTCATTATCCAGAATGCTTTACGGGTTCATCATTTTGAGGAAGAACTCTGCCAGCGTCAGAGTTTGGAAATGAAAGCAAATTAATTTTAGATATGGCAAGATCATCTATTCCACTTATTCATGAGATTCTTCATTAAAGTTTTGGTTTCATATAATCCAACGTCAGTTAATTTGCCCAGATGGTATCTGGAGTACTCTCTGAACCTTCGAGCGCTGTGGGCGTTAACTCAGGGTGGCGTATTTCAAACAGGTCTCTTTTAAAAATCATAGTACATGTTAACTTTTTGTTGAGCTCATGTCTAAATGGGCCACCCCTCTGGGCCAGCTCTTCCATAATGAAAGACAGAGACAGTCAGAGACAGAGTGTCAGAGAGACATGGGGATAGAAAAAGAGAGTACACCACGCCAATTGTGTCTTTGTAAGAATTACCTGTTCATTTTTCTTGATCTTCTTTCCACCGGGCTCTGATCTGGCAGATAAGCGGCATAAAATAATAATGGAAACTGGTGAATCTTCCCTGACTCACTTCAATTTTCCATGCCGTCCAACTTTCAGTTTCCTGGGCAGTTAAGGCCAAGGCATGGGAAATAGTCCACTAGCATCAGGGACGTTCCGGTTGTGCCTGAATGTTTGCATGTGTTGAATGTATGAGTGTTGAGTCTGTGTGTGTGCACATGTGTATTGAGTTGTGTATCTGTTGGGTGTGTGTGTATTGAGCATGTGTGGTGAGTGTGTGTGTGTTAAGTGTGTAGGTATATTAAATGTCCTGGTGTTGAGTGAGTCTATTATTAAGTGTGCATACGTGTTGAATGTGTGTGTTGTGTGCCCATCTGTTGAGTATGCGTGTATGTGCGTGGGTGCCTGCAAGTGTGCCTGTGGTAGGGATGTGTGTGGCAAGGACACCAGGGGATTAAACACGCCTGCCTTAAGTCACACGTGTTGCTTCCAAAGGAATCCAAAGGGCTGCTTCCAGAGTCTGATTTCTTGTGTGTGGTTTGCAACTTGTACAGATGAAAGAGCAGAGACCAGCCATTTGGAGGAGATTAGTTTGAGTAGACTGGAAAAGCAGAGAAGACCAGGGCTGGTCTCTGTCCCCAGCCCACACTGTGATCTGATGGTTGGTATCTTCTTAGTCATCTCTTTATTCACTGAGGCCCACAGACCACTTTTGTCCCCTTTCTAGTTAAAAAGTAAACCTTAATTAGCCAGAGACAGTGGCTGGATGGGCCACAATTCACCAAGAAGATGAGTAGGGTAGGGTGGGGGTGATGACCACAAATTAACCATCAAGAAATCACAGGCTCCTTGTCCAGGTACCTATGGAACGTGTACGACCCTCAACTAGATGGAAAGCTCTTTGAAGCCTGGGACTTTCTCTTCATTTCCCTTATAGCTCCCTTTTCCCTCTCTCACACTTGGCACTGGTGAGCTCTTAGCAATAACAATGGGAATAACCAACATTGAGCACCTGCTTGTGCCAAGCCTGATGCTGAAGCTTCCCGCCAGTTGACTGGTGCCATATGACGGGGCCCTCGCAGACCTCTGCCTCCCCAGCTCTGTGCTCCGGCCATACCAGCCTTACCTTCTGTTTCTTGAACCCACTAAACTTGTCCCCATCTCAGGGCCATCGCATTTGCAGTTCCTTCTGCCTCTGAATGCTCTTGGCACGGTCAACTCTGTAAAATGCTGCTGAAAGGCCAACTAAGTTCAGAACAGAGAAGTAATCACCAGACTTGGGCAACCTGGACACTCTGGCCATCTTGAAAGGTGTGGTCTCAGTGGCTTAGTGGAGAAGCAGCCCCCACTGCAGATGGTAGAGGGGAGAACATAGAGTGAAGAAGCAGAGACAGTAACTACAAGGATTTTGCTGTGAAGGGAAGCAGAAAAATAAGGTGACAGCAGGCGACAGATGTGGGATCAAGGAGAGTTTTTTGTTTGTTTGTTTCCTTCTAAGGTAAGAGATAAGAGAGCAGGTCTGCATGGATTGTCTTAGTCTGTTTTGTGTTGCTGTAACAGAATACCTGAGACCGGGTAATTTATAAAGAACAGAGATTTGTTTCTGACAGTTCTGAAGGCTGGGAAGTCCCAGGTCACATCTGGCAAGGTCCTTCTTGCCACGTCTTCCCATGGCAGAGGCAGAAAGGCCAGAGACAAAGAGGGGGCCAAACTCGTTTGTGTAACAAGCCCCCCTCTCTCCATAATGAACCCATTTCTGCGATAATGACATGAATCCCATCACTTCTTACTGGGCCCCACCTCCCAACACCATTGCATTGGGCATTAAATTTCCAACACATGAACTTTGGGGAACACATTCAAACCATAGCAGGATGGAAATGACACAGGCCTCTGGCACAGGGCCCAGACGCAAAAGAGAGAGAGGACAATTGCTGGGAAGACTCATTTTAAGAGTAGCAAAATGAAAACAGGATCTGATAGGAAAGTGTTGCAGGTTTTCCAGGCAATATTGAGTTTGTTCAGTAAATTTAATGCTTACAAAATCCTCTAAGGTACATATTGTTATTCTCCTTATTTTATTTTTATTTATTTATTTATTTATTTATTTATTTTTGAGACAGAGTCTCACTCTGTTGCCCAGGCTAGAGTGAGTGCCGTGGCATCAGCCTAGCTCACAGCAACCTCAAACTCCTGGGCTCAAATGATCCTCCTGACTCAGCTTCCCAAGTAGCTGGGACTACAGGCATGCGCCACCATGCCCGGCTAATTTTATTTTTATATCTATATATTTTTAGTTGTCCAGCTAATTTATTTCTACTTTTAGTAGAGACGGCGGTCTCGCTCTTGCTCAGGCTGGTCTCGAACTCCTGACCTCGAGCGATCCTCTCGCCTCGGCCTCCCAGAGTGCTAGGATTACATGCGTGAGCCACTGCGCTGGCCTATTCTCCTTATTTTAAAGACGAGAAACCTAAGGACCAGAAATGTTAAGTAACTTGCCCAAGGTCACCCTGCAGGCAAATGGAGGAGTTAAGGTTCGAGGAGAGGTTCTGACTCCTGGTTAATTCCGACATCAGAGCATGAGATTACAAAGGACGAAAAGTCAGCTCATTAAGTCAAAGCAAAGCCTAAGGGTATCAGGGACACACCTAAAATCCAAGGCTCCCAATTCAGGTGCTACAGATATGGAATAGCTCCAGTGGTTTGTAAATGGGGAAAAGTTTCGAGATTTTGTTTAGTTGCCAGAAAGTACATCTGCTGGCAATGTTCTAGTTCTCAGCTGGGAGGTGGACACTTGAGTGTTTCCCTTGAGCAAAATCACTGAGCTCCATTTCTGTTTTGTATGCTTTTCCGTATGTGTGTTATATTTCACAATAAACGGTTTAAAAATAAACCTGAGCTGCCTTATCGATGGTAGATGATATGTGACCACTTCCCTTCAAAATGTGGCCCACCTTAGCAGTTCCCAAACCTGACCTGGGGGAATTTCTAAAATGAAGATTCCCACCTAAGAGCCAGGCACTCAGAATTCCCTGGCGCAGGACCCAGAACGTCTATCGTCAGAAAGCTCCCTGTGACGAGTTTGGGAACTGCCAGCCTCAAGAACAGTTCAGTTAAGATGGATGTTTTCTGCGATGTTGTTTCCTATGGCCTGTGGCGATGCTCAGAAGATGCCTCATGCAGGACAGAAGGTGGCTTATTCCACAAGGCTGTGTGATCTCTTTCCTACCCTGCACTCTGAACTTGACCTCTCCTTCCCCTTCTGATATCTCCATTGCTTCACACCATGGAAATAAAATGCAGGCAATTACCACGTGTTGTAAGAAAATCCCTTTAACTTAAACACCAAATGACCACAAAGCTGATTGCCTCTCTTCCTTCCTGTTAGCATTCCTCTCTCTTGACACCTGCTGAAGAAAGACCTCGTGCCAGCCTAGGAAGAGAGCTTTACAGGGAGGTCAAAGCTACAGGGGGAGGCACTCACACCTACGTGGGAGGGGACCAGCCTTGTGCCAGGAAATAACTATAGCAGCAGCCAGGTCATCTACCTGCTAAGAGGGCCACAGCAGGATACTGGTCAGGGAAGAAGTTCTCCACACTCATCTTTAATCTAGAGCCAGCTGAAAAGCCACAGCGACCATGGCCACTCCTGGAAATGAAAGGCACAGGGCTCAGTTGTGGGATGATGTTTCAGGGGACTGAGGGAGCTGAGGCAAAGCCAGCCTGTGGTGCTCACATAGCCCCCCAGGTCCCCTAAAGAACCAGCGCTGAGAGTACCACTTTCCCTCATTCTCTAACCTAGAAAGAACACAATCAAAACACAGCTCCATTTGCTACCCTCCCCCCCCCCCCAAAAAAAAAAAAAAAAGGAGCAG
>CM052446.1:46309199-46330710 GCA_028533085.1 Varecia variegata | reverse complement strand
TCTGCGCAGTGAGAGGAAAATAGATCCCCAAATGCCTTCCATTATGCTCAAGGCCTGTGTCACCAGCTGTGGCAGCAGGGGTGTGGTCGCCGTCCATTAGCAGGGGGAGATTCAGAACATCTGACTCCCTCCCTCCCAGGCTATTTGTGGTTCCAAAAGCCTGACGACCAGGGACTGAAAACTGATAAACACAGAGGATCTGAAAGCCCTGCTGGGGGTCTTGTGAGAGCCAGAATGGTCAAGAGCCCTTGTCTGCAGGAGTTCCCACGGCCACACAAAAGGAAAACAGTCAGACCTACTTTCTGCCACCTGACATTGCCGGCCCCTTCCCCACAGGCATAAGAACCACTTCTTCTACCCACGAGTAAAAATAGCTAATATTTTTTGAGCGCCTGCTACATGCCAGGCACTAAGCAAAGCATTTTCCATGGGTTATGTCATCTAATTCACATGCATATATGTACACACACACATACACGTATGTGTGCATGCATGCCTTGAGGGGGTACTATCAGCATCTCCTTTTACAGATGAGGAAACTGAGGCTCAGGAAGGTTACGTAACTTGCCCAGGGTTACCCGGTTAATGCAGGACACAGGTGCAGGCAGTCTTCAGAAGACAGCTCCAAATAAACCCAGCCGTGTTAGAATATCTGCTTGGCTAAATGCAGTTATTTGAACAATGAACAAGAGAAGTATAGGAAAAAATTTCTGTTGCTTCATTTATTGTGCTTTCTAGACTATCCAGGTCTTATCCTAGAGACAGGACTACTGAGCGAGAACCCCAGACTTCCTAGAAGCATTTTTGGTTATCTTCTAAAAGGAGGAAACAGGGATGTGGTCACGGCCCGAGTTGGTTGTTAATAAGGCAGCAGCAGGGACAAATCACAGGTAATCACTGCGACGAAGTTTCTCCCTCCCTTACAGAAACATTAAGAAAAAAAAAGAACAAAAAAACATTAAAAGCCTCCATCTTCCCCCTATGCAGTTAAAAAAAATATATTGAGTCCCAATATATCAGAAACATATTTTCCCCTTCTGGAATTGACCGCGTTACCCTCCTACCCAGCTGGAATCATGCTAGGGAGAAAAATAAATGTTTGTCTCAATGGCATTTTCTTATGCAGCTAATTGATTTTTTAAAATAACAATAATGCTTGAACATCCAACCGCCTAATTACCAGCAGCTTTTTATTTGCACTATCATTAACTTCACAGCTGCCTTGTTGTGACAAGTGGTACCACAGAGACATCAGCCGCGACTATTAGTTTCTGAAAGGAGGAACATGAACGAGGCCTGGCTCCCCCTTGGCCAAGGTCAGCGCGGGCTTCAGGCTGACTTCAACAGCGCCAGCGCCTGATTCCTGGTGGTGGAAACTGCATGTTGGACCATGTTGGGTGGACAGGACGGTGGGGAGCATCTGGCTCAATCCTCTCCATTTACGCGTAAGGAAACTTGAGGTCCAGAGAGGTTAAGTGAGTTGCCTAGGATCACACAGCTAGTCACTTGCAATGCTAGAATTAAAGCCCAGGCCTCCTGGTTCCTTGCTTATTTAAAAAATCTTTCAATTGAAGCATATATACAGAAGAGTGTACATACCACAAGTGTACAGCTTAAGTGATTACCTTTAAGTGAGCACACCCAGGTCAAGGACAGACCATCTCTCACATCCCAGAAGCTCCCCATGTTCCCCTTCCTTCCACTACAAACTCTCTCCGCCTCAAGGGTGACCACGATCCTGACTTCCAACACCACAGATTAGTTTGGCTTGGTCAATGTGTTTTGAATACAGAGGTGTTTTATGTGAAGCTCAGCTATTTGAACCTGAAAAATGAAACTCCTTTTCTCATGGAGGGCATTAAACGGTGTATTAAGAAAGCACGTTCCATTTGTTACAGGATGCAAAATGACAGCTAGGTAAGAGGAGTACGTTCTAGTGTTGTATGCCACTGTAGGATGACTATAGTTAACAATATATATTATAAAGTTTCCAAGAGCTAGAAGGAGGATAGTGAAGGTTCCCAACACAAGGAAACATGTTTGATATGATGGATATGCCAATGCCCTGATCTGATCACTGTACATTATATGTATTACAATATCACTATGTACACCATAAATATGTATAATTTTATGTCAATTTAAATAAATAATTACTTAAAAAAAAAAGAGGTAATTAGGTTAAAATGAGGTTATATGGGTGGGCCCTAATCCTTAAGAAGAAGAAATTAGGACACAGACACAAACAGAGAGAAGACCACGTGAAGACACAGGAAGGAGAAGATGCCATCTACAAGCCAAGGAGAGAGGTCCCAGAAGAAACCAACCCTGCCAACACCTTGATCTCAGACTTCTAGCTCTAGAACTGTAAGAAAATTAATTTCTCTTGTTTAAGCAAAAAGAAGAAAGAAAAAGAAAGAAAAAAGAAAGAAGAAATGAAAAGAAAAGAAAAGAAGAAAGCATGTCCCCAAAGGAAACCCATTAAGGAGTATGGGGTGTCCTCTGAGGGCAATGACAATATTTTGGAACCAGATAGAGAGGGTGGTTGCAAACATTGTGAAGCACTAAATGCTACAGAATTGTTCATTTTTAAATGGTTAATTATGTTATATAAATTTTACCTCAATTAAAAAAACTCATTACTTAGAAGATATATGCATTTCATTGTATATAAATTTAAACTAAAAATAAATAAACTGTAAAAACATTCAACTCTTAAAAAAAAAAAAAGATCGCATATCCCTAACAAGGGCTCATCCATATGTCCCACGTGTCTGAGTGGCCCTACAGTGCCTGGCCAGGAAGCTTTACTTACCACTTGGGTGCTTTCCTCTGACCCTCTTTTCCTCACACTCCAACATGGCTTTCATGCTCATTCCTCCACTGAAGTCTCCTAGCAGGGTCATCTTGCCCAAGCCAATGGTCAGTTCTCTGTTCTCATCTTAGTCAACCTGTGGGCACCTGTTTAACCTAGGTGACAACTCTCCTGTTCTTGAAACACTTGTCTGGGCTTCTGTGATGCCACATCTGACTTTCTTCCCACTTCACTGGCCCCTCCTCATTCTCCTTTGTGCCTTCTCCCCTTCCCTGAAGGATGCAGAGACCAGGGCTCTATTTTTGACCATCTCTCCTCTTTTCTTTAGCTGGGTGCCCTAACTCAGTCCATCTGTCTGTCTGTGACTTGCAAATAAGTATCTTCAGCCTAAACATCTCCTCTGAACTCCAGGCGTGTCCTATCCTACTGCCCATTTGACATCTCTAAGTGGATGTCTCACACAGCTGAGATAGAAATATGGATTCCTGCCTATTTTACCTAGGATATCTCATTTTTGCAAATAGCACCATCATTTACCTACTTCTCAGGATAAATTTAGCCATGTGCTTAAGTCATCTCTTTTCCTCACACCACTCTATTAACCCCCAGCACATCCTATCGGCTCTGCCTCCAGAATGAACCCTGAACGTAACCACCTTTCCCCGTTTCCAACCGTGGCCCAGGGCCCCACCACCATCTCTTGCATTTTCTATTGCATTTTCTCTAGTAGGTCTCTCTTCTTCCCTCTTTCCTTCTTTCAGACCAATCTTTGCCCAACAACTGGAATAATGGTTTTCAAAAGGTAAATCGTGTCTCATCAACACTCCATTGAGAATAAAATTCAAATTCTCACAAGGTCAAGGGCACTGCCCCATTTCCCCAGCCCCGTCTCTGTCTCTACCTGTCTCCTCACTCACAACACTCCAGCCACACTCTCCGTCATCCTGTCCCAGAGCCTCTTACACTTGCTTTTCCTGCTGCCCAGAGTGTCCTTGCCCAACCTTGAGCAGTTGCCTCTCCGATCATGCCATTAGGACCTCAACTCAACTGTCGCCTTCTCTGAGAGCCCCACCCTGCTCTGAGAGCAGGTGTCTCCTATTCAATCTTCTTGAGAGCTCTTATTTATACCTAAAATTTTCTTATGTATTTATCGTTGACTTGTTTAATGACTGTCTCCATCTGCTGGAACGTCAGTTCCTTGAGATCAAGGACTCCTATTCACGGCTGTATCACCAGTGCTTAGGACAGTGTCTGGCAATAGAAAGCACTATCTATACAAGGTCCGTCTGGAAAGTATCCAGCCATTTTTAATATAATGAAAACAGTTTGCAACATCGATGTAACCTGGCATCCAAGGAGAGTGGAGTATAATGCGCATGTGTGAACAATGACGATGTCACTGTACTAGTCAGTGGGGAGCTAGATGCCGTTGAGTTGAGTGAGCACGCGTACTGTGTGGCCATTGCATTCAAAATGAGCGAGTAGAGCAATGAATCTGCATCAGATTTTGTGTTAAGCTTGAACATTCCTCCGTGGAAACTATTCGAATGATTCAGAAGGCTTTCGGGGATGATGCAATGAGTGCAGCACAAATAAAAGTGTGGTACAAATGCTTCAAAGATGGTTGAGAACCTGTTGAAAGTGATCCACATTCTGGAAGGCCTGTGACAAGCCTGCCTGATAACCTGATAATGTTGAATGTGTGTGGGTCAGGTTAAGAGACGCTGGGAGAACTGTGTGAGGTCCCAAGGGGTTTTACTTTGAAGGGGGCTGAGGAGTCATTGTCCTATGTACAATGTTTCTTGTATCTTGTATCTTCTTCAATAAATGTCTCTATTTTTCATATTACAGGGCTGGATACTTTCTGGACAGACTTGGTATAAATATTAGTTCACTGGCTGGATCTCATCAACTCTATCTGAGAAGATAGGAAAGCAACGTCATTTGTGATATGGTCTCCATTATCCATCATTCCAGGATGCCAAGTTGCAAGTAACAGAAACCCAATTCAGGCTATCTTAAGCAACAGCAACAGAGAGGACCAGGAGGAGGCCTTTCTTCAGGCACAGCTGGTACCAGAAACTCAAATTATATCACCAGAATTATTGTCTTTCAATCTATCCCTCCCCACTCCGCTCTGCTTTTTTCTGGGTTGTTTCCACTTGCTGGCGGGCACTCTCTGTGCAGTGGCTCTGCCCGCTCTGGGCTTACATTCTACATTGTGTAGTCCAGCAACCCCAGCAGAAAGCTGCTCCTTCCCAGGAATTCCAGCAAAAATCTCAGATTTTGCTGGGTGTGGTGGCTCATGCCTGTAATCCTAGCACTCTGGGAGGCTGAGATAGGAGGATCGCTTGAGGTCAGGACTTCGAGACCAGCCTCAGCAAAAGCAAGACCCTCTACTAAAAATAGAAAGAAACTAGCCAGGCATGGCGGCACATGCCTATAGTCCTAGCTACTCTGGAGGTTGAGGCAGGAGGATCGCTTGCGTCCAGGAGTTTGAGGTTGCTGTGAAGTAGCCTGATGCCACAGAACTGTAGCCCAAGCAACAGAGCGAGACTGTGTCTAAAAAAAAAAAAAATCTCAGATTTAACTTCCACTGGACCAACTTGGATCATGTGCTGCCCACCGCCCCCCAACCAATGACCGTGTCTAGAGGGATGGAATATGTGAATTAGCCCAGCCAAGCCACTTGCCCACTCCTAGATGGGAGAGCGTGGTTGGGAGTTGGTCCAACTGAACCACATGGTTTAAGAGCAGAGGAGGGTGGTCCCCCAAAGAAAACTGCAATGCTATCACTAGGCTAAGAGATGCAAGTTGGGGGAGAAAAAAGTTTATTCCAATTATCTATTTGTTTCAGGGAACTAAAGCATATAACTGAAACTTTTGCTGTAATTTTAGAGCTTCAGGATGAAAAATGGTTTGACTGCTGCCATCTCACAGCTCAGCCTAGTGACCTTATTCACCCACTGAACATTATACAGCACCGACTGAGTATCATATCTCGCACGGCCTATAGGACACCTCCTACTCTGGGGGTCACCCTTTATCAGTTTCCTTTCTGCCATCTGGTGCTGAGTGTTATTACTAAGGCTTGACTTGAGGATCTTAAGGCAAAAGTCCTGACCTCTTGTGTCTCTGGTGTCCAGGCTTTAAGGTCCTGGGCATCTCCCTAGGTTTAGGGGTTTACCTTTGCCTGGCAACATCATTAATCTTCCGATTTTGCCCCATACTTCATTTTGCTGGATTACCCCCCTTCCTCTCCCACCCCTTGAAATTTGCTCTCTGGCCAGCCCCACTAAATCGCCAGACCTATTGCTACCCAGAGCCTGCCTTCATTGTAGTCATTTCACTTGCCCAATGACTCCTTCCTTAACCCCCGTGATGAATGTACCCACCCTAGTTAGTGTTCACCTCCCTAGAGAAGTTATGGGATCATCCTATCACTTGTGCAAAGAATACATCTAAGGCAGCCTTAAAAGAGAGCCTATCCTATACAAAAATCTCACTAAGAAAGGCTATTCCTCAATTTAAGCTGGCACTGGACAATCCTTTTTTATTTTTCTTGAGACAGGATCTCGCTCTGTTGCCCAGGCTGGAGTGCAGTGGAACCATCATAGCTCACTGCAGCCTTGTACTCCTGGGCTCAAGCAATCCTCCTGCCTCAGCCTCCCAAAGTGCTGGGATTATTACAGGCATAAGCCACCATGCCTGCCTGCCACTGGACAATCTCTAAGTTGATGGCATCCTCCTTTTGCCTGATTTCATACAGACAGGAGACCTAGAGGATGAGCTGATTGCTACCTTTCATGAGTACCTTGCACAGACTCAGATAGTGACATTAAGTAAGTCATCAGTTTCCCCTTCTTGCAATTTCATTCATTTATTAAAATCAAGTGTTCCTAATCCTTTTAGAGTGGTACTCCTCACTTGGTCCTCTGTAATCACTTGTCTCATGCTCTGGGGCTGAGATCTGGGAGCGAGAGCACTGTAGTTTTCCCTCTGAGTCATAAACGTGGGGACAAAGTATTCTTCATGATCCCACTCGTTATTTCCTTTTTCTCTAACTGCAGAAAGTCAGTCTGGTGGTCAGGTGAATTCCTAAGCAGTGCTCCTTTGACACAAGTGTTCCCATTCTGAGCACTTAAGTTGGTTGAACCTCTCTATTTGCATAAGTAGAAACATAAAGCTTCTTTCTCTAGAGCAGCTGCTAACCTGACCCACAGTGCAGTTTTATTACCACCAGAATATAAGATCCATGAGGAAAGGGGCTCTGTTTAGCTACTACTTTATCTCCAGCACTCAGTATACCTAGGCACTCAAAGACTATGAATTCATCCATTCAATAAATGCTTATCAAAGCATTTACTAAAGTATCATTGTGTCAGGTGATACTTGAGAGAGAAGGAATTAAAAACAAGTGTAGCCAGGAGGATGTTTCAGCCAGAAGAAACAGAGCTGCCTTAAACAATCTGCCAGTCCCGTAAGTAGAATTCCAAATTCACATCAGCTCAGGTTTGCTCGATCCACCATCAAGGACCCAGGTTTTTTCACAGCATCATCCTAAGACCTGTTCCCTTTGGGGAAGGAGGAGAGGGGAGGAAGAGAGAGATCACTGAGTGGCTGTCAGTAACAACAGTAATGACAGGAGACAGTGGAGCTTCCTGCAAAAGCAAATAAGACCCTTCCTGGAAGACTGCAGCACTCCTCTTGGGTCTCTGTGGCCAGAATTGGGTCACACACCCATTCCTGAATCATGGATTTAGCCTCAGACCAATCAGACCCTCACCTGACACTGAGGGTGAGGTTGGCTCCCCCTAAAGCAAAGGGGCTGTATGGAGAAGGGGCGGCCCTCTGAGCAGAACCCCTGAGAAAGGGAGTAGGAGCTAGGGGCTGGGGTGGGGGCGCGGGGCGGCCATAGCATTCACCACAACCAGCAACTAGCCTTTGTCAGGAAAGGCAAATGCGATATGTGAACTCAATCCTTCCAATGACAGTAAAGCAGTGGTTCTCCATCCAGGGGCAAGTCAGAGTCGCCTCAGGAGTGATTCTGATCCCAAAGGCCTGGGGCAGTTCTTAAATGCCCATGGGTGACTGTGACGCTCAGCCTACCCTGCACACCGGGGCTGTGGGCCAAGCAGCGCCGTCCCGCAGGTGTGCAAAGACGTATTCAGCACAGTCCCCGCCCTGGAAACTCTATACACTAAATGTCAACGTTGTCAAGGGCAAGAGATTTTGACATACAAGCCAGAGGATTTCGGGGGAAGAAAAGCCCCCCACAGGCAAGAATTTTGGGGAAGGAAGGTTACTAGGAGAGAGTGGGACCCCCAAAGACAAATAAGACTTGAGTGGGGAACTGGGGGGCAGCA
The DNA here is from genome assembly GCA_028533085.1 of Varecia variegata. Classification (NCBI taxonomy): domain Eukaryota; kingdom Metazoa; phylum Chordata; class Mammalia; order Primates; family Lemuridae; genus Varecia; species Varecia variegata. Next base: position 46,322,529 of record CM052446.1, on the reverse strand, counting down.
AGGCAGCCAGAAAGGCACAGCATGAGCCAGGTGGACAAGGGTGGAACGCCTGCCAAATTCATGCGTCGCCTTTGTCGGAGGATGGGCTGATCTCTGGTCGTTACCGTGTTAGTTCACGGGAAAGAGAAGTTTTCTCATCATGAACTGACGACGGGAGAAACTAAGGTTTGTTTCCAGAAGTTGGTGAATCAGTGCTATCTGATATTCCTGACACTTTGCCGAAACTATTCACCAAGCTTCCTCTTTGAGCACAAGGGGGAATTTAAGAGGCAACATTGGGGCTTTCACATGTTTATGTTTTTAAAATCAGATACACTGGGTGGAAAAACCCTGTGAGATCACCTCTGTGCTCTACCCAAGCTGTGCAAGGGATGCACAATCATCTTCTTAGAGGAGGCATTTCAATTCCTCGTCAAAGCAAACAAAGATAAACCTGATCAAATCCAGCCAGGCCGCAAAAGTGATTAGGAGGAAGACTGGAAACAACCAGGAGAATATGGAGGAAGTTTGTAAATTGGCCGGCAATTGGATTACATTTAAAGATTCAATTAGTGACAGATTCAGAATAGAGCTTCCTTTAGTGAGTCTGGTAACAACCAGGCAGAGGCTCGGTGGTTTGCTGATGGCATAGAAAGTGAGTCACCGGGCATTGGCATGCTCAGCTGGGCTGGGACAAATGTCACCCACTCACTTTGATGGATACACCCCATGCATAGAAATATGTGGATAGGTATTGATTTTTTTGAACTCTATCATTACTCACTATTCTTGACAACTTGTTTTCCTCCTTTGGTTTACCTTGGTGGTGCTATTTCTTCTGCTTCTAAATTGCTTTTTAGTGAACTCTGAAGGCTCTACCTCATGCTAAAGAAGTTTCTCAGGGGTGGAAAGAGAGCTGGCAACAGACATTCAATGTGTGGATTGGGCTGGACACTGGAGGAATATTCCTCCCAGGTTTCAAGAGGGCTTGCCTATGTGATCTGTTAAGTGGATTCAGGTTGAGAACTCTGGGCTAGTCAAGAGGTACCTACAGAGAGCACTAGTGCAGTAATTAGCTGCAGCAATGGAAATAAAATTTGTACATATCTTTCAGGTAGGGGTCATAATATAACCTTTATAAGAGAAGTGTTATCGAGACAATAGAAAAGAAAGAAAAGAAAGATAGAAAGCAAAACACCAGGCCACAGAGGAGAGGACTAGCATAAGCCAGTGAGGGCAGAGGCAAGAGCTGGCTTGCCCAGTCTCCACCCCTGCGCTCAACCAGCCTCGGACAATGGAAGGGGGAGCGGAAGCCCGAGCAGGAATGTGCAAGAGGGCAGCTGATATGGGGGTGACGTTGCAGCAGAGGCCTTCCTGCAAAGTTAAAGGTGACTTACATACATTTGGCTGGGAGAACCAGAGATTTCTGGTGGTCACATCTTTCCTGGTTTGAGCTGATCTCTAAGTTCATTGAGAATCATTTTTGTAGTGTCAACTCTGTAGTCTTCTCTTCAGGGTAGACCTGAAATCAATGGTGCTGAGGATCTGCTTAAGAACCCTAAGGATATGGATGGTGGGCATGAGTACTATTCCACAAAAAAGGGGTATAAAAAGGAAAGAAGGGTAGTCTATCGCCTATAGCTGAGAGGAGGGCAAAACCAGTTTCACAGACAAAGATCACTCTCCTGGTTTAAGCTAGCTGTTGGTCTACTCATGTCCTAATGATCATACAAGATTAGGGAGGTGAATCGTTTAGTCCAACTCAACCCCTTGGTGGGAAATTAAGCCCAGCTGCCTCACAGCCTTTGGGTCCCCTTACCTAAGCATGGATACAAAGTTCCTCTCCTTGGGCCTTTGCCTCAGGTTCTTTTCTGATTTTCTCACCTAGCTATTTTTATCTGGAGAAGGTTTATGATGGCAAAAGAAGGATTTGGTGGCAAAGAAATGGATAGGCTCCATATAGGTAATCAATTCAAACTCTGTTTCACTCAGGTTTTGCTGTGTTCTGGAGACCTACGAATGAATAAGACCTGATCCTAAAGGAAAATCAATGATGAGAGTACAGTGGAACACCAGATATTAATATAATAGAGGTAAGTACTCACAGGACATCACAGCACCACAAGGCAGCAGTGCAGGGGACATCCACTTCCACCTGGAGAAAGGGGCCAGGGAGGTTTTCCAAGAGGAGGTAATGCTTGAGTTGAGAATGAAAGGATGAGTGCAGATTAGCCAGGGAAACAAGAGAAGAGGAACCTTCCACAAAAAAAGATCAATCAATATTGGCAAAGCCATAAAGGTGTGATACCTTGGAAACCTGCATATAATTTGGTATAACTCAGGCTGGACATGTGGGAAGGACTTGGGTCTGGAGGGAACTTTTAGGTCATGCTAAGGTGCACAAACTTTAATTCCAAAGGGATAGAAAACCACTGGAAGATTTTAAATTGGGAAGTAACACAAATTGGGCTTAAAATAACCATTCCGGCAGCTGAAAGAGAAGAGAGCAAGATGACGATCTAGGAGACTCCCAGGCTATAAATGAGCAGGGACTGAACTAAGACAGCAGCTGGGTCAGGGGAGAAGGGGTTTGAGCTACATGATGGTATAAGAGATGGAGTCAGTGCCCCACTGAGGTAGAAAAGAAAAGAGAGAATGAATTCAGAGGGATCTCAGGCTTCCTTCTTGTAGGAGAGTGTGGCAGGTGGCATCATTCCTTGAAAAAGGAAATATAAGAGGAGGAGCAACTTTGAAGGGAAGAGGATAAATTCCACTTTGGATATGTGTGTGAAGTGCCTGTGGCTTCTTTTACTTTTAGCAGTTTGAGTAAAATGTGTCCACGTATGGTTTCCTTTGTATTTATCCTGCTTGGGGTTTACTAAGATTCTCGAATCTGTAATTTTATGTCTTTCACCAAATTTGGAAAAGTTTTGGCTACTATTTTCTAAAAAATTTTCTGTATTATTTTCTCTTCATTGGGGATTACAATTATATCTATGTTAGAATTTTTAATATTGACCCAGAGGTCAATGAGGCTTTATTAATTTTTCTTCAATCTTTTTTCTCTCTTATCTTCAGTTCTGATCATTTCTATTGACTCATCTTCAAGTTCACTGACTTTCATCTGCCATCTCCAATCTTCTGTTAAACTCACTGAGTGAATTGTTAATTTTAGATATTGTATTTTTTAAGTCTAGAATTTTGAGTTCCTTTTTGTAGTTTCTTTTCCTCTGCTGAGGTTTCCTCTGTTCATTCATTATGGGCATATTTTTATTTATTTCCTTGGGCAGAATTACAATAGCTAGTTTAAAATAATTGTATCTTAATTCCAATTTTTGCATCATCTTAGGTTCAATCTCTATTGATTGTCTTTTCTCTTGAATATGGGTCACATTTTTCTGATTGTGCAGTCATTTTGAATTGTGACCTACACATTATGAGTGATACCTTGCAGATACTGGTTTCTATTATGTTCCTCTGAAAAGTTTTTAATTTTTTGTTTTGCTGACCAGTTAACATAGCTAGACTAAAACTCTAAATGCTTTCTCCTCTATGGTGGTAAGACATTGAAAATTCTGCTCAGTTCTTCATTGGCTAGGCTTCTTGACATCTGCCCCATATCTGTATAATTCAGAGGTCAGCGAGAGATTTGGGCAAAGTTTATACCCAGAATTTGGGGCTTCTCTTCTGTGATTCTCTCCTTTCTAGGATACCCACCACCACAACCATTTTCCAGTTGTGATAGCTGTGATAGCCTCAAGCTCTGTCTTCTAATTCCTCAAATCAATTAATCAAAATTATGGATTTCTGTCCAAATTCTAACTATCCTAGCTTGGAGCTGACTGGGGCCTGCCCTCAGGCAAAAAGTCATTAAAAAACAAACAAACCAGGAAACTCATCCAGTATTTGCTCCCTCTTCCAAGTGTCAACTCTTCTCTAGTTTCTAGTCTGGTCACTCTTTAATGCCTTTAGGTCATTTTTGTAATTTTAATTTTCATAATTATCATTTGCAGAAGAGTTAATCCAATATGAACTACTCTGCTATTAACAGAGATGGAATTCCAGGTGCTCAATAAATATTTGTTGGCTGGGCATGGTGGCTCACACCTGTAATCCTAGCACTCTGGGAGGCCGAGGCCGGAGGATCACTCGAGGTCAGGAGTTTGAGACCAGCCTGAGCAAGAGTGAGACCCTGTCTCTACTAAAACAAATAAAAAGAAATGATCTGGATAGCTAAAAATAATACATATATATATATATATATATATATATATATATATATGAGATTAGCCGGGCATGGTGGCACATGCCTGTAGTCCCAGCTACTCGGGAGGCTGAGGCAGGATTGCTTGAGCCCCGGAGTTTGAGGTTGCTGTGAGCTAGGCTGAGGCCATGGCACTCTAGCCCGGGCAACAGAGCGAGACTCTGTCTCTAAATAAATAAATATTTCTTGAATAAATTCAAGTACCCACTTTATATCTCTGTGTTGATCTCTAATAGATACCATACACTTTATTTTCCCAACTGCCTTGACAGTTCCACTTGAATGCATAACAGGCACTTCAAACTCAACATATCCAAACGGGAACACTCCTACCTCAGAGTCTTTGCATTTTTGTTTCCTCTGCATGAAATGATCTTCCACCAGATATCTACGTGGTTCACAATTCTTACTCCCTCCAGGTCTCAGCCCCAGAGTCAACTTCAACGAGACTTTTCTGACCATTTGCTATAAAATGAATCCATGCCTTCCTTTTGCACTGCTGCTCTCCTTGCTCTCCTTTATTCTTCCCCATAGCACTTATCACCACGTAACTATTACAGATCTGATTTTTAAATTGTTGCTGTCTCCCTTCACTATACCGTAAGCTCCACGAGGGCAGGGCCTTTTCACTGCTTTATCCCTAGAACTGAGAAAACACCCTGGCATGGAGTAGGTGTTCAATAAATTTTTGTTAAATGAATGTTGAAGCTACTTGAATCAAAAAGAGTGAGAAGAAAACCTGGGTAAGGAAGGATCACTAACATTCACAGGCAGGGTGGTAGAACAAGAGCCTGTAAAATAGACAAAGGTCCCAGCAGCCAAAGGGAGAAAATCCAGGAGAGAATAATGTCACAGAAGCCACAAGAGGAGTTTCCTTAGGGAAGATGTCAAATACTGCAAAGATCAGGTGAAGTGAGAACGGCAGAGAGGTTTTTCTGCTGTTAGGAGTTAGGAGGGTCTTGATGACTTTGTGTGTGACAATCAACTCAGTGACACAGTAGCTGAGGAAGCCAGACCACAGTGAGACATGGAGTAGCAGCAAGTAGAAACACAGATCAAAGGCTGGGAGAAAGGGCTAGAAGGGAAGCAAGGCTGAAGCTGCAGGAATGAAGGAACAAGGAGAGAGGAGTGTGGAGGAGATGAACTCAGCCCAGCTGGAGGGGTTTGCCTTAGGCACGAGGAAGGAGACTTTGCTCTGACGCTGAGAGGCAAGAAAGGAGGGGATGAAAGCATTTGTTTGATGTACAGCGTCAGGGCCACTACAGGTGGTCGCATTGGTTATGTCCTGTTGTGGACCGACCCCTGGCTGAGAGGAGCATTCTGCTCTACAAGTCATAGCCCAGATGTGGGGCTGTGTCCACCTGGAGGAAGAGGTACATTTTGACTAATGTAGCATCCAAGCCATGCCTCTGTGGCATCCCATTTACTGACGGGAGGGGGTATCTTTCTCTACGATTTACAAAAGTGGCCTGTATAAAACTTACATATTTTTCAACAAATATACGGAGGACTCTTAGGGGATTTTGGTTTTCTCTTCCTCTTTTTAAATATATTAAACACTCTATATTCAAGAAATAAATATCATAGACACACTGAAAAGCCTGCTATAGCACCACCATCTGATCCCAGCGCCCTCCTTCTTCCCCAAAGATAACCACTGTCCTGAATGTGGTATTTTTCATTCCCATGCAGTCTTACACTTTTGCTACGACTGTGTTCCCATAAACAATATAAAGTATAATATTTTTACATGACTTAAAAATTTATGTAAATGGTCTCCTACTGCACAAATTACCCTGCAATTTACTTTTTTTTGCTTAACATTGTTTTTGAGATTTATCCATGTTGATACATGTACCTCTAGTTCATTTATTTTCACTCATTTCATGAATATTTATTCAACATTCTATTGAATAAATATACCACACTTTTCCCTACATTTTCCTGTTGATGAACATGCTGTTGTTTTTTAAAGCTTTTATTTTTAAAGTCAAAGCTGTGGCCTGGTGCTGTGGCTCATGGCTGTAATCCCAGCACTTTGGGAAGCCCAGGCAGGAGGATCACTTGAGCCCAGGAGTTCAAGACCAGCCTGGGCAGCATAGTGAGACCCCCATCTCTACAAAAAGTTAAAAAATTAGCCAGGCATGGCCAGGCGTGGTGGCTCACACCTGTAATCCTAGCACTCTGGGAGGCCGAGGCGGGTGGATTGTTTGAATTCAGGAGTTCGAGACCAGCCTGAGCAAGAGCGAGACCCCGTCGCTACTAAAAATAGAAAGAAATTATATGGACAACTAAAAATATATGTAGAAAAAATTAGCCGGGCATGGTGGCACATGCCTGTAGTCGCTACTCGGGAGGCTGAGGCAGAAGGATCGCTTCAGCTCAAGAGTTTGAGGTTGCTGTGAGCTACGCTGACGCCACGGCACTCTAGCCCGGGCAACAGAATGAGATGCTGTCTCAAAAAAAAAAAAAATTAGCCAGGCATGGTGGCTCATGCCTATAGTCCCGGCTACTCAGGAGGCTGAGGCAGGAGGATCACTTGAGCCCAGGAGTTCAAGACTACTATGAGCTTTGATCACACCACTGTATTCCAGCCTGGGCAACAGAGGGAGACTTTGTCTCAAAAAAAAAAAAAAAAAAAAAAGTGGAAAAAAATTTTAAATAAAATCAAAACTGTAAAAAGTTTTTATGTGTTCCCTTATTACATATATAAGAACTTTTCTTAGAGTGGAATTGCTGTCTCCCAAGGTTACCTACCTTCAACCTGACTAGATAATGCCAACTGGCCCTCCAAAGTGGATATAACATGTACTCCCATTAGTTATGTATGAGTATTACCATTTTCTGATTTTATTTTCAGACTTTTAAATTTTATCCCATCTGAGGGGCTATAGTTTTTGTTGGTACATCCCCAATTATTCATAAGCTTGAGTATTTGTCATTTTTTTGGTCATTTGGGGTTCTTTCTTTTGTAAATTTTTTGTTCATCTATCTACCTCTCTTCCTCTTTCTTCTACTTTTCATTTTTCCATTGGGCCATTTATCTGTTTTCTTAATGGTACATAGGGTTTTAAAAATTATTATGGTTACTAATTCTTTATTATAAATATCTTTGATCTGTGGCTTGTCTTTAACTTTTTAATGATGTCTTTGGTTGTATACCTGATTTAAATTTTAATGTATTTAATAGTTATACTTTTCAATTTTTTCAAGGATGAATCAACATGACTCAATTTTAGGTGTATGTGCTGGAGGGGGGAAGGTATGTAAGGAAATTCTTGCCAAATGACCTTCCTTTTCTTTGTAAAGTAAAAGGAGAACACAACTCTTACAGATTGCTGTAGAGTTCCTGAGCAACTTCCTCCTTCAGTCAACTTGCATTAACTGAGTCCACACCAAATGCCTAGACCTGGGATTTGGCTGGGGTGTGTTGGGGAGGGGGACGAGATAGGATTTAATACATGGAACCCTGCCTGACTAGAACTTAGCATCAGGAGACTAATAAGGGTTAGACTGTGTAACCCTGATACGCTACAATAGAAACTCAGAAGAAGGAGAGATCCGGGTAGGATTGAGTGATTATCTATGGACTGGATTCATCAGGTAAGACTGTTATGTCAACTTTCTTGACTTCCTATAAACTTAAGAATCACAGAGTCTTAGGGCTACAAAGAAACAAATAAGGAAATGGAGGCCCACTGAAGTTAAGCTTTCACAGCTAGTGAGAGGCAGAATCCACACTAGAACTACAGATTCCCATCCAGTGTGCTGTCTCACTTGCCAAGAAAGAATATTGACATGTCTCTCTTTGATCATAAAATAGAGATCTGAGAGTGTATGAAAGAAAAACAAGTAAGTCAAAACAGAGTATCAACAACTCAAAAGAGCCCATGACCATTTAATCTGGGCTCACAAACTGTTAGAAGCAGTTATTATAGTCACATCACTTTGTCTTATAAAAATACACAGCAATATATTACCTTCTATTTTTTCCCTCCAGATAAGAAAGAAGTAAAGTGACTTAGCTCAGGTCACTTTACAAGTCACAGCAAAAGAAAGTAAATTAACATGAGTTCTGTGCTCAATACTTTTATAATATAAACCACAAGATCAATGGCCACATATGTCAATGCCACTTTCTTATCTCTGTTATATGAATTTTGTTCTACTGATTGTCAGGTTAATTGACTCTACTTCATTTTGCTCGTGCAGAAAGCATCAAACTTAGGCAGCCACTCAGTAACACTGAAAAAATAAACCAGAGATACATTGATTAAATTGCTTATAATCAAGCTGCTATTACAGTCTTAATTTTTCCTATTTATATCCTTACCAGCACACATGAGTGTAAAAATCACTTTCAACTGCCTGCAACAGACATGCTATAATTAGGATTAATCAAAAGTTCTTTCCAGTATGAAAATGTCAAAAACATTACCTCCTTATATCTTACTGTAGTAATAAACTTATGAAGAAATTGATATCATATGCCCGTGAGAGAAATAACACTAATTATAAGAAAGCTTTAGAATATTACCAAAATCAAATATAATGTTCACTGATGTTGAAAATCTGCTTCCTCTGTGTTTGCAAGGAGACCAAATTTAGTCCAACTCAACAGTCACATTATCAAGTATCTACCAGTGCCAGACATGTCTTGCCAGGTGTTGAAGATGCAAAGAAGAATAAAATGTGATTGTCACCCATTGGATATAATTCCTAGAAGAGCCCAGTTATAAACACCAATAGTCCAGGTTGCTCTTAATAGATGTACAAACACTAAGGGAACAGAAGAGGGAAGCAAGGAGCTCTACCTGTGAAAGCTGGTAAGCTGTCACCAATGCCCATATGAATGTGGTCTTTAAAGACATTCTTCCAGGCAGGGAAGTGGGAAAAGCATGTGATGTAGAGCAGACACTAGGAGCAAAGGCAGTGAGGCAGGTTTGTGTATGGAGCGTGTGGCCAGTGCTAAGGCTGTGGCCATATCACCAATGGTTTTATGTGGTGGGCCAACAAGTTGGGATTTTAACATGTAGGTGTGGGCATGCTTAGATAGCTGTTTCCAGAAGATCAATCAGACAGCTGAGAGTGGAGGACACATCTCAGGAAAGGAATCCCATTCTTAGGCTATTGCATTAGGCCAAGTGAGGAATGATGACAGGCTGGTCTGCAGTACAGGAGATGGAGGAGAGGAAATACATCCAAAAGACTTCTAGGGGAGATTTACAGTTACTTAAATGACTATACGGGAGGAAAGTGATTCCTTCAGCTGAAACTAGAAAAACAAATTAGGAAGAGCATCAAGGTCACAGAACACAAAAGAAGCCAAGGTCAGGCAAAAATATAAGTTAAAAATCTTCTTTATAGTCAATCAGACATTTACTAACTGCAAAGAGGCTATTTTCAGGAAATATCATTTATTCCTCCTTTTCCCTCCGTTTTTAGAAAATTCACTCTAATGCCTTTTGATGTACCAGAGTAGACTATCACCAATCGTGCCAAAAAATTCTGGAGTATTTTTCAACAAAGGGAATGCTTATTCTTTGTACCTAAGATGCTTCTACATACACAATGTCTCCTACAGCATAAAATATATATCAGAAATCAATTTCAAACAAACATGGTATCATCTGCAGGAAGTGCTGGGCATTTTTCCATTATTAAAACTAATGGAAGAAAATAAGATGAGAAGGTGATGTTTCACGGTTTCTAATATGGGTAGCTTCTGCAAGAGAGGAAGTGTCAGAGATACCAAAAATAGGGGTGACACCTGAGGCCTTCTTCCCTACTGTAGTGGCTGCTGGGGTACTTTGCCCAGATTCCCCCTTTAGGACTGACGTACTCATTCCCATCAGGTGGGAGTGCTGAGGGCTGAATTGCTCTCAGCCCCTTTCACAGGGGCACCTCTCACCTATTGGCTGACCAATTGAAGATGGGTGAGTATAAAGCCCTGGCCCCTTGACTTGGCCATCCCAGCTGCAGAATGGTCATCGCAGCTCCGGAGCTCCTACAGGACTGCCTGAGCCCGTGCTGCAACTGTGTGGCAGCTCACCTCCTTCTGCCCTGTCCTGCCCGTCACCTCTCACAGGTAATGTTCCCAAGGGCACTCTCCAAAAAACCTCTTGCACAGAAATCTCAGAGTCCTTCCCCAGGGAAACCCAAGCTACAAAACCTTCCAGGACCATAAAGAGCCTCTCATGAGCAGTAATTACAGAGGATGAGGGTGTCACTATAAAAGTACCTTAAATATCTGGGTCTTGAACAAAGTGAGCCACATTTTGTTCCTCCTTTTATGTTCTAAAACTAAAAACAAGAGATGCTGCAAACAGTACACAAGTGGCCTTCTAAAAGGCTTTGCACATAAAAGAATTTATAAAATTTATTAAAGAATCACAGCAAGGCCAGATAAAAACGTGTATATTAGAACCAAAACGGAAGTTGAGTTCAGGTAACTTGTGGTTCTTCATCATTTGGATACTGCAAGCCACAGTTTTCTTTTGGTTGTTTATTTTTCCATCTCTCTCCCCACCCTCATCCTCACACCCCTCCCAGTAGCTACTCAGCAATGTTCCTTCAATCTAAGGCTCCATCACTGGGGGGAAAAACAAAAAAGAAAAAAAAAAAAAAAAAAAAATCAGACATCAAAAGATGCCTGTATCCTGACTGCCACCTAATGGAATCTTTGAGCATTAAACTTGTGTAGTTTTTTTTGGTTTTTATTTTGAACTGCTGACATTATATAAACAAAATGGCTAACAGTGACCATATCCAGCTATGGGCCATTAGTCTTGACAGGGTAAAACTCTGGGGCTCATTTAGGTTCTGGAAAAAGTCAAGTTAATTGTCTCCTTTTTTTCCTCTCTACATTTGGGAACGTATATTCCCTGCCACCCATGCTTGTTTGGTTTACATAACCTTCAAAAAAAAGATTGTTCTGTTATCCACTGTGCAATAAAACTAGTATGGAATATTTCACCCTTTTCTTTCTTTTTCTAAGATAAATAAGCTTTAGGCGACATGAATATGGGAGTAGGAAATACTCAGATAAGGAGGGTATTTTCGGAGGCTGTGATGCAGATGAATCCAATTAACTCCAGCTTTAAACGGCCATCTTAAGACCAATGCTGAAAGCCAAAAAGGGCCAAAGAATGAAAAAAAGGGCCTATCACCACATCAGAGGGCAAGGCCCAGTGGACTCTCTCCTGCTTGTGGGGAAGTCAAAGTAATTTTTTCACATGTTAATCATGCTTTCCTTCCTGGCCTTGAAAGAGTTCTTGGTGACTGCTTCAGCCTCCACTGCCCACATCTTTTCTGCTAAGACTTGATCCATCTGGCTTTCTACTGTTTTTGTTGTTGTTTTTTTTCTGACAATGCTTTTGTAATCTTCTATATTACTTCTGAGCTTGTTAAGCTACTGCGAACTCCTGGAGTTCCCTTCAACTATTGTGATCTTTCCCAAACACACACTCCTAAAACCATTCTAAACCGTGTTCTAGCCAGTCTATGAATACATTGTATTATGAAAAATTTGAAACATACATAAGTTGAAAGCCTAGTACAATGAACACATATATTCTCCACTTGGATTCAATGATTTATCTGTTTGTTGCCACATTTTTATTTTTCTATGTATACAGATGTAATTCATATATACCTGTATTAATATATGTGAATTTTGTAAAATTTTACATAATTTTTTTGGCCAAATGCTTTGAAGGTAAGTTACACATGTTATGGTACTTCACCCTTGTAAATACCTGACCATAGGACATTCTCCTAAGTAACCGTAAATAATTTTCACACCAATTAAAATTAATAAAACTCAATATCATCTAATAGCAAGTCCATATGCAAATTTTCCAGTGTCTTCCATTTTTTTATAGCTTTATTTTTCTAAACCAGGATCCAATCACGATTTACCCATTGCACTTGATTGTTACATCTAGAATAGACCCCCCACTCTTTTTAATGACACTGACCTTTTGAAAAATTTAGGCCAGTTTCCTTATAGAATGTCCCACATTCTGGACCTGATTCTTCGCTCACAGTCCTTTTATCTCTTCCTCTATGCCTGTATTTCCTGTATACTGGAAGGTGGGTCAAAAGGCTTGATTATATTCAGGTTAAGCATTTTTGGCAGGGTTCCTTCACAGGTGATGCTGTTAATACTTCACGTTGCATCAAATCAAGAGGCATACAAAATCGGGTTGTTCCACAATTGGTGGTGCTAAATTTGTTCCCTGGGTTAAGCTGGTGACTGCTGAATTTCTTCATAGTAAGGCATAGTTTCCCTTTGTATTTATTAATCTGTGGTGTGTGATACTTTGTACGTATGTGTGACACTTTGACACTATGCAAACATCCTCCCTTTCCCTCCTCCCTCCTTTTATCAGATGAGTTTTAGCTTCTATTGATGATCCTTGTCTGAATCACTGGGGATTGATTACAAATGGTGATTTTTCTAATTTTATCATTGCATCTACATTTATTGGCTGGCATTCTCCTATAAAGAAAAACTCCCTTTCCCCACTCTTTGAGTATCACTCTGGACTTACGAATTTTAAAAAAATGCTTTGACAGTCTATTACAGTTATTATTCTTCTTAGAGGCCAGTGGAGTATCCTCAGATTGGGTTCTGTGGGCTTTTGATTTGACCTTATTAGGGGAACTTCCTTGCTTTCTGGCAAGGTGTTTCAAGCTCAACTTTGTTCTTTGGTACTTTTTGGGCCAGAGACCCCAAATCAGCCATATCTTGAAGAAATACCATTTCTTTTAGTGGGGAATGGTATTTAGATATCAAGATGTGGGCACCCTCTAGTGGAGTGACATTACTTCTAAGAAAGACATACATGAAAAATTCTAATTCAAATTTAACATCAGGCCGGGCACGGTGGCTCACGCCTGTAATCCTAGCACTTGGGAGGCCGAGGCGGGCGGATTGTTTGAGCTCAGGAGTTCGAGACCAGCCTGAGCAAGAGCGAGACCCCGTCTCTACTAAAAATAGAAAGAAATGATCTGGCCAACTAAAAATATATATAGAAAAAATTAGCCGGGCATGGTGGCGCATGCCTGTAGTCCCAGCTACTT
>CM052446.1:46266920-46309099 GCA_028533085.1 Varecia variegata | reverse complement strand
TTCTTTCCCCCAGAATATATACCACTAAGAATGTATGGTTAGAGTACTATTAAGCACTTCTGAATACCTCTAAAGTGCTATCATTTCTGATCCTTGCTTGTTAAGCCTTAGATTATAATCTTTTTCAAACTGAAGGAATTCTTGTTTTCTGCTTTTAGTGGTAAGTTTTCTATTTAGTGATATAGTTTCTGTTCTTTAGTGGTAAATGTAGAACACAAACTAAAAATGCACATCCTAAGACTTAGCAATACAAATTTAAATAAACATGCATTTAAGAGTGTTTTTCCATCAACTAAGCATCATCCCAGGATATATGTATTGAATGCACTGTATCCAGTACATTGAGATAAATCTCTCAATAAGCACAAAAAAAGCAAGTAGCTTGCTCTGTAGCAAATCTCCATGCACCTATTGTGACTAAAAGTCAACAATTATTACGACTACACACACATCTCTAATTCATCACCTTAGGCATTTGTCGAGATAGAAAAAATTGTGGGCAAATATGGGGCTACTTATAATCAGGAAAGGATACAAGAAAAGCTAATCTAAATTCAGTCTCCCAATTGACCAACGTGTATTAGTTTTATTGCATACTCTTGTGCTCTACGGTGGGTTAACACATTTCCAAAGGCAGGAGCTATACTTCAGCTTTCTTTAGTAGTGAAAGGAAATATTTTATTCTGATGACAATTTGGAGTCCTTAAATTTTATTCACTTACTGGGTTTAAATAAATACCAGTTAAAAGAATTACATGTTTTAGACACTACTGTTTTTCGAGAATAAACATGATTAAGTTTGGATGCAAATGTTTCAAGAAAAATCAGACACTGAAAGTGGATTTTTGACACTTCAAAAGAGGTGGTGAGTCAGAAAGCCTATATGAAGTATCAGTCTTAATCAAAGCTCATAATTGTTTCAGTTTTGTCTTTAATGTCACAGAAACTCATTGTGAAAATTAAATGAATGTGTAAAGTGCTTAGAATGGTTATCTGGCACATACAACTGTTATCTCTGTGAGAATTAAAATTCAAAATCGCTTTTCTTTATAAATCAATGTTGCACAGAGATTAAAAACCTGAAAACAGAACTATCAAGATGGTATAGAAATCAATACTGGAATTTATAATAAATATTTCCCTGTTTTCTGATCTATGGGGTTCAGGCAGAGTTCTCATTTGAGATTTGTACACAACTGTGAAGTTTACTTTATATTCAAGGAAGATTCTCCAGGCATCAGTCCTTAAAATACACAATTAGATTAAGAGCAGTTATCAAAAACTACATTTTATTTTAAACAAGTCTCTACTTTATTTAAGGAAAAGTATATTCTTTCTGGTTTGTCTTCCCTCTTAATTCTGGCTACACACTGCCGCCCTCTGCAGCATTTTCAATCCTTGCAAGTTGACTGCCATCCCAATCACACTCACAAACCTGATCTAGTGTCCACCTCTATAGGTAATGTGACCCACCATGAGAGCGATGTGTGTGTATGTAAAAAATAAAAGGGAAGGCTCCTTCAAAAGAAAACAAGAAATAAATAAAGCAAGATGTTGGCACAGTTCAAAAGAACCCATCTGAGAAGGCAGCCTTCTTATGGGTCCACCAACAAACCCTCAATCCCCCTGGGAGGGTTCCTTCCTGGCATTTTATATAACCTCTTTGTATCTCAGGACTCTATTTTTCATAACACACGACATGTAAAATTTTTTTTAAATTGTAATAAAATTATATAAAGTAAAAAAGAAAAAGGAAGAAGGGTAAATCGTAAAAAGGGTAATCAATGAAAACATTTGGCTTCTACTTCAAACCTCTAGACAGGTTTGTGTATTGGTCTAGAACTTGCTTATATTATTACACACACTTAATGTGTGTGTGTAATACTTCAACATAAATAGAAGTATTCATACCACTCTGCTAATCATTCAAGACTGTAACTTGGAGATTGTTCCCTATCAGACGAGATTAGCCTAATTAACTTAATTGAAACCAAGTAAGTTTTAACAAAATGTTTTATTTATGTATTTACTTTTTGGAGACAGAATCTCGCTCTGGTGCCGTGGCTACAAAATAGTTTTTTTTTTGTTTGTTTGTTTATTTTTTATTTTTTTAAAACTTTTTACTGGGTTCCCGAAAAGCATACAAAATAGTTTTAAATAAATAAACCTCCTCTCCAATAGGTTCTTTCTGCTACAATTTAATTAGATTCCTGTTGCTACTAAAGTTTTTAATTAATATGTAAAGCAGCAGTTCTCAAACTTGAGCGGACATCGGTATCACCTGGAAAGCTTGTGGGAACAGATTGCTGAGCCCACCCCTGGAGTTTCTGGATTTAGAAGATCTGGGGCAGGGCTTGAGAACTGCATTTCCAATAAATTCCCAGGTGATGCTGGGGGTTCAGGGACCACACTTTGATAAACAACCACCGGTATAAAGGCTGCATTAAACCCCGTTCCTCCCAGCTCCCAGCACCGCTCGTCTAAGAAAGCACAAGCGACTACTCGTCTGGAAACCTCGGGAAGGACCCAAAAGTACCCGTCTCAAAAGAAACGGCTCCCCGATGCAAGCCGGAACCGAGGTAAGACGAACCTATGTTCCGCGCCCGACGCAGCCCGACTACGCCACTTCCCTCCGACTACACCCGCCTTCTCCTCGTCCCTAACGTGAGTTAGGCGGACAGCTTAGAGGGCGTGAGGAATCACGTGAGTCTAGCGACATCTCGCGAGTATTTGTATCTCTCGCGAGACTTCACCCACCTCTGTCTTTTCCTCCTTCCAGCGCCCGGCTTTCTTCCCCTCCCCCTCACCGCCGACCGAGTTTTTCCTTTTCAGATCAAGTCGCCTTGTTGTCGCGGAGGTTTTTTTACTGCTGCTGTTGCTGCTATCCACCGCCACCCCGGGGCTCATTTGCCCTGACCCTTTCCCGCCGCCCTGCCCCCAACCCCACACAAGGTAACAAACCCCGTGGGGGAGAGAGTAAGGCCTCGCCGTGCCTCGGTCTCTCCCGAATTGAAGCTGAGGCCCGAGGCCGATTGGCCAGCCTCGTCGGAGAAGTCTGGGCGTCGGCAGTAGAGTTAGGATTCACCGTCTCCTCGCCCACCCAGAGTTGAGCCTTTGGGGGCCCCCAGTGCCGTGGCAGCGAACTAGGCCAACCACGGAATCCGTCGGGTGGGGTTGGGACACCCGCGGCGGTTCGGGGAAGAGCTTGCTTGAGGGTTGTGGGGCTCCGGCAGTTTCCCTGGAAACTGATGTTTGAATTTCGAGGCCTGAAATAATTGTGCAAGTAGTGGCGGGCTTTGAGGTGTTGGGGAACTGGAAGGAGGCAAGTTGGCTTGCTTTAACCCTTTGAGACCTTTCCGGGTTCCAGGCTTTCGTTGAACGGAAATTTTAAAGATAAGGATCCTCAGAAATCCTGTATATTTGCTTATAAGTCATCAAAAAAGAGTTAGTTCGTATCTTATTTTCAGGAAAACGAGTGAGCTGGATTTGGCAAAAGGCATGTTCCTTACTTAAATCGGAGCGTATTTGTGGTTGTTTTCTTTTACTGAAGAAAAATGCATCGACAACTATTTAGGTGACTGGGTGAAAAATTTTTGTTCTGGAGAAGAACTAAGTGCACTCTTAATTGAATAGTTCAGGTAGAGTTATTTATGTAGTTAATTAAAAAAAATTCTTATTTGGCTTTGGAAGTAAGTGCTTTAAAAATAAGATTTTTTTTTTCCCCAGAAAGATTCAACTCTTACAATAGACCAGTGCTTTTTAAAAAGAGGATATAACAGCCTTGATTATTGAGCCAAACACAGTGCCTTCCCTACAATAGGAGTTTAAAGAAAATTAGAAATTGCCCTTTCCCTCTTACCTCCTTTTCTGCTTTTTACATGGCATTTATCTCACATGTTTATAATCCTCAGAATCAATCTATCATCTTGAAGTTTGTGGTTTAGCTCAAGTCTGAACTAAGAGTAAGGGTAATGGCGATCAATTAAACTGCAATGTTAGTAAGGGATTGGAAGCAAAAATTAGTTAATTCAGGCAGATAGGGAAATTAGTTTTTATGGTTTGATTTTTGGTCCAGTTTTCATGGTCTTAACCCTTTTTATTTTCCCCAGATGTCAGAAGATTTAGCAAAGCAGCTAGCAAGCTACAAAGCTCAACTGCAGCAAGTTGAAGCTGCATTATCTGGAAATGGAGAAAATGAAGATTTGCTAAAATTGAAGAAAGATTTACAAGTAAGTATAGGTGGACAATTGTAGTTTTTCTGTGTTTTTTAAATGATTTATTGCGTAGAATCCATAGGCACCAAAGCACCATTGGAGAGGGTACCCCTCCTGTGTGTGTGTTCGTGCATGTGTGTTTGTTTTAGTGTTATATGTGTATGCACATAGGCAATGTGGCTTGTAGGAGGGTTGCTTCCTCTACATATCAGAATGAGTGACACATTATAGAAGCACCCAAGATTTATATAAAGAATAACTTTAAAAATAAGAATTGGTTTTGGAAGTCCCTGTCAAATTCTCAAGAGAAGTACATACAACTCTACAATGAAAAGTGCTTTCATTTTGTAAGACCTGGCAAGGGAAATTTAGTTCAAAAGATATTACAACTAAGATTAAAAAAGAAAAGTATAACCATATTAAGATTCTTCTTAATGCAACAAGATTCTTTGAAAATGAAAATGTGGCTTTTTTTTCCCCAAAGTTGTGCCTTACACCTTGTATTGAAAAACATGTATTTCAGCAAATGAGAGGGCCAAATTAAAAAAAAAAAAACAAACAACAACAAAAAAAAACCACATCATAAAAGTACCTCGAGTTACATGTTCTCTGCATAGATGTTTGAAGTTAAGGTTAGGTTTTACTGTGTAGTTGTTGACAATTGTTGAAGTTGATGTGGTGAAAGGGAGATCTTAATTTTTCTGTCATGGGAGAGTTAAGTAGATATGAAACCTTTTTTTTAAAACCTGCACTGGGATTTCAAGACAAAGCAGTGATAGTAAATATCTGTTGTTTCTTAGGATACCAGGTTTATTAAGAAAAACAGCATATATAATTCATACATATTAATACATGGTACTTTTCATCTTAAGAACCTCCTTTAACTTCTGAACCTGATTTTTTAAAAAGTTTTAAGGGTATTTTGATGATCTCTTTACTGATTCAGTATAAAACTCAAATCTGTGTTCTATCTAAATAATCCTTTCCTTCCCTTTATCATCCTGTTGTCCATTAAAACTATTAATATTTTAGGGATGTTAGAACTGCAGACGAATGGAACTTAACTGAAATGGGTTCCAGATTTGGGATTCTGAAACTGCTTATCTGGGCATAATTAAGATGAGTTGAATATTTTCAAATTCTAGATTTAGGATAATATATTTTTAAAAACAAACTATCTGGGATAATTTCAATATGAGCAGGACCCCCTCTTCAATGTATAGAAGCTAGGTCTGTGGATTTTAGAGTGCCAGTTAATAAGAAAAAGGTGTTCGGGGGCAATTTCTCTCACAGGCCCTTCAGTAAAAATAACCCAATGGTTTGCTATCTGCCCATTCATTTGATTTGCTTATATGTTGTGAGTATACATTGAACATGAGGTGATAGAGACAAACTAACCTCTTGTATACTTTGTAAAATACTAACTTTCTGTTTGCCCCAACGAGAGATGTCCAGTCTACTTTTACCAACCTAAAAGCAGTCCTTTTTTTCTTTGAAGAAAAGAAAAACATTGTGTGCCAGTGTTCTGTATATTGCTTCCTGGGCAGTGTATGTGGAACTGGTAGAGGGGGAATTGGGAGTGGAGTTTGAAATATTATCGGGTCTTTTTAATATTTCTAGAATAAATTGTCATTAGAGTCTAGGTAGAACTGCTTTACTGTGACATGATCTATACTGTGTGGAGAAACCATTGTGGTAGACATTATAGTAAGCACCTAAAAGACTTACCTTGTGTTCAGTTGATAATGACCTGGGAATCATGTAAAATATCCTCTTTTCTATAACCACTTAGAACAGCACTATCAGAACTTTCTGTGATGCTAGAAATGTTCTGTATCTGCTGTTTAGTACCATAGCCACAAGCCACATGTGGCTGTTCAACACTTGAAATACAGGTCAGGTTACTGAGGAGCTGAGTTTTTAATTTGATTAAATAACTATATGTGATGACCATATACATGTGATGGCATCACATGTTGGATGCCAAAGATTTAGAAAGTTAAGTTCTAATACCTCTGGTAGTAATAATAACAATGCCTTTCCTGACCAGTTTTGATCAGTTTCTCTCCCTCTTATTCTATCATGAGAAGAAAAGTTTAATTTTGGTTACTAGGTTAGGTCCCTTCTGAACTGAAAACTACTCAAAGATGGAAGGCATCTTTTAAGATCAAGTAACATTCTGAAAAGTATTTGGCTACATGCTTCCACTTAGTAATTGTCTCCATTGAGGCTACAGTTACAGCTTCTATTTTGCTATGGGTTTTTCCCTCCCTGCTTTTTTCTTCTCTGCTTTCTGGGAAGTATCTCATGCCATGGTTATTAATTCTGTCTGTCATGTTTGGTGAGAAGTCTGTTCAGCCTGATTGAGTTTGTGGCTTCCTCATTTTCATATTTTTGAACTGTCATATGGTTTCTAATTCCTTGTGTTCCTCTTTTGGAATTATATCCTTAACCTGGTTATTAATTTTTTTGCCATTTGATTTATGACAAAGTGCTCTTTCTGTAATTTTTCAATGACTTCATTTTGCCAGTAAGGTTTCCATGTTTATTTCTTTTATGTACTGTTTTTTATATAGACTAAAGTTACTCAGCAGGCAGCAAGTTAATCTGAAGTCCTAACTGCCTCTTTTTTCACTTAAAAAGTGGGTATAGTAAAATCCAGGCTAGCTAGCTAACTAGCTCCCAGGGTAGTCTATGATAATCACAGAAATAGTGAATTTATTAGGCTGTTTTGCTGAATAAACTGGTTCTAAAGGAGGCAGGGGTCAAGTCACTTGTCTCATATATTACAGTGGCTCTCTGCATCCCCGAAACGCCTTCCTTCAGTAAGCAGAGTGCTTGAGTGCACCCCCTTTGACCTGCTGATATGTAGATCACAACACCTGATGCTTCCTGGAATTGCCGATTACTGTAACTGCTGCCCATCTGTCGATGAAGGAGCAGTTTCAGAACTCAGACTTGAGGGAGGAAAAGTAATTAATGGTATGTACCTTCAAGAAACCCCCTCATACATAAAATAGTTTTTCTAATACTTTGGTCCATGTGCACATGTGAAGAAAAAAAAATTAGAAGGTTCTTCATAGTTTGGAAGTGGATGTAAAAGTATAGTAAAGTTAAAGGACACTAGGAGTAAATGCTCTGGACTTCTTTTAAAGGGTCATTTCAACACAGGGCTCTGAAAATTCTTTATAATATGCACAGCTTTTCAGGACCCTTTTTTTTTATGAAAATGTATTTCCTTATGAAAATACAGTGGGAAAATGTTGTGTCCTAAAAGAAAGAGTTCTGAATTTGAGAACTACAAATGCAGAATTCATGTTTGTGCTTTAATAGTTAAATGATCCCTAGGAAGATGTGGAAGTATTTAATGATAGGGATTGTGTGGGTTCTTGAGTCAAGCTTATTGGATTATATTCCTGGCCCTAAAAGTGATTAACTGAAAACAAGACTGGATAATTTACTCTCCTTCTCTGTATACTATATAATGTATTTATTTGTAAGGTTCTTAGCTTTATTTGCAAAGGACTATCTAAAAAGTATTTAAATGGCTACTTGGCAACTAATAAAACTTAGAGATGTTATTTCTACTGAATTTTTAACTCAAATCTGAGTCTTGTAGTACTGACCTTTCTCTAAGAGCTTATATTCCTTTTTTTAAGGCTCAGATACTAGTTTTTCAGAAATAGGAAGATTTAGAATCTTTAGGAGAGAGGTAATATTTACTGGCTACTGAATCAGAACTACTATTAGAAAACTTGAGTGGGAACCAAAAGAATCTCAGTACACAGTTTAACTTTGCTAATTTTTCTCCCTAAACACACAGTATGATATTTTAAATGCAACAGTGGGGGAATAGGTATGCAAGATGTTAAATCAGATAAGATGAAATATAACATGGATCTTCGTTAGAGTAAAAAATACAGCAGATAAGTAGCAGAATCTGTCGATATGTACTATTTCTCAAATTTTTAAACCATCCCTATACCAAACATCTTTGAAGACAATAAATATAAGCCTGAATTACAAAAAATATCTGCCACACAGAGGCATTGCCTGTCTGTGTTATTTTATTTTTTCCTTTTAAATGAAGCCTTATGTGCTTAATGTTAAGGTATGGTATATTTTAAATCTAACCTGGTAATTTTACCCAGATGTGGGGTGAGTTTTATAATAAATGAATAGGATGACTACTGGTTTCTTTTATATATGTCTATAGTATTTTAGTAGAAATATGTATAAGTAGTAACATTTTTATTACTAATAGGGCTGCTTCAAGTGTTTTAAAAATGACGGGGTGGCTAGGCAGTTAATACTACTGCCAAGTAATTTCCTATAGAACAGTACGGTTGTATAAAATATACATGACAATGATAAGAATAAAAGTGATCTCAAATCTAATTTAGTTCCTCATACTTGACTTTCTTTCTTATCTTTAAAGAGATCTAGTCAGCCAAAATAGTTACTTAGAAATAATGCATGGTGTTTAAGCTCAAGTCTACTCTATTTCCATTAGTATTTGTGGTTAAGTTGAAAGGCAACTATATGGGCTTACATCACAGCTCTACCACTTACTAGTATAAAAGGTTGTATCTCAGTTTCTACATGGGGATAATCACAGTACTCTCTATAGTATTATGAACAGCAAATAAATATATGTAGAGTACTTAAGTGCTATACAGTGTAAGAGCTGTTGTCATCAATAACAAAGTAGTTCACAGTGTGAATTTTAAAAATAATGTTACGGTTTTTGTTTTTCATTTTTTTAGGAAGTCATAGAACTAACCAAAGACCTTCTGTCAACTCAACCTTCTGAAACTCTTGCAAGTTCAGACAGTTTTGCTTCTACTCAGCCCACTCATTCGTGGAAAGTAGGAGACAAGTGTATGGCAGTCTGGAGTGAAGATGGACAGTAAGTGTAGAAAAAAACTCTAACTATAACATGAAATAATAAAATACAATGGTAAGAAGTTTTTATTCAGTTTGAACTACTCTGTTTTAATCTTTCTACATAGGCAATATGATTTATAGAGCCAGTTTGATTCTTGGATGGTTGCCATTAATACAATTTAGTTTAGCTTTAGATTAAGTTTAGGGGGAGAATAATGGCTTGGATGCTAGAGGAAAGAAAAATGAAAGCAGAGGAAAATGAATGGTTATTTTGAAAATCTAAATTCTTTTCAAATTAAAAATTGAATGGTTATCTCAGATTTCTGTGACTCGCACACACTGAAATCATTCTTATAAGAAATCTTTTCTCAAAGAGATTAAAGAACATTGAGTAGATACATATGTAAGAGACTTTCCAACAATATTTTGATTAGGACTTCCTTTTTTGATAGCAGATGGCTAACTTCACTCTTTGTATTATCTTTGCCAAAAAGGCCATTTGATTATAGAAGCTTCATTTTAGACACATGTAATGATTGTATCACTGCAGTATAAGTCTTATAGGCTGAGTACTAAACCTTTACTCACCTGCTTACAGCCATGATATCTTTACAGGTGTTATGAAGCGGAGATTGAGGAGATAGATGAAGAAAATGGCACCGCTGCAATCACCTTTGCTGGTTATGGCAATGCTGAAGTGACTCCACTGTTGAACCTCAAGCCTGTAGAAGAAGGAAGGAAGGCAAAAGAGGATAGTGGCAACAAACCCATGTCAAAGTAAGTAACTGACTTTATTAGTATTTTAGATGTGATCTTCCTCATTTGGGTACTTGGGGTAGTCTGCAGAGAGAATCTAAGTAGGCTAGATTGAGGTGAGAAAGTTACAATACTGATTACCATTGTTTTGAAGGTTAGTGATAATAGGGTTAACGTTGTATGTGTATGCCTAGGTAAAGTGAAGACATTTTGATTCACTCCTGGGCATTCAATAAATACTAAGAGGATCCTAAAAACATTTTCCCAATATATTTTTATAAGCCAGGTGCTAGGGCTTACACCACAGTGAAGAAGACCAACTTGGGCCTTGTCCCAACTGAGTTTATGCCTTTTCTGCCCTAGATGTTTAATAAACAAGTGCTTTAATAATAAAGTATAAAAGTTAGGAAGGGGATAATAATAGGTACTTTGAGGGAACAAAGAAGAGGTACCAAAACTATACTTTCATTATCAGGGTAGGTTTCTTTGAGAAGATGATATGTAAACTGAGATTTGAAAAGAATAGGAGTTAGCCAGGGTTAAAAACAATTAGAAGGCTGTGTGACATTGAGTATATATATCTGGGTTTGCATCCTATCTTTGTTATTAAAAAGCCTTGTGACCTTGGACAAGCTGCTTCACATCTGTTTCCTTATCTGTAGAATAAGGGGCAATAGTTATGTCCATTAACTAGGTTGTGAGGACTAAAGTGATAACATTAATAAAGCGCACATAACACAGTTCTTGACATGTAGTAAAGGTTTAGTAAATGTTTACTTTTTAAAAGGAGGAGGCATAAAAGTAACAAATCCCTGTGGTAAAAATTTGGGGCTGTGGAAGGTGGGTGGTTTGAGATGAGGCTATAGAGAGGTAGAGTCCAGATTATAAGGAGCTGGTAAGCCACTGATAACAAGTTGAAGGGATGTGATGTGATCAGATTTGAGCTTTAGAATGATAGCTGGCAAAGGAGAAGGCAGCTACTGCTGTGATCCAGGCATACAGTGATGGCAGCCTGAACCCAGGGAGTATCAGTGGGAATGGAGAAGTGTATGGTTTTGAATGGTTTTTAACAGGCCAAATTAACAGTATGTTTAGTCTTTGACTTCTGTGTAAAAAGCCATGCTTTCATGGTGGTGATATGGTACTGGGAGTCTAGATTTTGTCTTTCTTCAAGATCTCTTTCTTCATCCTTCATTTGGTTAAAAGTCAGTGCTAACTGAGCAGAAATTGAGAGTTTTATTTAGAATTTTTTGGAAACGTTTGGTTTTTTTGTTTTTATAAGAATTGTTAGCAATGATTTCCTTTTTTGCTGCTGTATTGCTCTAGGTGAAATAGTTTTATCTGCATTGAATCTCTTCATACACTTTTTCTAAACGCTGTACCTGCTAACTATATTTGGAAATTGATAAAGGTTTAGATGTCCATCAACATTGAAATTCAGTTTATTCCTAAAACAACTGGCAAAAGCTATATAAAAGTCAAATAAAAATTTACTTTGAAATATTTGATTTATACGTATAATAGATTATAGTTATGTTTAAACGCTTCCAGTGATGCTACATATTTCCAAAAAAACCATTTCTTAGTAGTGCTAGGTGATTGGCATTGATTTTAAAGTCTTAACAGTCGACATTTAGCTCTGTTTTTTCCACGCAGAAAAGAAATGATGGCCCAGCAACGTGAATATAAAAAGAAGAAGGCTTTGAAAAAAGCACAGAGAATAAAAGAACTTGAGCAGGAAAGAGAGGACCAGAAGGTGAAATGGCAACAGTTCAACAACAGAGCCTATTCTAAAAACAAAAAAGGCCAGGTTGGTAAATCTTTTATTCACACTTTGTAAATTTGAAAAGTGCGACTGTCATTAAAATAACTTATATTATGAAAAGACAGGTATATATATTTTTAGAAGTACATGCTTAACCAGATCTTAAATTCAGAATCGATTCAGAATCGTCAGTCCTCAATTTGGCTTATTAAAAAATAACCTGTTAGCCACTGTCTCTGCAATAAAAAATATGAATTGAGTTTATATCAGGAATTACAAAAAGTCTATGCTCTTTTCCTTCTACAAACTAAAATTTGAAAAATTATTTGTTACGTTACCACTTACAGGCAGTCTGCTGAACTCTACCTGCTTTATTAACATGCTTTTATGCTGGGCATCACTGGTAGATGTTATTTAAAAGAGAGCATTCAAGTTCCCTTGATACATTTATCTTTCTAAGTGTGTGTGTGGAGGGGGGTGGGTGTAGGTAGAAAATAACTGTAGCATTCATATAGGAAGTTCAGAATAAGGATAACTTGGCTTTCAGCTGTATTTTAGTTTTCATTGCTGTCAAGACAGTTCCTACAGTGGTGGACATGACTTCTGGAAAGTAGCACTTCCTTTTCATAAAGATGTTTATTTTGTGACTAACAACGCCAAGGGACAATTTAGGCATCATAACAGGCCCTGCAGTAAACATCAATACAGCCAGGGTTTTATTCATGCTAAAGTGGATAGCTCATAGCTAAAATTAGGATTGGAGTCTGCAAAATTAAAATTTTTAAGGCACCTGAAGGCAAGTGTTACGAGGGTTAATAGCATGTAGTGGTATCTTCCACAACTTACAAGTTGGAGTAAATGGCTTTCCAGCATGAGACCATTTCAGTAACCATTTTGACACTAAACAAACAAAGGCAGTGTGCTTTTCTTTTGTAAAATACTGAAACCAGAACATACTTTAACATAAAATTTGAAACTTTTACTTTTTCCAAAACTTAATCAGGAATGATTTCTGTTTTCTTTCCTGTAGGTAAAGAGGAGTATTTTTGCTTCACCTGAGAGTGTAACGGGCAAAGTTGGAGTAGGAACTTGTGGAATTGCTGATAAACCTATGACACAATATCAAGATACTTCTAAATACAATGTTAGGCATTTGATGCCTCAATAATCAGAAAAACTGTTGGATTTCATCTCTGCAGGGCTTTACATTTACCTTTTTATCCTTATATTTTTCTAAAGGTAAATTATTTGTTAGATGAGTAAGGAAGACACCGTTGTTATTGTTTGACTTCAATAGAATGAAACTTGAAGAAATTGAATTTGATAACTGCTATTCATTTAACTTCTTTCATTACTACTACCACAGTTCCTTCAAAGTTTGTTGAATAAAGCAACTTTTCTAGATGCTGCTTAGTACAGCACTTAGATGAATTGTTGATCTTCCTATTATCAGGCCCCACTTAATCTATGGTATATACCTTTTGTAAGTCATAACTTGGAATTTTCAGATGCTTTGAACTTGATACATATTCTAGCAATTCATTGAAACATCAAGGCAAAACAACAACCTGCTAAAGAGAAATCTTTACCTTTTTTTTTGTCTTCAACTTTAAAACCTAGCTTTTGTCCAGTTCAGCCTAAATATAGGTTAATTTGTAAATGGCAATGTTTGTTGTGAGGTTTTTCCTTCAATACTTTGTTTCCTAGGCCTCTTATGCCATCGCTAAAGTTGATCCAGCTTTTATTTTTATTCGAGTTTTAGTTTTATGTAAGAAACCATGTTTAGGATGAGCTACCTTTTCTAAGGTATTTTTGTTTTCTGTATGTTTGCTTTTTTCCTGTGTTGATTTTTCACTTAGCTGTGGTACCATGTGGATGTGTAATGTTTATATGGGAAGACAAAAAGCTGATGTATAGCCCTGTATACAGTGTAGATACTATTTTTGTAAAAAAACAAGGCTAAATTAATGAACAAGAGTACTGAATGTTTCATCAAAATTTCCTGTATTTCTTGTGCATTAATCTGACCATAATTTTCCTGTATATTATGTTCATGTAGCTGAGTTTATAATTTTTTACCTAGATCAAGTCAGCATTTGTTGGTATAAGTGAACATCACAGTTACTGTCAGTTGAGTTTAAGCCAAATACATGCATAGAAAAGTGTCTTCCTATTAATGGAAGATGATTTTTAGTATGTATGTTAATTTCAGTTTTGTATGTTTAACTTTTATTAAATAAAGTGTTTTTAAAATCTCCAGGGTGTGTTAACAAAAAGGATGATGTCTTTAGCTGTCAGTGTTGGTATAGCGATTAAGCCTTTGAAGTACTTGCACACGGCATTGCCATGGAAGAGAATATTCAGTATGTGATAAAGATTTCAATAAATCCTTAAGTATTCCTTCCATTAGATAAAAAATTGGATCCTAAAGTACAAGCCAGTCTTATTTTAAGGGCTTGTGCTATGTATAGGGGTGTTTGTAAATTTTTGGTGGAAGGGGAAAATGGTTTTTTATTTCATGAATTTTAATTTTTTGATGAATTGAAACTTAGGATGATAGTGATGAGTGAGTGAGTAGTAGAATTCATCTCTCCCTTCTACATTCAGTCCCCTTTCAATCCAGGAGGTCACTGTTTTTTCCTATAACCTATGGCCACAGGGTAGAACATGAAGGGACAGAAAGAAAGGTACAAGTTGCAGTAGAAAAAGGGCTACAAAAAGCCTGAAAAATTCTAAATAAAATGATAATACTCATTTTGTTACCATTGTAACAAACATCTTAAGAGCGTACTAAGAGTAGGCATGAAAGATTGCAAGGGAATCCTTTGGATTAAAAAAACTGGAAGGAAATTTGGTGTAATTGTGTGACCTTAGAAAATGGTTTTTGTTGAGATTACCTTGGTGTGTTGGAATAGTAAGTTCACCTGGTGTTTGTGTAGGCAGGACTGTTGTTAACAGACTTGTCCCTCCTTTGACCCTATGATTTGCCTTTTCTACATGTTAACTTCCCCAGGGGGCTTTGTGTAAGTAGAGAGAGAGAAAAGGAAACAAAAGTAACCCTATGGTAAAAAACCTTTGTTTTAAAAACAGGAGGCGTGTAGGTTAAGGAAATCAGAAAGAAACCTTTGTGTCAAAAGACCTACCTATGGCCCTTTGGAAATTCCTGATGTTGGTGTTTCTGGACAAAGTAAAACTTAGGACTCTGGGGGAGACAGAGGACCTGTTACACAAATGTGATACTGAATTTGGGAAGATGGTTAATGAGAAGCATACCACCAACAGTATTTTACAAATGAAGATAGTTAAACTCGATCTTCTTAAACCAAATATGAAACTTGGCCTCATAAAGCTTTGTTATAAAATTTAGTGTAGAATTTTCTTTCTCTGTCAAGAAAAGAGACTGGAAGTTCTGAAACTGACAAACTGAAATGTTAAATATTGATTTATGGCTCCTAAGTAGGAATTGACTGTAACTTCTCAAAGCTTGACATTTGATTTTGTTGACCATTTCAAGGAAAGAACACTAACACCTCAAAAGTTAGTAACCAAAATTTTTAATTTTAATAGTAACCACAGGTAACAAATGCTGTTTGACTTATGTAGAGAGGCTATAGAACATATTGGAAGAGTAAGGACCCTAAGACCAGACTGCTGTTTGAATCCTGGCTCCCCATTTATTACTATGTGTATTAACTCTGCTACTGTGTATTTCTCAGCTGTAGAATGAAAATACCTGTTTTATTCGCTTTTAAGGATTGCGTTAATACGTGTAAAGAGCTTGATAGAATATCTGGCATATGGTAAGCACTACGGAAGTGTCTGCTATTACTGTGCACAGTGGCAATGGTGATTACCTGATTTGTTTTCCTTAACTTGAAGCATAGTGAGATATACATTATAATGGATAACAATACCCATTGCTCATGATTGGAAGCCCCAAATTATAACTATTACTGAAATGTTATCAAATTACCAAAGTTATAAGATATATTAGGCAAATTCTAGTAAAGGTTTAAATTAATTTTTATACCAGGGCATGTTTCTTAATGGGAAGGGGGTGAAGGTTTTAATAAAAATCACCTCTAATGTTTAAAATTAAAGAGGAATTCTTGGGTATGACTCTTACCCCAGACTTAATCCAGGCCAAGGTGTCTGTCTGACAAACACCACAGGTTATTCTGATGTGCATCTCTGGCTAGAACCGTGTTTGGGGTTAAATGTAAAAGCAGTTTTACATTTTTACTTTTGAAATGAAAAATTACCTAATTTAGTGGCAATTTTATTAGCCTAATTATGAAGACTAGGCGTCAAACCAAAATGAAATGTGTGTTAATACAGCAACACATTTTAAAAAATGCTTGTTATCTGTCACAATGAAAGGAGTGTGTGTTTCCAGTATGATGTATTTTTAATGCTGAGTGTGTCTGCCTTGAAAATAGCAAGGGAAACCATCAAGTAATATAAAGGGAATTTGTATTAGATCATTAAGTATGAAATGTCCAATTTCCTTAAGTACTAAATTTGACAGTTGATATCTCTGACATTTCACTTTGACACTCCTTTTATTGTGAAGGTACATCCTTATTCTTTCAAACGTGGTTTGGCTTGTGATTATCTTTAAAAATTTTTTTAGAGCAAGTTTTATAAAACCATGGGTAAGTCCAAAATTCATGTTGTTTTTGAGTATGAGTTCCATCAGGGAACCAATGCTGCATAGACAGCTCAAAGTATCAACAAAGTGTTTGGGAAGGATGTGGCTAATGAGTGCATAGTCCATCTATGGTTTGAGAAGTTCCGTCCTGGTTGTTTTAATCTTGAAAATGATCCACATGGGTGACCAGAGACCAAGGTGGATAATGATGCGCTGAAAGCTGTTGTGGAAGCGAATCATCTCAACCTACACCTGAATTAGCAAGGGTTTGACATTACTATTCCAACAACATTGGACCATTTGAAACAAATCAGCAAGGTAAAGAAGCTGGATAGATGGGTTCCACATGAACTAAAGTGTCAGAAGAGAAATGGTCTTGAAGCTTGCCTTCCTCTGCTGTCACGACGTAAAGGCAAACCATTTCTACACCATATTGTTATGTGTGATGAAAAATGGATTCTTCTTGACAATCGCTAACGTATGGCATAATGGTTGGATAAAGATGAAGTGCCGAAAGGGAGTCCAAAACCGAATGTTCATCAGAAAGAGCTAACGGTGTCTGTCTGGTGGTCCAGCACTGGTGTTATCCACTGCAGCTTCATGAAACCTGGTCACCTGATTACAGCAGATGTCTACTGCAACCAATTGGACGAAATGAGGACATTGTGATTAAGCAGCTGAGATTGGTCAACAGAGACGGGCCAATCCTTTTGCAAGACAATACTTGACCACATGTTGCACAAACAATGCTGCTCAAACTACAGAGGCTAGACTTGGAAACTGTCATCCACTGTATTCACCAGACCTTGTACCAACTGACTACCACTTCTTCCAGGCTTTGGACCACTTCTTGCAAGGAAAAATTCAATTGTCGACAAGCTGTGAAACACCTTTTGAGATTTCATCGTCTGTCACTCACTCTCCAGGCTTCTTCACTGCTGGCATCAACAGGCTGCTGTTAAGATGGCAAAACTAGGCTGGGTGTGGTGGATCACACCTGTGATCCTAGAACTCTGGGAGGCTGAGGTGGGAGGATTGCTTGAGCTCAGGAGTTCAAAACCAGCCTGAGCAAGAGCGAGACCTCATCTTGTTAAAAAATTAAAAATCAAGATGGCAAAACTGTGTTGATAGTTTAGGCACATTCTTTGATTAATTGTACTGCTCCTTGTTTGAGATATAATAAACTAAATTTTTATTTGAAATTGGACACTTCATATTTAATGACATAATAGTTTTGTGACTTGTATCTATAGACTGTAGTTTTATAATTACATCTTTTATAAGGTGAAAAATACTAGTTGTAAATTCAGCCAAAAAATAAGTATACTTAAATCTTTGATTTGGCTTTTTGCCTTAACTTGGGTATTGAGTAAAATATAAAAGGAAGAAAATCTATTAAAACTAGCAAGGTTTTATATCTGTTAAAATCTTGACAGGGTTCAATAAATACCTGCTGAATTGTATTATGTATTTGCTGTGAAGCAATCAATTAGTATAAATGGCAATTTACATGTTCAACGGTAAATGTAAACATTCTTTATATCTAGGATTTTTGAGTTGCACGTTAAACTGAATTTTTACTGCAGTGGAGAGGAAGAGCATAGCAGGCAAAATAGCAGGTAATACTGTAGTCTAAACAAACTGGAAAACCCAAGTAATTGAATCCCTTTATCCTATCAGTTTTTAAAAGGCATATATATGTGCATAGTTATGTTCTTAAGAAATACCTTAAGAGGTTCACAAACCAATATTATAGATGGGGCATTCTAAGATTTTGTTTTGGCCTAGCCAAAAAAGTAAGTAAAAGAAAACATAAGTTGTCAGATTTCTGTGAGGTTTCTCAAATGCCTTCTTTGCTTTTCTGATTTATGTATATAATGGTTGTTCTTTTGTGCCCTTGAGTGGGCTAAAGCAGATCTGAGAATAATACTGGGTTTGTGGTAGTACTTGGGGCCCAAAGTCATGGTTATTATTTTGCTGGTTCAGGATTTCTTTCTTGGTGAAACTGATGTGCCTTTGTTTTTTCCCCTTTCAAGCCCTGTACTTAATTTAGCAAGATGCAGTGAATTTCTGACCAGAGAAACAAAAGAATTCAGGCTTGGAGGAAACACTTGACTCCACATCCTGGGAAAACTAGAGTTGAAGCCTGAGCTCTGCAGCTAGGCTAGTCTTTAATAGATGGTAATTGTCCAGTTGTTCATTGCTCAGAAGTAGCAGGAAGGAGTAAGTATCCCTTTGGTTCTTTTGCCTGGAATTTTTCCCTCCAAAAGTGCTCTCAGGTTTAGTTGACCTACCTTTCAGAGTAAGTGTGATGAAGCTACTAATGTAGAAACCACTGATCTCTCGAATTTATATTTTTATGATTTTAGAGATGTTACTGATTTTGTTGTATTTTTACAATGCTATTCTGTGACCCAGTGTGGACATCTAAAATAAATATCCCAGTTCTTGCCCTACTAATAAAGACTTTAAGCGTTTCCCATGGCAAAGTGCTAAGAAGCTTAAGGATGTGGGAAAAATTTCACAATTACAAACAAGTTAGTTGGCAGTATTTCCCTGAATATATCATGACTGTATAGAAAGGTAAAACAGAACCAAGAAGTGAAGTTGTCAGCCAGTACATTTATTTTGAACCACACTGCCTATTTAAAAGAATGAGATATTCCACGAGAGTTTCCCATTAAATCTGGTAGATGGGTCAAGAAGATAGCTGATTCTCTTTTCTTGGCAAGGTCAGCACTAAATACTAACTAGGGCACTCAATTATCAGTGTATAAATATGCTCAACCTCAGGTTAGTCCTTAAGAAAGACCAGATGATCACTAAAACCAATGCTATGTTACTCTTATAAAGCCTTTATTTTAAAAATTCTATCGGACATCAAAAAAAAAATTTTTTTTTTTTTTTTTTTTTTTTTACAAGGTCTTCCTGTGTTGCCCTGGGCCAGAGTGCAGTGGTGTGACGGACTTATAGCTCACTGCAGCCTTGAACAGCTGGGCTCAAGCAATTCTCAAGTTTCAGCCTCCCAAGTAGGTGGGATTATAGGAGCATGCCACCATGCCTGGCTAGTTTTTTTTGTAGAGCCAGAGTCTTGCTATGTTGCCCAGATTAGTCTCGAACTCCTGACCTCAAGCAATCCTCCTGCCTCAGCCTCCCAGAGTGTTGGGATTACAGGCATGAGCCAATGCACCTGGCCAAAATCAAACGAATATTTGGAAGTAGTCTTTTTCTGTAAGTCCTAGAGTCAAAATTAACTAAAATTCAAAATTAAGGATGAAAAAATTAGGGGTTGCATTCATCAGAGAAACTAGAGAAGTACATGCCTCTTTCCTGTTGGTGCTTCATCTTGCTAGATTTAGGGATTTGAGGGAGAATTAGAGCTGATTTAAATATATCACTTTAACTCCTTATAACCTTTCAAGATAGAGGTAGTATTATAACTTTTCAAGAGGAAACAGGCTCCATGATGAGCAAATGCTTGGAACTGGGATTAAAATATAATTAAAATTGCTTTTCCTACAATATGCTGTTTTTGGTAGGTGTGTTGGGAATCTCTGACTTTGGTTAGGAGTTTTGCCTCAACAATCCTTGATGCTTTTTATTTATTTATTTATTTATTTTTTTGAGACAGTCTCACTTTGTTGCCTGGGCATCAGCCTAGCTCACAGCAACCTCAAACTCCTGGGCTCAAACGATCCTCCTGCCTCAGCCTCCTGGGTAGCTGGGACTACAGGTACGCACCACCATGCCTGGATAATTTTTTTTTCTATTTTTAGTTGTTTGGCTAATTTCTATTTTTAGTAGAGACGGGGTCTTGCTCTTGCTCAGACTGGTCTCAAACTCCTGAGCTCAAGCGATCCACCCACCTCAGCCTCCCAGAGTGCTAGGATTACAGGTGTGAGCCACCGTGCCCTGGCCCTTGATGCCTTTTAAAATCCCTTCATAATGCTAAAAGCAGTCATTGTCATGGGGACTAGAAAAGTCACTTCTATAGTTCTGGTACCTAACCAGAAACTAGAGTCACCATGACTATCAGAATCCTTTGGTAATACGCACTGGGAAAGGTTTTACCTCTTAATAGCACTCACAGGTATTTTACAAACAGGTTACCCTAAATAAGGTTAGTGGGGACTAAATGAGAACTTCCAGGCTTGTTTTCAATTTGACTAAAGGTGCAGCTAAAAGAATTCCCTAAAAAAAGTTAACAACAGATAATGAGAATGACAAATGGCTTTGTGTCCTATCTGAAGCAGTTAAGATTACTGGGTACATTAAACTATGTGCAGTTATGTTATATGGAGTTATCAGATAAGCACCTGTTTAAATTGTAGAACAGGAATAGCAACTACACTTCAAACTCCATTAATTGCAGAGTTACTGATGTATCAACATAGACATTTAGGAGATAGTTCCCTCTTAAGGTGTGGCTACTAATCCATATTTTTGCCTTCATAGAGAAGGGTGGTACAAAAATAACTCGGGTATTCTTTGTTCACAGTTTTTATTTCTTGCAATTAACTTGTGTCTTGAAAGTCGATTTATCTTTTTAAAAAAGTAATACTTCTTACCCATTGAACACCCGCCCCAAGGGAAACAAAGGGAAGGAGTAATTTAGGGGGCAGTTGAAATATGTACTTTAGGTTTGTAACAAAGGCTTCCCAGCCCATCATCCTGTACATATACAATAAAATGGCAGCACCTCAAATTCACCTGAATGAAGTCCCAAATCCCAGCCCTGGGCCAAATGATGCAAGTGAATGCCACGGGAATAACAAAGTGGAAGCTTAGTTATTGGTTTCCATTTACTTTCCATGGTAGTTAAGCACAGTCTTTACACTGTCTCAATTGGGAAAGTCAAAAATAAGCAAATATGTAGAAAGCAACATCTTGACCCAGCCAGGAGTAATTATAAATGAAACTAGAAATAATTTACCTGGGCCACATTAAGTCCCCAGCACCTGAAATGTAGGAAGTTGTAAGCCTGGGCTTCTAAAGGCATGCAGTTTTTCATACACATCTACAAAGAATTTCTTTCACTCAAACATAGCACAATCAAGAAAAACTTTTGGAGGCACAGGAAGAACACAAGAACAAGTAAATATATGCTGAGGCCTAACATGACCAAGATGGTACACTTCATATATAGAAGCAGTGAATGCTGTTAAAGTGGTACTCACAAAGGATAGTCTAACATTAACACACAACTCAACTGCACTGCTAAATATGGTTGTCTTTATTTTCTTTTTCCTTGCCCAGCCCTATCTAAACATAAAATAAAACTACAGGACTGAAATTAACAACCCATTAAAATCAGCAATAAGTTATGAAAATCATAAAGCTTTTTTTTTTTTTAAGTAATTAAGGGTAGTTAAATTATTCAAAGTATACAAAGTCCAAACAGCCAGGGGTAAGGTCTCCAAGAAGGCTTCCCAGGGTAAGGGAAAGGGCCAAAAGGGAACCTTGGAGTTTGAAAAACAAAGGGAACACATGACATCAAAGTGCAGGCTAGAAATTTCACTTAGAAGAAAATTACATTTCTGAAAATATTTGTAAGAGCAACAATAGCACCTGCACAGTGGGACTGTGAGGAAGGAGAGAGCCTGCCTGTAGGAATGGAAGCAAATCTTTACATTAAAATGAGACAAGTGCTGAACTTAACTATGTTAACTACTACGATAGTTTCTACTATAGGTATCAGATGGTTAAAAGCTGGTAAAAGGTAATGATTCTAAAAGAAAACAAAAACAGCATTGACCTTTTTTCTTGCTAGCCCAGACCTCATTCATTTTGTGCACAATAAAGAGTGAGGTGTGAGGTGTTTTATCATTATCAAATGCTGCATCAAAATAGATGATTTTTTTCCCATGTGTTTTTCCACTATAAAAGACATCTATTTTTTTTTTTATGGACAAGCTTTAAAAAGATGTCATTTTGGTTTCAAACACATATAAACAGTTATCAAAATCTGAAATAAAAATGCTGCCGTGGCTCAGACCTTGGCCTGCTAATCTGCGTGCACAACTCTTCTGACCCACGCAGACACAGAGGCACGTGGAGCTTTTTCCTTCTGGCCCCCCAATCCATACGTATAGGCCTTGTGTGACAGAGGCTGTCATGCATGGACTGCCCCCAAGCGGCCTGGGGCGGCGGGCTGGAGAGCTGAGCTGGCGGTTGGGTGCCCTAGTGCTAACAATGCAGGATAAGGTTAGCTTACTTAGCATGGAATCCAACAGAAAGCTGAGCTGCATGATGATCCCTTTCAAAAGGCTTCATGGGAGTCTCTCCTTTTGCAGAGCATGAAATGAGCTTTTTTACGTTTTTTTAATACAGAATTGATCATCCACAGGCTTCATGATAAGCTGTCCCAGGCTAAGTTTTAATAGCTCTTTAGCTATCCAAGATTAATGCCTGATTATCTTGTCTTTTTATTAGTATAGGTTTGATTTTGTTTTTAGGACCATAAAGCTCAGGAAGGGTTCATAACCCCAGTTTTAAATGTGTCTACTGAATGTAGTATGAGCAAACTAGAAAAGAAAAGAGGATAGAATCTTCAATGTCCTCTTTTAAATCAACTCAATCAAATCAAGAAAATTTCACACAAGTTTTCTGTTGCTGTTAGAAATTGTGATTTTTCCAATATGAATATTTGTTCTGCTGGGGAGGCTCTGCTCCACTTTTGCTAAAGTATTTGCTTAAATACAGGTCTTTTGACCCTTTTGTTCAAGTATAGTTGTGTTTTTAGTTTTAAAGAGGAGACTGCATCATGAACCCAATTTAAGAGATTGTTTGTATTGAATTGGCCCAGTGAATATTTTGCCCTGCACTGTTATGTCATGCTGGGTTCTAGGAAGTGAACGGAAGTTTGACACTGGCACTGGAGTAACCCTCATCACTCCCAATACTCTGCAGGCTGCTGTGGTCATCAATGTCACTGATGCTGGTGGTGCTTATATTGTCCACTTCTCCATGGGAGAACTCTGTGCTTTCAACATCCACTTCAATCTCCTCTGCCAAAGGGAAAAAAAGAAGAAGAACATTAATAAGCTAGTATATGTGCCCCTTCAAAAAACTAACAGGGCATGAGGAAAAGTGGTATAAAAGAATGTTATACAACAAGCTTATTATCAGTGCACTCTGGAGAACAGAGGTATTGAAGGTGAACAGACACAGGAATATTTTTTGCCAAGGGGAATGTCTGGTATACAGTGGTGGTCTTAATTTAGGCAGCAAGTTTACTAAACCCTTTGACGCCAGTCCGTCTGGACCTCCCACTAAAAGCACTTGGCCTATTTGGGAATTAGTGCTTAATATTAAAAGATCTCAACCCCAAGTGGTTTAAACAACATCTGTTTTGCATTAAACCAAAAACTAATTCTCAGTGTTGTTTATTAATCAGGTTTGCCTTAAAGGGGGAAAAAAACACAAACTGAATAGGCAAACTAGAAAATGTATTCATCCTAGGTCTTTGGTGGTACCATTCTACAGATAGTTTGACAAGTTCGACAAGCTTCTAGGATTCATCATAAAGATCTTTTGACTATTCAGTAACTAAAATAAACCAATCATAAAGTAGACTTTGAGGGATTTGTCTTCAATTTAATTTTCTTCCTTAAATGTAGCTTGAAGTAAGGGTCTGAGGCTTAAAAGTCTCTGGATCATAGTGAGATCTATAGTAAAGATTATAGTAAAGGCATTCTGGTAGTGGTTTACAGCTTCAAAAATCAAATATTTTTAAAAATCCCTAAATACATATAAGACCTAGCTATCAACAGATACTTGAATTGTTAAATACTACATATACAATCACTAGTTACATATAGAAAGCAATACACACTTCAAAAACAAAAGGGAGTTAAAAAATTGTTTCCTCCACTAAGAGCTAAAGTGAAACTTAGGATTTTTCAATTCTCTTAAAACAGACAAACTTTAAAGCTTTAACATTTCACATTTGGCACTGAATTTAAGGGTTCACACTGATAACAGTTGCTTTAGGGAAAGTGCATTCTTGCTGAGGCCAAAAAGACAGAGTGAAGTTATTCCAAAGAGTACTTTTCAAAAGGGCTTGTTGCTTCAAAAGTTTTAAAGAATTGTTTTTAAAATGCAGGCAGCTGTCCAAACAAGCTGTTCAAATAATCTATGAATTCATAACTATTTGCTTCACATCCAGAATGCTTCAGAAGCCAGTGTTTCCCAGCATCACAGAACACTCATCAAACCTACAATTGGGAAATAATATCAAAGCACCTTATATCCAACATGGCATGCTGAACTCAAAGTAAAATGAGAAACTTCTCTAGCAAAATGGACCAGAGATGTTACTATAAATAAAAGCCCCTAACACTGGGAATAGGGGGTTGCCAGCTCAGGATAAGAATGGTATTTGGTAAGATACAAGGTACACTGAGAGCACTAAAAGAAATGAGAACTATAATGATGGAGATACACCCTCTGTGAAATTTAGAGGTGGAAGGATTGGACACTAGGAGGTGGTAATAGGAGAGCAGCTAAAGCCTGAAGACCTGACAAGGTCACACTAGCAGTAGAGGAAAGACTAGGACCAAGGTCAGCCTCCTAATTCAGGGTTATTTCTGCTACATCTCACTGTCACTCACAAAATGTAGCATGTCCTTGAAGTTCTTGCTACTGCCTCTGGTGTACTTTTCTTCAAAACTGAGTGCCACATAAAAAATAATCTTTTACATAGAAAAACAAAAAATAAGGACTCCTAGAGTTATATTAAAAAGGATCAAAAACCAATCTCAAAGATTCTTCCTGACCAAATAGGGGACAATTTGAGCATTTAAAAGAATTAAAAAGAATGACTGCAAGGGATTGGAACACACTCAATACATAATAATATGAGTTCATAGATATAATAACAAAAACAGCAAAACAAAACTTGTCACCTCTGGAAGGTGCCATGGCACTGACTCTATTTGGAAAATTGATAAAGCAAAAAAAATAAGCATTTATCCCACCTTCTCTGTATGAACTTTATTTCAGGGTAACTAAAAAGTTGAGGAAATGTTCTTTATAGAAGAAAAACAGTAAGTACATGAGGAATGATCAAATTAGAAAATCACTGTCTTATAACACCTACTGAAATAGCAGGGCAAAAACTATTAATGATTACTAAAACTATTAAGTGAAAGGCTGATACACTTACATAAATGTATCAAGATGACATTGCCTCAACCTACTGATTAATAAAACATCTCTAAAAGTGAGACAACTAGACAATATTGATGCAACAGGAAGTACAAAGTACTGCCTATGAAGTAATCTTGCATCTATCAACCAGTTTACAGGAAATGAGACAGAACATGTTAAAAGACATCATGAAGAGTCCATCAGCCAAATATAGAATGTGGGAAATTCTATAAGAAAAATGGTCCAGTTTCTTAGTGTTTAAAAAATATGTATTTATGTATGTTCTTACACACACACACACACACACAAACATGTATACTCATTCATGTTTCTTTTGCAAAGAAGTCTTTTTGAGATGTTAGTTATAAATCAGTTTTCTGTTTCTACAAAAATGGTATAAAAAAACAAGCAGGAGAGGAAAAACTATGATAGATTAAAAGTATCTTAAAAGGCACACACTAAAATGCAATGTGGATTTTGGATCCTGATTCAAACAAATATATTAAGGGTTAAATACCATTTTTGAGACAACTGGAGAAAACTTATCACAGACTAGGTATTAGATGACATTTAGATTATCTAATTTTATTTTGTACGATATTAGTATTATAACTACATTTTTTAAAGTCCTATTTACTCAAGATACATACTGAAATTTAGCAGCAAAATGATGTTATCTGGGATCTGATTTAAAACATTCCAGAAAAAATATTGAGGGTGAGGGTGGTATAGAATAGATGAAACAGGAATGACAGAATGTTGACAGAAGTTCAAACTGGATAGTGAGTACATTGGGAGTTCATTATTCTATTCTCTCAACTTTTGAGTATGTTTGAAAATTTCCATCATAAAAAGTGAAAACAAAAATTTAAAAAATCAGTTTTAAATTAAAAACAAAAAGAAAAAAAAATAGCTGTCACTGTCTATCTAATGTTTTAGAATCCTCAAGATGTCATGAGCTCTATTTTCCCAAATGTAAGACTTAAAATCACCAGTTTACCTCTGAGACCTTTTTAATTGTGGTGTGAGGCCTGACATGGTGGGAGCTATACATGAAACAGATCAGTATAATTCAGACCATTTCTTTTTTGGTTGATTTCTGTTCTTTAATTCTGTTAAAGACAAATATTCTAGGAAAGATGGAAAGAGAAACGAAGTGTGTGGTACTTTAAACATACATATAAGAATTATCACCACCAGTAATAAAACATATCAACATCATATATCTTCCTGACACAATGAATTGAGAAGGGCACAGTATCACTTCTGTGATATTCCTTGCCCTAAATGTATACCCTCAATCTAACCATTTGAAAAGATCAGACAAACCCAAATTGAGGGACACTGTAATTGGCCAATATACTTCAAAAGTGTTATTGTCATGAAACAAAGACCAATGACTATCTAATACAATGTGGCCTCCTGCCTAGGATCCTGAGAAAGAGAGAGGACATTAGTGGGGAAACTGGTAAAATTTGAATAAAGTCTATAGATTACTTAATAGTATTATATAAGTGTTAATTTCCTGCTTTCAATAATTGTATTATGGTTATAGAAGATATTAACATTAGGGGAAGCTGAGTGAAGGGTATATGAGAACATTACAATTTTCTACAGAAATCTTAAAATTTTCTGTAAGTCTAAAATTATTTCAAAATAGAAAGTTAAAAATATATACATATATATTCAAGAAAAAACAAAGTTCTGGCCGGGCGCGGTGGCTCACACCTGTAGTAATCCCAGCACTCTGGGAGGCTGAGACGGGAGGATCATTTGAGCTCAGGAGTTCGAGACAAGCCTGAGCAAGAGCGAGACCCCGGCTCTACTAAAAAGAAAGAAATTATCTGGACAACTAAAAATATATAGAAAAAATTAGCCGGGCATGGTGGCGCATGCCTGTAGTCCCAGCTACTCGGGAGGCTGAGGCAGTAGGATCGCTTGAGCCCAGGAGTTTGAGGTTGCTGTGAGCTAGGCTGACGCCACGGCACTCACTCTAGCCCGGGCAACAGGGTGAGACTCTGTCTCAAAAAAAAAAAAAAAAAAAAAAAATTTAACAAAGTTCTATACTTCACACAGGCACTGCTAGATAATATTATTACATAAAATCTAAAATGTTACAGTGTTGGCTAAAAAGAAGGCAAATTATAGTGCCACCCAACATGCCCTCCCTAAATCCAGACACAGACATGCTTAGTATTTCATTAGAGAAGAGGCATACTGCCTACCTCGCTCTGAATCAGAACGATCTGAAGAAATAGTCGATCCAATGCTGTCCATTCGTATTCGTTCCATCTCCTGAGGACCCTGCAGCTGTTCCAGTCGCCTCTTTAAAAATCTCTGTTCTCGTTCCAAATTCTCGAGCTGGTGCTGGCTCTTCCTTTCAGCTTCTTCAAGTTTCTAAAACGATGAAATGATGCTTGTGTATAGTCCAGTACAAACAATAAAACTGATTTCTACTAACATCTTAAAAGATTTTTTCTTTGGCATAGAAAGCATGAATCAATATACATGTGTGTGCAAATAAAATATACATAAATACATATTTTTAAAGTATCTAAAATAGTTCTGTCTTTACTTGTGCATGTATGTGTGTGTAACGAATGCTATGTTACTTGGACAAGATGGAATTCTCCAAGTCAGTAATCACAGAGAAACTTCCTCCGTAGTGTGGTATTTGATGGAAAAATACTGAGGAACACAGCCGAATGAATTCATCTCCACCAGAGGGCACAACTGCTTCCTTCTGAGAATGAGGAGGGTAATTGTTATTTTCCTAGGGTTCCTAGTTCTTCAAATGGCCACGCTGTCAAAACAATTTAATCAAGTTATGTTGCTCCCATCAGATTAGCTGGTAAGTTTTTAGAAAGATTTCTCTTGAGGGCAGTTATTAAGGAGGGCATAGTGAGTTAGTTGATGTATATGAATAGGAATCACTGCCAATAATTAAATCAGAACCGAGAGAATTGTGCAAATCTGAAAATAAAAGTTCTCACCTTGATGTGTGCTTTGGCTTTGTTGAGCAAACCAAGTGTTGTATGCCTGGTACAGTCTGGTCCTAGTGGAATCAGCACTTTTAAGCGTTCTAAACACAGGCGCAGATGAGCTCGTCTAAGAAAGACAAAAAGTCAAATCAGCACAGCCTAGATATTCCACTAGAAGCATCATAAAATCTATTTTAAGACAAATAATAATTTGCAATTATTCAGCCTATAAGATAGATGTTACACTCCTAATGCTTCAGTTTTACAGTATCTGCAAATGCAGGGATACCTGCATTTCGGTCTCTGCCATTCCTGTCATACTCTGTAAACATAAATCACTTCTGATTATGCCCAATGGCAATCTCTATCAGAGATGGTTGATTTTTTAGCCTACCCATAAACTGTCTCAACTGTATTAATATGGAAATATGAGAACATACTAGGGCAATTTTATTTGATATTGAATGCCTAAAACCACAGGCTAGAGTAGGGGTTTTCAGGTGTGGTACCCCAAGGGGATATAAAATGCTCAAAAGTTTCCATTTCCTTCCTTCCACCTTTTACTTTTACACACACACACACACACACACACACACCCCTCTCTGCAACTGTAGCCATCCTACAGTGTGTTACATGTTGTTATATATTAGGTTAAACCATGTGAACATATATTAGGTTGAACCATTTCTGATATTCAACCATTTTTCACTTACAAAAATGCCAATTTCTTGTGATCCAGCACAAATGAAATAGCAAAATTCTGTGACCAGCTAGGTGGTGGACAAAATATATACCCTGGGGCCAATTCTAACCACTGAAATAACAACCCATAAAATAGTCCCCTGCTTCCTAAGTGTACTAGCTCATTAGCTTAATTTTTATTTCTTTTCCTCTCTTCCTCTCCCCCTCCTCCCTCCCTTTCTCTCTCTCTCTCTCTCATTACCTGCCTTCAATTTTCTACACAAGGTGACAAAGTCTTTACTGAAAGTCATTGCATTCTCTGATCCACCCATCCTGTGGGAAAGTTTGGGGAAATTTCCCCTGAAAATGCTAACAGAGAGCCCCATGGATTTACCTTCCCTGGGCTCTACAAGGAGCTATGATCATGGTAATAAGAATGAGTTCTAAGTATATAATTTCATCCTAAAACAATACTAGTCCATGTCTTTGGTCCCATGCCTCAGAAGGCATAACATAATTCAGCAGTTAACAGTATATCTGAAAAGAAAATCCACAAATGTTCACCCTACTCCTTAAAAGCAGCTAAAACTGAACTTTTAGCAACTGTCTCAACTCATCAGAACAAAACACACTTAACATTTTCTTTTCAAAAAGGACCAAAATGGTTTTAACTAACTCACCCACTAAACTATGCTTACTGTTTTAATACACAAAAAATGTCAAATGAAATTCTCAAATGCTAACAATTTGAAGGAGAAGGCGATAAGCAGCCAATTATGTCACTGACAAGCAAGGATGATTAAGGGTAGTGAGGTCAGAGGTTTGGCTGATGAATTGTCAAGATTCTTTTAGCACCTACTAGCCCAGCTATAGCTAAAGGTCTGTTAGTATGTCCATTCCAAATCTCTTTATTGCGTTCAATACCTCAAGTCTAATAATTGGCTCCAGGCTGAAATCTGATATACCTGATGTGGATAAAGGAATGCTTTCATTTTCCCTAAATTAAAGGTATATCAATGGATTCCCCCTTAATAATATTTAACAATTTCAAAGTCACTCTCCTCCCTCCAAATTCATAGAACCTTTAGCAAAATTTTCATTTTTCACTGGAAAATCTCTTAGGTGAGGAATCTCACGTGATTATAGAGTGCTCTTGTTCAG
Organism: Varecia variegata; assembly: GCA_028533085.1. Classification (NCBI taxonomy): domain Eukaryota; kingdom Metazoa; phylum Chordata; class Mammalia; order Primates; family Lemuridae; genus Varecia; species Varecia variegata. Next base: position 46,278,853 of record CM052446.1, on the reverse strand, counting down.
CAGACCAAAAAAAAAAGAACAGGGTAAAAGGTGCCTTCAAACTGCTCATTAGGCGTATTATGACTTATGCCTAACAACTGCACTCATATGATATGACTGGAGGTTGGAGAGACACACCAGCAGTTCTCTTGCTAATAATTAGAGGTTCTGGTTCTGAATTCAGTCTTCTAAAAAAGTTAACAAAGCAAGTAGTAAAGTTAACAAGTATATTACCTCAAGAATAGCTTGTCAATTTTGTTCAAATTACTTAACCCCAGAATTTCAGTATATAGAGGAATTATCTTTTACTTTTCAGTTTAAGAAACTTCAAAATGATTCCTTACTGTAGTTTCACATCAAAGAAAAAAGGGCAGGTCGATTTTCTATTTTGTGAGACTTACTAAAACCTAGGCTGAAAATAACTAACATAATATTAAAATGTCTTTTTTCTCTTTTTAATCACTCAGTCATATATTTATTATATGACTTTTGTGTACTCAGCACTGCTCCAGATACTTGCAGAAAAAGTAAAAAAGAAATGTAAACTTTAAGAGTTTATAGACTTCAGAACGAAACATAACTATTTTGTCTCATTTGCTTCATACTGAAATGAGTCATCAGATATCAAGGGAAACAGAAACTGAATAAATGGAAAGATAATAATTGGAGGAGGTATAGACTTGTAAAAGAGGTTGAAACTTAACTTTGGACTTGAAGGATACTGAATCTGTCTATGAAGAAGCAAAGATTTTCCGGATAATTAAAAGAGTAAAGGACCTAAATTTATAGATTAGGACCAAGTTTAAACCTAAAATTAAAAATACCTCAGGTCAGGTGTGGTGGCTCATGCCTGTAATCCTAGCACTTTGGGAGGCCGAGGCGGGAGGATCACTTGAGGTCAGGAGTTTGAGACCAGCCTGAGCAAGAGCGAGACCCCATCTCTCCTAAAAATACAAAAATTAGCCGGGCATGGTGGTGGGCGCCTGTAATCCCAGCTACTCAGGAGGCTGAGGCAGGAGAATCACTTGAGCCCAGGAGTTTGAGGTTGCTATGAGCTAGGCTTATGTCACTGCACTCTAGCCCAGGTGACAGAGCAAGACTCCGTCTCAAAAATAAATGAATAAAATAAAAAATAAATAAAAATACTTCAGTTTCTTTCATTTAAGGGAAAACAACTGAGTTGGAATTCTGTAAGAATACACCAGCTAAGTGCAGCAGTCTGGGTATCTGCAATAGCAATGTTAAATCAGGGGCTACCTAGATGGAGTCTGAATAATGCCTAAACAAACAGGGAAGGCAGAATAACCTCTAAAATATTTTTTTATCAGCCACTACTAAACATTTCTTCAGTCAGGTAATTATGAATCTCTTCCGACATACAGCTTACACCAAGAAAACATACCCTGAGGTGTCATGTCTCACAAAGGCCAGTGATCCCATTCTCCATGTTTTATAAATACAGTCCTCCAAAACAGACACTAACAAGGATGAGCAATGAATGGTATCCTCTGCTCTCCTGTGGGGAGAGGTGTATCTGTGGGAGCTCGATGTCATTTCCTCTAGTTTTTGTACTTGCAAATGAACAGGCATTTGGAGAGTGGAATAACAAAGATCTAATGATAGTTGAAGGACAGCAGCTGACCAACAGGGAGCCACACTTTGCAGAGTTCCATCCAAATAATGCACGTAGTTAACCACATGTGCATATATGCCACTTGGGTAAATGCACCCTTCCAAGAGCAATGGATACCCTGTGACTAAAAACTGGAAAGGGTTAAATCAGAAAACCCATTCTCTTCCACGTGTAAGTTTTTTCTCTCCAGCAAATTCTTGGAGCAAGAATTGTATGGCAAAATTATTCTTCCCTTACAATGGTGCTGCTCTACACCCTTTCCCTCTCAGTCTCCCTGTTGGTAACCAGACTGCAAGCTTAACCACCAGTGACCTAGAAAGGCGTATCTTTTGATGCCATCTGGTCCTTTCTTTTCTTGCCTTCACTCTCATGTGACTGGTAGCTCAGAAGCCTCCTGCATGGGGTTGCCAAATCATGGGCACTATAAGACTTTGGGGGAAGGTAAGAGGACAAGAGACAGAAGAAAAAGGCTTAGTTTAATCTGAAAATCTGTATTCACAGAGAAAAAAATAGCAAATATACGCTATTTTTCAAGTCTCTGAGGAGAAGAGCTAACATAGAGAATGAAGATTCACGAAAGGTATGGTTCTGCACCTCTAGTCAAAGTAGGGAAAGAAGGATGGGGAAAGTCAAGGGTGCTATTCTGAATATTACAATGAACACTGGACAAACAGCAAGTAGGAAAAAAACCCAACATTGTAAACTTTATGGAACTAGACTTAGTGAAAAATGATGAAAAAAAAAATTAAGCCCCCTGGCTGGCATTTACTTGACTTTTATTAACACAGAAATACTTTTTAAAAATACATGGGTAACTCAATGAAAGCTGTAAACCTGAAATGGTTCCTAATGTAGCATGAGTGACAGCAAAGCAAAGTCAGAATTAGACATTGCAGCAGGAGGTACCTTGTGAAAAAACTGGAGTCTCCTTGCTGAGAGGGAGGGGGTCAGAGAATGGAGATACCAAGGTACTTTTATTTTCAAAGGCACTTACAGGTCTGTTTTAAAATGAAATTTGAAAGTGGGTTTTACCCAGGGGAAAAGGCAATTCCCAGCCACTAACCCTGTTAGAGAGAAGAGTCCTATCAAAATTAACCACACCTTCAAAAGGACAAGCCCCCTGTGGGAAGAAGAACAATTACAGTCTGTTTGGCTTTTATTTTGGTACATTGGGATCATTTTTCCATGAAGGAACTAATGCTTTTGATTCAAACCCTGTAAACTCTACTGCCAAACTGATGTACCCCAGAACATGAAGGGAAATGATTTTGTTATAAAATGGCCTTTGCTAGTAGCTGTGACATTTTAAAGCACAGGTATGTCAATTAAAAGCAGCATACACTGTTGTGGGAGGAGAGAGGAAAGAATTCCCTTTCAGAAAAAAACTGCAAGTATCATCTGATGATGTTTTTCATGTAGTCTCTCGAAACTCTAATCCACCTGGCCCAACAATAAGAAATCTAACCCCCATCTGGCCCCACAAACTATCCATTGGCTGATGCCCTTAGAGGCACGGTCCTTCACTGGAACTTGCTTGTCTTTCATTCCTCCACTACAGGATACCAAGACTTTGCCAAGTAACAAAATCAAAATGGAAAACAAGTCAAGTGATAGGGACAGTGCTTATATTTTCCTCTCTGCTGAATGTTACGCAATGGGCTGCGAGTCCTCCCATGAGCCACATTCTTCAAAGCTGTGGTGGCTTGTGGCCAGGTTTCCCAACTCCCCACACACTCTCCTGCACATGACAGCAGCTAGCTGCTTATCCTACACATTCTATATACCAACGTTTCTCTAAAATTTAATGTGTTGACAATTTTCTAAAAATCTCCAAAGTTACAAAAAAAAAATCTGCCTGCCTACTTTTCTTATGAAAAATGATATGAAAAATGGATCCTGAGATATCAAAAGCACACTGCTGCTCATGAATTTTATTTACTAAAACATATATGATCATATTCTGCTGTTCAGCTTATTGTGTTTATGAAATAAGAAACCTAGACAAGCTAGTTTTATAAAATGGCATTTTATAATTATATGTTTGATCTACAACACATATATTATCCACTTCACAAAAAATAAACAGGCTATTAACTCCCAGGTAGTAACTTGGCAAGTGGCATTTCCCTAGCGTCAGATCTGATTGTGGTAGTCATGGGACACAATGACAACAGAAGTAAAACCTTAGGAGACTAGCTGGGACCCTATCTATTCTCACTTTTCAAAAAGAAGTTGCTTTTACTTAATATACTTCTTAATTGTTATCTTATAGAATAACCAAACAGAAATATCAAGTATTATAATGAAGTTGCAAATTATACAAGTTATATATGACATATATATTACATAATATAAATTATTCTACTGTCACATTATCAACTATATACAAATGAGAATTAAAATCAGTTGAGATACATGTTATTTATTCTTAGAAGACTTTTAAAAACCACTTTCTCCCTATAAAACCTAAGTAGTTCTTACGGAAGGCTATGTATACCCCTAGAGGTATTCAATACTGAGCCAGAGGATAGCTGAAGCCACTAGGTTAAATATAGTATTCCTTCCGTAAGTCATAATTTTCTCAAAGATTGGAAGAAAAACATTATTTTTATATAAAAATGTGCATAGATAATATAAAATGTACCTACAAAATAAAAGAAGTCCTCAAATAAATTTCACATTATTTCATACAGGTTGAGTATCCCCTACCTGAAATGCTTGGGACCAGAAGTGTTTTAGATTTTGGCATATTTGCATTACACCCAGCTGAACATTCCCAATCCAAAAATCCAAAGTACTCCAATGAGTATTTCCTTTGAGCATCATGTCTACACTCAAAAGTTTTGGATTTTGGACCATTTCAGATTTCCGGATTTGGGATGCTCAACCTGTACTACATCCCGGGACCTCCAGGAATCTGTGTTCAAACTGCTAGAACAAATTACTACAGATCACTATGAGAGCTCTGGACTTCAGAACACCATTTCTGATTCATGGCTGGGATTATGTCTCAAAGGTTTATAGAGGGAAGGAGAAGGGACAGGAGAGATGGCAGAGGGGACATGGGAGGAGAGAGATGTAAGTAAATTAAAGATGACAAAATAGTGTATTCTTTCTCAAACGACACAGATTCCATGTAGGCTAAACTTTTATTTAGTTTTTACAACTCAAGAGATATGAAGTGCATCAAGTGCCACTCAGTCAACAACAATTATCATCAGTAAATAATGAGTCCCACCCTATTATACCACTAAGCTAGATGCTATTAAAGATTTTAAAAGTTGCCAGTAGTAATTTTTACCTCATTGAAGAGTATAATTTAGTTCTCTGCCTACCACCTTTCTAGCCTCACATCCCATTACTCATACTCTTACAAACCTCTTCCACAACCAAATGTGTTTTTTTACTTGCCGATTTCCCTACCTGGAATGCCCTTCTCTCCAACCGTTCACTTGGCATCCAACTCACTTTTCAGCCCACAGCCAAATTATTGTTTCTTCCATGAGATCTTCCTTGCTACACTCCCCTTCCTTGGATGATTATTACTTTTTACACTAATCACATTGTATTTTAATTGAGATTGAATGCATACTGTCAATCATTTCTGTTTTTCCAATACCAAACACACTGTGGGGAAGAAAGATATGTAATACACACACACACACACACACACACACACACACCCACCCACCATGTAATTTCTAGTGGATGTTTCTGGGACTCTCTAACTCACCAAAGTTGAAGTAACAATCAATACTAGGGCCTTCAAATAGTATAACCAGATGCCAGGGCAGCATTCATAAGAGATCTGCTTATGAATGCCAGAACTCCTAACACTTATTTGTTTGTTTGTATTTGGTGCAGCTGAAGTTACCAGTGAATGTTAAGGTGTGCCCCACCAAAAGATCTACATTTAGGGTAACCAACAATCTCCAACCTTTTTTTTTCTTTCTTTGAGACAGAGAGTCTCATTCTGTTGCCCTGACTAGAGTGCAGTGGTGTCGTCATAGCTCACTGCAACCTGGGCTCCTGGGCTCAAATGATCTTCCTGCCTCAGCCTCCCAGATAGCTGGGACTACAGGTACATGCCACCACACCTGGCTAAGTTTTCTATTTTTTGTAGAGATGGGGTCTCGCTCTTGCTCAGGCTGGTCTCAAACTCCTCAAGTGATTCTCCCACCTCAGCCTCCCAGAGTGCTGGGATTACAGGCATAAATCCAACCTAACTCTTGATTAGAGTCAACATCTCTTTTTAAATAGTGAAGCAGAGGGCTTAAGAATTGCATTACAACAGAATGACTTTATCAAAGTTTTTACAGTGATGGAGGACTAGAACAAAAATGTCAAATGAAATTCAGAGAAAATTTTTTTAACTCCAATTCTTTGTCACCAATTTCAACTTTTTGACCTTATTTAACAGGCCTCCTAGCAAGTGGAAAATTTGACCTCACTTAAATTTAAGTTTGCCCTTTGTTCCAGCTGTTGTTCAAGAAATAGTAATTAGAGAAAGATATGCCATGGTAAAAAAGAAAAAAAAAAAGAATGAAATAGTGATAATAACAAGTATAATGGGAGGAAGGCAATCACTAAGGAGAAAATAGAAAAGAAACAGCTAAGAAAGCCCAGATAGGAGAGGGTAAAGCCTAAAAAGAAACATGCACAATGCAAGAAGAAAAAAATCAACAGTTTTTGTCCCATTTGATAAATGAGAAACTAATGTATACATAGGTTTGCAAGATCCATGGATTGCTGACTGAAGACTACAGAGCAGAACACATAAACAATTGTTTTTTATTGTCCTGCATCCATTTCTGAGGAAGACTTCACTTTTGACAGCCTCGTTTGGAAAAAAAAAAAAAATTAAAATCTTGTTCCAGAGGCATTTGTCTTTACTAGAACTCCCACAGGGAACCCAATCTCCAAAGTGATTTAAAAGAAATTCCTCACTTGATATCCATTCTGTGCTAAATTTAGTTTCTATCTATATATCCCCTCTCTTATCTGTTTATAAGGATTTGGTTAAAAAGAAAAACTTGATCATTCATTCACCATATTTCTTCTTTGGTCACACAAGAACTTTCTGTATTCCAAGTTTCAAAGTCTGGGAAATAGGGCTACATCACTGGAGAAAACAGTGGCAATTTGTTCTAAATACAAAATAGCTTATTTTCCTTTGGCAACTCTCCAGGGGTTTGGGTAGAGGGAAAGGATACTCCTCTCTGAAGAGATCAGGCTCTGAACCTGGACTACTGTCAAAACTTAGCTGTGGGTGGGAGAGAATTTTTTTAAATTATTTATCTTTCACATCAATCTGGAAACTGATTAAAGATTTTTGCCTAACAGTGTTTCTACTCTCTGGCCTTTTGTTGGTGTTCATCCCCTATTCTGGCAGCCCCCATTGGCTGATTTAATGGTACCAAGGGGCTGAGAAGTGTTGCTATCCAAAAGAAAAAGCATTCTCTCACAGGGACTGGGAAGGCAATCTGCAATCACAACAGTAGCTACTTGTTAATTTTCTATTTGAAACACAGTGATGTCAATAGTATTGTACCCTGCCAGCCACCATGGGGTAAAGTACATTTTGAAACCAAAACAAACTTCCTACGTGCTGGCAAGTCAGATTTGAGACACAGTGATACCGTTCCATAAGACATTGCCTTAGTTTCATACACAAAATGCATACAACAAAAATTAAGTCTACTCTTCTACAAAAGTTTAAGTCTAACTTTTATAGCTCCACTCCTACCAAGAGCCCAGTATAACTGTTTAATTACATCAAATTATTGTCCAGGATGCCAGAGAGAAACGAAGAAATACTATTACTGATCTCTAATAATAAACGGTGATCCTACATAGCACACCTGAAGAATGCTTTGTAATGTAGCTGTTCATATTAGAAGCATAAAATGAAAATAGCAAAGTGACTTTAAAAATGGCCCCACTGATATGATGTGATTAGTGTAATAGCTCATTTTAAGGCAACGGTCCCCAACCATTTTGGCACCAGGGACCAGTTTCATGGAAGACAATTTTTCCACGGACTGGCTGGGAGGTGGAGCTCAGGTGGTGATGCGTGCACGCTCGCAATGGGGAGCAGCTGTAAATACAGATGAAGCTTTGCTTGCTCACCTCCTGCCATTCACCTCCTGCTGTGTGGCCCCCCCAACTTTCATGGAAGATAATTTTTCCATGGACTGGGGTGGGGGCAGGGGAACAGCCTGGTCCCTAACAGGTGGTTGGGGACCACAGTTTTAAGGGGATATATTCACTTAGGAGGAAAGACACATTTTATTAAATGAAACAGGAACACTCTGGCCTAAGAATTACTGTATCCCTGGAAGGTGAATACTCACAATTTATACCGAATATGAGTGACCCGAAATAGCTAAATGATTAAAAGTGGTAACCATGCTTACTATTGGCAGATGGCAAATGGTTTGGCATTGCTGGACATCTGCCAATTCAATCATTTTTAAACTTTATTTTAGCACACTTTTCCCAAAGTCAAAATGCAGTTTGTTTGTTTTTTGGTGAGGAGGGGATAACATTTGGAGTTGGCTGATGTGTTTGTGTAGTTTGTTGTTGTTGTTTAATAACCCTGGGGCATTCACAGGCTATTTGGAACCTCTGACAAACTAAAAGTCATAGACTTAAAAATTTGCCATGGTCCTGATAATGACAGAGAATTAATGTTTTGTTATATCTTTTTAGTTCTAAATTGCTTAATTGTTCTGAGCTTTCTCTTTCACTATACTATATCACATTTTTTTCTGACCACAAAGGGCCCAACTTAAGAGTAGTTTTGAAAGTTACTTTTGGAGGCAGCCTAGCATAACACAACACCTGGCACCAATCCTAGGCATGCTCTCCTCTGATAAGGCAGAAATTTTTTCAGTGTCGTATTAGGGCACTGACAGAAGAGCACTTTTAGGCAGGTAGACAGTGAACATGTCTTGAGAACTATTCTATTTTTCAAAAACCCTCTGAAAAGGGAAAGGTGTTCAGAAGATTAACAACAATTACAACAATCTCCTAAATGGTAAACTTTTATCAAGTGAAAGACTGGGTTTAAGTTATGGCTAGGTTGCAACACTACACTGTGTGACTTGCTTCTATTTATATTTGTCTAAATCTTTGTTTGACTCTCCTCTGGAAAAGCCAAGGAAAAGATTAAATGAGAGAAGAATAAGAGTTCTAGGATTTATTTTGTGATTCCAGCCTCAGCTCAATACTATCAGAGTTTTCTGTTCCAAGGACAGCTATACAAGTGCTATTACACTTTTTTCTTTGTATTTCTTTATTCTTTTAATTGACAAATAATAATTGCACACTTTGATTTCATCAATAGCATAGGAGAGCAGCCCTGCAAAATCTATACAGTTCCATGGATTTGGGACAAGAAGGAAGAGCCAGGCTGAGGGAAAAATGTTTCATTTTGTTACCATTGCCAATCAAAATCCTGGATGTTCATCATCACAGGTTGTGTGGCCCTCTTGCCTAAGAATACATTCCAACAATAAGAACATAAAGACTATTACTCCAACTAATGAAGCTGGTAGAGTACGGAGGTTTAAGTTTATCAAACTTGGCTACATTTCCTTTTAGATACTGCAGGATGAAAGGCCTAAAACATCTTTGAGGATCACCAATATCTCCCATCCCAAAGAACAAAATGTATATCAAGGATCCTTTGAAATGGTGAAAAATAAAACCCAATATTTTTTCAGTATTTTCAAAAATACCAATATTTCTTGAACACTGCAACTGCAAGCCCACATACCATGCTCTCTCATTCATCTGTCTCAATACACACAGCAGTAAATTCCAACTATTTTCAAGGAAGTTCTAAAAGTCCAGCATCATCAAATTGCTGTTTAGGAAAAGCCTTCTCCATTACAAAAATAGCAGTCTTGCAAAATCATTCAGCTCTATCTAAATTGTGTTATATTTACAAATGTTTTAACTGCAAAGATGGAATTTCTAATTGAAAAAGAACCTTATTTAGAAGAGACTGGATTTTTGTACAGCTTTGCCAAATACAAGCTGTTCTGTAAAGGAATAATTGTGAGTCAGGCTGGAATAAAGTGAATCAAGATAGGAAAACCATACAAACATTACAATTCCAAAGAAAAATGCAACACTGGTCACACCAATGGTCCAAATGCCAAAGAGTTTTTGTCAGTGTCACCAACGGATGGCTAAGGGAAAACTGACAGTTGTCCTCCGTGACAATGACCTATATATTATACAAACATAACCCTAATATCATTTTACCAAGTAGCCCAAAAGCAATATTTTGTCAAAGAACTGATCTAAATTTAGTTTCATTTTATTTTCATTTTCTATTAGTCCCTATATAGTTACCATACATTGTATTAAGTAGGAATGTCTTTTTTTTTAATCTAAAATTTCTTCCTTTGAGATTCAAAGCAGGTACACTCCCTAATTTTAGTCATTATGATTTTGGTGAAGGAATCTAAGTGTACCCTTTCCTAATTTCCAGATTTTCTCCTTATACTAATTTAGTCATTACATTTCCAGATTAGAAAGCCCATATCTTTCACATTTAATTTTAGATTATTTTAAAGGGCCAGAGTTTTTCTAATTACTTCAGATAAAAGTACTGGAAAATAAACAGAAAACCATTTTTTTTGTAATAGCATAAAATCTCATATCAACCTCAGTTTTCAGGCAAGCTTTAAGAAGACAGGTTGTGGATTAAGATTTTTAAAAATCAGTAATCTAGGATGATGTACTAGACCAGGCAGAAAGTTTAAAAGGGCACAGGATTTCCCACACAAAGATCTTATTTGGGTTCTCAGGATACACTGAGAAGCACTCAGATAAAATATAAGGTACAAGAGGAAATATATGATCTCAAAAGTTACTAGACTCTTCATCATATAGGGTTTATGAGAATAAAATTAACATCTTCAACAGTACTCCAAAACAATGGCATCTAAGAGATTCTGAAGGGCTAAGGAAGTGAGTGTTCAGTTATCCTTATTTACCCAGAGGTATAGCAGATTTATTTATCCCAGTTGAAGTTTTTGGTTGTTTTTACAAGATACTGGGCACTCACCAATATTGCCACTACAAAAAGACGATGGACCATGGTAGATACTCTTTCATAGGAAAAACACAGCCACTAAAAATGACACTGTATTTTAGCTGTCACTGGAGACATACCAGGAAAGCAACTATAAATTAAGAGAATGAGAAGGCTATATCACATTCTCTAAATGTACTGTTAGGCCCATATCTATCCTTTTTTTTTAACTTCAGAATATTATGGGGGTACAAATGTTTAGGTTACATATATTGCCTTTGCCCCACCCGAGTCAGAGCTACAAGCGTGTGGGAAAAGAACCCTTATTCAGTAAATGGTGCTGGGAAAATTGGATAGCCACATGCAGAAGACTGAAACAGGATCCACACCTTTCACCTCTCACAAAAATCAACTCACAATGGATAACAGACTTAAACCTAAGGCATGAAACTCTAAGAATTCTAGAAGAAAATGTTGGAAAAACTCTTATAGATATCAGCCTAGGGAAAGAATTTATGAAGAAGACCCCAAAGGCAATCACAGGAACAACATAAATAAATAAATGGGACCTGATCAAATTAAAAAGCTTCTGCACAGCCAAGGAAACTATCACGAGAGCAAACAGACAACTACAGAATAGGAGAAAATATTCGCATGCTACACATCTGATAAAGGGCTGATAACTAGAATCTATATAGAACTCAGGAAAATCAGCAAGAAAAAAATCAAACCACCCCATTAAAAAGTGGGCAAAGCAGTGACATTGGGCTTTATTTAAAAAATCCCAAAACAACAAATGCTGGCGAAGATGTGGAGAGACGGAAACACTCTTAACACTGTTGGTGGGACTGCAAATTAGTGCAACCTCTGTGGAAAAGAATTTGGAGATACCTCAAAGAGCCAAAAATACAAATACCATTCGATCCAGCAATAGCACTATTAAGCATCTACCCAAAAGAGCAAAAGACATCCTATAATAAAGACGTCTGCACTCAAATGTTTATGGCAGCACAATTCACTATTGCAAAGATGAGGAAACAACCCAAGTGTCTGTCGATTCATGAGGGGATTATTAAAATTTGTTATATGTATACAATGGAATATTACTCAATTATAAGAAACGACAGTGATCTAGCACCTCTTATATTTTCCTGGATAGAGCTTGAGCCCATTATCCAAAGTGAGGTATCACAAGATCGGAAGAATAGGCTCCACATGTACTCGCCATCAAATTGGCACTGACTGATCAACACTATGGTGCTCACACAGCAG
>CM052446.1:46227490-46260277 GCA_028533085.1 Varecia variegata | reverse complement strand
CTTTCATCTAATAAAAAGATTTTACTTATATGCCTCTTAGCATGCCTTAATTGACAAAATTTGTAACAGAATAGAAATTTCTTTAAATAAAGAAGATACTAGTTTGAGAAAAAGTATTTGAATTGTGCTTATTATTAAACTTTCAATATTCATCAGAGCATTTACACTGTATTAATTCCTTCACTAGATGCAACAAAATAATTTAGCAAAATAGTATATTGCTTAAAATCTAGTAGAATTCTGCTGTATAATTATTACAAGCATCAGTACTGCAGGTATAGTCAGTTTTATGGATCAAACGCATTCCTCAAAGTTGCATATAAAATAAAGTTGAGTGTATACTGCATCATCTAAAATATCTCAGGAAAATCCATTAATTAAACTCTTCCTGGTTTTTTTTTTCAATTACAGATTCACAGTTTGAGAAGTGTGTTCCTAAATAAGTTATAGCTTCACTGAGATAGACACTCTGTAATCACTTGGATAAAAAAGCTATCATACCTTTGATACAATATTCGCCATGTCAATTATTCAAGCCCTGACTTAATTTTTTGTTTGTTTCTAGATAAAATTTTAGAATCTGAGTTTCAAGTTATATTTCTGGGTTATTTTTTTAAAACCTAATAATCTCATCTATTCCCATGCATCTGTTGTAGAACTGATTTAAACATTAGTAATTGGATAGCTGAAGTACTGAGAACACTTGGTTTCTAGAATGCGGTCCTTGTCTCTCTCTGAGTCAGCCTGTCACCTTGCAGTCTGTGTAGCTTAGGTCAGGGAGTAGAAAGCTTAGTCTTAATGAGCTATTTCTGACAAAGGTCAATATAGAAACTGTGAATCTATCTAGACACAAGTGCAATGACTTCATTGCACAGACTGCATTTTAGATGTGTAATTTTATCCTGGCTCTATTTCCTCTATTAACCATAAATTTTCTCTAAAACCTGCACATTACTTCATCTTTATCTCATATAACATTCAATTCTAATGCTAACAGGTGCCCATCTCTGCACTTCTGACAACTATTTTTAGTTGTTCTATAGTTTTCAGCATTCCTATCCCTATAAAAATAGTTAAATTATTTACTTGCATACAAAAATAAATACATCAATTATATGTCTCTTTGACACATGATGATGCTATTCTTCACACTGTTTGATAATGTTAACTGACATATTTATCTGGTTCTACAGCTTCATGAGAAAATTCTACTAAATGAGTGTCCCCCACTTTCCAAAACATACATACTTTTTAAATGTTCTATAGTGATCCTCTATAATTCAGTATTGTAACTGAATTCCTACTGCCTAAAAAAGTACAAAGAGTGTAATTATCTCCTTCAGGACTTTTACGTGAATTAAAAATAGTGGTATCAGTTTTCCACAAAGGGAAGTAATCAACATTTTTATTTGCTGAGTCAGAAAACTGGATCTGTAGCTACTTCCTGGTCATTGGACAATGCTGTTTCTCCTTCCCTCAACAACTGTACTTTTGAATTCTGTTGTTCAAGGCATAACAAATACAATCAAGTTATATTTTATTATACCTTAAGTGAAATTAATAAAATTACTACATTCTTTCAATATCTGGTCTTCATTTTGTTAGAATTCATTGTTAATCAGAAGTTCTTCAAAATCTATAAACATACTTTTTTTATATGCTATATAGAGCCCAATCTTTTCCCATTATTAAATACTCATATCACATTAGGCACTGGTACTACATAATATATTGGAGACTCATCTGTGGTTAATTACATGTCTTAAGTAATTAGAAAGTGTTGAGTCATTTGTGGAGTGCCATCAACTGATGATGACATCAGCAGTTTTTAAGTGCCAAACTGCAAGATCAATGGACTCTTCAGGACCTTTCCCCTCATCAGTGGACTAGTATGATGAACGGAGGATCACAAAGTTGGTGAGCAACCCTAGTTAGTCATCTTAGTAGATGTGAAATGGTATCTTGTAGTTGTGATTTACATTTTCCTAAAGATTACTAATGTTAAGCATCTTTTCATGTGTTTACTGGCCATTTGCACATCTTCTTTGGAAAAATGTCTATTAAAATTCTTTGCCCATTTTTAGATTGGGTTATTTGTCTTTGTATTATTTAGTTATAAGAGCTCTTTATATATTCTGGACCCAATTCTCTTATCAGATATCTTCTTCAAATATGTTCTTCCATTCTGAAAGCCATCTTTTCACTTTTTTGATGGTGTCCTTTGAAGCACAAATGCTTTTAATTTTCATAAAGTCTAATGTTTCTATTTTTTCTTTTGATTGTGCTTTTGGTGTTTTATGTAAGAAACCATTCCCTAACCCAGGGTCACAAAGATTTCCTTTTATGTTTTCTTCTAAGAATTTTATGGTTTTAGCTCTTAAATTCAGGTCAATAATCCATTTTGAGTTGATTTTGTGTATGGTGTGAGGTAGGGATCTAACTTCATTATTTTGTACGTAGGTATCCAGTTGTATAAGCACTGTTGAAAAGACACTGAATTGTCTTTGGACCCTTGTCAAAAATTAGTTCACCACAAATGTGAGGGATCATCTCTAGATTTTGACTCTATTCCACTGATCTGTAAGTCTGTTCTTTGATCAGTACCACACTGTCTTGATTAGTGTAGCTTTGTAGTAAGATCTGAAGTCAGGAAGTGTGAGTCCTCCAACTTTATTCTTTTCAAGATTGTTTTTGGCTATGCTGGGTACCCTGCATTTCCACATAAACTTTAGGATCAGCTTGTCAATTTCTGTAAAAAGGAAAGCTGGTACTTTCAAAGGGCCTATGTTGAATCTGTAGATCAATTTGGGGACTACTGCCAATTTAATAACATTAAGTCTTCCAATCCATAAACATGAGATGTCTTTCCTTCTATTTAGGTCTTCTTTAATTTCTTTCAACAGTGTTTTGTAGTTTTCAGTGTACAAGTCTTTCATCATCTTGGTTAAATTTATTGTTAGGTATTTGATTCTTTTGGATGCTATTATAAATAAAGTTGTTTTCTTAAATCCATTTTTGGATTGTTCATTGCTGGTGTACAGAAACACATCTGTTTTTTGTGTATCAATATTATACCCTACAACTTTGCTAAATTCGTTTATAAGCTCTAGTAGTTTTTTTTTGCTTAGGATTTTCTATATAGACATACTTCAAAGATATTGACATTCTGCAACCATTCAAGTTTGACTATGGGACTGCAGCAATTCAGTCCCATCTTCAGGCTCCACTTCTAATTCTCTTGCTATTTCTGCCACATCTACAGTTACCTCCTCCACTGAAGTCTAGAACCCCTCCAAATCATCCATAAGGGTTGGAATCAACTTCTTTCAAATTCCTGTTAATGTCAATATTTTGACCTCCTCCCATGAAGCACTACTGTTCTTAATGACATTTAGAATGGTGAATCTTTTCCAGAAAGTTTTCAATTCACCTTGCCCAGATCCATCAGAAGAATCACTATGTATGGCAGCTATCGCCTTACAAAATGTATTTCTTAAATAAGAAAACTTGAAAGTCGAAATTACTCCTTGGTCCACAGGCTGGAGAATGAATGTTTCTGGTAGCAGGCAGGAAAACAACACTGATCTCCTTGTACATCTCCATCAGAGCTCTTGGGTGAACAGGTGCATTGTCAAAGACCAGTAACATTGTGAAAAGAATCTTTCTGTCTGAGTAGTAGATCTCAACAGTGGGTTTAAAATATTCAGTAAACCATGGGGTAAATAGATGTGCTGTCATCCAGGCTTTGTTGTTGCGTTTATAGAGCACAGGCAGAGTACATTTAGCATCATTCTAAAGGGCCCTAAAATTTTCAGAATGGTAAATGAGCACTGGCTTCAACTTTAAGTCACCAGCTGCATTAGCCCCTAACAAGAAAGTCATCCTGGTCTTCAAAGTTTTGGAACCAGGCATTGACTTCTCTTCTGTATGAATTCTCCTCTGCTATGAACGTCCTACATGGCATCTTCTTCCAATAGAAGGCTGTTTCATCTACATTGAAAATCTGTTGTTTAGTGTAGCCACCTTTATCGATTATCTTAGCTAGATCTTCTGGATAACTTGCTGCAGCTTCTGCATCAATACTTGGTGCTCCACCTTGCACTTTTGCATTATGGAGACGGCTTCTTTCCTTAAACCTAATGAACCAACTTCTGCTAGCTTCCAACTTTTCTTCTGCAGGTTTCTCACCTCTCTCAGCCTTCACTCAATTGAAGACAGTTAGGGCCTTGCTATGAATTAGGCTTTGGCTTAAGGAAATGTTGTGGCTATTTTTATCTTCCAACCAGATCACTAAAACCTTCTCCATAACAGCAATAAGGCTGTTTTGTATTCGTATAATTTGTATGTTCACCAGAGTAGCAGCTTTAATTTCCTTTAAGAAATTTTCCTTTGTATTCACAATTTAACTGTTTTGCACAAGAGACCTAGCTTTTAGCCTATCTCAGCTTTTGACATGCCTTCCTCACTAAGCTTAATCATTTCTAGCTTTTGATTTAAAGTGAGAAATATGTGACTCTTCATTTGAATGCTTAGAGGCCACTGTAGGGCTACTAAATGGCTTCATTTCAATATTGTTGTGTCTCAGGGAACAGGGAGGCTCCAGGAAAGGAAGAGAGACAGCGAATGGCAGGTTAGTGGAGTAGTCAGAACACATACAACATTTATCGATTAAGTTTGCCATCTTATATGGGCACAGTTCATGGTGTCCCAAAACAATTACAACAGTAACATCGAAGATCACTGATAACAGATCATCATAACAGATATAATAGTAATGAAAAAGTTTGAAATATTGTGAGAATTACCAAAATGTGACACAGAGACAGGAGGTACTGTTGGAAAAATGGGACTGATAGACTTGCTTGATGTAGGGTTGCCACAAACCCTCAATTTGTAAAAAATGCAATAACTGCAAAGCGCAGTAAAATGAAGTATGCCTATGCATAAGATTATGAGAGCTTCAAATAGAAATGGTTTTACTTCTTCCTGTCCAATCTGGAAGCCTTTTATTTCTTCTTCTTGTCTAACTGCCCTGGATAGAACCTCCAGTACAACATTGAGTATAAGCCATAAAAGCTGACGTCCTTGTCTTGTTCCTGATCTTAGAGGGAAAACATTCAGTTTTTCACCACTGCGTATCAGCTGTAGGTTTTTCATAAGTGCTCTTTATTAGGCTGAGGAAGTTACTCTAAGGTATTTTCATATTGAGACATGCTAATACCCTTTGTGTCTTAGTAATAAAACAAGGCTAAGAGCTTCTGACTAAACTTCTCATATGAAATCATAGGACCCAATCCAAAACTCTAGACTTTTAATCCAGCTTCAGTTATAGGTTAATTTGAAACCTACAATAAAGGTTTGGTTTCCCTAACTCCGTAACTTGTCTATAATGTAAGCAAATACCCTTTAAGTACTGCTAGATAAGAGTTGTAATGAAAGTTCTGCCAAACCAATCTTGTTTTTTCCTCCTAACAAAACAAAATACACTAACGGTATTCTCCTTCCCTTCCACCTTCACCTCCACCTCCTGAATCTGAATTTAGGTAGTATCAGTCCTGAAACTATCTAAAACTCCCTAACAGGCTGTAGACATCCTGGGGCAATTGTGGGTCAAAGCAAACTACTCTGGGCCTGCTAGACCTCAAATCTCCACCCTTAGGATTCCCTCTGAGATCTGGAAGTACCAACCTCAACATTTGTCGGCTATCATCTCCTCAAGGCCAGAACCCAGGGCTTCAACAATCTTAGGGCTTTATTTAAGACAGCCATCTGGAATTACTCTGCCATTCACTAACAATTTAAAATCACCTACTCTAATTCTCACTGCATATGCCCCAGTAAAAAACACCAACTCAGAGCAGCTTTATATACAAGATTTTAGAACCAAGCTAAAAAGGAAAAAAACAATTTCTGACATGAATATGTTATATATATGTATATAGTGGCAAAATATAAAGAATATGAATTACTTCAGAAATGTCTTTTCAGAATGAAGACAAAATTAAATTACCCTTTTGATAATGAGTTACTTTCTTCATATAAGATCACACTCAGAGGCAGATGAAAGGTAAAGCCAAAATTCTATTTATACTATAGGATCCCAAAGCTAGGTTAACTTTCTTTTTCTTTAAAAAATCAAATAAAAATGTTGCCTTGGTAAAAAGAACTGGGTGGGGGTCTAAAAAATGCAGTACCAATATAGGCTTAAATTTTTAAAGTATTCCCATGCTGCCTTCTTACTATGTGGCTAAAACATCTTCCCACCCCCTTTAAATCTTCCTGTGTACTAAAATTTTTGTTTTTTCCAGATAATAGCTGGTAACTTTTCAGAGTGGGGTATGGGTTATTAAATTTGATTTTTCCTGTGGCACTAACCCTCCAACATATGCTATTAAACTAGAGTTTTATTAATATTGATATAACCCCTTTTAAAAACAAATATTTCTTGGAAAAGTTAATTGTATATCAATTTTCAATGAATCCTCAGGGAAGTGAGGGTGAGAGGGAGAAAAAAGGGAGGAAAGAAGGCAGAGAGAGAAAGAAATAATTTAAGTAATAAAAAATGTCTATTAGCCCTTTTAGGGCTATCAGAAGAGTATGAGGTAACCATGCCTTAAGTGAAGTAGGGAAGGAAACGAGTCAGAAAGTCTTAGATTTAAGTAAATAAAATAGGAACAAAAGACCTTTACTGGAGATTACATACAGCCCAGGTAATAAAACCCACATACATGTGTTATACCTGTGCCACAGTCAGATACTAGATTAAACAACTTATAGCGCATGTCAAAGTAATACTATAGGTGATACACATAACACCTCTGTGAGTTTTTAAAAAGTTATGAATAAGTCAGAAATGAATATGCAGAATGCATGAAACAAAATATAATCAAAGATTTCAAAGCTCCATTCCAAATAATTACTAAAAAAAGTCTCTTTATTCCAATGTTAAAGGTTTTTGTCAGGTTTCCAATGGGGGTCTCTCAAGGAGCACATCCAGTGGATGAAATAATTATAAAAGCCACATATTTATCAGTATTTAACCCAGGTGGCCCAAAATATACTCTATGCTCTAATTTAGAGTAAACTCCAATATAAGGTTTTACTTTTAGAATCCTCAGAGCTGTCATTTCTTAGTCTTTTTTGCTATGTTTAACTAGTCAGATACTTACTTTAATCCCTCCAGATCTTTAATGTACCAGAAGTATAAGGCAGAAAAAAGTCTTTAAAATGGAAGATCTCCTGCTGAACTGCTTTGCCACTAACTAGCAAAATCTTTGACTAGACCACTGGACTGTGAGCTCCAGTTTTATCCTTCGCTCAGTATTAAAGCCATCATCTACTGTACATGCACCAAATGCACCAAATGCTAGGGATAGGATATCCCCTATCCCTAGGCACTGGGGATAAAAAATTGAACCAAAAAGTATTCTTGCAGTCACAGTCATTTGGCAGAAAGAGACATATGAACAAATAATTACAATGTTACCTAATAGTCTTACAACAGGAGACATGAACAGAGCATTGTGCAAACAAAGTGGTAAAAGCCACTAAGTCTGCCTGAAAGACTATGCTAAGCCCTTTCAAGAGGATGACATTTAAACTCATCTGCAATGAGGCAGTTGGGCTAGTCAATCTACTAAAAAAAAAGCTGAAGGTCATGAGATCTCGGTTTGTGAAAAATAGCTGGTGCAGACAATTCCAGTTTGTTGGTTATAAATCTAATCTCTAATCCCTATATCAAAAAGAGAATATTTTACTCCTACGATTCTCATGTTCTCTCCCAATCTTGTTCTATATTCCTTTTCTCAGTAAATGGTAATACCATCTAAAACTTAACTATCTACAGCCAACTAATACCCAATTTCTACTGATTCTATTCCATACTCTTTGTCTACTTCTGTCTCTACAGCCACCATCACCTCATACCCAGATTACTGCAATAGCCTTCAAAAGGATTTTCATACCTCTGGTATCCCTTGTCCCAACCAACCAATTCTTCACACTGTAAGCAAAGTGACCTTTCCAAAATACAAAGCTGATCACATGAAAACCCATCTTAAAATCATTCCATTGTTCCCTATGAGTTTCAGGAAAAGTTCAAACTTTTCAGCAAAACTGACAAGACTCTTCAACATCTGGCTTACTTAATGCTACAATTTTCTATACTCATACTGACCATCCTGCAGTTTCCCTGGCATACAGTCCTCACTCACCATCCTCTGCAGAGCCTTCCAAGATTCCCTTCAAACGGGAATCAGGTGACCTTCCAAAATAATCTTTCAGTATCCTCTAGTACCCTCTGCTTCTCCATTACCATACTTACCACATTATACAGTAGTTTAATTACCTGCATAACTCTGAGTTCCTTAAGGACAGAAACTATCTTACACACTCCTATATTTCCCATGTAAAGCATTCTGTCTGCCTAGCACTGACATAGTTCATGCTTAATAAATATTTGTTGAATGCATGAATCAATGAATGATAAATTACAAAGAAAGAAAAATTCAATGCCCTCCAATTTGTCACATTTATTACCTACTCTTCAGAAACCTTATCCTTTAACAAGACCATATGTAAACCATAAGCCTATCACAATTTAACCTGTTTTCAGGGACAGAAATAAAGGCAGCTATACCTAAACTCAAAATTCAAATAAGCTTTAAAAATATATTTACTTCTTCCCGTTTAGATAGTATAAGTTTACTGTTTAAGTCATATTTTGGAGCAAATACATATATATCAGAATCATGATAGGGCTACAAATTTGAAAAATAAAATTACAACTACATATGCACCAGTACATTATTTTCACTGTTAAAATGGTGAGTTTGCTTTCTA
The DNA here is from genome assembly GCA_028533085.1 of Varecia variegata. Classification (NCBI taxonomy): domain Eukaryota; kingdom Metazoa; phylum Chordata; class Mammalia; order Primates; family Lemuridae; genus Varecia; species Varecia variegata. The sequence continues at coordinate 46,251,436 of CM052446.1, read as the reverse complement.
TATGAATGAAAGGCCTTGGCATTCTAGCCCACATGGCTAGTCTCTAGGCAGAGACCTAGAGAGGGCCAGTGAGTTGTCCAGGGTCCCACAGCTGATTTACAAACATAGGCAGGACTTAAGCTCAGATGTCCCAATCTGGAGGCCTGTGCTTGTACTACTAAATCATGGTACTTTCCAAGCATCATTAATGAATGAATTCTAGAACAAGCCCTGGCACATAGTAGGCTCCCGATAAACATTTGTTGAATGACAAGCATACATAGAACATTGAAAATATGCCTGGGACTATGTTAGACATTTTCATATTTATTAGCAAATTTTATCCTCCCAATATTTTTATGTGGTAGAACATACACTCTTCATTTTACAGACTAAGAAACCAAGGTTCCAAAAAATTAATGGCTTACACAATAAACAAGCTTATTGAGTGATAAAGCCAGGTCAAAACCCAAATTTTCAGAACATCTAACTAAACATAATTTAAAGCTGCACCTCATCACTGACTCACCGATTCTTTTCCAGCTCATTGTGTGTAGATCTAAAAAGGAAAAAAAAAAAAGAGCATTAGCCATGCTTTGTTGCTAAGGCTATAGAAAGGGGGATTAGTTTAGTTACTACTATACTACACCCTGTAAATTTATTTAACAATGCAATATATGCTCACACTTGGACAATCTCACTCATCAAAAGGAAACAGTCTATATTCATCAGGACTGTTCATTCAGATATGGTGTTTTCAGTTAACAATGGGAGTTCATTGTTATTTTGTTAAAATTAATACTAGCACATTTGCTCCTACTTCTAGCATTCTACATTTTGTTGATCTATAGACATTATATCATAAGTTTTAACTTAAACATAATCCCATTTTTGTTTAAAAAGAAAAGAAAAAGGTATGTGTACTTCTATGTCCTCCTCTATCTCCACTTACCCATTCCTAAATACAGAAAAAAAAACTTTGGCTAGCACAGATGCTAAAACAGCCTTGCCTTAACTGCTAAGTGACACAGGCAAATCCAAGCCTGCCCACCTTTTGTGTGACATATATAATAACAAGCAGCAGCTATCCAAGGAAGAAAATATATGAATATAAATAAAGAAAAGAAGATACATTAGTAAGATCAAGAAACAAGATTTACAAGACTGGACAATATAGCAATGGTTGTTTTCTTTTGATGACATTTTTTGTTTTGCTTTTCAGGTTTTTCGGGGTTTGTTTTATTTTGAGACAGAGTCTCGCTCTGTTGCTCTGGGTAGAGCGCAGTGGCATCATCATTAGCTCACTGCAACCTCAAACTCCTGAGCTCCAGCGATCCTCCCACCTTAGCCTCCCTAATAGCTGGAACTACAGGCATGTGCCACCAAGTCCAGCTAATTTTTCTATTTTTAGTAGCTACGGGGTCTCGCTCTTGCTCAAGCTGGTCTCAAACTCCTGGCCTCAGGTAATCCATTTGCCTCGGCCTCCCAAAGTTCTAGGATTACAGGCATGAGTCACCTTGCCCAGCCACTTTTCAGTATTTGTGATAATACTTCCACCTACTGAATAAGCACAGTGTCTGCTAAACAGTGGGCTAAGCAGTTAACATATATTATATCATTTTATCCCTAAAACAACCTTTGTTTTATAAACAAGAATAATGAAGCTAAGAGAGGTCAAGAAACATACTCTTATCCTGAAAGTGTAAGCAGCAGCCATAATTTAAGCCCAGATCTATCCTACAACTACAAATTCTTAACCACATGATGAGAAGCAATACTGAATATAGGTTAAGAACACAGACTCTAAGGCCAGACTGACTAGATTCAAATACTGTGTGGCCTTGGTAAAGTCCCTTCATTTCTCCAAGCTCGTTTTCCTTTTCTATGAAATAGGAAAAATAACAGTACTTGCACCTCATATTATTTCTATAATCACTTAACAGCAAAATATAATAAACTCTACATAAAGTTAGCTACTACTAGAATTGGTATCCCAATTCCCTTGAATGAATACATGTTACTTTTGCTATAATTTAGCATTTACAACTACAAGAATTTTATAAAGGAGAATTTAAGTTTCTGTCACAAGAACTAAAATTTAATCATTTTATATATTCTGGTTAACATCAAATGCCTTCAGAATATTACATCACTGATTGCTTTAACCTGACATATTATTCCAATGGATATTTAATAACCAGATTCCCAAACCTAGACAATAAGAATATTTTTGCCAGGCTCATAATTTGGAGAAATTTTACCCACTATCCTAGTTCAAGAGCCAAAGACTTGAGTTACTGTCTCCTGTCCATTTTTTGCTTTATTATCAGTTCCATAAAATCCAAGTGACCTGGGATGAAAAAGACTGATGTTCATTTTAAAGAGATTATCTTAATAAAAGGACTTCTTCCTCAAAGGAGGTAAAAAGAATCTTAGGATGTTTCAAGAGTTCTGCTAAATTAACAGCAAATATATGTACAATTCAGATGGAAGAAACTATAAAAACACAGAACTTGTATTTTAACAGACTCAGCTCAAAACTCAATAAATAAATGACAATAAAACCTCTATCACCATATAAGTATTTATTAAAAGTTTTGATTGTTAATTTTTTTTGTTTGAATAAAGTGTTAAAGTAAATCAGTAAGTTAGAAGAGAAGAAAGGCATATTTTAAGAGATTTAAAAGAAAAAATATCATTCAAAATTTGAATGGGTAATCAATAATGAGATTTCCCACCCCCTCTTGGTTGAACAAGTTTTAGTTTAATTGCCTTACTGAAAAGAAAACTAAGGATAACAAAAACAAAACACAATGCACATATAAAATACTACAGTAAGTAATAAATGGAAACATTATATTTAGAGAAGAGCAGACTGTTCACCATAAACTTATTCTAAACAGTCTGGCAATCCCACCAATATCCATAAATGCAAGAGATAATATACCCAACAATAACCAATTGTTGAATTCCAATATTATATTGAGTCTATTATCAAAGTTACCTCCAAAAGAACATAATCTGACCCACTGCTGTGAACAAAATTAAAACAGCAGGTTCTTCCTACCTCTGTCAAACAGACTTTCTTTCTTATTTATCTTTTTTAAAAAAAAAAAAGATAGCTAAGAATATAAACCTTTTCACCAAACCAGGAAATGCATGCCACATTTAGTTATACCACCAGCAAAATTTAACATTTCCAAATAACAAGAAACAAAAATGATCATTAATATACTAATCATTACCATCTTGCCATGTTCTTCCAATCTTTTAAATGCATCAATAGTGTTTACTCCTATTTTGATGAGTTTTTGCCTATAATGTCAAATCAACAAACACTGAGAGTACCTTCAATGTTCAAGCCTTTCTTAGGCTACAGGAAATCAAAGACAAGTCTCCAGTTGGTAAATGAAGACATGTATAGGAGTAATTATAATTCAAGGCAAAATAAATATACAAAGAAAGGTATAAAGTGTTGTGGGAGTTCAAAGGAGGCAGAGTTTACTTCCAAAAGGAGCTATAAGGAAAATTTTAGAAAAAGGTAGCATTTGGTCTGGGACTTAAGTGACAAGTATGTGTACTATATAAACAGATTCTGGAACTGCTAAAGAGATGCCAATCCAAGTGAAAGAAATACGATACGTAAACAAGCAAAGTTGTGAAGTCCAAAGCAAAATCACAGAAAAATGTATACAGAGCTTAAAAACCCATAGTGTTAGAGGGAAAAAGTCCTGAGCTTAATATTAACTCTGTCACTCACACTAGCTGTGTAACATTAGGACATATTATTTAACCTCTCTGATTCAGTTTCCTCATTTGTAAAACTGGCATATTACACTATACTTTGGCTGGGTTACTGAATTAGAGAAAAACATGAAAAAGCATCTAGCATGTAAGTATTCAATAAATGTTAGCTACTGTTAATATTTTTACTATTTTTTACAAGACTAAAAATATACTACCCAGAACATTATTAAGTATACTACATGGGACAACAAATTGATAGGTTCTCAATAACACTTAGAATTAGCCTGGAAGTAGGCTGAGCACAGTGGCTCACACCTGTAATCCTAGCACTCTGGGAGGCTGAGGCAAGAGGATCGCTTAAGCTCAGGAGCTGGAGGTTGCAGTGAGCTATGATGATGCCACTGCACTCTACCCAGAGCAACAGAGCGGAGACTCTGTCTCAAAAAAAAAAATTAGTCTGGAAATAAACAAGCAAACAACCAACCATAATGCTGAAAAGAGAAAATGAAAGAAAAGGCAGGTGACTGAAGCCACATCATTTAGTCAGCTATGAGGACAATACAGGGTTTAGGAATATGACAGAGAGAAAGATGCCTAATTATATGTGTATACAGAGAAAATAATAATCCAAACAGTGCTGGCAATAAACAAGTAATTAAACGTATCACACACTAACACCCTCAGAAACAACCCCTTTGCTTCTCTGAGCCTTTGAGTCCAACTAAGCCCTTCCAATAATGCACCATTGAAATATTCAATTATGATAAACTCCCTGGTAAGGTTGAGATGTTCTGAATAATCCATCTGGTTAGCCCACTTTTCTTCTCCAAATAAAATGCACCTCTGAGAGCAAACACTAATAAACTGTCTTCCTTTCAGACACCCTTATTCTGAATGCTTAACAACTTCCAAGGACAGAAAGACCTTTCTATCAATTTATCATTCAATCACAGGTAATCTTTTTCACAAATAACATCCCCTTAAGAGAGACATCCTAATGTATTCCCTATTTGAATGGGAGTCATTATCTCAACCACGTATGTGACTTTTCATTGACTACAACATAGGTCTAACATAAAACTTCTAATTCTTTAGGGTGTAGTTGGTGGCCGTCAATGAAATGAAGCATAGAATTGAAACTGCACAAAATCGTACAGTTTGGCTCAAAAGTAGTGCTGCCGTGGAAGGAAAATAAAAGCCACCATTCTTAGAATAAATACTTTCTTCTAAAGAAAAGACCTCTATCTTTGTTGAATTAATGAGCCAACCTCCAATTTGTTAACATTTTCATTTCAGTTAGTTTCTAATCCTAAAGTGCCTCACGGATGCTGTCCTCCACACAATGAAAAGAACACATTCTATGAAGCTAAACGAGTATCTTCTAACTGGTCTCCTAAAGCTTACAATATACTCAAAGCGCAAGAAAAAAAGAAAAATTTCAGCTATAGTATAGCAGTGGTCTTTCAAGTACAGACCTAAAAGAGGTTGAGAAAGAAATCTACTAGAATTAGAACAGTAAAACTTCTATTTATATTTATTATTGGTCTTTCAAAATGGTAGTTTTGTACATTTGTTTCCATTAAAAGGTACACCTCATTTAAAAAAAACAACATTAAAGACGGTAAAATTTGGAATGCTACAAAGTTTTAGGAAAAATATCTCATAATAAATGTATTGCTTCTACCTTAACAGTGACAAAAACATAACCACCACAATAACTAAGCCCATAAAAAGTATCCAAAAAGGATACATGACAATAACTACAATCAACAACCTTTTTCCTTAAAATGCACTATCAAAGTTAAATATACACATACCTTATGACTCAGCATTTCTACTTATAGGCATATACCAAATTAATATATACCAAACTATCATGCAAAAACATGGATTCATCTCCATAATTTCAACATAATATTGAATGAAAAAAGCCAGACACGTACAAAAAAGTAAATACTGCATAACTCCATTCATAAAAGATCAAAACTGGCAAAACTGATTTATGGTATAAAAAGTTGGAATAGCGGTTACCTCAGAGAGGGGGTGACAGTGACTGGAAAGGAGGAGAGAGGCTTCTGAAAAGAGTTTGTGATATTCTATTTCTTCACGTTTGTGAAAATTCATTGAGCTGTACACAGGATTTGTATACTTTTTTTGTATGTACATTTTGCTTCAATAAATAAAAAAAATATAAACTGAATTACGTGAAAATCAATTCATATTTCAAATATGGCAAACACCCTGACTTAAGTTTGACAAATTTTATGACATACTACATAAACATCTCTAAGATATGCACTTTGCAAAGAATAATTTTTAATAAATTTAAAAGTAATTAAATCATAACAGTAAGTTCTCTAACCACAATGGAATTAAATTAGAAGTCAATAACAGTAAGATAATTAGAAAAATTCCAATATTTGGAACATAAACCACAAATCAAAGAACAAATTGCAGAGAAAGTAGAAAATATTCTGAACTGAATAAAAACACAACATATCAAAATTTATTGGAGAGAGAAATTTATCCTCAGAGAGAAATGTTTAGCTTTAAATACTTATACTAGGGAAAAAAGGGTCAAAAATCAATAGTCTTTCTCCTTAAGAAGCTAGAAAAAGAGGAGCTTACCCCCAAAAGAGGAAGGAAATAATGTCATCATAAGTCAAAGAACAAATCACAAATAAATTAGAAAATATTTTCAACTGAATGATAAAGAAAACACAACATAAAAAAATTTGTTAGCTATGGCTAAAGCAGTGCTTAGAGAAAAGTGTTTAGCTTGAAGTCCTTATGTTTGTGGGTAGAGGCTCAAAAATCATTGATCTGAGATTCTACCTTAAGAAGCTAGAAAAAGGAACAAACTAAACTGAAGAAGTTGAGAAATGGTTCTCAACCGTGGGCAAAGTGCCCACCAAGAGACATTTGGCAATGTCTGAAGACATTTTTGGTCATCACTTCAAGGCGAAGGTACTAGCATTCTATAAGGAGATGCCAAGGATGATGCTAAACATCCTATTATGCACAAAACAGATTTATCTAACTCAAAATGTCATTAGTATTGAGGTTGAGAAACTCTATAAGAAAAAAGTAATAAAACCAAGGATACAAATTTTAACAATAGAAAAAGAGAAACAACAGTGAATATCAATGAAACTGAACGGTGACATTATTTAAAAAAAAAAATCAACAAAATTGATAGACTACTTCTAAGACTGATGAAGAAAAAAAAACAAAAAATATAACAGAAAAAAAAAAGCCAGTATTAGGAATTAAAGATTGTATTATGCATCACTACAGATCCTACACATATCAAAAGGATGAGAATATTACGAACTTTATGCCAATGATGTTTATCCATATCATCTAAATTCGATGACTTAGATGATATGGACAAATTTCTTGAAAGATACACATTACCAAAACTGACTAAAGAAGAAAAAGAAACTATGAATAGCCTTGCATCTATTAAAGAAACTGAATTGGTAACTTTTAAAAAACCTTCCCACAGGCCGGGCACGGTGGCTCACACCTTTAATCCTAGCACTCTGGGAGGCCAAGGAGGGTGGATCACTTGAGCTCAGGAGCTGGAGACCAGCTTGAGCAAGAGCGAGACCCCGTCTCTACTAAAAATAGAAAGAAATTAGCTGGACAACTAAAATATACACAAAAAACTAGCCAGGCATGGTGGCACATGCCTGTAGTCTCAGCTACTCGGGAGGCATGAGGCAGAAGGATCATTTGAACCCAGGAGTTTGAGGTTGCTGTGAGCTAGGCTGATGCCACAGCACTTTAGCCCAGGGAACAGAGTAAAACGCTGTCTCAAAAAAAAAAAAAAAAAACCTTCTGACAAAAATACCTCAAAACCCATAAGTCTTCATTAACAAATTTTACCAAGCATTTAAGGAATAAAACCAATCCTACAAAAATCTTTCCATAAAAACAGAAGAGGGAACACTCCCAACTCATTTTATGAGGCCAGTATTAGCCTGATACCAAAACCTGACAAAAAATTACATGGAAAACAAACCAAAAAAAAAGTAGACTAATTAATCTCTGATAAACACAGATACAAGAATTCTTAACAAAGTATTACCAAATCAAACCCAACAACATATAGAAAATATCCTAGTTCCTGGGAAAGAGCTTCTAAAACCTTGGAATTTTCCAAGTAGTTAGGAGTGTCTTAGTTATTCATGGTGGGCCCTTGGACCAAATGTTAAGTTTATGCTAAGATGACCTAGAATGGGGGTTGGTCATGCCAGAAAGACCAACCATGTGATTAGAGGGTTGGGCTTTGAGTCACTGAGACTGGTCCAACCTCTAGGGAGTGGAGAGGTGCTAGGGGTTGACAATTTTATGGCCAATGATTCAATGATTCCTGCCTATGTAATAATATCCCAGTAAAAACTCTGGAACCTGAGACTCGGGTGAGCTTCCTGGTTGGGGAACATAGTGATGTGCTAGGAGGGTAATGCATCCTGATTCCATGGAGAGAGGGTACAGAAGCTCCATGTCCAGGACCCTCCCAGACCTCACCCTGTGTGTCTCTTCATTTGGCTGGTCCTGATCTGTATCATTTATAAAAAAAAAACATAAGTACAGTACTTTCCTGAGTTCTACAAGTAGTTCTAGTGAATTATTAAACCTGAGGGGGATGTGGGAACCTCTGAATTTATAGCCAGTTGGTCAGAAGTGAGGGGGGCCTGAGGACTCTTACACTGTGGCTGGCATTTGTGGTAAGGACAGACATGTTGGAAACTAAACTATTAAACCTGTGGAGTCTGTGCTAACTGTGGGTTGTTAGCATCAGTATAGCAGTAGTACAAAATACAACATGACCAAGTAGGGTTTATTGCAGTAATGCAAGGTTGATTTGAGGTTCAAAAATCAATCAATGTGAAAGGAGGGGTTAAAAACCTAGTATTGGGTACAGTGAACACTATTCTAATAATAGGCACACTAAAAGCGTCATCTTAAGCATTATAAAAGGTATCCATGTAACAAAAACATTTGTACCCCTTTAATATTTTGATATAAAAAAAATCAATGTAATCCTCCATATTAACAGAATAAAAAAGAAAATCCACAGTATTATCTCAACAGATGTGGAAAAAGCACTTGATAAAATTTAGCATCTATTCATGATAAAAACTCTTATCAAATTAGGAAAGAAAGGAATCTCCTCAACCTAAAAAGTATCTAGGAAAAACTACAGTTATCATACTCAATGGTAAAAGAATAGATTTTTTTTTCCAAGATCAGTACAAAGGCAAGGATGTCCACTCTCACCACTTCTATTCAGCACTGTACTACAGGTTAGAGGTCCCAGCCAGTGAAACAATATAAGAAAAATAAATATCATACAGAATGGAAAGGAAGAAGTAAAGCAGGTCTTTATTTGCAAACATCATTATTGTCTATTCGGAACATCCTAAGGAATATACAAATTACTGGAGTGAGTTTAGCAAAGTCAGTTTATAAGATAAACATGGCAAATTCAACTGCCATTTACAATAGCATCAAAGAACACTTAAGGATAAATTTAACAAAGTATGTGCATGACCCACACTCTAAAAACCCACAAAATTTTGCTGAAAATTAAAAACCCCTAAATAATTACAGAAACATACCATGTTCATGAATTAAAAGATTCAATAGTTAAAGTGTGTCAAGTCTCCCTAAATGAATGTATAGATCCAATGCAATCCCAATCAAAATTACAATAGGCTTTGTTGTAGCAATTGACAAGCTGATTCTAAAATTTATGTAAAAATGCAAAAGACCTAGAATAACCAAAGGAACTTTTGAAAAAAAAGAACCGAGTTGGAAGACATTCACTACCTGATTTCATGACTTATTAGAAAAACTACAGTAATTCCGACACTATAGTATTAGAGTAAGGATGAATATTTAGATCAAGGGAATAGAACAGAGAATCCAGAAACAGACTCACACATCTGTGGCTAACTAATTTTTTACAAAGGTGTCAAGGAAATTTAATGTAGAAAGTATATATGCTTTTCAACAAATAGTGCTGGAACAACTGGATGTCCATCGGCAAAAAAAAAAAAAAAAATTAACTTCAACCCTTATTTCACACTTTCTACAAAAATTAACTCTAAATCAATTTTCAATCTAAATGTAAAACCTAATACTATAAAACTAATAGAAGAAAACATAAGACAAAATTTTTGTGATCTTGAATTATGCAAAGATTTCCTAAGACATAGAAGCATGAACCATAAAAAACAAAACATGATAAATTGGAATTCATCAAAACAAAAAACTTTGCTCTTCAAAAGACAGTTAAGAAAATGACGAAGGCAAACTAATGAGTAGGAGAAAAATATTTACAAAACACATATGTAATAAAGACTTGTATTGAGAATTTACAAAGAACTCTTACAACTCAATAACAACTCAGTAAAAAAAAAAAAAAAATAGGCGAAAGATTTAAACAGACACTCTACCAAAAAAGATGTATCAGTAGCAAATAAGCACATCAAAAGATGCTCAGGGTCATTAGTCATATAAGGAAAATGCAAATTAAAACACAGTGAGATACTATGACATACCTATTAGAATAACTAAAATTAAGAAGACTGACAATATCCAGTGCTATCCAGGACGTGTCTCACAAATTGTTAGTCAGAAAGTAAAATGAGGCCAAGTGTAGTGGGTCACACCTGCAATCCCAGCACTCCGGGAGGCAAAGGCAGGAGGACTGCTTGAGGCCAGGAGTTCGAGCCCAGCCTAGGCAATACAGCAAGACCCCATCTCTACAAAAAATTTAAAAATTAGCCAGGTGAGGTGGCACGGAGGCTGAGACAGGAGGGCTGCTTGAGTCCCGTGAGTTTCAAGATTACAGTGAGTCACTGCACTCCAGCCTGGGCGACAGAGTAATGCCCTGTCTCTAATAAATAAATAAATATATATATATTTTTAAAAAATGTAAAATGGTATGGCCACCATGGAAACCAGTTTGACAGTTTCTTTATAAAGTTATATATACACTTAACCAGCAATTACACTTTAGGTATTTACCTAAGAGAAATGAAAACACATCCACAAAAAGACCTGTTCATTAGAGTTCATAACATCTTCGTCATAGCTAAAAATGATAAGCAACCTAAATGTCTACAAACAAATGAATGGATAAAAAATTATGATAGAGCCATACAATGGAATATTACTCAGCAATAAAAAGGATTGAACTACTGACATTGAACATGAATGAACCTCAAGACATTATACTAAATGGAAGAAGTAATACACAAGAGTATACAGATATGACTCAACTTATATGAAATTCTAAAAATGGTAAAACTGCACTAACAGAAAAGAGATGAGAGGTTGCCAGGGACCAGAGGTGAACAGAGGAAAGACAGTAAAGGGTCAAGAGATAATGTATTGGATGATATAAACTGTCTATATGATAACTGTATTGATGGTTGCATGACTGTATACACATCATGTCCGTGAATTATACACTAAAAATTTGGGAATTTTGTTGTATGGAAATACTTCAATAAAGCTTACTCTTTAAAAAAAAAGTAAGCCTTATCATGAAATTGAGGCAATAATCTACCACAAAGTACTCAGGAATGAGAGTAAAATATCAATTCCTTATTGTAGGAGACAATAATATAAATTACTAAGAAGTGTATAATTTGAAAACATCATTCCTTTGGGGAATATTTGCTCTTATGTACTTTATTTAGAAATAGAGGCAAACAGCAGAAGAAACTGCTAAAATATTAGAAGTGGTAACCTGTAGGAAGCAAAAATTGGATGAGGAGAGATAGTGCAGGGGGATTGTTATATTCCTTTATAAGTTATTTAGTTTCAATTGACTTTTAAAATTATATACATATATTACTTTTTTAAAATGTTAAGAATGCATTTAGAATAACTAGTTCACTTTCTATTCCTTGTACCACCAGAAATTAAGAAGCATCTTATACATACTAAAGTTATGCATTATTTGTGAAATAATCAACTACAGAGAATCCTGAAGGTTAATGATTGCTCTTAAACATATTTTCACAAGTTAAAAAAGGACATTTATGATAAACTACTAATTATTCAGACTACCTCATCAGTTTATAACACATTCTATTACAGAACAATACTCTATAAACCTTTTAAAATGGAGAAAATATCAGCGATTTTCTAAATTATAATTCGGTGTTTTAGGAAAGAGTCAGGCATGAAATAAACATTCAGTAAATACTTGCCGGGGGAAAAAAAAAGAATGGCACTGTAATTAACAACATTACCAATAAATATAAAGCTCATTTTTTGAAGCTGCTCCTAATTTTTGTTAATATATTCAGTTCCTCCCTACAGAGACATTATGCATCTATTAATATTTCAAAGAATCTTATTGTCTCTAAGGGACGTATACCACACAAAAAGGTGGTTCTCAAAGGCAATACGGGAGGAGAGGCTAGCAGGATAACTGAGTCTCCTTGCTCTGGGAGCTGTGTGGGAGTGGAAGTGCCATCTTCCAACTGGCTACACTCCTCCTCATCATCCCTTATCGGTTTATTTCAAGCCTTAATGGAATCACTGCATAATATTTATTCACCCAATCTACCTTCAGTTCTTCTTAGCATGTGTCACATGTTCAAGACTTTCCATTAACTTACTGCAATAAATAAGAACGGGAAATCTTTTTTTAAACAGTTTATTGAGATATAATTTACAAATTTTATAATTCATTCAAGTGTACAGTTCAGTGACCTCTTGGAAACTTATACAGCTGTGTACCCCTTACCACAATCCATTTTAGAACACTTCTGTCACCCCAAAAGTTTCTTCCTGTCTACATGCAGTCAATCGCTACTCCCATCCTTGAGGCCACCACTGATCTGTTTTCTTTCTCTGCAGTTTTGCCTTATGTATAAATTTTCTATAATGGAATCATACAGTATGTACTCTTATGTGTCTGACTTCATTTCATATAATGTTTTTGTGGTTCATCCATTTTGTCGTACGTATGAGTAGTTTATTTCTTTTTATTGCTGGGTGGTATTCCAGGGTATGAATATACCACATTTTGTTTATTCATTCATCAGTTCATGGACTTTTTTTTTTTTTTTTTTGGAGACGGAGTCTCGGAGTCTCGCACTGTTGCCCAGGCTAGAGTGCCGTGGTGTCAGCCTAGCTCACAGCAACCTCAAACTCCTGGGCTCAAGCAATCCTTCTGCCTCAGCCTCCCGAGTAGCTGGGACTACAGGCATGTGCCACCATGCCTGGCTAATTGTTTCTATATATTTTTAGCTGTCCAGATCATTTATTTCTATTTTTAGTAGAGACGGGGGGGGGGGCTCGCTCTTGCTCAGGCTGGTCTCGAACTCCTGACCTCAGGCAATCCTCCCGCCTCGGCCTCCCAGAGTGCTAGGATTACAGGTGTGAGCCACCACGGCCGGCCAGTTATGGACATTTTGACTGTTTCCAGCTTTAGTGATTATGAATAACGTTACTATGACCATTCCTGTGCAAGTCTTTGTACAAACATGTAGAATAGGAGATCTTCATCTTAAAGCACTGTGCCTCACACTTCTTATACTTTACCATTATCATCCAAGTTACTTTTCACACTTACAAAAATGGCCAATAGTATGAAGCACATACTAGCACTTAATAAATAAAATAAATTTATCTCCAATGACTGTACCTGCTACAAATAAAATGACAATGAGAATAAAGATATTAAACATCCCTAAATCAGTTTCATACAAATCAATCAAATGAGCCTAAGTTTCTTCAAAATTCTTCTCAAAGATATGTCAACATTTCATCAAAAAATACAATGCCTTCAGATCTCCATAATCTCACTCAAAGTGTTCAGCCATTCATTCATGTAGTAGGTATTTACTAAGTACCTACACTGGGAATATAAATACTCTAAAATTATAATATACTTGCCCTCATGGAGCTCACATTCCATCACCCACTTTTTGCAAAAAATAAATAAATGAGGCAGGACTCATTAAGAAAATAATTACTATATGCCATACACTATGGCACTATATCCTTACATTATTAGATAACTACCATATAATTCTATTTAATTTATATGTATTTAAAAGTATTTATATTCCATACAGATAAATCATTTTTTTTCTTTAAATAGTGGATTATGATGTTTATGATATATTCTATAAAAAAATTGGACTTCGAGCTTTTGATAATAGTAACCCCCTAATCAACAATGATTCTATAGAAAGATGAAATTCAAATATTTCTTTTTGACATATGGTGCTATTTCCAGGAATGTAACCTGCTTTACAAAGGACAACTGATTGGATAATAATATGTAGATGTTAAAGTGATAATATTAAGAATACCAAATGGTTTTAGTAAAGCCATACCTAGAATTCTAAGTTTTAAAATAGTAACTTATGTGCACTGTTACCTACAAAGATTACAGAAACCAATCCTAACAGACTCAGTATTAATGGCAATATATTGTCTACAGTTTTTATGGAGACTGCAGATCACTTTAGTTCTGCTATTCATATAGAAGATATACACTATCACACAAGACTATGGTGGAATCAAAATTAAATACCTGAAAATTCACATGTCTTCTAATGCCAAGGCAAATTTACTATACACTACCCTCTAGTCTCTTTTATTACATAAAAGGAAAGGTTTTTTACAGTTTCTCAAACAATGAGAATTCTAAATTGTCCCTGCCTAATTAATCAAAATCAGAATAAAAGAAAATCAGTTGCTTTATCAAAATATATGACTCGCTAAAGACTAAAATTACATCCCTCTACAATTGAGAAATGCCCATTTCAAATGGTTTCAAGACTCTGGCCACTCAGCCTCCAAAAATGTATTTACATGGTATTCTCAAAGGACTATCAAAAATATTTCCCCTGATAAACAAAGGCAAGGAAATAAGCACCACATGGAAACCCTTTTATCCAATGTCATAAAACGAAATAAAATCTATAACACATTCCCTGAAATGTATGCAGTAACATTAATAACAAAATTATCTACTGAACCAAATATTTTGTCTTATAAGAGGTCAGTTCCTCAGACAAAATATAAGGAATTTAGTGCTAACACCAAGTTGTGAAATCCCTGTATCTCCCTGAATGCATGTTGAAGTTAATCAATGGTCAAGTGTATATTGTGAATCTATAGCATTCCTACAATAACATACTGTAATCTTTTTCTATAAATTTAAACAATTCACTCTCTGTACTTTGCATCTGACACAAAAATGGCCCTGTTTATAGCATCTTACTGCCTTGTATTATTTACCATTTTATTATATGTAGATAATCTATTTCCAAATATACCGTAAGTTCCTCAGGGAGCTCATGCCTCATGGCAGGGTAGCAGGTATAGCAACAATTCTATGTAAATTCAATAAATTTGTTTACTAATTACCTTCAAGAGAATAGTTTCAATAGCTGGTGAAAAAGGAAGCAAACCACAGAGGGTTAAAAAATAGTACTGGTAGGAAGGCATTAAAAGCAGCAGCACATTTCAGGCATTTGACAGAGCAGAAAAGCAAAGCACTAACACATAAAATTTCAAGTTACAGTCACTGAGTCTTAGTTTTTAAGTAAATTATTACTAAAGGCTGTTTGCTGATGCTGGAGAAACAAATCCCAGGGATCTGTCTCATCTTCTAGTGCTACCTGTGCAAATTACCTGGCACCAGCAGTCTAGTTTCCTCATCAAAAAAACGGGGAAAATAATTCCACTTTACTTCACAGAACTCTCCTGAAATCTAAATGAGATGATAATGTATGTTAAAGGACTTTACATACAAATAGTATTTTAAATGCAAGGTGTTACAATTATTATTATTATCATCAGTGAAGATGGAGTCTACCCCTTGATGCAACAATTCTAATTCTTCATGTTTACCCTAAGGATCTAGGTGGACAAATACAAATGTATCTGCAGAAAGATGTTCATAACAGCCCTGTTTGGAATGACAAAAAAATCCGAAAATAACTTAAATCATCAATGGCTGACTGGCTTAATAAATTATGGTACATACATGAAGTAGAATATCACATAACAATTAAAAATAATCTTCACAGATATGTAACTATGCACATAAAGAAATGTTCAAGGTAAGTGAAAGCAAGACTGCAGAATGTTCAACCTGAAGCAGCCTTCCCTCACCCATCAGACTTGATCAGATAGTAGATAGTAGAAAGAAACTTCATGAAACTAAGGCTTCATTTAATTCTTCTGTGAACAGGTACATTAAACAGATAAAAACAGAAGATATTATAAAACATCTCAAATTACTACTGGAAAAAAATCCTCTATTAACTATCCTATAAAAAGAATTTTACCACCATCTCTCCCCCCAAAAAACTAAAAATCCATGAAGACAACAGCCAGAAAGGATATAAAGCTGAAAATATAATACAATAATTCTCTCTAAAATATTAATAAGACTGAAACATTTCTTTACTCTGTAGTTTAAGAAAAGTTAAACTAAAGCCTTATAAGCAACAGGAAAATTATTTGTGTTTTAATGCCCTCAATCTTCGAAGATAGAACTGAACTACCACTGTTGTGAGATTTAGTATCCATAGGACACTACAAAGACATTACATATCAACTTGAAATTCAAGCATAAATTGGTTAGTTACGACTTTCCAGGTCACCTTAAGACAATGCAATTACTATGTACGTGTCATAGACTCATACCAATATTTACTACCAATATATGATAGACTTTTGGATCGTTGAATATACAAGTTTTGGTATCATTTTATCATGACAGAAGATGAGAGTAAATGTTTTTTAAAATTAAGTGTAGTATTCTGCAGCCTACTATAATATACCTGTTTAAAAGAACTGACAGTTTGGAGATTTTAATTCTTCAAATATTACATATTTTTTTCCTTTCCAAATGTGTTATCAATCAACATCTCTTAGAATAAAAGTAATTAGAGTTTGCCAAAGCAGGAGTTGCATACTATTCCATCATTTCTCCTTCCAGTCTAGTATGGTACCTAGCACAACAAAGAAACTCAGTTTCTATGTAAGAGAGTCTACCTGGAGTTTGAAAACCTATTCTTTAAGACAGGGGTCCCCAACCTACAGTGAGTTGTATAATTATTTCATTATATATTACAATGTAGTAATAAAAGTAAAGTGCACAATAAATGTAACACACTTGAACAATCCTGAAACCATCCCCCCCAGTCTGTGGAAAATTGTCTTCCATGAAAATGGTCCCTGGTGCCAAAAAGGTTGGGGACCACTACTTTAAGAAACACCTACTGTGTACAGGGCACTGTGACAGGTATTGGGGATAAATGTTTGAGCAGAAGGGACTCAATCCCTGCCCTCACGGAGGATGGGACACAAATTTAAGAAACATCCTATTGTAGAAACTGTATTTCTACAAACGTGATAAACACTATGAAGGAAAAGTAGAGGTGCCATGAAGTATGTGAGGACCTGATCTACTATGGCAGATGAGGAAAGGCTTCCCTGAGGAAGTTATAATTGAGCTGAAGTTACAGTGTTATTATATAGAGATAACTTGGCAAAGGGAGAGGAAAAATGATTCCCAGCAGGGAACAGAGTATGTGCAAAGACCCTGAGGTGGAAGGAAACATGGTATATTGAAGGAAGTGAAAGAAGACCAGCCAATATAATTCATGAGAATTATGGCTGCAGGGACACCAGGTAGAAAGAAGGTTACTGTAGCTGTCCAAGTGAGAAATGATGGTATCTGAGATTAGGAGGAGAGCAATGAAGGTAAGAGAAAAGAAGGCAGACCCAAGAGACATTTAAGAAGAAATCAGTGTTACACTGAAGTCATGGCTCATTCAGTAGAGTTTTAAAGATGACAGACCTTGAGGTTTTCCAGTTGTGAGACCGAATAGTAAAGCAGAGAATTTTAGCTTATCTGATGCTCCCCAATGAGCCAGACAGCTACTGCAGCCAGGTCCTCTAGTAGCAGTAACAGCTTAGCAAGATTGATTTTAGGAAGTGTGCCAGAAGGCTGTGACCAAGACCACAGTAATATCAAGCATGTGTTTAAAAAATAATTATATATCATAGGTCACCTCCCAACTGTCAGAAGGATCCCAAATGATAAAATTATTGGTATTTGCAAGGTACACACTTGTAATATCATATTATATCATTTATTTTCTCTCCTTTGTACTTCTGTGAAAATAAGATTTCAAGGATTAGGGGACAGGGGATATAGGAACTTATAATATTATGAGTCAACTCTCAGCATAAATTTATAAAATAATATTTTTTCAGGAATATCATGTTATACCTGAGAATATTAGGGGGAAAAAGTCAACTACCACTGTATCTTAAAGATGCTACAATGGTCAGAGAAACAAATGTCATTTTATGACATATATCAATGATCAATGCTCAAGATGTATAGCAGGAGCAGCAACTTCCACAAAGGTAGCTTTTTCTTTGGGAAAAAATAAGACACATACATTCATTAACTCTATTCCTTTCCTTGTTTCAGATGATGAAAAAAATGGAAATTTCTATAAATCTTCTTACTTTCTGCTTTATGTAATGGGTATAATAAAATCTTTATTAAATCCAAAAGTAAGCTTAAAGTTAACAGGAAGCCTACAGTGTCCCCTTAAAAATGGATTAACACTATTTCCCAAATACCCCAGTATTGGAATTTGATCTTCAGCTCCCGTACACTTCCATGAGGCAGAAATTTTAAATAAGTGGCTAAGGAGAAATAATTTCTAGTGTTTCACTTTAATATACTATTTCTTGCTCCTTAGCTACAAGGGATCTGGTCATCATCTGTGGCATATGTACCTTGTTCTGTAAACCTCTATCTTGCTCCCCCTCAATAAATTTCACCTGGTGCTTGCCTTGAAACACATACACACACTCGTGCACACATTTTTCTCATATGCCCCAGCCTAAACCCCACACATGGAAGGACCTTGAGATAGTTATGTTCTAAAATCTATTTCTTTCTCTCTTTTTATTTCTTTCTTAATACTTATATTCCCATGAAAAAGTACTTTCCATAGTCTTAGGTAGTCCAATGTACATGTATTCTCCCTTGGGTACCTATCAGAACAACATGGCATGCTTCTAGTTTTACAAATTTTCTAACATCCTGTGCTAAAACACAGTAATTAGCAGTATGATCCCACACACAACAGTAGAATCCTAACAGAACAATACCATGAAAGAGAAACATCACTTAATCAAAACCCCAAGCTGAGCAAAATATAAGACAACAGATGACAAAGACTTATTAATGACCTGTAACATAATTGGTAAAATCTAGAAATGTACATCTTATTTATGCCTCTATAATCCTTGGGTTGTTAGTAAAAATGTCACATCTGCAATGCTGGGGAGATATACTGAACTACTAATACAGTACTTGATCTCTAAACTGTCACTAAATCAGAGTCATAGAACTTCAGGGGAAGAAGGGACCTTGGTGAGTATCTAATAAATCCCCTCATTTTACAGATGAAAATGGTAGAGAACAGAGAGGAAATATAATGACATTATATACCTAATTTCTAGAAAATAGGAAAGACTTAAATACTTGTAGTATGACAGAACCTAGGTCTGGTTTCCTATCTGGTACTCTTTCCATGTCTCCAGGTTAAAAAAAAAAAAAGTTGTTTAATCTACATATGGATTGAAAAATACACAAAAAT
This sequence comes from Varecia variegata, assembly GCA_028533085.1. Taxonomy (NCBI): domain Eukaryota; kingdom Metazoa; phylum Chordata; class Mammalia; order Primates; family Lemuridae; genus Varecia; species Varecia variegata. The sequence goes on along the minus strand of CM052446.1, from coordinate 46,232,021 downwards.
GTAGCATATTAAGCTTAAGACTATTTTTATAATTTAAGAAATAAAGCTTAATACAGAATAGTCCTAATGGAGAAGCCAAAAAAAAAAAATAAAACACACAGCTCTAAAGATAAGTCAAAGGGAGAAGAGTGAATGCTTTGCCTCAGTGATGTCTGAAACACCAAGGACAATCCAACCTCATGTGCTCTAAATTTTTATCTATGGGAGCCTCAGGTTTTCTGCATCAAGAGCCCTAATCCTTTTCCCTGCCTAATCTGCCTCCCCAGATGACTGACCAACCACCTGGCTGGAGCTCTCCAAAGTCTCCAGGGAAACTTAGTTACCCAAGGATCGCTCCTCCCAGGCCCCCTCCCCATGAATGTTTATTATATTCTCTAGACAAAGCTTTTGGCAATCAGAAATAAAGGTCTAATTTATCTCATCAATGGAAAAGGCAGCCATCTGTTGATCTTCTTTTAAGAAAAGCCTTTTGAAAACTTCGTATGAGATGAATCCTTGGAATTCACTGGCTCCCTGGAATAAAAACACTAAAGAGACAGCCAGACACTACCCAAAGTTTTAAAAAATGGAAGTCAGCTATGTCTGAGTACATCCAGACAAGCATATTCTAAAGGATCTGTTCTGCTTGAAGGACAAACATCTTTTTTTCAATTTTTGCTTAAAGCCCGCTTACCAATGCAATCTCATCAAGTAAGAGGCAAAACTTCCGTAGCGTGGTCTTCCCCTTACTCCTTAAATAACAAATCGACCATGCCTACTAACTTCCTACTTTAACTAAATGCTTGTATTCTTTTAACAAAGTCCTTCATTCTGCTCTATACCCTGCCAGAGCTATTTCTGATTTTTAAAAATTCTCCTCGGGCTATCTTAAACTTGGACAGAACAATGAAAGATGGTCCAAGATAACTTTCAGCACGCGACTGCGTGCATGGACACATGCTGCCAAGTCTCTCAACTTACTGTCCTCTCAGTCATAGACCTCTCCATCTTAATAATCCCAGCAAGAACCTCTTTGGTTGTCTTTCCAGATTCTATTCCTTCCCTTCCACACAAAGCCAGGTTATGATTCCTAGACTTTATTACTTTAAAAGGGCCAAATCCCCAGGGTGGTGGTAGCTCTGCTCCAGAGTTAGGATTAGAGGAGAAATTTAGGTCGATAGGTCAGGCACTTCTGCTTGAGTTTGTGCTCCTTCCCTGCAGTTCCCCTTTCTAAACTTCCCCAGCTCCATACCTGTTGGCAGTGCTGGTGTTGCTGCTCCCGCTGCTGTGTTTCTGGGCCCGGCTCAACCTCCGTGGGGGCTTTGAATGCTGCAGTCGGGGGCTTGGCATGGAGGGGAACGACGAGGCGTAGCCATGTTCACACTCTGAAGAGAGCAAGAAAAAAAGACGTAAGAAGGACGTAAATACCCAAATCCATGGATCCACAAATCCGAAGTCCTTACAGTAACAGGTTTTTGAAAGAAGTAAAATGTTTTCACTCTTTTTAGTTGGAAGATAAAAATCCCAGTCCTTGCCTAGACATCCATCTTGAGACATATAGAGACCCAACCCACCGCCTGGAAAGAGGATACTTCCTCTAAACCAAATAATTTCTCCTTCCTCTCCAAAATCCTTTCTCCAAGAATCCTTTTGGATATAAATACCCTAATTTCTGAGAACAGTTAACCATTCCCTCAATGATTTCACTTGTTTCAAAATTCCCCTTTTCCGTTAACTCTCTCCACTCTAGAGTGTCTCTCTAACCCCCACGTTTCTGTGTACATCAATTAACTCAATCGCCTGGTCTTAAAGGACGGTCTCTCTCCTGACACCACAGTTCCCAGAGTCCCTGCTCTCCAAAGCTCCTTTGGTGGCCACCCCTGAAGGGACCCCATCTCAGCGCAGTCAGATCACGGGGAGGCCCTTCTTTCCCCAACTTTCCCACAGCCTCGCCCGTCCACTCGGACCTGCTCAACTCCCGCCCCGGCCTCACTCGGGCCCCCAGAGCCACCAGCCCTCTCCCTCGCCCTCTCCCCCTCCGGGTCCCGGCACCCCTGCAGCCCAGCCCTCCAGCGCCCCTCCAGCCCAGGCTGCTCCCCTCACTGCCCCCACGCTGCCAGCGCGAACATACCCCCACTCACAGGAGCACCTCCTCTCACACCTGTGTGCCTCACGCACTCTCTACCTACAAACTCACGTGCGCCTCTCTTCACACAAACCTGCGCGCGCGCACCTCGTCTTGCACCGCACGCGCACACCTCCCTTCACCCGCGCGCACCCCATCTCACGCTGCTCACGCGCATACGCGCGCCCTCCCTCACCCGTCGCACCGCACTCCCCGCGCGGGCTCAAGCCGCGGAGGCGGGGGAACCCAGCCGTTACCTCGCTCCCGGCGCTCCAAAAACTCGGCTGCCTCCAGCAGACGCTGCACGTTGATCATCCGCACCCGCTCCATGGACACCGCGGGTGGCGACCGGGGCCTCCCCGCACTCCTTTTCCCGGCCGTGAGGAGGCGCCGCAGGCGACTACAGTCCGACACCGCCCCCGGACATGTGCGGCGGGCGGGCGGGCCAGCCCGGCCGCGGCTCTGCGCGCTCTCCGCCGCGCCCGCCGAGCTGCCAGCAGCCCGCGCGCGGTTTGTTTACCTCCCGGCGCGAGCACGGGGTAGGGGCGGGAGCAGCGCCGCGGCCCGCCCCCGCCCGTCCCTTCCTCTGCCCCCTGGGGAGCGTAGTCCCGCCTCCGCCCACTGCACGCTGGGAGTCGTAGTACACACGCAGCTTCAGTGCGCCTGCGTCAGGCAGGATTCCGCAGTGGCCGCTGGGAAGTGTAGTCCCGCTGGGCTTCATTTTTTTCTCTAGGGTGGAAGACTAACAAGTTGCAGCCTCTTGCTTGTGCGAGGGAAGGATTTGAGCCGGCTGTAAGCCCACTCCAGGAAGCTTTTTCTCAATGACTCCCTCCCTGTGGGTTCCCAGGGGCCAAGGCATTCCTTATTTGAAGTGCCATGTTCCAGTCCTCTACCCCTACTCTCTCATGTAACTTATGTACCTCAGTTTCCTCATCTGCAAAATGAGGAAAGTAACACACCTGCACGGACAGCACACACAGAAACACTTGAAAAGCCAAAATCGCTGTTCAAAAACAAGGGACTATTTCACCAGGGCTTCCATGAGGCTCTGCTTCTACACAGACAGGTTTTTGTTTTTGTTTTGTTTTTTAATCTTATTTTTTAAAACTTTCTCCCTCTGTCCCTAGCTAGTGCCTTTAGACTCCAGAAAAACCTCTCTGGTGCTGCAAGGGAAGGATATGATTCAGTAGGTAAGTGATTTGGTGCTGGAGTTACACAGGGTTCTGCTTACATTTGCTGTGTGGACTTCAAGCCTCATTTTCCTCATGTAGTAAATGGATATAATTACTTCATTTGCACAGTACACAGTAATGATAGAAACAGACTCAGACTCTGCTCTCAAGGAATGTATATTCAGTAGGGTTTATTGTGAAGATTAAATGAAATAACTCCAGCATTCGGTATACACTAGGCACTCAATAAGTGCAGGCTGTGAGTATAAGTGTTTCCTCTAATGCTCTCCTTGTAAAGAGGTAACTGAAAGCCATGGCTAAATAGAGGCTGCCTCTGGCTACTCTCACTGCCACTCTCTTTCCAAGTCCTCAAAGTCTAGGCCAGGGTTCCTCAACCGTGGCATTATTGACATTTGGGGCTGGTTAATTCCCTCTTGGAGCAGGGGCTCTGAACTGTGCACTGTAGGATGTTTAGTAGCACACCACCACCTCTCAGGTGTGACAACCAAAAATGCCTCCAGGCATTGCCCAATGTCTCCTGGGGCCCAAAATCTTCCCTGCCCTCACTGCTGCCCCCAGTTGAGAGTAACTGATCTAGGGAGAGGAAAGACAAGAGGATCTTAACTATTGAAGGCTCCAAGAGCAAGCTGGAAACTATGTAAACAAATCCATAACTTTTTCCCACCCTGATTATTTTAACCTGCTGGTTGACATCCAAAATAACAGGAAGCTCCTGGTGAGGGGAGAATTTCCCCTTGCCTGTGGTAATTCCATTGGCTACTACAGAAAATACTATCTTGGGATGGAAATCTTAACCCTTTCAAAAATGTTATGGGCTTCATGCTGCATTTTAACACCCTCTCTTGTACTTTTTTTTTTTTTTGTAAAGTGAACGAAATCTCCAATGAGGTCACAAGCTGTAAAATTCTGCCAGCTCTTTTAAATACTACAGCTGGCACCACACTTAAGAACCAAATAGGCCGGGCGCGGTGGCTCACGCCTGTAATCCTAGCACTCTGGGAGGCCGAGGCGGGTGGATCGCTCAAGGTCAGGAGTTCGCTCAAGGTCAGGAGTTCGAGGCCAGCCTGAGCAAGAGCGAGACCCCATCTCTACTAAAAATAGAAAGAAATTATCTGGCCAACTAAAAATATATATAGAAAAAATTAGCCGGGCATGGTGGCACATGCCTGTAGTCCCAGCTACTCGGGAGGCTGAGGCAGTAGGATCGCTTAAGCCCAGGAGTTTGAGGTTGCTG
>CM052446.1:46203879-46226990 GCA_028533085.1 Varecia variegata | reverse complement strand
CTGGCCAACTAAAAATATATATAGAAAAAATTAGCCGGGCATGGTGGCACATGCCTGTAGTCCCAGCTACTCGGGAGGCTGAGGCAGTAGGATCGCTTAAGCCCAGGAGTTTGAGGTTGCTGTGAGCTAGGCTGACGCCACGGCACTCACTCTAGCCCGGGCAACAAAAGCGAGACTCTGTCTCAAAAAAAAAAAAAAAAAAAAAAAGAACCAAATAGATGTTCCATCAAATGCAAGGAGACCCCAAATGAGAGGTGTTCGTAAGCTACAGGAGAATTTATTTTATTTATTTATTTATTTATTTTGTAAAGGCTTTGAAAAAGAAAGTTTTCTCAGCCGTTGGCTAGATTGTTGCAGATCTGGGTTTTCCCATTGGGTGTTGATAGCAATCACCCTCCACCCTCAACAAGGGACGTGTTGGGTAGGGGTGGGATGCAATTATTTACAAGAGAATACCATTCATTCAGAACATCTGTTAGTTGAGGGTAGACATCATCAGGTTGAAAGTCAGTTTCTACCACTTGCAGAACCCCTTTAAGCTTTAGGTCTCAAATTGCCAAGGCCTATCCCAGGAACTTAAAAAAGGCAGTTTATGACAAATACAAGTCTACTTTGCCCAATGACCGGTAAACCCATGTGACAAGAAAAGTAGTGCAAACTGAAAATATACGTAAATTCAAGATGGGTTTAATTCTACAGGTCATAGAGCCATAGCAGATTAGTAAAAGAAGGCTAAATAGATGCTTGGAGCCCATGCCTGCCCTTTCATAGTTAATCTCCAAGTGAATTAACCAGTCCTTCTAGAGGGCCAAGACAGAGATGAGGAAATGGAAAGTACAGCAAGAGTCACCAAAAGGCCACCTGCTAATACTGAAGAAGAGACGTAATGGTTATGGTGATGGTGATTGTGGGCAGTGGCTAAAGTTAAGGGCTGGTTTATGTGCAGAAATCTCCAGCCTTTTCTAAAAGCAGTTGAGGCGCCACTTCCTTCTCCCTGCTCTGGCTGCCTCCTGAAGTCCTGGCTTGGACAAAGGCCACACCAGCCTCCTGCAGCACAAAGCTTAGGGCTCTATCCTCAGCAAAGTGATGCTACCCACAAACCATCCCTCAGCAACAGTCTCAGCCTGGAGAAAACCAGAGGCAGCCACGGCCTTTCTTTTGCTCAGATGAATCTAGTTTGTACTACAAATACAGATGGGGAAACAGGAAAAGCAAGGCTTCCAAAGTCTACTGACAAAAGAACCAGGAATCCTACCCATAGTTTCTGGTTCTGTCCTCTCCCTAAAGTACCTCTCTAGGTGTGGGGTGTGGGGGTAGTCTCATTTGAAAATGGAGAATGTCCCCCAGAGTTCCCCAGGCATAACAATCACAGCCTGGATGGGGGCACTCTGCCTTCTGAAGAAAGCAGGCAATGCTTTCAATTTTCAGGGGTCCTTTTCCGGCACAGTTTACTAAGCGCAGATTTCCAAGTGATTTATTGCAGATTCATAAACAACGGAAGCTGGTATGTTATATCTTTTCTGCAGAGAGGCGAGATGGAGCAAGGTGAAGAGGCCATGATGTTAAGTTACAAGTCCCACATCACTGTGTTGGTGACACCTGGTGCTTAGAACTTCCTTGAAACTGCAAAGTGCTTACTGTGCAGGGCACTGTTTTCTGCAGTTATCTTTAAGGATGGGGGTTTTCAAATAATCAAAGTTGGGGACCAGGGAGAGTGAGCTCTGAGCTCTGAACCATAACAGTTGTATATTTTTCCATCCCCCACCCCAAAATGAAGACCGCAGCCCTCCTCCCCACCTCTCTCTTCAGAGCCCAGAAACGTGAACAGCAGCAGAAAACCTTTCCCTCTGCCCAGTGAGTCAGCCTTGCCTAACTTCATGCGTAAGCTCTCCTCAAGTCAGCGGCAGCTCAGAGCTGCGGGTCTGTGTGCAGCCGAGATAAATTTGGGTCTAGAAGGGATGACGTAATGCTAAACCCAGAGGTAGCTGCCGCCTCCCAGGGCTCCAGTCACCAGGGCTGCAGGCTGACATCCCAACCACACAGAAACGCACCAAGCCACCAGGTGTCCGAACTGGGAGAAAGGGAAAGGACATGAGGTGGGGGCAACAGCAAGGGGAGGAGGCAGTGTTAATCTGAGATGGCTGAATCTGGAAGTTTGTTGTTTTTTAACTCCAGTTTTTCTGGTGAGATCAGACCACTGGCAAAGACTCAAACAGCTACACTTGACTTCCACCCTGACCCATCTCTTCCCTGTTAGAAAAGGGCTTCTTACACTTTATTAAATGGCCCTTATTACAGCAGCCTATTTCAGTGATTATAATGGATGTGTTAATCTCTCCAATGTCCTTTTCCTTCTTTTTTGCATGAACCTGGATCCAAGAAGAAATCTGCATTGCAGGACTGAATTAATATGCTCATCTAAGTGGCTTGCTTACTCTGGAGCACCCTACTTGGGTGCTCCTCAGGAGCAACTGATAAGATATTTGGGAGGATTTTGCTAGGGCCACACCAAGTAAATGTTTCACTAAAGAACATTTCATGGTTTATGTCATAGAAATGTATGTTATTAAGCTTATTTCTCAAGAAGTCTCCATTTTTCAGTTGAGAAAACTGAAGCTCAGAGAGGTGTGGTAATTTGCCCAAGGCCACACAGCTGTCTACCAAACTGATGGAGCAAGGGTTGAACTCAGGCCTGCAGTCCTGTGCTCTCTTCTCATCTCCACAATTCTCTTTCTGGTTGATTTATATTTAAAGAAAAAAAAACAAACCAAAGTGGAGTAAGTTTTCTGATCTTTTAAACCTATGGGGCCCCAATCCTTTAAATGTCAGGATCAAGTTACATGTCCAAAGGATCCCAATGTTGCTTTTTTCTGTTCATGGTTCATTCTTCCCTAAAGAGAGGTTGCCCTCAGAGTCAACTCTTTTTCTGTTGGTGATGACCGAAAGCCCTGAGCCCAAACTCACTCTTCCACTGTAATTAAAAGGCCACCACAGGTAAACAATCTTTATTGTATGGAAGTAGTTTCCTTCATGAGAAATGGCTCCCAAATACTTTTTTCAAATGACTTTTCATCATTTGTTTGTGTAGTCACGTGTTATTCTCCTATACTTTATGGCTGTAATCATTTATACTGGTAGCTTTCATGACTTTCAGCCATATAACCTGGTCAGCCATGGTATGTTATTCTTTTGAAGCACTGCTCAATTCCATGAGTTAATATTTTTGTTTAGAATTTTTGCATCTATATTCAAAAGCAAGAATAGTTTTCATTTTTGTTGCATTTATAGGTTTTGGTATTGCAATGATCTACTCTTTCAAAGTTAGATGCAACTTGATTTTAAAGCCTTTAAAAAAAAAAAAAAAAGGCTGCCAGAGGCCTTCTCCTGCTGCTAAGAGGATGCCCCACATTCTTGCCACAGCCCTGGGTAACCCTCTCTCCCCTGCCAGGAGCTGCCCTAGAGTTGCCCTGCCCCCACCCCTTGGCATCACCACCCGCCTCCAGGCAGCAGAGGTCACTGTTATGCCCAGCCAAGCCTAGACACTAAACCACACATTCAGCTCCTGCTGCCTTGTGTCTGAGTTCTCTCAGCTTCAGGTGCAGCCTTTATAATAAAAACACCAGGCTCTTGCCTGTCTGAAGACATAGATGAACTCACTGTCTCTTCTAGCTCTAGTATTCTGATTCTAGGATGCTGGGATTCCCCATAGATCCTAGAACAATGTGCATCCATTTGCCCACTAGCTGCCATGTAACTAGAGCTGACTACATGCACAGAACTGCTGCTACGGTCAGTTCATTTAATCCTCAGCACACCTCTGAGATTCCTGTTTTACAGATGAGGACCAGAAAGGTTAAGTGATTTGCCCAAGATCACATAGGCAGTGATCAGATTCAAACCTAGACTTTGTGACTCTTGGACTCCACAGCATACATCCATGTTAGGTTCAATCAGATAAGGTCAAACAGAATTGGTTAGGGCAATGGTCTCAACCAAGGGCAATCCCATCCCTCTAGGAGGCTTCAGAAATGTGTAGGAGGGTCGGTCGTTTTGAATGTCACAATGACTGGGGGTGGGGGTTCCAGTGGCATTTAGTGAGTGGGAACCAAGGATTTTAAATCCAGCAGTATTCCAGACTAATATGCACAAGAACTGTCCCACCAGCAGCTCCTTTGTTGAGCAACACTAGGTCAGAAAGTTAAGACAGCAAACTCATCATCTATTCAATAAATATTCCTTAAGCATCTATTATGTGCTGGGCCCTAAGCTAGATGCTGAGGACAGAATAAGGAACAAAACTACTTATGGTCTCTGTCCTCAAGGTGCTTGCATTCTAGCTGGACAGACTGATGGTAAGCAAGTAACATAATTGTAAATTGTGATAAATAGGATAAGGGATAAATGATAAAAGGGTAGGAAGGTTTACAGTGGAGTAAGTAGGGGAGCTGGGAAAATCACAAAGGCTGTCTAGGACATTTTCCCAAACTTTAAAGAGCACCCAAATCACCTGAAAATTGTGATGAATTGAGCTTCTGCTTCAGCAGGCCTGGGGTGAGGCCTGGCACTCTGATTTCTAACAAGCTCCCAGAGGATGCCAAGGTAGCCCATCCTCGAACCACACTTCCTCTGAACAGCAAGGGTGAAGGCCATGGCAAGGAGTTTGGATTTTTATTCTAAGTGAAATAGGAAAGAAACTACTGAAGGGCTTTGGCCAGGTGTGGTGGCTCACACCTATTGTCCCAGCACTTTGGGAGGCTGAGGCAGGAGGATCACTTGAGCCCAGGTGTTCAAGGCTGCAGTGAGCTATGATAGTGCCACTGTACTCCAGCCTGGGTGACAGAGCGAGGCCTTTAATCAAGTGAGTAACATGAACCCAGTTATATTTAGGATCATTCTTGTTTCCTAGATCTGAATCTGGGAGAGGAAGAGGTTGGGCCTACGTCGTTTGACCAGAACCAGCTGGCGTACACTGCTACAGTGGCAGCCAGGGCCTAAAGCTCATCTCTGCAGCTCACACTTGCCTCTCTCTTCTGGCTTCTCTGGCAGAAGCCCTTGGCTCCACATACAGGCCAGCCCAGTTGCCCTACAAGCTCGAGGCCTGCAGGAAGCCTAGTATATAGCCTGACAGGGTGTGGGCTCACACTTCTGACACCCTAGCTTGCAGAGCCACAGCAGCCCTACTGGTTGGGTGAGTTCCCCAGGGGCTGCTGGGCAAGGTAGCGTTGCACGTGCAGGCAGCAATACCCTAGACCATTGCCTCTAGAGAAAGGGGCTTATGTGGCTCCAGTGTCAATGCCCAAAGAGCCCTGGAAGGTTTTGGCTAATCTCTCTCTGTCCTCGGATGAGTGGGGAGAAAAGGAGGCCACCTGGGGGAATCCCCAAAGGGACCCTCGGCCTGGACTTAAAACAATACAGATTCAACTTCTTGCCTCTTGCTAACTTCTTGCTCCATGAAGCTTCTGCCAGTGTCCTAAGATCTCTCTAGGAAGAAAGAAAAACCTGGGTTTGCGTCTCTGCTCCACTTTTTGTTAGCATGTATCTTTGGGAAAGTTAGTCAGCCTTGCCAAAGGACAAGGCTTTCCCCATTTATAAAATGAGAGTAATTATAGCATCCACCCATTGGACGTTTGTAAGGATTAATATCAAGTGCTTAGCATGCTGCTGGCACATAGTAAATGCTCAGTAAATGGAGGCCATTATCACTATTCCTTTGGAAAACAGAGAAGGCATTGCACTTGTCAGCAGCCCTCTTGGGAACAGGTTATTACACTACCAGGAGACAGACAAGAATTGTTGATTGGTTTCTATTTGTCTGTCATTTGAACTGGAGTATAGAATTGGAACTGAAGACCATACATGCTTCACTTTGGAAGCACCATGCACGGTGCTTGGTGCCTGGCAGGTTTTAGAAATGTGTTGAATTGAGCTGAATTTTACAGCTGGTAGAAAGAATGAAAGAAAGTTGTATAAAAGACACTCAGAGTCTTTGGAGTCAAGAAATATGGTCGGATGGCCAGGCTGTGGTGGAGGTAAGGTAAAACAGGCGTGCCATACGGTAGTTCTGGGCCCCTGTAGGAATGAAAACAAAGGCCGTACCAGCTCCCACTTGCCACCCACAGCCAGAAACAGAGCAGCCCTGCACATGCTCTCCATTCTAATTCAATAGCCTACCTAGTCCCAGATCATCTTTATTCAAGTATCCTTGCTAATGGCAATGAAGACACAGAGTATGATATTTCAAATAGTAGGTAATCCAAATCCCTGTTTATTGGCTTTAGTTTGAATTTCCCAATCTCCTTTCCCCTCAGGACAGTGTGTTTATCTTTCTAATTTTGCTGTGTTTAAATTTCCATAGCAGACACTGGAGTTGGATATTTGAGGTATGTGCCAAGGGCATGTTGCACGTATGGGAGAGTGGGCTTGGTAGGAACACTGGTGTGGACAACCCTCCAAGTGTAGAAGGTCCCTATCTGTAAAGAATTGAGAGTGGAATTTGTTTATCTACAAAGTTACTTACATGGTACTTGGTTTCCTAAGCTCAGGCAGTTAAGAAAAAGAAGAAGAAAGAAAAGTCAGATATGTAGAAATTATAAGGACAAACACAAAGGATTTTAAACATGGAGGGGGCAAGCAGGGAACGAAGGAACTATTCCTTTTACATACCCAGGATAAATTATTATTCTGTCTGTAATGATGGCTAGAAACAAAGACACAAAGCCCAAGTCAAATGTCAGCTCACATTTTTGGGGTTTACTTTAAGACAACTGAATTTCCAAAACCTGGCATTGCAATAGAGTATACACTCCATGAGGCCAGGTACTATACCTTCAGGACCTAGCATAGAGCCTGACATAAAGCCCATAGGTGCTCCTCAAGTCCCAGTTTAATGAATAAACAAACGAACAAACTCGGTAAACAAATTTAGAATTACTGGCACACAACATAATTCCACATCTTACCAAAGCATTAATATTTGCTGCAAGGGCCTGTTCAAGAGAATTTCTCTCGTCTAAATTTTTAAAAAAGGGATTCTGTTTACATATATTTCCTGGAGACTTATTGCTCAAAGCAGAGGTTACCTGAACTTTCAAAACGTTTCACAAGCAAGGGGCCCAGCACACATTGTGCCAAGATGAGGAAGCAAAGAAGTAGCCTCCTGCTGGGCATGATGGTAGTAAATGCCCATTATGTTTGGCTGGAGAGATCAAGCCAGCTGTTGACAGCTTTAACACCTCTGGCCAGGCCACTCAGGTACCATAATAAGACAATTGCTTCCTTTAAGTTTAGCAGAAGTGCCAGAGGGCAGATGTCTGTCCCTGGGGAATTGAAACCTGCATGGGGTGTGTGTGTGTGTGTGTGTGTGTGTGTGTGTCTCTCTCTCACCCCCAAAAGGTGCTCCCCAACCAAGACATGAATTTCTCCTCCTCAGGTAAGTCTTGAGCTCATCGTTGTCACTATATTCTAGCTCCTTCCTCCCTCCTCCTACCCCTCAAATGTAAAAGAAAATACTTTTCTAAGTATGGCAAATTCAAATTAGCTCCATTTTGAAAGACAATTGAGAATGTTGCAATGACCTTTGTAATAACTGGACACACCCTGGGATCAGTAAACCAGGTTTGAGAATTGCTGACTTTATAAGCACTGGACGTGTAAAACAAAAGCCCAGTTTGGGGCTCAGCCTGGGACCCATTCTCATATCAGGCAAGAGGGAACCCAGCCCAGAAAGACTTGGTTCTGCCTCTGCTGTGTCATCTTGAGCAAGCCACTGTCCCTCTCTGGGCCTCAGTCTCCACGTCTGTATAGTGAGGATGACAGATGCTCTGTGACCCTTGGTGCTCCTTCTGGCCCTAATGCTCTGTTTTACCCCCTGCCTCCTTTAAAAACAAAACCCAAAATGGAGGCGAAGGGAAAATAGAAGGGAAAAGAATGGTTCAGTAGGCCAGATCTCCAGCAATCTCCCCCCATTTCTGCCTGCTGAAAATTGCTTTCCTCGTTCTGCAAGAAGATTCCCATTTCTTACTGGGTTGCTGCTTTTTTATTTCTCTCTCTCTCTCTCTCTCTCTCTTTTTTTAACTTAAAAGCCACAAAACCGCAGAATTCACCTCCCTCAAACGGGTCATCTGGAAGCCAGAGCTGTTGGGGGTTAGGTGTGTTAGGCTCGACCTACTGGTGGTATCTAAGCGAAGACCAGGCCAGGGCAAGCATGTGCTTCTCCTCCAGAAACCCAGTTTAAATCAATATTTATCCAACTGTATTTATAGAGAGTGGTGGTGGTAGGGAGGAGGGGGTGGGTAGAGAGGCAGGGGGATCTAAAACAGAACAAGCCACAATGACTGATGCAAATCTTTGTGGCCAATTCACTTCTGCAGGCTGGGCTTTTTCTTAAAAGGCAAAAGACCCGGCTTTTGATGAACCTGCTGTTGGCCCCAGTACCATAGCAACAGCCCCAAGTCCTCTAATATGCCCAGAGGATAGACTTGGGAAAGGCAGCAGGAGGGGGGTGGTGTTTCCTAGGAACCCTAAACTTGAGTTAGGGCCAGCAGAGTTGAACAACTCTGAAAAACAAAAATCCTCCCTGGCTGGCTATTCTGTCTTCAGCCTCACTTCTAACCCTTTTCTAAGCAAGGTGTGTGCAGGAAGACCTTGCTTGGATAATCAACAAGCTGTTTCAAATATCAGCTCTCCTTCAGGTTGCTGGGTGACCTTGAGCAAGTCATTTCACCTCTTTGGACTTCACTCCTTGGCTATAAAATCAGTACATGTGTATACAGTTAAGACTGGTGAAGACGGCAGGCTCAGCTGTGCCACTTACTGATCATGCGACCTCTGGACAAGTTACCTGGCATCCCTGCTCCTTGGTTACCCTCTCTGTAAAATGGGATAATAAAATTGCATCTGTCACAGGGTTGCTGTGAAGATTCGGGTGGATAATGCATGGACAGTCCCACACTCGGTATGTGGTCAGTACTCAATAAGTGATAGCAGGGATTGATCTTATGGGATACAATTAGTTGCTCTGTAGCTGCATGTTGGCACCCTCTGCATTTCCCTCAGTTTCACCTCTAGACTTTTGCCCAGCTATCCCCAGATGAAAATCTCCGTGTCTGGGTGTGTCCATGGGGAAGTATTTTGGTCGCAGACGAGAGATGAGTGAACAGCTGCTGTTTTGCCTTGATAGCTAATGGAGCCTCCTCTTACCTCCCAAACCAGGAGTGGTACAATTCAGCTTCACTAACTTCCTAAGTCCCTCTCCCCAGATCCCCTTCCCCAGGCATCCTGTCCCGGGGAACTCTGGGACTCTGAAAGTCACAATAATGTCCTCAAAAAAGTCGTCTTCTGGCATTTACCAGTGGGCAGAGATCATATTTAAAACTGGGGAAAAAAAGCTGAATCGGGGGAACATAATTTAGGATGCAGAGGAAATAGGGCCTGATTGAAGAATGTTCTTCACACAATTCCACTAAAAACAATTACCCAACTCCACTCACACCACAAATCAACCTACAGGGTTTTCAGAAAAAAAAGCAATTGCACATAGTAGATGCTCAATACAAATTTGTGGAATGAATGAATTCATCATAAGATGGCTGCCCGGCAGAAATGTGGCCAGCTTGAACATTAGTTGCCATCAAAGTCTTCAATTTTAGCACAAGTTGCCCTAGTCCCCTGCTTTCTAAGCCAGTAACTTTTTCATTCTTAGGATCACAGCTGTTGACATAATGCAGTTTCAGCTTTTCAGGCCTGACCTATCATCTTGTAGGCCTTGGTCTTACCACCCAAGGATGGTCAGAGATCAGTATTTCCTACTCTTCTCCAGGTCTTCAGAAAGGCTATCATGTGTTCCCTGGCCTCCAAACTCAATCACTGTGCCATAACCAGTAAATGACAAATCCAACCAGTTAAGAAATTTATATTGTCTTCTGTATGCCAGTGCTATGCTATATGCAATGGGTGACATATACTGAATACTGTAGGTGATCTTTTCCCTTAAGATGCTAATAATCTCCCTATGAAGATAAAGCTAATACACAGGAAGCAAGCAGAGAATTGCATGGATATCAAAGCTCAGAGAAGTTATTATTATCAAACACCTATTATATTCCAGGTACTTGAAATACTTAGGTGCAGTACCTCATGCAGTTGTTTGGCAATGATGTGAGGGTGGTGCTATTTCATTATCCCCATTTTACAAAAAAGAAATGGAACTTCAGAGAGGCTAAGTAACTCCTGTCCAAGGTCACACAGCCAGTAAGCAGAGTGTTAAGTTGGACTCTGCTCCATTTGTCTGCAAAGTTTTCATTCTCTCAACTACTCCAACTTAAGAAATAGAACCAAGTAGGCAGAAATAGCCAGGGGAGGCTTCCTGGAGGAGGCAGGAACTGACTTAAGTCTTGAGAGGAGGGCATTCTAGACAGAGGGAAGACCCTGAGTCAAGCACAGTGGCTTGACTGTGAAGCTTACTTGCTGGTGGACCTGCTGGACAGGAGCAGAGATTTCATGGCAGGGCAGAGGAGATTGTCAGGAAGACAGGGTGGGGCCAAATGACAACACACAACAGCCCCTCCCTCCACCAAGAGGAAGAGGCTGCTGCTTGGCCTGTCCATGCCCCATAGGAAAGCGCCCCACCCTGAAAACCAGGTTATCCACTCGAGGAGGCAACCCAAGGCTTTCTACTCCCGTGTAATCGTTCTTCCCTATCTTAAGTGTTGCCTCAACTGGGAGACACTGGGAAGCCCATTTCTCTCCTCCAGACCTTACCTGCTTCTTCCACTTATCTGCCAGCCAGCTTTTATGCACCTAACATCCATTTGTCAATCTTTTTCCCTTTGAGTGTTAACCTTTTCCAAAACAAGGACTAAATCTTTTTCTGATTATTAGTCTTTAATTGCCACCCCTCCACTGGACTTGAACTGCATACAGGTGATGCCAGCGGTTTTTTACATATAACTTCTGAATTTATGATAACAGGGCCACAGTCTTCAAGATTAATAAATTTCTGGAAGACTTCAATTTGAGATTCATAGGGATACACATGAGTTGGAATTTCAGGAGAATGTACCTGCATTTCCCAGGGATTTTCTTGACTTGCAAACAGCAGACGGTCAACACAGGTGACCGAATTTGAACTCTTCCCCTAGGAACACTCACCCTATCTACTGGAAATAATTCAGCACTGTGGCCACAACTTAGTGAGCACTCCTACTACGGAAACCTCAAGGAGGCAATGAAAAGCAGTTCTGGCTACAATGGAAAATAAGGCAAGCTTCTGCTACGTAAGTGCTTTGCAAACAACAGTAAAAACGGAACAAATGAACGCGTGACTATAGCGTCTATCGTGCATCTCAGGAAGGTCTCACCAAATCTGAAATGTAAAATCGAGGCTGACACTCATCTCTAGGGAGAATTGCGTCCCTTTAAGAAGAGACTGGACCAGCTGGCCACACTACAGCTCCCAGAGATTTCCTGGCTTGCATCCTGGCCCCACCCCCAGCTCCAGCCTCAGCAACGCGTGACGTCAGAGGAGGCTGACGCTGCCGATTGGCTGAACGACGCAGCTAGGTCAAGTCCAGTCGGAGGAAAGAAGTTTGTCTCCATGTGGAAACCATGTGTCTCTAGCAGGGAGGGGGAGGAGGAGGAGGCGGAGAAACCGAGATCAAGTGATTACTGGGGAACTCGCTGAAATGAAGGCAGGGAGGTTGTGCACCTGAGCCGGCCAGCAATACCCTTTGCAGTAGTGACCTAATAAAAAAGACTTGCACAACAAACAAAACCTGACCCACCCCCCCATCATAGTAATAACTAAAAAGCTAGGGTCCTTGCTTCCTTCCAAAAACCTGGGACCTGGGAAATGCTGGAATCCTATCGGAACGCCCAGATCCCTCTCCCTCCCCCAACGACTGAATGATGTAAGCGTTTCGGAAAGCAGAGCTCTGGAGCAAAACAAGCCCCGCGCGCGCAGAGCAACCCGCAGTGCCCGAGCCCGGCGCACGCACGACCCGCCCCCCGACTCGCGTTATTGCTGTGCACACGCGGACCACCGTGACGCGCGGGCATTGTGTGCAGCGAGCAGAAAACAACGGCTAGCGCCGCCAGCGCAAAGAAGCGCCCCTAATAAAACGAGACAGATGTAGGGCCCGCCGTTTTCCGTACCAGGAGACGTAGACCGAGCCGGGAGGAGGGAAGGAGAGTTGGGAGGATAAAGTGGGCCCCGTGGGCCGCTCCTGCTTGCCGGGGGCATAATAGAGGGCCTGGCGGTTGGTCGCACGGAGTTTGCTGGAGGTCACCCCAGCCTGCGTGAGCTGTTGGGGAAGGGGCGAGAGCCTGGAGCGGGGTCTCTGCAGCCGAGCTGGCCATAGCGCAGCGCCCCAAGCTCTCGGGGAAATCTGGGGGCCGCTGGCATCACGTCATTTAGAGCCAAACAGCGGCGGCGAAAAGAGGCGAGAGAGCTAAAAATACTCCCGCGGGGAGCCGGCCGGAGGAGGGGGGTTGCGGGGCCGAGGGACTTATTACGCACACGAAGTTGACTTTGACTGGGGCCCTAAGGCTCCAGAGCCCCTCTCGGGTGCTGGCAGGTTTGCAACGCAGACCCCTCGGGAGAGGGACCGGGAGGAAGCCCCTCGGCTTCGCCAGCCTCTGGAGCCCCGCTCGGGGCAGCCTGAGCCCGGCGCGCCTGGCTCTCTGCTTACGTGACTGGTGGCCACGCCGGAGCCCCGGCACGGGGTAAACAAGGAGTTGGCGGCTGCCAGGGCGGCGGGGGTGGGGTGGGGCAGGGGGAGGTCTCCGATTGTCTGCGGGTGCAAAGGGGGGGGTGGGACGCTGAGGAGGCTCCAGCCGTCTCCTTAATGCATTCGCTGGGGAGTGGGGCAAATCAGGTTTGCCACACACTACCAAGGTGCCCTCTTTGGGTGCACCCCTATTTCAGAGCTGACGCCACGGGACAGACTCCGGAGAACTGGGGACCCGGACGGGGGTAGCTAAAGAAATCACGCCCCTCCCCCCCGCAACAAAAGCAAACACACCAAACAAAACCACGTCTTCACCCCACTCCCACCCCCAGCTCTGGCTTTTCAAAAACTACCCTCCAGACGAATACACACGCTGTCCCCCCATCACCCCCCGTCCCCCGCATGAATAATCGCGAAGCGATTCGGCTACACAGCCTGCGATGCGCCTCTCTCGCAACCCAGGCACTCCGGGAAAACAAGCGAGAAGAGAAAGAAAAGAACGCACCACCGACCTCCCAACACAAATCCTTGTTTTGGCCTTACAGCGTCTGCACAATTGCGCTGCCAACACACGGTTACTTTAATCCTGAAGGCCTGGGGTGTCAGTCAGCGAAGGTGTTTTTGTGTTTGGGGTTTGCTGTGTTGGGTGGGGGGAAGCTTGCAAGATCTGACACGTTGCAATCGGACCTTTCTCTTCCCCCACCCCCTCTCTTTCTCGCCTCATTGATCTTTCTACTTGCTCGGACAGATTAAACCTCCCGGTTTCCTCCCGTCTGTCGGTCTATCTGCCTCGTCCCCTTCCTTCTCGCAGCTATTATTCTGAGGACTGTGCTGGAGACGCCGCACACGCGTGCCCCCGTTAGGGCGCAGAGTTGACTGCCTGGGGACGGCTAGGGGACCTGGCTGGCAGTGGCAAAAATGAAACAAACAAGGAAGAGGCCAGGCCCGGGTGGGGTTCTCAGCACCCCCCCCCCGCCCCACCGCATCGCTCTCCACCTGAATCTGGGGGTTGGCGGGGGGACGCTAGAAATCCACCAGGAAGGCGTTTGCCTTCCTCGCCCTGCGCGCTCGCTCAGGAGCCGCGAGCCGTCTCCCGGAAAATAAAGAAACCGCACACAACAGCCCACACCTTCTTCCCCAACTATTGTTTCTGCAAGATCCCAAAGTTTCCTTCTAGTCGCCTCCCCACGGCCAAGTTTCCCGGGCACGGCACGGCGGGTCTAGGGCGAGCTGTTGGCACTGCCTGGCCCGCTGGCCTCTTTGAGGGGGCGGGTGGCACCCCCGGGCAACGGCGGCGCAGGGGGACTATGTGCGTGGACGCGATGGCCTGAGCCCAGTCCTGCCGCGAGAGGGGAGGAGAAGGCGAAGTAGACAGGAGGCAGAGACAGCCCGAGCCCACGCCGCGGAGAGCTGTGTGGTTGTTATTGTTGTAATGTCTGTTTTCTTTCTGGAGCCTCTGCGCTCTGCCTATGGTTTCCAACTTTCGGCTTCTAATCCTCACCCCACCCAGGAACGAGAGACAAAAAAACAACACTTCTCTGCCCGAGAAGACTCAGGGTGGGTGGGGGGGGAGGGTGGAATAAAAAGGAAGAAAGGCGACCTCGAAGAGAAGAGCTCTCAGTTGTCAGCAAACAACACCACTCCCCCGCTCCTCGGCCGGGCCATCCGCTCAGCCCTCCCGAGACAGACAGACCGACGCACCGACAGGCCCCCCTCTCCCCGTCGCTCGTCTTTGTTACATCTTTAGCAGCTTTGTGCGTGCGTGTCCTTTCTCCGGTGTCATCGGCTTTACTGCCGAGGGTTGGATGTGTGTGTTGGGGGGTGGGGGTGGGGGTCGCGGGCCGAGCTGGCAACGGGGGTCGCCCAAGTGGGCGAGAAGGAAAGAGCCAGGAGCCGAGGAGGAGCCGGGGCCCCAAAACTTACTTTTGTTTTCTTTCTCGATCTGCTCCAGGTAGCTGGCGGCCTCGAGCAGAATCTGCACGTTCTGCAGAAAAGTGTTGATGTGCTTCTCCATCGAGTTCTCGCTGGTGTTGAAAATGTCCGAGAAGGGGCATCTGGGTTTGGCTCCCGCGGGCTCTTCGGGCTGGGCCGGGGGCTGGGGCGCGGCCGCGGCCGGGGGCACAGCCGGGGGCGCGGCCGGGGCCAGCCCCGCGCCCTCGCAGCGCGCCTCCTTGCGCGGCCGCCCGCGTTTGCCCATGGAGGAGCGGGGGTCCGCCGAGCTCGTCCTCTTTCGGGGCTGCGCTGCCCGGCCGAGCTCCGGGCCCCCGGGGAGACCCAGCCGGCTGGAGCGGAGAAGGCGCCGGGCGAGGAGCCGGCCTGACTTCCCGAGCCTGGCTGCGTGCAGTTGTGTGTGTGCGTGTGTGTGAGTGTGTCGGTCTCGCTGTGGGTCTGTGTGTATGGGAGATTGAATGAACCTACAGGACAGACGGAGGCGCTCTGGCGCCTGGGTCCTAGTGCGAGCCTGTCGCCAGCGGACCGGTCAAAATAAAAGGTGGAGACTAGCGAGGCAGGGCCCGCCCCCTGGCTGTCCCCGCACCCTTCCCCGCCTCTCCCCAAATGCTACCACAGTGTAGAGCACTGTATTTTCACCGGAGTGGAAAAAATACTCGATGTCTCTCAGTGCACCTGTGTAAAAACAAACTATTTTCTTCACAGAAAAAGAACACCCCGAAAAGCGTCCGGTACAATGCCTAGCACATAGTAGGTCCCCAGTAAATGGTAGCTGCTGTTACTTTTTTTAAAAAACAATAAAAGCCCAATTCAAATGGGAAGACTCGAACCGTGCATGTAACCAGAAGCTCCTTCCCCGCAACACACACACACACACACACACACACACGCCACCCCACACACATATACAGGCACCTGTGTGTGCTTTGGAACAGCCAAATGAAGTCCCCAGGCCACCCAAATCCGGGTTACAGATTTACTCACTCCTTTTTCCCTTCAAATGCAAAGTTATTTTTCAGGAAGAGGGAGGAGATGTAAGCGTCTCCTCACACTCCTCTTTCCAGCGGTGGTCCAGCTGTGCAAAGCTCACACCAGGGTACCTCCACACCTGGGTCCCTTTTATTTGACAGAAAGGCAGAAATGGCAGGCCAGGAGCCACTTCCCCTCCCCCCAGCTGAATCCCATCTTTGGTTCTGAAGACCCCCAGTTGACATTGTTTCACTGCTGTTGCTGTCGGCAACCATGGATGCTTTCCAGCCCCGGGAGATGCTGTGGGGTCAGAGGGATACTTGAGGGCTGCTTTGGCATGCCATAGAGAAAGGTTCAAATCTCAGCTCTGGGGCATGTAGACTGTGAGCTTGGACAAGTCCCTTAACCTCTCTTGGCCTAAATTTCCACATCGTTGAAACCTCTGATAAGGTGCTTGTGTGGATTAAATGTTATCTGCACTTAGCTCACTCTGGCCCCTAGTAAGATCTTTTCCTTCCAATCTACACCCAGGCAAGAGCCTGGGTAACTTGCATCTAAGAGGGGAACAAGATGCAGTGAACAAGACTCTCCTGTGCTTCATTAGAAAACATCTCTAAGACAAGCCCATCTAAATCTTGTCACCTTGCAAAGCCACTTGGAGGTTTCCTCCAGGGGAAACACTGACATAGAGGATGCAAAGGATACTGCCCCCCGGAGTTGTGTGGTGCAGCCACCCTGCTCAAAGGCAACTTCAGATACATTTGTCACAGAAACTCTTACTGGAAATGGAAACTTTTGAAAAAAGGGGAGAAAGTACATTTCTTTGTAAAATACTCCGTATGTAAAACTTACAGAGTATGTATAAATGCACACCCCCTCTCAGAGCCTTCAAGAAAGCCGTTGTGTACTTTTAAAAATATGATAACTTGCTGCTGATATAACAGGAACAATTAGTAACTGGCATTTTAAAGCCAATGTATTCACATTTTAGAGCATAATCTAATCATACTACACATACTCTTTGCTCATTTTCCAACTTGTGCCAAATTTTGCCTGATTGATCTCTGAATCCTTTGGCTACCATAGAGTAGAAGCTTCTAAGAGCTGTGAGATAAAAGTTCATCTTCCATTATCAGAACAATTACCGACTTTTTTGTTTCTGTTGGAACCACAATCTCAGTTATTCGTGTTGAAATGTCTATAAATGTCTAAGGACTTTAGGAAGGCCTCATGTATACACAGTTTCAAATAAGCTTTATCCAAGGCCATTTTGCAAAAACTGGCACTTGTGTGAAATAGCTCTGATCTCTCTTGCCCCAAATGAAAGCTGTTACTGAGACAATGAACCAGCTAAGCCCAGAGAAAACCTTGGTTTCTCTTTAATTCCCCAGTGGTGGCATGGGTCAAATATACAGTACTGAAACCCACATGTATGAATATGCACACCCACCAAGACAGGCATACCCCACACATGAGTGCCAGGTGGGGGAAGGGTGTTTTGTAATTATTTATTTATCCCTGCTCCATCTCTCATAGGTCTGTGAGCTTCAGAAAGCCCAGTGGGAATCTTCAAGCTGGGCCACGGATCTGACCAAAGCCAAAATAAACAACGGCTTGAAGAAAATCTACAAAAAAGTGCTGATTTGCACTATTCCCACAGCCGGCCACAGCCCCCACCATCATTCCCATGGAAAACACCACTGCTGGTGCCAAATCAAGTTTCCCCCCCCATCATAGGGGCATTGTTTTTTGTTATTATGTGAGTTCTTAGCCTCAGACAATGGCACCACAAGAGACACAGTGGAGGCAGGAGAAATGCCTTTTTGTTCCACAAAGTCTGTGCTGTTGTACCCCTAGAGTCTTGCATATAGTTTAGTTGCATATATTCATTTTGGTGACACGTATGTGGACCGATGAATGTGCCGAGCTAAAGCCCAAAGCCCTTTCCTTATTTGTTTTCAGAGCTCATCAAGTGTTAAATCATATTAACACCGCATTGCTCTCTCCTTCTTCCCCCTCCATCCCCCAATTAACAGATTTCTCTAATAAGTTGGCCCCAACAGAAAGAGTGGTATTTCAGGGGTTATATCACAGGACAGGCATCCAGGATGCTGGGTTACAAGCTCAGCTCCATTCCCGATTAGCTTTGCTTCCCAGGAGGAGCCATTCAAACTCTTTGCAACCCCGCTTTCTCTGGGGCTTTGATTCCAGAAGTAAACAGGCCTCTTTGGAAACTTGCTGAGAATTTCTGCAGAGAACAGGTAGGGGATAAGAATGCATCCACCCTGAACATGTGTGAACTCTTTGAAAGAAAAGCAAAAATGCCCAATGGGGTCAGCTACAATGCTCCCAGAGGGTCCTGGGTATCTGAGGTGCCGACTCAGCCTGGGTCTTGTCTTCTCAACCTTCTGTTTGTTTGTTTGGCTTATTTGCTTGTTTGGTAATGTTTTCCCATGGACCTGTTTACATACTAAAGCAAGATTGTTCTTTCCTTTATTTGCCCCTCTTTCCCCCAAGACATCTGTACTCTTACATCAAAGGAGTTGTCTTATCTGTAATTATATCTTTCTGCATACACAGGCTGCTTAATTATTGAGAAGGTGATAGATGAATTGCCATTGAGACCTTCCCACCTTGCACTTGGGATGAGATGCTCTTCTCTCTCTCATGGACAATTTCAGCTCTCCTGGGGTCCTTCACCCGGGTCTTCCTTCCTCATCCACTATCCCCTTGGGGGCCTTTTCTGCCTAAATCCATCACTCCAACCTCTAGCTTTACCTTGGATCTTGCCAAAATGTCTCCATCAAGTTCTTCCATCAGGTTCTTCCCTGCTCTTTGCCCTGTGGTCCTTCTACTCAGACTTGGTAAACATCAAGAGACCCGCTGCCCCTTGCATTGTCACTTGAGTCCTGATTCCAGAGCTTTCCTAGTCATGTTTTTCCTGGGCACCTTTCCCTTTGGAAAGGAATCATTAAGCTGTGGTGCTGGCTCACAGCTCCTTCTCCTTGGGGGTCTTAATCTTGCCTTCACCTGTTAGAAAGGAGGAGTGGCTCCACGGAAAGCCCAGGATTAGAGGGTTAGGAACTATAAGACACAGGAACAAGGAGAATGGCAGGAACAAGGAGAACTATGAGGCTTTCCTCTCCCACTGGCTTAAAATTGTTGACAAGACCTCCTTCAACCACTCCCATACTCCCAGCCCCACCCCCACACTCATCAGTCGGTGTAGACATGGGCAGAGGATAAGTAGCCTCCGCCCTACAGTGGAGCTCACTGGGTGTCACCTGCTTCTGGGGACATTATCTCGGCTCTCCTGGACTCTGCCCTCCTTTCTTCTGGAACTCTGAGTCTGGCAGGCCCTTCCTGGCTCAGCCAACTCCTGGACTTCTCCTATCTGGTGCCCAGTACTTACAGGGTTTATTAGACTATGAGCTCATCAAGGGCAGGGAGCACACCTCAGTCTTCCTGGCATCCCCAGGCCCTGGCACCTAGCACAGCATGGGTATGGCACAAAACAGGGGCTTGGGTCATGAGGGTCAAAAGAATGAATGCTCTTTCTGCCTGGTCAGAGCCTTGGTGCTGGCCTTTCATGGCTTCTTTGCTCCAGTGTGGTGAGAAGAGGCATTTGACACTGTCTGCAAAACTATTCCTGAGTCACTCACATTAAAGTTTAAATATCTAAATGCTGTCTTGGTGGAGAAGCCAGAAACCCATTGAGCCAGATGGTTGAGATTCCCTTACCAAAGATGCAGAGGCTCTGCTGCCCTTTCCCCTGTCCTTACTGCTGGTGACAGATCTGGTGACAAGATGGTCTTCTCTGTTATAAGATGCCTCTGATAGAGAATTTTCAAAAGACACTAGGTAATGAAGTTAGTGGCCTGAGACCAAATTGAGAGTCACATGCAGCTTTTTTCTTATCTCCCCATTCTAGGGTGTCTTCTCAGTCCTTTAGGCATTAATTTCTCTAACATCTCCATTTTTAAAAATGAATTCTACAAAGTTAAGTTTATGTACATTGAAGTGTCAGATATCAGTGACTGACTAGCTTAAATATGACTTCCCAGAGGCATCTGAAATTAAAGATGGCCAACGCCTTAAGCTAAAGGAATAAAGTTCTAATGGTGAAATATTAGGCGTCAGGATATGGAATGGAAAGGTAGTTTGTAGGTGGCAAAGAGTCTTCCTACTGATTATTAGCTGACTGAGCTTGCATAAGTCTCTTAACCTCTCAGTTACTTAGTGTTCTCATCTATAAAGCAGGAAGAACAATGTTTGCCTTGTGAAGGGGTATATATGAAGGAATTTTGGAAACTATAAAGTGCGTGCACATGTCAGGACACTATTGGGCTATGAAAGTCCTAGAAGATTTTCAGGGAAAACAGATACAAAAAACAATAACTACAAAAAGATAGGAGTAGGAGTTAGAAGACCAGAGTTTGGGGCCATCTCTCCTACTACACTACGGCGTAATTTTTAGACAAATAATCTCACCATCTGGGGCCTCAATGTCCTTGCTGGCGAAGGGAGGCACAGAGTCTACCTCTCTTCCCCATTCCAAAAAGCTTCATTAATTCATCTCCCCTATGTTCATTAATTAGAAACTGAGATGTCACTGCCCACTGCAGATCAGCGTGGGAGAACCAGTCTGACCACATTGAGCTGGTAAAATTCTAGCCAAAAGCAAAGAAACTGACATTTTAGTTTATCTATGCTTTATCTATGGGACAAGCCTGCTGCCCATTGGTTCTTTTGTACAGCCAAAAAACAAAGTTAGAGAAGTCCCATTCCTGTCTTCAAGTTTGTCCAGGGACACAGGACCCCTGGACCTCATAATCTGTAAGATGCACCCCCCACATTGGAGGATACACAAAATCTGCTGCTTATAGTTCCTGACCTTCTTCCTGGACACCTGCCCCCCACCCACCCTCTCCTCTCCTCTGAAGCCTATTTTCTCTTTTTCTTTTTTTCTGACACTCCTGCCTGAGGCCTACAAGTTGTCTCTCTTTCTTTCCTGACCCAAAGCGCAATTCACTTGGGTGAAAAAGTTGATGAGCACTGCAGTGAGAATGTTCATTAGGGATAACAGATCCATGAGCATGTACTCAAACTCCATCAGAAGACTTTTTTTTTTTTTTTTTTTTTGATACAGAGTCTCACTCTGTTGCCCAGGCTAGAGTGAGTGCTGTGGCGTCAGCCTAGCTCACAGCAACCTCAAACTCCTGGGCTTAAGCGATCCTCCTGCCTCAGCCTCCCGAGTAGCTGGGACTACAGGCATGTGCCACCATGCCCGGCTAATTTTTCTATATATTTTTTTTTAGCTGTCCATATAATTTCTTTCTATTTTTAGTAGAGGCAGGGTTTCGCTCTTGCTCAGGCTGGTCTCGAACTCCTGAGCTCAAACAATCTGCCCGCCTCAGCCTCCCAGAGTGCTAGGATTACAGGCATGAGCCACTGCGCCCGGCCCCATCAGAAGACATTGAGAGTCTTCTGTGGGCCAGGCTTGTTCTAGGTACAGGCACACAGCAGTGAGCAAACACCCAAAACCTCCCACCCTCTCAAGACTTATTTCTTACCCAGGTATACACAATGCAGATATACACATAGACATACACATGCACACAAAGACAGGCCCCTTATCTCCTGTGTCTCTCAGACAATGAAATGTAAACTCCATATTAGGGCCAGAGTAGAGCGATTCATACAGAGCATTCATAATGCACTCTCTCATGCATTATAGGAATAGTCATAAAAGAGTAAGAGGATGTGTGCCTTCATGCTCCCTTTTCTCGCTTCTTGCTTATATTAGGAATTAATTTTTGTTTGCATACAACTGCCCCTTTGCATGTTTCTACAGTAGCAAAGTATACCGTATTAGGTACTAGAATAGTTACATTTTTTTAGAATTTCATATGTCATTCTAATTCACACAGGTCTGAAGACCTCACAAATATGTGTGCCTTGCCAAAGACTCACGTCAAAACAACCGTCTGAAATTATAACCTACCTGGAAAAGTCAGAAACATAATCAGAGGCTATTTCCATATAACTACACCCTAAAAACACCCATCCCAGACAGGCAGGCACATGAGAACAACTTGTTGGCATACAGTTGCAAGAATCTGTTCTAGACTTTTAATACTTAATTGCATCATTGTTCAAGTAGAATTGAGTAGAAAATCCCAAACACAGAGGCTAGAATTGGGAAATTCTTCTCCATTTCCTGGTTCACTTTTCAAAGTATTTAAAGAACTGGGCTCTATCGAATCTTGGATTGAACTGGTGTTAGGCGAAAAGTCTTTTCTTCTTGTTAGTTTCATTCTTACCTCATTTGAAAGTGAACACTTTTGCGTGCATTATAAATACATGCAATGTGGTCTCATGTTGTCTTAGAGATACTGTAATTATAAGGGCTTAAATTCATAGAAGCTTAAAATACAGGCATACCTTGTTTTATTGTGCTTTGCTTTATTGCACTCCACAGAGTTTGTGTTTTTTACAAATTGGAGGTTTGTGGCAATCGTGCCTCCAGCAAGTCTATCGGTGCCATTTTTCCAACAGCTTGTGCTCACTTCAAGTCTCTGTGACACATTTTGGTAATTCTATCAATATTTTAAACTTTATTATTATTGTATGTGTTATAGTGATCTGTTATCAGTGATCTTTGATGTTAATATTTTAATTGTTTTGGGGTGCCATGAACTGCACCCATAGAAGACTTAATAAATGTGTGTGTTCTGACTGCTCTACTGACCGGCCATTCCCCCCTTTTTCTCCCTCTCCTCTGGCCTATTCTCTGAGATACAACACTATTGAAATTAAGCCAATTAATAACCCTACAATGGCCTCTAAGTGTTCAAGTGAAAGGAAGAGTCATACATCACTCACTTTAAATCAAAAGAAATGATTAAGCTTGGTGAAATTAATTAAGGCAGGTCAAAAGCCAAGATAGGCTGAAAGCTAGGCAGTCCTCTTACGCCAGTTAGCCAAGTTGTGAATGTAAAGAAAAAGTTCTTGAAGGCAATTAAAAGTGCTACTCCAGTGACCACACGAATGATAAGAGAAACAGCAAAAGTCTGAGAGAAGTGAGGAAGCTGCAGAAGAAAAGTCAGAAGCTAGCAGGGGTTGGTTCATGAAGCTTAAGGAAAGAAGCCATCTCCATATCACAAAAGTACAAAGTGAAGCAGGAAGTGCTAATGTAGAAACTGTAGAAAGTCATCTAGAAGATCTAGCCAAAATAATTGATGAAGGTGGCTACACTAAACAACAGATTTTTTTTTTTTTTTTTTTTTTTTGAGACAGAGTCTCACTCTGTTGCCCAGGCTAGAGTGAGTGCCATGGCGTCCTCCTAGCTCACAGCAACCTCAAACTCCTGGGCTCAAGCAATCCTACTGCCTCAGCCTCCCAAGTAGCTGGGACTACAGGCATGTGCCACCATGCCCGGCTAATTTTTTCTATATATTTTTAGTT
>CM052446.1:46188430-46203779 GCA_028533085.1 Varecia variegata | reverse complement strand
AAACAACAGATTTTTCAGTGTAGCTGCAACAACCTTCTGTTGGAAGAAGATGCCATCCAGGATGTACATAGCCAGGAGGAAGCCATAGAGAGGAGAAGTAAATACCTGACTTCAAAGCTTCAAAGGCCAGGATGACTATCTTGTTACTTTAAGTTGGTGACTTGAAGTTGAAGCCAGTGCTTATTTACCATTCTGAAAATTTTAGGGCCCTTAAGAATGATGCTAAATGTACTCTGCCTGTGCTCTATAAATGCAATAACAAAGCCTGGATGACGACACATCTATTTACGACATGGTTTACTGAATATTTTAAGCCCACCATCGAGACCTACTTCTCAGAAAAAAAAGATTGTTTTCGAAATATCACTGCTCATTGACAATGCACCTGGTCACTCAAGAGCTCTGATGGAGATGTACGAGGAAATAAATGTTGTTTTCCGGCCTGCTAACACAACATCCATTCTGCAGCCCATGGATCAGGAAATAATTTTAACTTTCAAGTATTCTTATTTAAGAAACATATTTTGAGGCCGGGCGCGGTGGCTCACGCCTGTAATCCTAGCACTCTGGGAGGCCGAGGCGGGTGGATTGCTCGAGGTCAGGAGTTCGAGACCAGCCTGAGCAAGAGCGAGACCCCGTCTCTACTAAAAAATAGAAAGAAATGATTTGGACAGCTAAAAATATATATAGAAAAAAAAATTAGCCGGGCATGGTGGCACATGCCTATAGTCCCAGCTACTCGGGAGGCTGAGGCAGGAGGATCACTTGAGCCCAGGAGTTTGAGGTTGCTGTGAGCTAGGCTGACGCCACAGCACTCTAGCCTGGGCAACAGAGTGAGACTCTCTCTCAAAAAAAAAAAAAAAAAAAATGAAAAAAAAAAGAGACATATTTTGTAAGGCTATAGATGACAGACAGTGATTCTTCTGATGGATCTGAGCAAAGTAAATTGAAAACCTTCTGGAAAGGATTCACCATTCTAGATGCTATTAAGAGTATTCATGATTCATGGGAGGAGGTCAAAATATCAACATATACAGAAGTTTGGAAGAAGTTGATTCCATCACAGATGACTTTGATGGGTTTAAGACTTCAGATCCCCAAGGAAGTAACTGCAGTTGTGGTAGAAATAGCAAGAGAACTAGAATTAGAAGTGGAGCTTGAAGATGTGGCTGAATTGCTGCAATCTCATGATCAGACTTGAACAGATGAGGAGTTGCTTCTTATGAATGCGCAAAGAAAATTGTTTCTTGAGATGGAAACTACTCCTGGTGAAGATACTGTGAATATTGTTGCAATGACAACAAAAGACTTAGAATATTACATAAACTTAGTTTATAAAGCCTCAACACGGTTTAAGAAGATTGACTCCAATTTTGAAAGAAGTTCTACTGTGGGTAAAATGCTATCTGACAGCATTGCATACTACAGAGAAATCTTTCATGAAAGGAAGAGTCAGTTGATGCAGCAAACTTCATAGTTGTCTTGTTTCAAAATATTGCCACAGCCATCCCAACCTTCAATAACCACCATCCTGATCAGTCAGCAACCATCAACACTGAGGCAAGACCCTTCACCAGTAAAATGAGTATGAATTGCTGAAGGCTCAGATGATTGTTAGCATTTTTTAGCAATAAAGTATTTTTAAATTAAGGTATGTACATTATTTTTTAGACACGATGCTATTACACACTTAATGGACTACAGTATCATATAAACATAACTTTTATATGCGCTAGGAAACCAGAAATTTCATATGACTCACTTTATTGCCATATCCACTCTATTGTGTTGATCTAGAACAGGGGTGGAGAACCCATGGCCTTAAGGCCACATGTGGCCTTCTAGGTCCTTAAGTGTGGTCTTCGGACTGAATCCAAATTTTATAAAATAAATCCTTTTATTTTTATTAATACATTTTTGTTCCTCTTTATATTTTTATTTCATTTTTAAAATAAACATATTTAAAATACCAAAGAATAAAATAAGTTTCAATTAAATAATCCTCCCATATTGACCAGCACAATTAGAACATTAATAAGCCATAAGGGCTAAATTGATGGCTGCTCTGCTCGTGATTTAGTTCTAACTTCCCCCACCTGACTGGCACCACTACCCCAAGAGACTGGTTGGTTAGTGTTTGTGGGGGTTGAGTACCCCTGTCTGTTATTAGCTTCTGACAATTGTGCACTGTGTTTCTGTTCAAAGTGGAATTTGTGAATAGTTGCACAGCTCGACAGTATTTTTTAATTCTGTCTGCTTAACAGCCCAACATATCAAAGAAGACCAAGAGAACGCTGAAGGAAGAAAACAGATTTTTTTAATGAGGATTGGGAATTGCAATATTATCTTGTTTCTGCTAAACAAGATGATTTGCTTGCTTTGTGATACTGCAATATCAACATTAAAGAAATTCAATGTTCATCAGTATTACGACACTCATAAGGACCACAAATATTTTAAATTAGAGGGAGAGGCACAAAAGTTTGTATTGCAGAAATTAAAAGATGAAAAGCAAAAGCAGCAATATACTTCCAAGCAGCAATAAGACCTGGAAAGAAGCAACTCATAAAGTAGCTTACATACTCGGGAAAAAGGGAAGACATTCAGTGATGTAGAACTTGTGAAAGAATGCATTGTCAAAGTTGTAGGATGCTTAGACACTGATAACATTTCAAAGTACAAAAAAATGCCTCTTTCAAGGAGAACCTTAACTGATGGGCAGCATGAATTAGCCTTCAACTTAACAGAACAACTTCATGCAATACTTCAAAGGGAAAATATATATTATTCAGTTGCTTTGGATGAATCAAGTGATAATACTGACTCAGCACAGGTGTTATATTTCATGTGGGTCATAACAGAAGATTTTCTTTGCTACTGGGTCATAACAGAAGATTTTCTTTGCTACAAAGAGTTACTTGCTCTGGGCACTCTTGTGAACAGAACACAGGGAATAGATATCTTCAACAACTTTCAAGATAAATGTCATGAAGTTGGACTGGATTCAGTAAATTTAGTGAGTGTATGTGCAGACGGTGGACCCTCCATGACAGGAAAACATGAAGGGTTTCTTGCACAGATAGAAAAAAGTATTAACAGATCCAGATGCTCTAATTTCTTTTCATTATGTCTTGCATCAGCAAAATCTCTGCTCTAAAGCTATTTTAAGTGGCACTTTGCAACAAGTTGCAAGTATTGTTAACTATACTTATGCAAATGCAATATGGCAACATCAGTTTCAGGTATTCAGTGTGGATTTGCCATATCATTCTAAAGTGCGTTGGCTACCGCAGGGACAGGAGTTAGCCGAAATTTTATCTCTGCAAGAACAGATAGTTAAATTTTATGAAGAACAGAATCAGCAATGTGAATTATTGAAAGAAGATTTCTATAGGAATGTAGCATTTCTGTGGGATATCATGTCAAATCAGAATGGCTTTAATATTTCTTTATAAGGTAGAACTAATTCTACATATGATATGGGCAAAAAAAAAAAAAAATCCAAGCATTTCGAAAAAAGCTATCTTTTTTCCAAAACATTTCTTCAAAAGGAGATTTCAGATGAGCATTTTCCCCAGTTGGCAAAGATCATTTATGAGCAGGATGATATATGTGAATCATTTGAAGAATAGCAGCTGTTATAGACCTATTAATTGGAGAATATGATGAACATTTCACTGACTTTGAGAATCATGACATCACACTCAAATTAGCATTTCAGTCTCACCTAGTTGATATCACCAAAGCACCTAAAGAACTACAGATGGAATTGATTGAGCTCTAAGTAGATGACATTTTAGAGTCATTGTTTGATGCTAAGAAAAATCCTATTGAAAAATGGAAAAATGCAGTAGAATACCGATACCTTTGGCAACATGCCCCAAAAAATGCTTTCTGGCTTTTCAATCATTTATTGCTGTGAATCTACATTCTCCTACCTAATCCAAATCAAGATGCCCTAAGATCACAAATGACTGATACCCATCTAGAGGATCAACTGAAACTATAGACCTCCGTGCTGCAACCAAATATTCAAATGCTCTCCAACAAAAAGCAGAACAACAAAGTCATTATAAGGTTAGTTAACTTTAAAATTAACAAATAGTTTTCATTTTTGAAGTTATTAAGTACATAGTAGTTAGAGTTTTACAAAATAATGTACATTTTAAGTATATCTAATTGAAGTTTCTTGAATGTAGCCTTTTTCGATGACAGCTAAATCAATTCGGTCTTCCAGTATGAAAAGATTCCCCACCCCTGGCCTAGAACCAAACCAGCAATATCTCTGGAATGTGCCAGTTTTCCAGGCCCTGCTCTCCACGCACAATTTTATTTCATCCTCATAATCTCTTCATGCCCTATTACCATTGCCCCCATTTTACAGATGGAGACTGAGGAAAAATAAGTACCTTGACCCACATAGCTCAAGCAGTAAGTTACAGAGCTGGAGCTCTTCTTGGTCTCTAGCCTGGAATAGTGGGATAGTCCTTCTTCCTGTTTATGACCCACTTACCTTCATTCAGTTCTGTGCAGCCACACAAGTGTAGGCAGTCTCACTCCTTGGGTTTATGTGCTTAACAAGGGTGCTTGTTCCAAATCCTCGTTAGATTGTAGACTGAAAATTTCTCCAGTAAAGGAAACTTGAATTCTCCCTTCCCAGGTGGCGAGTTCTTCTAGAGCACCCATGGCATCTCCTGCAGGGCTTGACAAGGGCCTTGCACGATGTGGGTTGTTCGATTACTAGGAACTCCATGCAGGAGCAGCTCAGGGAGCAGGCAGCACCTTCAGTGTTACTCATCAGACATCACCAACCTCCCTTTAGTCCCCATAGGGACCTCTCAAGGTGACTGTCCTCCCTTTTACATGATTAGCCCCACTGCTGAGTTAGAGAACAGACACTAAGTAGGCCTTTATCCACAGAATGTCCTAAGAAAACACAGGCATTTGCTACCCCGGCCAGAGGTCGTGATGCTGAGAGTAATGCATAAGCACATTTGAAAGGACTGTTGATCACACAGGGCAGATTCTCAGCCTGGGCCTGCGTATTAGAATCCTGTGGGGTAGGATTGCCAGACTTATCAAACAAAAATCAGGCTACTCCATTAATTCAAATTTTAGATAAACAATAAATAATGTTTAAGTATAACCCATGCAATATTTTGGACACACTTATGCTAAAAAGTATTGTCATCTGAAATTCAAATTTAACTGAGCATCTTGTATATCATCTGGCAAGCTTAATTGGGAAATTTAACCTAGAATAATTAAATCAGAATCTCTAAAAATGGAGTCCATTTACCAGTAATTTTAAAAGGCTTCCTAGGTTATTCTAGTAGGCACCTATGCTTGGGAATCACTGATAGAAGAGACCTAACATCTTGGAGGGCAAAGGAGGGAAAATGAGGTTTGGCTCAGAGCAGGCAACCCCTGAGTAGGAAGTGGGTGGAGACATGTGACAACCTCACTTACCCAAGGTTTTGCCTTCTGGGGGCTCTGCTGGGCCACATTCCAGAGACCAAGTCGGTGCAGCCAGCATCACGCCCTCAGGGCCACGCCGGGGTGCCCAGCGCCATCTCTAGGGAGCTCAGTGCCCTCCAGAGACAAAAAGTCTCCTTCCAACCACATCCATCCTGAAACAGCTAGGCTAGCATATATCCAATTTCATTTTCTTTGTGTGTGTGAGTTAAGCAGGCACCTAAATTTCTACTGTGACTTGAGGAGCTCAGAGTGAAGTCTGCCTTTGAGAAGTGATACAATACAGGATCCAAAGCTTCATGTTTGGATCCAGAGATGGGTTCAAATTCTGTTTCTGTCATTTACTTAGGTTAAGTACATAAGCTCGGGCAAGTTATATAACTCTCTGGATCTCAGTTTTTCATCTGCAAAATGAGAATGATAATTATACTGACCTCATAAGAATATCATGAGAATCGAATGAGATAATGGCAGTAAAATGCTTAGCACAGTGCCTGGCATGGATGAAATAGTCAATACATAGTTGTTATTATTAATTTATTGTCTCTACCTTTCCCAAAACCCCCTGTAGATCCTCCTCTCCCAACGCTTGGCAGCAAAAGCAGAGAGGTCCGTTGGTCCGTAGGGGTGGGATTGTAGTGCTGTACAACCTAGAGTTCTCCAAGGAGTCCCTCTGCAGGACAGAACATAGGCTCAAAGCCTCTTATTCCTGCCTTTCGGGCTTTCAAGGGAAAACATAAGCCAAGATGTTGGCCAACCCTATTAAAATAGGATGACTCATAGCATAAAGGAAAGGGCTGAGATGGACAAAAGGGACCTGACTCCCTGAATTCCAGTTGTGATTCTGCCAGTAACTGGTCATGTCCTTAGGCAGGTTAATGCACCTCTCAGGGTTCAGTTTTCTCATCTGTATATTGGGTATAGGCCAGATGACACTTCCATCCATAATGCTCTGTGATGAACTCCCTTGTAGAAATCCTGGCCCTGACTCTATAGCCACCCTCCCCAGAGAATGAAGACTCTTTTTCTCCCTATTCCCAGGTTTGGAAGCGGAGCATCAGGGCTCATGCAGCGTGGAGAGCTTTGAGAGCTGTGAGTTTCCTGCTTTCTCTTCAGGTACATATGTACATATGTTTTGCTAAAAAGTACAATAGGCAATCATTAAATTACATTTTTACTTCAAAGAATGGAGGGAAATTATGCTTATTTCACCTTTTCTCCTTCTTTCAGGTGACCCAAAACTCACCCACACTGATTGTCAAAGTCCATGGTTGCAAATAAAACTGAAATGCAAAAGAGCTATTTTGAGAGTGTCATTCAAAAGCTGAAGCCCCTCCTCCCTCATTGGAGCACCCTGGATGCACCTGTTCTTTTTCTCTTGGGTAATCCTTTCCTAATCCTTTTTCAAATTTCACCTGCCATTCAGCGTCCACTGCTGTTGTCATTTTTGAAGGACAAACCTGTTTTTCAGGTGATAATTATGTTGGCCATCTGTCTCCATTAGCCATCCCTCAACCCCCATCTTTCTCTAAATCCCCAAATGACTTAAATAATAGTGCAATAAAAGACAACATTTTGTAAGGTTGCAACAGACAGCATTGTGTCCATGTTTGTCCAATATTAGGGTGGACCTGAGAGCAAACTACGTTCAGATAGAAAAGTGCACCTTGGGTTTCCAGAAGTTTTCCTGTTACAGGGCTCAGAGCTGGAGAAATAGCTACCTCTCACCTCTAATGAAGAAAATCATTTTATTAGTGTGGATCCTGAGATGAGGTTATATTGCTTTTTTTTTTTTTTTTTTTTACAAGAAGACATAACTGGCTAACATTCATTCTTATGGGTATTCTGAGAAAGCGCCTGTCTCCATTAGGACTTGAGATAAAGTCCTAATCAAAGTGGTCATGAACTCCTTTTGAAGCTGCACAGGAAATCTCTGGGAAACACAGTTAAAAGGACTCTAGTTCAAAGGAAATTTCTCCTTTATTAGTAATATTCAGAGATTTGTTTCTGATTCAATGTTGGTAACTTGCCTTGCTGAAAGAAATGCAATAGGAATTCAGGCAATATCTCCAGGAGATCAAACCCAAAGAGTGGGTTAGGGTTGCAGATAATTAATTTGGGGACATCCTCAGCCATCAGTCAGAGTTCTGCTGTGGTGAAGCAAGACCCAACAGCTGGTTATGTTGGTGTTTCTAGGACAGCCATTCTGAGCTATCAAGATTTAACACCCTTTGATAGGGTTAATTTTATCGTGATAACAGATTTACTCAGAAAGGATCCTGGACTAATTCAGGATTGATTATCTCTCTGGAAAGATGGGCTCAAAATATCTCATGGAGACATTCTATTAGCAAGGGACTTTGATTACTTAAAAATGTTGATAAATTATGCTCAAAATTGGAATGACACCAAAATTTCAGTGGGTTTTTGCTTTGGTTAAGAGGTATAAGTAAAAACATGGAGGAAAGAACTTCCATTTCCAGGAAGACGGGGTGGACACACCTTTCTCTCTTACTCCTAAGTGCAGCTAAACACCTTATACATTAAATATAAAATAAGCATGAGAAGACTCCAAAAAGTGGAGAGAAAAAGGCAGACTAGCTAGGGATATCAGGACCCTAGGAACAACACACAGATAAATCCCCTGGGTTTTATTTTTGCCTATTTATTCCAGACTTGGAGCTGAAGAAGCCAGTAACCTGGACACACCAAGAAGTACACACACACACACACACACACACACACACACACAGGCTTAATAAGAACCTGTTTTCTCTAACCAAAGGACCAGGAAAGGGACAGCCTAGCAAGACCAAAACTTTTAGAAAATAACCACACTACTCCAGTCAAACACTTCAGAAAAATTGTGACTCCATCCACACTCTCACTGCAACAGCGAAGTGGGGAGCCTAGACTTCCACCCTAGCCAGGTTGTAACAAGGCTTCCCAACACCTCCACCAGAATGGTGTCCGAGAAGGCAGAATAGGGAGCTGGGACCTGCAATCCTCCCAGCTGGTAGTGAGGGTCTTCTCCATGCAGTTAGGGGAGATCCTGGGGGAACTCCCATCCCTGCACAGGTGCCCCCCTCAGGTGCCAACAGAGGCCAAGAGGGGACCTTGGACTGCTACCTCCACCTAGCAGTAAAAGGCACAGCCCACCCCCCTTCTCCTGCCATGATGGTGTTAAAGAAAGTCACGTGAAACAGAAGCTTTAAATAAAATGCAGAGCCTTATAACAGAATAGGAACATTTCTAGGTTTCAATAGAAAAATCATTCATCATTCCAAGAACCAGGAAGATCTCAAACCAAATGAAATAGACAATCAACTCTTAGCTGAAGATGGGATGAATCTGAACCTTTAAAAGCTCTGTACTTCTGCTCAGAAGCAGGACATTGGTACATTAAGATGAGGGTCTGCCAACCTCCTCATTTGCTGGCAAATTAATAAACTTCTCTTTCCTTCTCCTAAAAAAAAGAAAGAAAGAAAAGAAAAGAAAGACAATTAGTAGAAATTGGGATGGGGAGGGAGAATTGGGGAGATGTTGGTCAAAGATTCAAAATTCAGTTAGACAGGAAGAATAAGTGCAAGAGATCTATTGTACAATGTGCTGATTGATTATAGTTAGTAACAATGTATTGTATACTTGAAAATTACTAGGAGAGTAGATTTTAAGTGTTCTCACCAAACAAAAATGTGTGTGAGGTGATGCATATGTTAGCTCACTTGATTTAGCCATTCCACAATGTGTACATATTTCAAACATCATGTACACCATAAATTTATACAATTTTTGTCAAACAAAAATTAATTAAATAAATAGATATCAAAACCTAGATGAAAGACAAATAGCCATGATAAAAATGTTTCAATGAACAATTACAGACATGCTGGAAACACATGAAAAAATAGAACGTCTCAGCAAAGAATTAGAAGATATAAAAAAGAACCAAATGGAAATTTGAGAACTGAAAAGTACAATAACAAAAATAAAAAGCTCAGTGTATGGGCTTAACAGCAGAATTAAGGGGACAAAAGAAAGAACAAGTGGGGCCGGGCGTGGTGGCTCATGCCTGTAATCCTAGCAGTCTGGGAGGCTGAGGCGGGAGGATTGCTTGAGCTCAGGAGTTCAAGACTAGCCTGAGCAAGAATAAGACCCTGTCTCTACTATAAATAGAAGGAAATTAGCCAAACAACTAAAAATAGAAAAAATTAGCCGGGCATGGTGGCGCATGCCTGTAGTACCAGCTGCCTGGGAGGCTGAGGCAGGAGGATTGCTTGAGCCCAGAAATTTGAGGTTGCTGTGAGCTAGGCTGACGCCATGGCACTCTAGCCCAGGCAACAGAGTGAGACTCTGTCTAAAAAAAAAAAAAAGAGAAAGAACAAGTGAACCAGAAGATACAACAATAAAAATTACCCAATCTGAAAAACTGAGAGACAATAGACTGGAAAAAAAGAAGCAGAGGCTCACAGACACATGGGACTATCACAAATGATCTAACATTCATGTCATTGAAGTTCAAGAAGGAGAGGAGAAGGAGAGTAAGGCTGAAAAAGTACTTGCAGAAATAATGCCTGAGAATTTCCAAAATTTTTCAGGAGACATAAACCTACATATTCAAGAAGCTTAGTGAACCCTATACAGGATTAATCCAAAGAAATCCATTCTAAGATACACAATAACTAAATTTTTGAAAACTAAAGACAAAGAAAAAAATCTTGAAAGCAGCTAGAGAAAAATGGTACTTTATCTGCAGGGAAAAACAATTCAAATGATAGCATATTTCTCATCAAAAACCATGGAGGCCAAATGAAGTGGTATCATCTTTTTCAAGTGCTGAAAATCCTGTCACCCAAGAATCCTATACCTACTGAAAATATCTTTCAGGCATGAAAGGAATATCCAGACATTCTCAGATAGGGAAAACTAAGAGAATTTGTGGCCAGCAGACATATCCTAAAAGAATGGCTAAAAAAAGTTCTCTAAACAAAATAGGAAATGATTTAAAAAAGAAAAAAGGAAGCTTGGAACATCAGAAAAAAAGAAGATGGTAAGCAAAAATATGGGTAAATATGCTAGGCCTTCCTTCTCCTCTTGAATTTTCTAAATTATGTTTGATGATGAGAGCAAATATTATAAGGTTATCTGACATGGCTCTAAAGGTATGTAGAGAAAATAGTTAAATTATCTTAATTATATGGCATATGTGGGGAGGGTAAAAATGGGGGAGGATAAAGAGAAATAAAGGCAGGTAAGGGTACCATGCTTCATAGAACTGGTATAGCAATAATATCAGTAGACTATAGTGAGTTCTGTGTAATTAATGTAATATCTAGAGCAACACTTTAAAAAGCTATGCAAAGAGATAGCCTCAAAATGCTATAGAGAAATCAAGATAGAATTCTAAAAAATATAACTCACATGTAACCCACAGGGAGGCAGGAAAAGGAAGACAGACACACAGAACACAGAAGAAACAGAAAAATAAACAGATAAATAAAGTGGCAAACTTCAGCCTAGCATATCAATAATTACATTAAATATAAATTGTCCAATACACCAATTAAAAGACAGAGATTGACAGAGTGGATTAAAAAACATGACCAAACTTGCTATCTATAAGAAACTCACTTCAGGCCAGGCGTGGTGGCTCATGCCTGTAATTCCAACACTTTGGGAGGCCAAGGCAGGAAGATCATTTGAGGCCAGGAGTTTGAGATCAGCCTGGGCAACATAGTGGGACCCCATCTCTTAAAAAAAAATTAGCTGGGTATGGTGGTCTGTGCCTGTAGGCCTACCTACTTGGGAGGCTGAGGCAGGAGAATCTCTGGAGCCCAGGACTTTGAGGTTGCAATCAACTGCGATCATGCCACTGCACTCCAGTCTGTGCAACATAGTGAGACTCCCATCTCTATTTAAAAAATGAAGTACTTAGGTATAAGTACAATCAACATGTACAGGGCTAGTATGCTGAATACTACATAATGCTGATGAAAGAAATCAAAAAGGATGTAAATAAATGAGAGATATACCATGATCATGGATTCAAAGATCAACATAATAAATGTGTCAATTCACTCTAAATTAATACACAGATTTAATGCATTTCCTATCAAAATCCTGGCAAGATTTTTTGAACATATAAACAAGATTATTCTAAAATTTCTTTATAATTTTATTCTTTAGAATATGGAAAGGCAAATGAATTAGAATAGCTAAAACTTTTTTTTTTTTTTTTAGAGATGGGTCTCTAAAAAAATGTATTAGTGTTGCATAGATCTTCTCTAAGACAATTGTTTCGTGTAATATGCTTATTCAGTACAACTTTGTCACATTCAAACAATCATCACTGTATGTTATATTTACTTTATATTTACTTATATTGGCTTTAATGGTAGTTTTATAAAATAATGGGTGCAGGCAAAACAAAAACAAAAACAAAAACAGGCAGCAGTAATTCTCTTTTCTGTTTTTCTGAGTGCTATCTAGTGTTGGAGTTCTCTTTCATGAGCATTGAGACCTGCAGCATCGCCCCTGGTTCCTACTTACATCTCTCGTGCACAGCACTGGTTGTGGTTTCCTTTTTTTTCTCTCTTTTCCAGGCCTCACCAAAAATGAGGTGGCTACGTGACAGAGATGCAATGTTTGCCCAGAAACAGAACCTAGCACATGTCTACCCCGTCACCCTACGGAAATATGACCACAGAAAACAGGGCCTGGCAATTGGTGCGTGTGTCCAAAGGAGTCCGTGGAAAGGTCACAGTCATTGGTCACTAGGAGAATGGAGTTTGGTGTTCTCTTTATGCCTCTCTCCTCCCTTCCAGCTCTTGTAGCGCTCCAGCTATCCAACTTGGATTTCCATTAGTCTTAAAAAAAAAAAAAAAAACTTAAAAAATTTCAAAATAAGTAAATACTCATTACAGAAATACAGAGATGAAAAAATAATATAAGAAAAATAATCAAATGCCAGTTGCTACTGATAACATTTTTGGTTGGTGTATATACACAAACACACTATTTCCCACTTAAGGCCCTTGGTTTGTACCTCTCCCACTCTTCCAGGGTAAAGTAAGAACATGCTAAGTGCAAAAGCTATATTGCCACAATGCACAAACATTCTGCAAAAGGCCCTGTATTACATGTTCCTCTAGCAAAGTCCTCTGTAAAAGCATGTTCTCCTTAGCTGCACAGTGTGTGTATATACATGTTTTTCATGAAACTGATGTAATGTACAGACTGTTTTGTAACCTCTTTTTTTCCCACTCAGTAATGAATCATGAACATCTTTCCAGGTCAATAAATATGCTTTTACAATATTTTAATGGCTGCACAATATTCCATTGTATGGCTGCACCATAATTTATTTAACCAGTCTCCCAATGGTAGACATTTAAATTGTTTCCAAATATTTTTTGCTGCTGTAAACAATGTTACAATAAACATCCTGTAGCAAAATCTTTGCCCACATCCTTAATTATTTCCTTAGGAAACATTCCTGGAAGGGAATAGCTGGGTACTTGTTTGCACATCTTTAAAGTTATAGAAAGATTTTGTCAAATTGTCCTGCAGTTCATTTGCTCCAATCAGCTGTGTATGAAAATGTTCATTCCCCACCTCTTTCCCCAACACACACATAATGTCTACATCACTTGAATGTTCTAATTTTCAAGGAGCTGCCGACTAATTTCTGATTAGCTCTTAACTGATGCTTAAGGTTTAGGCTAATGACCTTTCCCATGGAAATCTGCACTTC
This sequence comes from Varecia variegata, assembly GCA_028533085.1. Lineage (NCBI taxonomy): Eukaryota > Metazoa > Chordata > Mammalia > Primates > Lemuridae > Varecia > Varecia variegata. The sequence goes on along the minus strand of CM052446.1, from coordinate 46,190,551 downwards.
AGATGTTGCTGTCTGAGAAGGGTGGTGTGGCCCCTTTAATGGGTTACTCCTCTGTGACATCTGCTGCTGGCACTCAGAGACTGGGTACCCCAGACTGCCACTACCATAGTGGAGGGCGATTTGCAGGGCGAACGCCACTCCCTGCCCCCTTTGGGAAGGAGTGACTCCATTAAAAACAGCTGAGCCCAAGTCTGAGCGGTGCCAACCCACAGGGACAGATGCACATCATCTCTTCTCAGACTCCCAGGTTCACCAACTTCAGCGGTGGCAGCACCTACTAGACCATCTCTGGTTTCAAACTCCACTCAGGAGTCCACACACTTGCCACCCTCCCTCTCGTGGGGCCTACCCAAGGCTGCAGGGCAAGCAGCACTCGGTCCATGTCACTGACTGTCAGGCCAGGCTGTCTTGCAGCCACATGGAGAGAAAAAAGCCTGGATCCTGAAACCAGGACAACTAGGGTCTTGGGCCTCAACTCTCCGGCAGGGGCAGCTGGGACATGGAGTAGAGCCTCTTCCCTCTCTGTTTTATTTGTCTGGGCAACAGGAAGAAGGGATGTCCAGTTCTATATCTCTTCCAACCTAACAGGATTGAACATCGAGAATGTCTGTTGAGAAAGAAGACTGTCCTGTGTTTGTCACCACTGTTATTGATAGTAGCATGTGACATATGCCAAATGCTGACAGCTGTGGGCCAGGCACATATTACTTAACAGATATCCGCTCATTTGATTGTAGCAATAACTCTAGGAGGTAGGTAGTAGCGTTATCCCCATTTTACTGATAAGTAAACTAAGGCACGTAGAGGTCAAGAGATCACCCAGTTTCCACAGTTAGTAAGTCGGGGAGCTGGGAATCTTATCCAGGTGGTCTGGCCCTAGCACCCATGTCCTTAGCCACCGTGTGGAATTGCCTTTGTTATGACCACAGTGACATCAGCCACCAGCCCCTGAGCAATGACAAAGTGCCTGGCACTGTGCTGAGAACTTGAAATGTCGTCTCGTTAATCCTCTTCACCCTGGCGAGGTAGAGATTCCAGTCGCTGGTTTACAGATGACTAAACGAAGGTCCCGACAGATCCGATGGCTGGTCCTGGGGCCAGGCGAGGCCTGAGCGTCATCGCTCACACACCGCTTCTCCCTGCCGGGCCCTGACCACGGGACTGGAGGACAGCATCTGTGCGCAGCTCCCCAGGGCCCCTGGCACACAACACCCCTCCCACTGCTCCCTGGCTTATCTCCTAATTAAGCATTTTGTCAGGGCAAGTGGCTTTTTGTCCTCAAAACAGAACTCCTCTTTCCTAAAGAAGAAAGCAATTTCCTCCATGTCAAAGTTGCCAATATCTTTACACTGTCCTTTCCTGGCGCAGGGGCCGGGATGACACCATCAATACCGGCTTTGCTGCAGGGACCAGGCTCTCCCACCCCTCCGGCCTTCCTGAGGGCTTGGGGCTTATCTTCAGGTACAGTGTTATCAGTTTTCAAAGCCAGCAGGCTTGCTTTATTTCCAGAGAAGAGAAGCTTTTAGGCTCTGACTAGGTTTGGAATGTCAGTCCGAACTGGGGCTGATGCAGCCTTCCTGGGGTGATGGAACTTCACCTCCCCCAGGAGAGCTGCTCTGAGTCCAGCTGTGGTTTTGCGGTCGCAGGGTCCTTTCTTAATCTAAATATCTATATAATTTTACACATAAAACCATTTGAAATGATACAGAAGTATAGAATACTGTAAAAAGTACAATTATCGTTCAATTATATCCCCCACTATAATCCTTCCAGATTTTTTTTCATATGTTTGCATTCATTGATGCAAACATATTTTTTTTTTTTTTTTTTTTTTTTTGAGACAGAGTCTCACTCTGTTGCCCTGGCTAGAGTGAGTGCCGTGGCGTCAGCCTAGCTCACAGCAACCTCAAACTCCTGGGCTCAAGCGATCCTACTGCCTCAGCCTCCCAAGTAGCTGGGACTACAGGCATGCGCCACCATGCCCGGCTAATTTTTTCTATATATATTTTAGTTGGCCAGCTAATTTGTTTCTATTTTTTAGTAGAGACGGGGTCTCGCTCATTGCTCAGGCTGGTCTCGAACTCCTGACCTTGAGCGATCCACCCGCCTCGGCCTCCCAGA
>CM052446.1:46104304-46188330 GCA_028533085.1 Varecia variegata | reverse complement strand
TGGCCACAAACATATTTTTTTAATTAAAAAAAGTTTTTTTTAGAGACAGGATCTCACTGTTTTTCCCAGACTGGCCTCAAACTCTCAGACTCAAAGGATCCTCCAGCCTCAGCCTCCCCAGTAGCTGGGACTACAGGCGTGCGCCACAGTGCCAGGCTATCTATCTATCTATCTATTTATGGAGACAGAGTTTCTCTCTGTTGCCCAGGCTAGAGTGCAGTGGCATCAGCCTAGCTCACAGCAACCTCAAATTCCTGGGCTCAATTGATCCTCCAGCCTCAGCCTCCCCAATAGCTGGAACTACAGGCATACGCCACCACACCCGGCTAATTTTTTCTATTTTTAGTAGAAACGGGGTCTTGTTCTTGTTCAGGCTGGTCTTGAACTCCTGAGCTCCAGCAATCCTCCCGCCTCGGCCTCCCAGAGTGCTAGGATTATAGGAGTGAGCCACTGTACTCGGCCTATTTATTTTTAAGCTTCAATTTATTTATTATTTCCATCTATGCAAACATAGACATATGGAATTTTGTAGATGTACAGCTTTTTTGCACAGAGAAAATACTACAGTATATATTGTGATGTGGTTTTTTTCCTACATAAAAATATATCTTTGAAAGAAAAATCTCTCTCTGTGCTCTTTCCATTCTTTTGAATAGCTACCTAGTATTCAATACTATGGATATGCTTTTCCCGCTCTCTATTTATTAAAATGGTTATTTTTATTTTGAAAAAGGAATGTACACATGGAAAAATACGAACAGTGCCAAGGGGTGTAGACTGTGTCTGTCTTGTCTATTGATGTGTCCCCAGTGCCTGAAACAGCAGCTGACAGATAGTGACTCACTACACAAAGGGCTTCTCCTCCTCACTGCTGGACCCCCACCATCCAGCCACCTGCCTGGTTTCCTGTGCATCCTTCCTTCCGGAGGTATTCTGTGCACACACAAGCTTGTCTGTCAACACAGCCTGGGGTTTAAATGCAGCCCTTTGCCACCTCCTTCTCACCTCCGGTCCCCACAAAAGCTGGCAGGGGGTCGAGCTTTGATTTGAGAGAGGGAGGTAACAGCCCACACAAGGACTCTTCTGGTTGACCCGCAAGCAATGGGATGGAATGCAAAGAATAGTGGCTGAGTGGTGGATAGGGACGGGCTTGTGACCTGGGGGTTTTAGAAAGCTCATGTTGGTGGGCAGCAGAGAGGTGGGAACCCCCCTCAGAGGCTGCTGCAGCAGTTTCAGGAGATAGAAAAGGAAGGTCCCAAAGGAAGTGGGTCGTTTTGGAGATGGAGCAGGTTTGCGGATACGCAGATTTGGGAGAAGACCTTGAGAATGCTCTTTCTAGAAGCCTAGTGCAGAACAGGGAAAAAAGATAGAGCTGAGGGAAGAGTTTTCTTATTTGCTTGTTGGCTGATTTTGTTTTATTTTTTAGATGGTGAAGTTTAAGTGCGATTTTTGGTTGAGAGGACCAGACAATGAATACAAAGGGAGATTTTGAGAAAATAAAAGATTGAATTATATTATGTAATTCTTTAACTCAAAAAGCTTGTGTTTAAGGGATCTCTCAGCTATAGAGGACCTCCTTATTTTCTTTCATTTTGCCCAACATTTCTGGCTCTAAGATCAAAATTCACTAGAGGATAGCTATTTCTAAAGAACATCCATCATCTGACATTAGTTTCAGAAAAGGCAGTTTTTTTTCTATATATATTATTTCTAATCTTTTTGTATTGGCTTCTTCAAACAAATTGAGCTAAAGGTAACACAAGCCCTCTAGTCCCAGTGGTATGATAATATCTCAGCCCGATGACTGGTTTGCTTTATGAAATCACCCCCGATGCATTTCATCGCAGCAGGAAGAGGCCCAGAGTTGGAATTGAAGACCTGAGTTCAAGTCTCAGCTCCAAACACATACACACAATGTGGCCTTGGACAGGTCACTTATTCTTGGAGTCTTGGCTTTCTCTGTGAAACGAGAATGATCATGCCACCTGTCTGCTTACCTCACAGTCTTATATGAGTGAATCAATAAAATAGTGTCCACAAAGGGCTCTGTAAGTGGGAAAGGACCACACAATTATGGGGCATTATTTTTATTGTTTCATGATCAGACCCTTATTCTGACATTTTTCCTGAAGATGATACTCTATTCCATCTATAAGTGGGGAAATGCAGTTTGGGCAGTCAGGTAAATCTGACCTCCCAGGGGAAGGTGGAGAAGGCTGTGGCAGGTGTTCCTCTCCTTCTTCCTCAGAGGGTCCCTGGCCTGGGGCTCCTGACCCACCACCAGGGCTCTCTGTCCTCAGGGGGCTTACAGTCCAGCAGGGAGGGGAGATGAAGCGGCAATTACTACGTGGCATGGTAAGTGTTGCAGATGTCAGCCCTGGGCCTGTAAAGAAAGGATTTCTCCATAATAGGGAATGAGATGGTGGGGACTGGTGGTCTGAGCTGGCTTCTAGGGAAGGGACCACAATGCTGAGTTCAAACAAACAAACAGGTAGGCAAAGAAAGGAGAAGCGTTCTCCAAGTGGAAGACATGGCACGCGCAAAGGCATGGAGGGTTTTAGTCATATAATAGGTTCAGGGCCTTAAATGGGACAGCCAAATTCACAGGACTGTTGCTAGCTCGTACTTTTGTCTTATGTACTTTCCAAAGCCCAAAGCACATGTCAGTTTTTCCTTATCCTGCAGGCTGCATCCCTGCCCCGGAGCATAGCTCCACACAGTCATGGAACCCAGGGAGCTCCAAGAGGTGACGGGTCAATCCATAAAAGCTTCATGGCCTGGAATACCTCTGCCTTGGAAACAGCCAGCCTGCCATGAAAGAGTTTCTTACTGAAGGCAATTTTGTTATTAGGGGGGAGGAAAAAAAAGCTCCTGGCTCCCCCTTCCTCCCTCAACTCCCTGACATGAGTCGTGTCATTAGTTACTGGCTTCGGCAGTTTTATTATGGAAATGACATATTGAAATACAAATTGGGACACGTACAGTATAATTACTAATACTGCATATTCATTTCCTCCCTTTGTTACTGGTGAGTCCCCATAAAGCCCTCTCACCAGCCACGTCCCAATCCTGCATGCAGTCGGTTCTGTGTGTTTTTTCTTCTGAGGGCCAGGCGGGGCTGAGGGGAAACGCAGCCAGAGGAAGTACCTGCCTTCCCTGAGAAGGGCTATTTTTGTGACAATGCTGAGCTGACGCGGCAGTCCGGGCCTGTGAGGTCCAAGGGCTTCCCAGCTCGTCCCAGACAAGCAGCTCTCTGACGGAGCCAGACACGGGAAGTCCCAGCCAGGGGACCTTTCTAAAAAATTAAATGCAACAAAACAAACATTTCCAGTGCCACAGGGGCCAGTGGCCCAGGCCAGTCTGTGTCATCCCCCAGGGCCCCTTCTGTCTCCTCCCTCAGCACCTTCTCAGGAGGAGGAGGTCACATGAGTTGGCCAACTTGGCCACCTGCCAGAGCTGCACAGGCAGGCACTCAGTGCTGTGTAACCCATCCTGTGTCCCCCAGTGGCCTTGGTTTCTTCCCCCGACACCCAGGGGAGCACCATGTTGCAAATACTGTAAGCAGATGGGCTGAGACAGTGGGTTCTGGGTTCTAATCTCACCTCTGCCACTTAGCAGTTATGCCCCTTTGGGAAATTTTGCTTAATCCTTAATCCTCAATCTCCCCATCTGTAAAGTGGGGCTACTAGTCATTTCCATCTCGTGGAGATATTATGAGAATTAAATGACTTAATTAGGTCAAGCATGTAGAACAGAATTATGGTTTTTTTCCCTTTGGCCAGTGGGAATGACAGTGGGCCAGTTCTAAGCCTGGTCCCCAAGAGGTCTTAGCCACTCTGTTCTCTCTTGGAACTCTGTCTCTGCCAATGAGAAGCAGCCAGGCTGGCCTGCGGGATGATAACAGACCAAGCCAGGCAGAACTGAATTAGCCTTATCGTCCCAGCTGATGCCCCAGACATGTGAGAAAGCCCAGCCAAGGTCAACCCACCGCTGACCCACAGCTGAACAGAGCATGTGTGAGGCTGTTCTAGACCAGAAGAACCTCCACGTCAACCCACGGACTCGAGAGCTAAAGATTATTTTACACCACTACATTCTGGGGTGATTTGTTATGCACAATAGCTAACTGGTGCATATAGTAAGCTATTATTGTACTTTCTCCTTCCTCTAGAACCTCCTGTCTATAGTTCTTGACTTATTGTTCATCTAAAGTCCCAGGGACAGGTAGACAGCAAGGTACCAGGGCAAGAGCACAGGCTCTGGAGTCAGACAGAGTTCAAATCCCAGCTCTGACATGTACAGAGATGTGATGTTTAGCAAGAAATTTCTTTTCCATTACATGAGAATACTAATATCTCTCATACAAAGTTGTAGTGAGGATTGAGTAAAGTGATGGATGGTGGAGCATCTGGCGCCCAGCGAGTAACTCTCTCTCTCCTCTTTCCACAGAAGCTCAGTGTCATCTGCATAAAGTAACATTCAATCATGATGATTGAAATCGTATTTTTTTGTGACTAGGCTGAGCTATTAAGCTCGGTTACCCGATGCTCTACAAAGAAGGCACAGGTCATAGCCCCCATTCAAAAGCACAAAGGAAGTGATTCCAGTTAGCCAATGATGACAATCCAAATACCAATAATAGAAGTCCTTGGCATTCGCTTAGTATCTGCGAAGTACTTTCACATATATTACATTGTTTAATTTCACACTGTGGCGTCCCTTTGTATCCGCATTGTCCCCACTGTATATCCTTCAAGGAAATCATTGAGGTCAAGTGGTTTTGCCCGCTGATACCTGGCTGGTGAGTGGCAGGGCGGGGACTCCAAGAGCCCACCTGCCCCCAATATACCAGTTGTTACAGTGCTGAGGGCCCGTGAGGAGTCTCACTAATGGGACATTAACCTCTCCTTTTCTGTTTATTCAATGTATATGGCTTAACATGAAATGTTCCTAGCCTCCTAGAAACACAAATCAGACCTGACCTTGGCTCAACACCAAGGTCTTAGACTTTTTCAGTCCAAGAGCCTTTTTGCCGGGGTGAAGAACCCTTCCTTGTCTTCATCACCTGCTGCCAGGAAATAAGAAGACCCACAGCAGCTCTCAAGGAGCCCTACCCACGTCAAACTCTGCGGCTGACACATGGGCAGCCAGCCTAGTGCACTGGGGGTCGTTCCTTCTGTAACTGCTGGGAGGGTCCTTCCCCAACCACCAGGGGACAATGTGTTCTGGCAGCCAAATGCTTCAAGGTTTAGGGTATTTCCTGAATAAAGTTCATCAACTCCTTTCTAGAAGGACCACGTTAAGAAAGACAGAACCACCCCCCTGCAATGTGAGTCAGCACAAGCAGAGAGCCCTCACGGTGGGCAGATTTCTGTCCTGGGTGAGCGCAGGGGTTGAGAGGTGGACACGAAATATCAGTGAAACAGCAGGTGTAGCCCCTGCTTCTCAGGAGCTCAAAATCCAAATGGGTCCTGGGAAATGCCCTTCTGGGGAAGGCACTCCCAGGAAACAGGCCAAAAGTTAAAAAGCCATTTGTATAAAGATACAGCAGCATGATCTGGGAGTGATGAAAACCTGGAAATTGCCAAGTGCCCAACGAAAGAGGATTTGTTAAGCACACTTTGCTTTATTAAATTGATGGAATGTTAATTTGCCATTAAGAAAGATAATCATGAAGTTTAAGTAGATCCATGGAAAAGTACATATGGAGGAATCTCCAGTAAATGAAGAATACAAATTGGTTTCCAAGCCTTGATCACATCTGTGTAAAATCTTATATGAACAGTGATAATGACTGTAGGAAGATAAAATTAAAACAGTAGTTATTTTAAGGTAAATGGGCATTATTATAATTTTTTTGGTCCTGTTTGCTCAATATAAAGCAAAAAAATCTAGAAGGTAGGAAGAGAGAGACACATGCCATGTGGCTTTCAGAACACTCTACAGAACATCAATTATGCAAATTAGAAGAAAATAAGTGCATAATAATGGAGGAAATTAGGAAAAGTTGTGGCTGTTCAAGAGTTGGACTTTGAATGTCTTAATGATGGATTAATGCTCAGTTGGCATGAGCAGGGACATTTCTGGGGACCCCAGAAACACAAAGCCATACCCAAATAACATGCAGCAGTACTTGTGATAGAATTTCAGACACAGAGCCAGTGTTCTGGGGAGGGGAGGACTTTTTAGGGTACAGGGAAGCCTTTTCTATGTCTTTCAAATCAGAGCAGTAACTTGGATGCTCATTAATGACAAGAAAGTCAGGTCCTCAAATGTGTTCAAGTCTCTTTTGCTTTGGCTTATTTTTAAAAGACAAACAGCTAATGCTACATAATGATAGGAAAGAACAAAGATGAGCAGCCAGAAGGTGAGCTGTCTGTCCAATTTGCTTTGCAGGAGCCAAGTTTTATTATCGGGAAGCTCGATGTAGGATGCTTTAGGGACCAGAGGCAGGCCGGAGCATCTATCTCCTCTGCGTACCTCCTCTACCCAGGGGTTAGTGCCCTAAATTGCACAGCTTGAGACGCAAAATACCCATCTGTTCTCACACTTTATTTAGTCAGAGAGGTACTTTGGATACTTGATAAGCATGCAGATTCCAAGGCCCCACCACCCGATTCTGATTCAGACAATGAAGTATTTTTCAATAAGCCTGTCAGGTAATGCTGATGTCTGTGGTCCTGGGACTATACGTCAAGAAGCATTGAGCTAAAAGACTTCAATTTATTTTAAAGTGCAAATCCTAACCCAGCCCTGCCACCCCTTCACTCTCTTGAAGCTGTATCAGTCATTTTCCTGCCTTAGTGGGGAAAGGGGAGGGAGCAGGGAGAGTACAAGGGCACAGGGAGAGTGGGAAGATCCACCCACCCCAACCCCAGTGGAGAGGCCAGGGACTTTGACCCCAACCTTACAGATGCCACCTCCAGAGGGGGAGGCTTTGGTGAAGTGGTGTGTGACAGGATTTGTGTGTGCGTTCAGGACCATCTGTGTGTGAGTTTGGGGGCTCAGACTGGGACAGGCACGGGAGTGGCGTGGGGGCTGTAGGTGCCTCTCTGATCCTCCAACTCTCTCAAGGTGCTCACACTTAGAGCAGGAGAGACAAACAAATAAATTGTTATAATAAAATAATTTTTAAAAATACTCCAAGAAGGAATGTCACAAGTATTGTGGGGGCCAGGGCCAAGGAGGGAGTGACTTAATAACTCTGTGTGGGGACATGGGGGGCAGGGCTCGGAGAATGATTAGTCGATGGCCTCCCAAGGGGCTGGCATGGGACAGACCATAACTTCACCCTCACAACAATGCTGCAAAAGGAGATACTATGTAATGGGTGAACGTGTATCTCAGGAAGATCATCACCCGGTGGTGATGTGGCCGCAGATCTAACTCTGAGACAGGAGACTTGCTTTCCCCCTCCTGGGTGAGGAAAGGCAGGATTCCCCCCGCGGTGATCTTTGGTGAGTCATTTCCCTTCAGAGTCCTCCTCTGTGACAAAAGGGCTGGGCTCCTTGTGTACAGCAAGGTCCTCCCCAGCTCAGAGCCTCCAGGAGCCTACCAGGACCTCAGGTGGGGAGCGCGGGGGACCTTCGAGAAGAGGGACAGTCGCCTGCTGAGGAGGAGTCCTGAGAGACAGGACTTACACCTTTGTGTAAGCTGCAGTGAACCTACCAGGGAAACAGGCTGAGACTTTTTTTCTCGTTTCACATGTTGACTCCTGATCTCCCATTTCTGTTAGGAAGTTTATAGTTCCTCAGTGCAGTGTGGGGTAGAGGAAGCATTCTTCGATAGCAGATTTTGAAAAAGTGTTTTTGGCCACTGATGGCCGCAGCAGCCCATGAGGGCTGCACAATCAGTGGGCTGGGGAGGGAGGGAGAAAGCAGGGGTCCTCTCTGGGGAGGCCTGGGAAGACCACACATCCGGCTTAACTTGCCCAAATGCAAACAGAAGGGAAATGTACCCTGGGCTGTTTCTAATCCGGGCTCAAAGCTGTTAGGAAGAAAAAGAATCCCCTCCCTCAAACCCCCAGGCCACCAGAAAACCTCTTATTCTGCAAAGCCACACCCATTCCTGTCCCCAAAGTGTCCTGCCACAAAGTTGAGAGAAAAGGACGTGGAAACTGGCCATCTCCTTCCTGGCGCAGCAGCCGTAGCTAAGCCCAGGGTCACAAGAGGTCTGGGGCAGCTCCAGGAACAGCCCAGGTCCTCGATTCAAGTGCATTGCACAAGCAACTGCTCAGGGTTGGGGACGTTCAGGCAGAGCCCCAACCCTTTGTCTAGAATCATTTACCTTTCTCTGTGGACAAACAGCCACCCTCTCTGCACTGCCAGCCCGTAGGCGCTATAGGACCTCGCTCGATGCTCTGACCCCCAGAATATTAGAGCAAATCTGTCACAGCTGTGCAGACGGGCTGTGGCTGGTGAAACAGGGGGTTGGAAGCAAGACACCTCCCATTTGTGCCAGCCCTACTCAGCTCAAGAGCAACTGCGGCATCTACAACCAATAACAGTAGCAAAGGCTTGCTGGATACTTTTGTGTGGATTACCTTATTTATTTCTCAAAGTAACCATGTGAGGTGGATACTAGTTATTATTCCTTTTCTGACAGATGAGCACATGGAGGCTTAGAGAGGTTACATGGTAGAGGCAGGATTAGCACCAAGGCAATCTGGCTCCAGAGTCTGAGCTCTCGACCGCTACAGCAAGAGGCGGCACTGGGCTCCTCCCAGAGTTGCAAAACCCCCACCGCGTCCCCCACCGTGTCCCCCATCCCATCGAGGCCAGTCAATGGGAAGTTTTCAGGCGACCCCCTCCTCCCGGGAAAAGAGCGAGCAGTTACTCCAGAAGTCACAGGGCACATGTTCAACACCAGGAGGAGGGGCTCGGAGGGGTGGAAGGAGGGGGGCATGTATTTAACACAGGGGTGACACTTGGGATGCAGCCACCTTGGCTTGCCAGCTGCGTAGGCCCCTAAGCTGCCGATCCCTGGCAGAGCACTGGCCCTGGGGCCCCTCTCCCTCGGCATCTTGTTCTCCTCCTGAAACACATCCCAAAAGCTATTTTGTGCCACTGGGCTATTGACTGCCACTCCCTCCTGTGGGTCACAAGCACTTTTACAGGGGCCGTCTAAAAATAAAGAGGTGACTTGTTGGCGATTGGTGGCACCTTGGAAAGTTTGAGGTGGGAACGCTACCTCTTCCTCAAATTGCACCTGAGAGGTTGCCACCCGGCCTCAAGGATCTCACATTCAAAGGGAGAGAAGGATCTTGTGGGGTGGGGGAGGCAAGTGGCGTGTGGCCTCTGCCTTCACATACCTGCAGGGCTATCACAGAAAAGATTAGGACGTGGGGCTTCAGGGGGCAGAAAGAATGCCCATGGATGTATATCCCAGAGAGGCAGAAGTCAGTTTAACATAAAGAGTGTAAGACCGTTTTCTTGCTGTTGTTGTTAATATTATGATTCTAGCAACAGCCATTTCTTGAGACAGTCTTAAGTATCATACTAAGCAACTTTTATCTATACTAGCTTAAGTAAACCTCCTGACCACCTGGGAAGTAGATGTCTGCAATTAATTACTGTCCCTAAATCACAGATGAGAAATTAAGCTCAGTGAAGTAACTGGTTGAATGTGGCTGAGCCAGCACCTGGGAGAGTGGAGGTCCCTACCCACGTCTGGCTCCAAAGTCCATGCTCATAACCATTAACTCTGATCTCCCTAGAACGCTTGAGAGGCGATAGTGAGTTCCCCATTCCCAGAGGTATTCAAGAGACAGTGTAGCTTGTCTGACACCCGAGGTGTTCCTCAACATCCAAATCCCCAGGCCTCCCGCAGAACCACAGCAGAATCTCCAGGGGGGCCCCAGAGTCTGTTTTGAGCAAGTCCTAAGCAAGCCGAGGAAGCACAGCTTTGGGGAGTCCCGCACTAAGAGGAAGCTGGGCCCCAGGCCCTGTCAGGGCTCCTCACTCCTGTGTGGCGAGATTTGGAGATTCTATTTTCAGGCAGGTCCTTCCTGAGCCACTATGTCAGACTTTCTGGCACCTTCTGATGGCTCCAGGGCACCTGAGCTGTCTTTAGAGCCGCCCTGATGGCCCAGAGATACCTAGCTCAGGGCTGGGAGGAGCCCTGGGAGCCAGGAAAAAGCGGAGGGAAGCACACTTGCTGGGTGGAAGGGGAGGCGGTGAGGGGCAGGCCTTCCATTTCCAGCTCAGGTGAGTCAGTGATTCTCCCCCACCCAAGGCCCCACCAGCTGGGAGCCTGTACTTGCTGCAACCCTGCCTTGGGGAAGAGCAGTTATGCCTTAGTGTGGAGTCTGAATTGAGGAGGGAGGCGGTTGGGACCATGCTCCCAACTGCTTTGGTGCATGGAAGCTGGTTTTTGGGAAGCTGGTAGAGGAGATATTATAGAGAAGTCCTGTCTCCTAGGACCACTGCAGCACCAAATGGTGATGGTGCTGGTTGCTGAATCTTCACGGATGCTTGTTTTGCACCCCACACTGTGCTGAGCACCCTAAATGCAGGCCCCTGGTCAACCCTCATGAAAGTCTCATGAAATAAGCACCCTGACTGCTCTCATTTTACCGATGAGTGAATAGGCTTAGGGAAGTGAAGCTGCCTGTTCCTAGTCCCGCGTGAACTGGGCTCACTGATGCTAACACCACACTCTTAACCCCCCACCATACTGCCTCTCGGCCCCAAGAGAGCTTCAGTGTTTCTTAACCTCCTTTGGGACCACTGACTTTTGAAGATGCACCAAAAGCCATTATTTTGTCAGCGAATGCTCAGTAATATCTACCATGGGCCAAATACTGTTCTAGGTGCCTTCCATGGACTGACTGATTTGATCCTAGCAACAACCCTATCCAGTAAGTATTCTCATTATCCCCCTGTTACAGATGGGGGAAAAGAGCTCCGAGAGGTTGAGGAATTGCATAGCCAGGCTTACCAACATGGGTCTGCCTCCACACACACACCACTCACCGCTACCCTACTCCACCTTACTCTAGAGATGCACACGCGTGTGCCTGCACACACACGTGCACACACACACACACACACACAACTGTGGACTCCGTCTCAGGGGATTTGGGGCTCTCCTGAAGTCCTCTTTTGGGCTTCATTTCGAGGTTAGCGACACTTAAGAATTAATTTTTTAAAAAAACTCAAAGTAAAGATTTAGTTTTACACTTTCAGGAAGAGCATGCGCTGAGAGCGGGGAAGACCCAGCCTGCTTCAGAGCCATCTCTCCCGCTCCACTAGTTCCAGGTTTGAGGGTCAAGCCCAGGCTGGGGAAGGGGCCAGGTCCGCCGAATCATACTCTCTGAATGACTGCACTGCTGGGCAACTCCATCACACACCACTCCCTTGCCCCAAACTCCTGGGCCTATGTTGGCCCCTCTGCTAGAGTGAGAGCCAAGGATCGAGTCCAGGGAAAGTGAGGCAGGTGAAGGAAGTTCTGCAACTAGATCACAGTTCCTAAAATTTTAGTTGACATCAGAATTACCTGCTTAAAGGCAGATGGCTGGGTCCCACCCTCAAGGATGCTGATTGAGTCCATCTGAGGTGGAGCCCAGAGTTGGTGTTTTTAATAAAGGTCGCAAGTGTTCCTGATCACATGGCCCGGTGAACAAGGCTAGGTCAGAGTCCACGTTGTCAAAAGGAGGACTCTTGGTGAATTCTACTCATGTTTGGGGCAGAGCCCTGCTGTGGGATCCCAGAGGGGTGGGGCATCCTGGGTTTGGACATTGAGCAGGGAGGAAAGAAGAAGGTGGTCAATGGCCCTTGGTCCTTGGAGCTTGTCCCCGGCTGCCACCTCCTGATTCTGGGTGGGTTGCCCAGTGCTCAGTCAGACACTGGTCCTTCCTGCCTGCCTGGCACTGGCCTTTATAGAACCTCATTGTGAGTCTCTGCTCTGAGCTGTGAGAGCTGCTAAGGCTTACAAGACTGAACTTGGTACGACAAGACATAGTCCCTGGCCTCAAGGGACCCAGAGTCTAGTTGAGAAGGTGGACAAGTCAGCTGAGAAATGTCAGTGAACCTGGGGCATTTGAAACCAGGGAATGAGGGCCCAGGGCACAGCCCAGGGGGGCAGGAAAGTGTCCAGGGGAGGGGAGCATCCCAAGGGAGGGGCCGCAGCACGTGCTGGTTCCTGGGAAGGAGGGTGCCTGACCGGCCTGGTGTGCCTGGGATGAGGGGTACTAAGACCTGTAGAAAGTTCTGGGCAGATCCTCCAGGGAGGGCAGCTGGAGGTCCCCTTCAGAAGGCCCTGTGTGCTCCCCCCGGGCACAGAAAAGCCCCCTGAACTCTTCCTGACACTGGACTCTCTTTTTCTACCCAGGGAGAAGGTGACAGAAAGCTGAGGAATTTGGGCAGAGACCCCTGGAGGTTCAGGGACCACTCTGGACACTGAAAATTCTCTTAGCTCTTTACACACCTTGACTGGTCCCTTGAAAGACACAGAGGGCTGGAGCAGATCACCTCGAGTTTCAAGTACACGGAGGAATTACTCTACAAAGAAGTATGGGAGCAGTGGTGACTAATTTAGCCCTTAACTGAGGTCTGACCATGCACCAGGACTGTGACAAATGTCTTACAGAAACTGTCTCCCTTAATCCTCACAACGTCCCATGAGGCAGATTTTATTAGCCCTACTGGACGGATGAGAAAATGGAGGCACAGAGGGACGAGGCCACTTGCCCAAAGCCACACAGCCGGACAGAGCTCACCTTCACTGAGGACAAATAATGCTCCACAGGATATTTGCTCCCATCGGTCAATGTGAAACTTCCCAAAGTTTTAAACAATACTTGCCCGTCACGGAGAGCGAGAACCAGAACAAGGAAATGAGTTGGGCCAAGGCACAACACCGTAAGAAAGAAAAGTCCCACAGCTGAAGAGAAATCACTGAGAGACAAAGTCAAAATGAGTCTTTGGAACTGAA
The DNA here is from genome assembly GCA_028533085.1 of Varecia variegata. NCBI lineage: Eukaryota > Metazoa > Chordata > Mammalia > Primates > Lemuridae > Varecia > Varecia variegata. Next base: position 46,175,397 of record CM052446.1, on the reverse strand, counting down.
GGCACTGGAGTTGCATCCTGAATGTTGCAGTCAGTCGGAGAAGCCTGAGCCTCCACGGGCTGTTTCTCCCAGGTGGAAAGGTGCTTTCGGTCGGGAAGGCTGAGCAGCATTTGGAAGACGACTGAGAGATCAGTTGCATTTCTGCAGCACGCTGGATAACAAAGAGGGCCTCTGTCATTCTCTGGGTCCGGCGAGGTGACGCTGCTAATCCTAAGATCTATCCCACAGTCACACGGCCAGCGAGAGGCCCCTGTCCCCAAAGCCCTCACCACACAGAGACACGGGGTCACTTGGAAGATGAAGGAAACCCTTACACCGGTATTTTCCCTAGTACTGGAAGAGGACCCCTAGAGCAGTGTTTTTCAAACTTTATAACTGTAATCCACAGTAAGAAATATATTTTCCTTCACAACCCAGTGCCTACCCATGTATATGTGCTTCACAAAACAATACTTGCCCGTGTTAAATGCAGTGCACTCTGTTATTTTCTGTTCTATCCAAATTTCATTTGTTTTAAAGCTGGTTATAACCCCCAAAATTGATTTCACTACCCACTAATGGTTTATAATCCCCAATGTAAAAAGCACCCAGCATTGTGAGCAGGGCTAGAAAAACCGAACAGGAGGCTTGAATGACGGGAATTTGTATTGCAGTCATTATCTCCGCCATTGTGCCTTTGAATAGAGTGTGTGTTTACCCGACCTTCACCTCCTCAGTAGTTCTCAAACTGTGTTCCACGGGTTCCCTTTAATCCAAAAGGTTTTAATAGGTGTTTTCCTCCAAAGTGCTTCTGTGGTCAAACAAGTTTGGGAAAGGATAGTTGCTATAGCCACAGCTGATATGTCCTGGTGCATTTAGCATAGTCAGGGCTCTAGAAGGTCTGCAGTGAAGGACCCAATCAACTGTGTTTACCCAGCCTTTCTCAGACCTTGTTTTGACCAGAGAATCGTTTTTGGGGGTAAGCCATTTAATCCCACATGGAAATGCTGGTGTTCCCCAGAAACCAGTCAGGGCCCGTGTGCTTCAGATCTTCCCTTGTGATCCCCACCCTGGCTCAGTGAGGCCAGCAAGGCAGGCGTCCTGCGAGAGTGCGCTGGAACGGGCAGTTCACCTGCTTGTCTGAGCTCCCGCATCAAGTCGGGGCCACAGCCAGGTTCCTGCCTCTCCACCAGACAGAGGGAGCCCTTGGGCAGTGCCAGGGCTCCCAAGGGGCCACTTTCTGAAGGACGGAGGAGACACCTTCCCGCTGAGCTGTGCTCGGGGACAGCAGAAGGGAGCTGGGCACCAGCGGCTGTGTCTCCATTACCTCCAGGGCGCCAAGTGACCCAGCTCCTCAACCTCCCTGGAGGCAAGAAAGGGATGGGACTTGTCATCCCTGTCCCTCTGCTCTTGAACAGAGGTTAAATAACTCACCCGGCAGCTCTGCAGGCAGAATAGCTGCCCACTCTCCCGGCCAGATCCTGCTGTGGCTCAGGTCTAACTTGGCAGAGGCACCTGTGTTCAGATTTACGAAACAGCTCTGTGGGTCTCTTTTATTAATATTTTTTGAATATGCAGTTTATTTCTCTGGACGCAAAAGAGACACAGGGATACACAATATACCATTTTCTCTCCTACCCCAGTTGTTGAATCACCGAGTTCCTCCCTGGAGTCAACCAGCCGTACCAGTTTCTAGTATCTACGCACACACCAGACACCCCCTACCTTCCTCACAAGTGATAAACACAAATTAACAGACTCTGCTCGCTGTCTGCACCTTCCTTTTTAACTGAATGGTGGACCTTGGAAATTGTTCCCTATTAGTGCACAAAGAGCTTTCTTACTCTTTTTTACTGTTACATAAATGATTGCCCTTTATGGGTGCAGCATAACTAGACCCCTGCTGATGGACACGGATTTCTTCCAGTGCTTTCTGCTGGCAACAGTGCTGCAGCGGATGACCGTGTGCCTAAGTCGTCATGCACGTGTGTGAATGTGTATGTGGGATGAAGTCCTGGAAGTGGAACTGCTGGGTCCAGCACAGGCACTGCATTAGGCGGTGCTGGGCACTGCCCGGTGACCCTGCTCTGGCAGGCTGGGAGCCCAGGAAGAGACGAGGGGTTTCCCTTTCTCATTGGTTGTAGTAATCCCAGTCAGCTTCACACACTGACACGGAACTCAGGAAACACGGATGTATTTCTGACCTGTCTTAAAGGTAAGTCACATGCCTAAGCCAAGTGTTTCCCCTCCTTTGTAAAATCAGGGTGTTGCAGCATGTGACATGGGACCAGCTCCTTATTCTTTGTGATTCTGATCTGTGTTCTTGGTGAGTTTTCCCGTGGTGAGGAAAGGCAGCACTGAACCCTTCCTTCCTCCTTTGTCTTGGCCCCACTCTGGAGATACTTCCCATTTATGAAGTGGCTTGTTAGGACCTGGTCTTCAGTCTTGTTCTTTGGGAGGAGCCAGCTGAGCTGTATGGCTTGCCTGTATCATCTCCTTCTACAATCCACGCGGGCTGGGATTTTGTCTCACTTACTGCCGTATCCTAGTGTCTAGAGTAGCACGGTCCAATAAAAATACAATGTGCTAAAACAACAACGAGATGCCATAAAATACCTATTATTAATAAAATGGTGAAAATCCAAAGCACTCATGCTGGGGAGGGTGTGGAGCAACAGAAACTCTCATTCATTGCTGTGGGGATGTAACATGACATAGACATTTTGCAAGACAGTTTCGCAGTTTCTTACAAAACTAAACATTCTCTTACATTATGATGCAGAAATTCTGTTCCTTGGTATTTACCCAAATGCATTGAAAACTTATGCCCACACAAAAACCTGCACACAGATGTGTATGGCAGCTTTGTTCGTAATTGCCAAAACTTGGAAGCAACCAAGATGTCCTTCAGCGAGTGAGTGGAAAAATAAACTGTGGTACATCCAGACAATGGAATATTATTCAGCACTAAAAAGAAATGAACTATCAAGCCATGAAAAAACATGCAGGAAACTGAACTGCATATTACTGGGTAAAAGACACCAATCTGAAAATGCTACCTGCTCTGCATGACACCGTAATGGTGGATACATGTCACTCCTTATACATTTGTCAAAGCCCATAGAATGTACATACCAAGAGTGACCCCTGATGTGAACTGTGGACTTTGGGGGATAATGATGTTGACGTAGGTTCATCAGTTGTAACCACAGCACTCTGGTGCAGGATGTCGGTAACGGGGGAGGCTGTGAGTGCCAGGGCAGGGGGTATATAAGAAATCTCTGTACCTTCTGCTCAATTTTGCTGTGAACCTAAAACTTCTCTGAAAAAACCAAAAAGTCTTTTAAAGAAAATGGACCATAATAAATGTGAGTCACATATGTAATTTTTTCCACTTTTAAAATTTGAGATATAACTCATTGTAATAAAATTCACCCTTTTAAAATGTCCAATTCAGTGGTTTTTAGTATATTTAAAAAGTCCTACAGCCATCTATCTAATTCTAGGACATTTTCATCACACCAGCTTAGAAGTCACTCTATTCCTCCCTTTCCCTAACGTTCTGGCAACTACTAGTCTACTTTCTATCTCTATAGATTTGCCTATTCTGGACATTTCGTATAAATGGAATCATAAAATATGTGGTCCTCTGTGACTGGCTTCTCTCACTTAGCATAATGTTTTCAAGGTTCATCATGTTGTAGCGTGTATCAGTACTTCATTTCCTTTCATTGCCAGATAATATCCCATTGTAGGGATAGACTACATTTCATTTATCCATTCATCAGTTGATGGGCATTTGAGTTGTTTCTACTTTTTCAAGATTATGAATAATGCTGCTATGACCATTCGTGAGCAAGTTTTTGTGTGGGAATACGCTTTCAATTCCCCTGGGTGTATACCTAGGAGTGGAACTGCTGGATCATGGAGTAATGCTGTGTTTAACTTTTTGGGGAATAATCAAACTGTTTTCCAAAGTGGCTGTACCATGTTACATTTCCACCAGCAGTGCATAAAGGTACCCATTTCTCCACATCCTTGCCAATATTTATCAGCTTTCTAAAGAAATTTTTATTATAGCCATCCTAACCAGTGTGAAATGGTATCTCATTGTGGTTTTGACTTGTGTTTCCCTGATGGCTAATGATGTTGAGTATCTTTTCAATGTGCTTATTGGCCATTGTATATCTTCATCAGATAGCAGTCTACTCAGTTCCTTTGCCTATTTTAAAATTGGGTTATTTATCTTTTTATTATTGAGTTGTAATAATTCTTTATATATATTCTAGATACAAGTCCCTCATCAATAAGATACATGATTTGCAAACATTTTCTCCCATTTGTGGTTATGTTTTTACCTTCTTGATAGTGTCCTTTGAAGCACAAAAGTTTTTGATTTTGATGTGTCCAGTTTATGTATTTTTTTCCTTTGTTGATTGTGCTTTTGGTGTCATATGTAAGACACCACTGTCGAATACAAGGTCACAAAAATTTGTCCCTATATTTTCTTGTAAGGGTTTTATAGTTTTAGCTCTTACATTTAGATCTTTGATCTACCTTGAGTTAATTTTTGTATATGGTATGAGGTTAGGGATCCAATTTCATTCTTTCATGTGGATCTCCATTTGCCCCAGCACTATTTGTTGAAAAGACTCTTCTCTTTCCCACTGAATGGTCTTGGCACCCTTGTTAAAAATCAGTTGGCCGTAACTGTGAGAGTTATTTCTGATTTCTCAGTCCTATTCCATTGATCTATATTTCTATGATTAGGCCAGTACCACATTGTCTTAATTGTAGTAAGTTTTAAAATTGGGAAGTGTGAGTCCTCTATTTTTCTTTTCAAAATTGTTTTAGCTATTCTGGGTTCCTTGCATTTCTACGTGAATTTTAGGAGTAGTTTAACAACTTCTGCAAAGAAGCCAGCTGGAATTTTTTTTTCCCTGAGACAGGGACTTGCTCTGTTGCCCAGGCTAGAGTGCAGTGGCATCATTACAGCTCACTGTAACCTCAAACTCCTGGGCTGAAGTGATCCTCCTGCCTCAGCCTCCCAAGTAGCTGGGACTACAGGTGTGTACCACCACTCCCAGCTACTAATTTTTCTTTCTTTTTTTTTTTGTAGAGATAGGGTCTTGCTTTGTTACTCAGGCTGGTCTTGAATTCCTGGCCTCAAGCAATCTTCCCACCTTGACCTCCCAAAATTAATCTTTATAATAATCATAGAAGGAGACTAAGGCATGGAGAAGTTATATTACTTGCCCAAAATTGCCTAGCTGGTGAAATTAGCAGAGTGAAGAGTCCAACCTGGGAAATCAGACTCCAGAGCCTGAACTCTCTATTTTTAATAACAAATTTATGGAGATCTATTTCATTCACATGCTATATAATTCACTCATTTAAAGTATACAATTAGACAGTTTTTAGTATATTCATAGAGTTTTGCAACTATCACCACAATCAATTTTAGAACATTTTATCACCCCAGAAAGCAAGCCCATACCCATTAGCAGTCACCCCCATTTCCCCCCAATCCCTCAGCCTTGGGAAACCACCTCTTTACTTTCTGTCTCTATAGATTTGTCTATTCTGGACATTTCATATAAATGGAATCATATAATATGTGGTCCTTTGTGACTGGTTTCTCTCCTTTAGCAGAATGTTTTCTGGATTCATCCATGTTGAACTTCATTTCCTTTCATTGTCAAGTAATATTCCACTGTACGGATAGACCGTATTTTGTTTATCCATCCATCAGTTTTGGGGTGTTTGAGTTGTTTCCATTTTTTCAGTATTATAACGCTGCTATGACTATTCATGAACAAGTTTTTATGTAGACATACGTTTTCATTTCTCCTGGGTATCTACCTAGGAGTGGAACTGCTCGATCATATGGTAACCTATTTTTAATAATTTGAGGAACTTCCGGACTGTTTTTCAAAGTGGCTGCACCATGTTACCTTCCCACCAGCAGTTACGGGGACTCCAATTTCTCCACATCATTGTCAACACTTGTTATTATCTATCTTTTTGTTTATAGCCATCCTGATGGGTATGAACTGGCTCAGAGCTTACACTTTTAACTATTATTCTACACAGGAGGCACTTAATAAATATTTTCTGAATGGGTGAAAAAATAAACACATTTTGTTATTGTCAGTTGTGTGTTCTGAACAATGGAACGCAATGGCTCAAAGCTTGCCAACAAGAAGCTTTAACAGAAGGGAAGGGTGTTTTTCTCTAAAATAGTGATGTCCTGGCTGTATCTGAGTCACCTGAGGACTGTTTTAAAAGTGTAGATTTCCAGGCCTCCATTTTGTAGGTAAGATGGGGTCTGGGAAACTGTGGGGGTTTTTTGTTTGTTTTCCAGAGACAGGGTCTCACTATGTTGCCCAGGCTGGAGTGCAGTAGCTATCCACAGGTGAGATCCCACTACTGATCAGCACGGGGGTTTTGACCTGCTCTATTTCTGACTGGGCCCAGTTCACCCCTCCTTAGGCAAGCTGGTGTGCCCTGCCCCCAGGAAGTCACCATGTTGATGCTGAACTTAGAGTAGACATCCAACTGGCATAGTGCATTACAGTCCAGAACTCCTAGGCTCAAGGAATTCTCCTGCCTCAGTCTCCTGAGTAGCTGTGACTACAGAAATGCCCTACCAAGCCTGGCTGCAATCTGTATTTTTTTTAAAAAACCTACTCAGGATGATTCTGACATACTGTCAGGTTTGGGACTCAGTAATCTGAAAGAGCATTTTAGAGCACAGTATCTATATTTGCAGCAAGCCAGTCATGGGAGTGCCTTTCAGAAAGGCAAGTTTGTGGCAAGGGCAGCAATGAGACCTGGCTGAGTTTTGGAAGCTGAGGCTCTGCACAGTGCTATATTCCAACACACTGGAGGAAACAAGAAAAATAGTAAGACTCACCGAGAGCTTACCTTGTTCCATCTAAATCTTTACATGCAATACCTCATTTAGCCTGAAGTGATAGGGAAGGGTGAGGAGGGGAGTCAAATAGGGGAAAAAGAAGTGGTGCTTTTTTTATTTTTAGAGACAAGGTGTTGTTCTGTTGCCCAGGCTGGAGTACAGTGGCACAATCATAGCTCATTGCAGCCTTGAACTCCTGGGTTCAAGCAATCTTTCTGCCTCAGCCACCCATGTAGCTGGGACTACAGGTGCACACCACCACACCTGGCTAATTTTTCTATTCTCTTGTAGAGACAGGGTCTTGATATGTTGCTCAGGCTGGCCTCAAACTCCTGGCCTCAAGCGATCCTCCCACCTGGGCCTCCCAAAGTGCTGGGATTACAGGCATGAGCCACCACACCCAGCCTAAGAAGCGGTTCTTTGTGGCTGGGCCCTGGACAGTGTATAGACCGCACAACTGACCCAACTCCTGCTGCATCACCAGACTCTCTCCCACCTGTGCGCTCCGTCAGTCTGGGTGCTGATTTGCACGCTTGCCTGGCTTGCTCCCGAATGCTCTTCCACCCGCTCCAGAGAGACTCCGATAGAGCAAATATTCCTTAGCACCTAGGGATCGGGAGTCGATCTTTCAAGTACTATATTCAGTTAGATGCATTTTCAGATGATGGAAACTAAGGCTCAGAGACATTAAGTAACTTGCCTAAAATCACAGAGCAAATAAGTCCCAAGGCTCAGATTCAAACTTCGTTTTTGACTCCCTGCTGCGGTCTGAATGTTGGTGTCCCCCTCAAATTCATATGCTGAAACCTAATCACCAATGTGATGGTATTCGGAGGTGGGGCTTTGGGGAGGTGATGAGGTCATGAGGGTGCAGCCCTCAGGATGGGATTGGTGCTTTTATAAAAGATGCCTGAGCAAGAAAGTCCGCCTGCCTATCACCTGAAGACACTGCAAAAAGATAGACATTTATGCTCCAGGAAATGGGCCTCCACCAAACACTGAAACCACCAGCACTTGACCTTGAACTTCCCAGCTTCCGGAACTGTGAGAAATACATTTCTGTTTATAAGCTCCCCAATTTGTGCCATTCGCTACAGCAGTCCGCACAGACATCCCAAGCTGGTGCTTATATTAGTGATTCCTAATTTAAGGCAAACCACAGGGCCCTTTGAGAGTCTGTCGAGAGCTGCTACTATCTTGCCCATGTCGCGAGAGAACATCCATGCGAGTGCGTGTGTTGGGGCTCACGCATGAGGCCAGAGTTTTAGGGCAGTGGTCAGCCCCTGGTTGACATGCTCTGCCTGTTCATGATTTGAGGGACCCCTCGCAGGAGCAGTCGTTTTACAGAAAACCATACTAAAATCTCTCAAAGACAAAGGCAACTTAAAAGAGCTGGTTTGTCACAGAGATGGGTTCCTGCTTCACAGGCCCAGGGGGACCTGGGGGACCCGGAAACCATCAAAAGCTGAGGCTGGGAAACCCGGCTTCCTGCTTCTGGCCTCAAGTCCCCGCCGCCATCACCACCGTGACCACTAAAAATAAGACCAAACCCCCCCCACACCCTCCCCAGGTCATTCTCCTCGTGATTTATCTCCCTGCTTCCTGTTGATCTCGAAGGTTGTTTTATTTCACAGCCTCTGACTTCTGTTCACAGCCCACTGGGCACTTCCCCAGCTCGAGAGGAAACGGCGTGTAGAAGAGAAAGGCAGAGACAAGGTGGAAGGCGGAAATGGCAGGGCCCTGAGGGCCCACGTCCTGTCTCTCCTGTCCCCCACCCGCCCTCCAGGGCGGCTGCCCCAGGGAACTCTGGCCCCACCCTGTCCAACGCCACCAGGCTGGCCCAGACAGACGCACCGCTCTCCTGCCCTCGGCTGTGGGGTATGGGAGGTGCAAGGTCTACCTGGAATTATTCAGCTGCACTGGGGGAGGCCTGAGGCACAGGATCTTTGGGGACAGAGATAAGAAATGCCCTCTGCCCCTCTCCACTCACCTCCCGGAAATCAAGAGCCAGAGGCTCCATTTTCTGGTTCTGGCCCCAAACGCTTCTTCCAGCCATAATTGCCACCCCTCCCAGGAGATCTCCCCGGAGCCCCTCGGGAAGACTTAAACCCACCCTCTCCCCTCTCTTGGCCTCCCTCTGCAGCCTGCGTCGTCCTTGCTGTCTTGTGGACTTGGAGGGACACGGATGATCTCTTAATCACTCTGTTTAGAATTTACCACAATTAATATATGTTTACTGTGTGGAAATGTCATAAAGTTCAGATAGCCTCCCCGCTACCTGTCTCACAGAAAGGATAAGATTTATCTATCATGCCCCAGCTGGGACTGGCAACGTTTCCGTGATCTTTCCATTTTCTTATGCAGATACACACACACTTAACAGTGAAATCAAACGCTCTCTTTGGAGTCTATTACTCCTGTTTTGCCTACTGAATCTTAAAACACTTTCATATCAACATTTGTATCACTGAAAATCACTGCAGAGTATCCTATCAGTTGTATCACAATTTTCTCAACTAGCCACCTGTTACTGAGCATTTAGGTTATATCCAATTTTTAACAGCTTTATTGAGATGTAATTCACATACCAAAAAAGTCACCCTTTTAGAGTGTGCAATTCAGTGGGTTTGCTCTATTCACAGAGCTCTGAAATCATCACTTCTATATAATTTTAGAACATTTTCATCACCCACAAAAGAAACTCCATGCCATTTATGGCACTCTTCTTTTTCCCACACCCAAGCCCCTGGAAACCTCTAATCTTCTTTCTGTGTTTATGGATTTACTATTCTCAGCATTTCATATAAATGAAATGATACGATATGTGGCTTCGTTCACTTAGCTCACCATGTTGTAGCACGTGTTAGTGCTTCATTTCTTTACACGGCCAAATAATATTCCATTGTATGTATTGTATCTGCCACACTTTGTTTATCTATTCACCAGTTGATGGACATTTGATTTGTTTCTACTTTTTGACTATTACGAATAATGCTACTACGAACATATGTGGACATATGTTTTCATTTCTCTTGAGTATATACTAAGCAGTAGAATTTCTGGGTCATATGGGAACTCTGTGTTTAACTTTTTTTTTTCTTGTGGTATAATTGAAGCTTGTATGTTTAACCTTTTGAAGAACTGCCAAACTGTTTTCCAACAGGGTTGTACCATTTTATATTCCCATTAACAATGTATGAAGACTCAAATTTCTCCACATTCTTGTCAACAGTTATAACTGTCCATGAGTTAATTTTTAATTCCATATAGCATGCAAACACATCCCTTGAGTATAGGAACTATTGAATCTGTGTTTGTTGGACTGATCATGCACTTACCCGAACAGAAGCTCTTGCATCTCTGAGATTCATCTACACGCTCTGTCTCCAAACCAGATCCAGCCTCCACACTTGGAGTGGGGGAAGGCTTCATGGAGGAGGAGGCATCTGAGCTGGGAGCAGCTGTAACAGGAGAGCACGGATTTGGGAGCATGATCGATCTAGGTTTGAATTCTGTTTAACCACTTGAGACTTGGTTTTATCACCTGTTAACTGGGGGTGATAACAGTATCTGCCTCATGAGATAATGCAAATAAAATGCTTAGCACAGTGTCTGGCACATAGCAGCGGGTCCCCTTCCACCCCAGGGGAATGAGATGAGCTGAGTAAGCACGCGTCAAGTGGAGGAAACAGCACATGTGATGGCATAGGAGTTTGAAAGTAGATGGCAGGAGTGTGGCCATTTGGTGGCCTGGTGGAAACACAGCCAGAGGCAGAGGGCCCAGGTCACCAATGGACTCCTTGCCTGAGAATTCAATAGTTAGATTTCATCTCTCATAACTCATAGGCAACTAGGCCGGCAGTGACAGGACCATGATTTGCATTTTTAAGAGCTCCCTCTCCCACAGCAGAGGGAGGCTGGACCCAAGGGGTGAGACAGGGACCATCGAGGGGTCAATGAATTTATTGTTTACATGGATTTAGGTGGGAAATGAGGGGCTTAGACTAGGACTGTGACAATGAGGATAAAAAGAGGTTTAGGAGGTGGTGTCAATAGGATAAGGTGGCCAGGTAGCCTGTGAGTTACGGTCTGATTAGCTCCCTGAGTACCTGCCAGGGAGGCAGGGCAGGTGCAATACAGGGCCCACCTTGAGCAACTCACAGCAACTCTGCAAGGAGGCACCCGCTTTCCCAGTTACAGAGTTACAGCCGTCCCCAGCCTTTTTGGCACCAGGGACTGGTTTCATGGAAGACCATTCTCCCATGGACAGGAGTGTGGGGGCATGTGTTGGCGTTGGGGGAGGCGGAGCTAGGTGGGAGGGGGAGCTCCGTGGCCCTGTTCCTAACAGGCCACGGAATGGACCGGTACTGGTCTGCGGGGAGTTGGGGGCGGGTGTTGCAGACCACAGAAGTAAGAAACCGAGGCTCAAAGAAAGTGACTTACTCAAAGTCATAAATGGCAGGGATAAACTCTGAATCCAGGTCTGCCTGCTCATTGTCACCTTGGTATCTCTCTGGAGGACTTAGCTGTGCAGGAACGCCTGGGATAGATTTGGAGAGGGAGGGAGAGCAGCCTTGGCTCACTCGGCAGGTCAGAGCTCAGCGGTCAGGCTGAGGCCTGGACATGTCCTCCAAATAGCCAAGGCAGAAGCGTGGAAGGAAGAGGATTTGTTCAATAAGAGTTGGGATGTCTCTGAGCCTGCCTCTTCCTCAGTGCTGGCACAGCCTTGGAAACAGAAGTAGGCTGAACAGAGACCATGACCCACAGCCAGACCCTGCTAGGGGCGAGGTGGTACGCGGGCCAGGCAGAGAGCAAGCAGCTTCCTTCCTCCTTCCGGGCCCCACCCCATCGATCCTCCAGGTTTGGGGCCATGCTGGGGGGTCACAGTGCTGGTGGCTGAGACCAGGCTCTCCCAAGCAGCGTCTGTCCTCTCCCTGAGCTCTGCCCTCAGCAGGGCTGTTGATGCCCCAGCCCCTTGCAAGAAAAATGACCACTGACACCGCGGGGATCTGTCCCAGGGCCTCCCTCACAGGAGCAGGTGAGCTGAGAGGCAGTGTGGAGACGGTGTGAGATCCCGCCATGAGCTGGGGGCTTATGACTCCCCTCCTGGTGCCTGGGGCAGGGTGCGCCAGGCCTCACACAGAAGGGAGAAGCTTCTGCTCTCCCCCAGGCTGTCCCTCCATGGCCCCTTCATGTTCGTGTTAGCCTTTGTCCACCAGGCCCTGTTCACTTATGGGGACGTGGAGGGAGCCCTCTGGTCTTCTCCCAAGACCCTCCACCCGCCACCCCTCCCCATGCCTCCGCCTGCCTTGTCCCCATGACCCCTCTTCTTCCCTGCCCAAAGTCTTTATCCGTGTTGACTCCCTGTCAATTAGGCGGCCTCAACACCCTGCACACGGAAAAGCCAGGCAGCGAGCATGGTACTCCCTCGGACCCCTCCCCGTGTCTCTCTTCCCCGTGGGCTGGGGGAGTGGGGAGGAGGAAGGGCCGTCTCCCCCCAGAAAAGGTGGCCATGGCATGGGCTCTGCCATCAGCTGTCTCTCCCTCACCTCGTGCCCCTCCCCGGTCAACACTGGAGCTCCTGGGACGGGTGTCGGGGACAGGAGGGTTGGGGCGAGCAGGTGCCTATGAGTGCAGGGGTGGGTGGGGAGGTCAGAGGTGTGGGGTGTGGTTGTTACAGGACACATTTCCCCGACTGAGTCAGGGCCTGGCTCAGTTGACCTTTCTGGTTGGAAGTGTCCTAGGCCACCAGCTGGTGTGTCCAGTGGTGACTCCCCAAGCGAGGGCCGACCTCAGCCACACCTCTCTGGCCAGTCTGAGGCCTCCATCCCTGCAGGAGGAGAGAAGGAACAAAAGTGGAAGAGGAAGAGGACGGGGAGAGGAGAGGTGCAGTGGCGCTGGGGACAGAGGGCGGTTCCCAGGAGGGGCCTCATGCGCCCTTCAGTGACAACATTGGGATGCCTGGAGTGCGCCAGCTCCAGCGCCAGGCACTTGACTCACACTTGTTTCATCCCCAACGTCAACCCTAAGAGGAAGATAACGCTCCATCCTCTTTACAGCCCAGAAAACTGAACTCAGAGAAAAACTTTGCCTGAGGTCACTCAACTGGCCTGCGGCAGAGCTTCTGGCTCCGAAATTCGCAGGCTCCCTTGTCTTGCCTCGCTCTGGAGTAGTCTGGGCACCCCGACCACATCCCAGCGCCCTCCCGCCAGCCTGGGCTCTGCCTTCTCGCAGGACCCATGCAGTCCGATTCCAGGCGCCTGACCTGTTCTGGAAAAGCCTGTCTCTCTGCAGGGATCACGTGAGCTGCCCTGACAGCTGCCCAGGGCGAGAGGGCCCAGCCTCCGCCCCCGGGGAGGAGGGTAGAGCAGAGCAGAGGCACAGAAGAGGTGTGAGCTGGGGCCACACTCCTGAAAAGGAGAGACACGGGGGCTGCAAGGGCTCAGGGGCTGGAGACACCAGCCTTTGCAGCCCGACCCCCTCACTGGTTTCCAGTTTGGGCAACTGTTTAGCCTCCACGTGCCCGTGGTTCCTCACTCGTGAGACTGGGTGGGTGACAATGGTCCTACCTCCTAGGGGTGTCAACAGTCCAGGTAAGGTATCCAGAGCCCTGTGGCGTGCATCATTCTCGTGCTTCCATCAGGCAGACCTCTCCAGGGCCCACGTGGCACACTCTTGGGGTCTCAGGGCAAGTAGCTGACAGCCGAGGCAGGGGGACATCAGGCAGATTTTCTCATCTGCACGTGATGTGGACTGGCTCTGACTCACAGCGCCAGGCAGGGTGGGGACTCACTCTACTGTGCTCACCAGCATCAAACGTCCTGGCGGTTTCCAAGTGAGGGATGGACCCCCGTGACCAGGACAGGGAAAATTCAAGTTGAATCACTGGCCTGAAAGCCAGGATGAAGGTCTGAGGGGAAGGTGGGCAGTCAGCAGCTAGTGGTGGGCTTGTCCCTCCCAGAGTCTCCCTGCGTGCCAGTCAGCGGTGGCTCTGACCCACCCCATAACGGCCCTGCTTGGAGGGCAGCCTGCCCCATACGCTCGCTGCTCCAGCCAGGGCAGACCAAGACCTGGTCCTTCAGTGTGAGCTGACAATGGGGTGCCCCAACTGCTGACAACCTCTCAACATTTGCTACTCCTTTCCTCAGACGGGGGTTCAGTGCAGAGGGCAGGGCGGAGGACCACGTGGGCTGGGTGGGCAGTGGGCTTCCCGCACACAACCACACCCAGAAAAGAAAGCCCTGCTGTTCTGCAGATCGTCATCCTTGGCAACCAACCGATGCTAGAGGTCTCAGTGCCTGCCCTCACAGTGTTTCACCGAGTGTTCTTCCAGCCACAGGCGGCAGACTTCCTAAGAGGAATCGCAGCAAGTTGACGTCCTTCATCTTTTGCACCTTGATGGGGAGGGTTCTGAAGTCTCTGACAGGCTGTAGCCCGGGCTAACGGCTCAGCCCACCTCCTTCTGGTTCCCGAGACGACACTGGTTCCTCAAACTTCCCACCCAAGGAGAAGTCTCCGTCCGAGGAAATGCTCCTGAGCAGCGGAATGTGCCAGCGGAGCGGATGCCGGCGGCTCTCCAGGTGTGAGCTCTCGGGACAGGTCGATCAGAGACTCCAGCAGCAAGGTCTGGTTCCCGAGAGGACTGGACTGGCCCATGCAGACAGAGGAGAGGTGGATTCCCAGCACTTACTCCACAGCCCCGGCCACCCCCCTGCCACACCAAAGAGCTGGCCCTGCCCTGCATCAGGCTTCTCTCCCAGTGGGGCATGGCAGGGAAGCATCCGTGGGACCCCTGACAGCAGGGGGAGCCGTGTGGGGGGAAATCTGTATTTGGAAGGGGAGAGTCGTGTGGGTGGCTCCCTGGCCTTATCAGGCCCCTGCAGCCCAGCATGGCACCAGGGCAGATGGGCTGTCCTGTCTCCACCCTGCTGGGCGTGGCTCAGTCCCCAGCAGAGGGCTTTGCCCTCACCCACCCGTGCACTCGGGGTCACCCTGCTCCACTGACCCCACCGGCCTCCAGGCCGCAGCCAGGGCCACGGCAGGAGCAGCTGGCCGGCTTTCAAAGTCAGGGGTGAGGAGAGGCCCGGCCCAGCCTGGGCAAACACCGGCAATGGCAGAAGGCAGGGAGGAGCGTCTGAAGGAAGTTAACACCCGTTTGGTTCCAGAGCGTTTAGAAACAAATTAAACAGCTCTGTCAGAACTCATTCAAACCAGGGGTCTTAACCACAGTTCTCCCTGGTGGCCGAAAGGCCATGGCTCAGACAAGTCAAGGTAGCTTTCCATTTCCATGGACGTAGGGTGACAGCACAGCTGTGGACCTCAGGCTGGCGTGTGAGTGACATACTCCTCTGACACTAAGTGACCCTGGACAAGCTACACCTCCTCAGAGTCTCACTTTCCTCATCTGTAAAGCTGAGAGTACATTTCTGTGAAACTAAACACAGTAACCTGTGTGAAGAACAGAGCCGAGGACGTAGAAGGTGCCCGGTAATTGCTCCCTCCTGAAAAACCACCTTCCCTTCACTTCTCATTGTCTTTACGCTGAGAAAAGTGAGATTAATTTGAGATTAATCAGCTAATTGACTGTTTATTATAATCTGCGGTGGTTTTACGATACGACCTCAGACCCCTGTCTACTCCTCTTTCCCAAAGGTGGAACCTGACGTCCCTCCCCTTGAACACCGGCGAGACTTAGTGACTCGCTTCTGGTGACCAGAATGTGGAGGACGTGAAGGTGTGTGTCTTCTGAGCAAGGTCACGAAAGGCATTGTGCTTTCCGCTGTGTTCTCTCTTGGGTTGTCTGCTCTGGGGCCGCCCTGTCACGAGGACACTCACGCAGCCTCCGAGGTCTCCCACCGGCAGCCGGCACCAACGTGCCAATCGTCTTGGAAGATCCTCCAGCCCCGGGCAAGCTTCCGGATGACTGCTGCTCCGGTCGTCGTCTTTACTGCAAACTCTTGAATACTCCGAGCCAGAATGCTCCTGAATTTCTGACCCAAAGAAACTGAGATACATTAAATGTATATTGTTGTTTTAAGCTTCTATGTTTTGGAGTGATTCATTACAGAGCAATAGAAAATTAACACGTACCCCACTGCCTTCCCAAAAGGTTTTGAAACTGCATGTAGGTAAAGGCATAGCTGCAACTACATGGAAAACTATTAGAACCACAAGATTTGTAAGACGAAGGTGAAGTAATAAAGGGAGGAGTCGGGCTGTAGACATAGCTCAAGGCTCCCTGGAAGCCGGGACAAAAATGGAAACCTGATGGGCCACTAAAACTTGGGGGGTTATTTGGCGGTGGTGGTAGCTCTGAGTGAGGATGTACATTTGACATGCGAACCTTTAGATAAATAGTGTCACACTGCATGGCGGATGGCATCTTGCAGACATTCTACCTCCTGTGAATTAGATTACACATTTGAAATGGTAAACACAGCACTGCATACAGCTCACTTAATGATGTGCCTTCTGACAATTTTCAGGAACTCCTGGCATCATAAAAGTAGAAAAAATGTATATACACACAGTATTTTCCTTTTTTGTTTTTGTTGAAACAGTCTCATTCTATCATCCCGGGTAGAGTGCAGTGGTGTCATCGTAGCTCACTGCAACCTCCATCTCCTGGGCTCAAGCGATCCTCCCGCGTTGGCCTCCCAGAGTGTTAGGATTACAGGTATAAGCCACCATGCCTGGCCATACACACTGTATTGTAAAAATTTAACTTTAACATATGTATTTGATACAAAAAGTATGAAAAGGGTTTACAGTGAAAAGTCTCCATGCCACCCCCCACCCCAGGACAATTTTCTTCCCAGGGACAATGCTGGGTGACTGATTTCTGGTTTAAACTCCCAGGGATATTTTATACATATACAAGCAAGTAACATAAATTGTTTTCCCCTTTCATTACACAAATGGTAGCATACTATAGACACAGTTCTATACTATGCTTAGTATTCAATAATGATTTAAGATAACATCTTTCACTAATCATCACAATTTTTAATTTTCTGAGTTTCTAACATTTCATTGTTCAACATTTTGAAATATAAAAAAAAAGTTGAGAGAACAAAAAACACTTGTGATCCCACCACCAAGAAATCACCACTGTTAAATCCATGCTGTTTGAGTGGGTTCTTTCCTATCTTCCCCTTATGACATGAATGTGTGTACTATATATAATTTTCAACACAGAATTGGCACCAAACTATAGAAAGAATTTTACATTCTGGATTTTTCCCTCATTTACTTTTGCATACTCCCCCCTCCATTATATAGTGAGTACCTGCTGGTTTTTAAGAAGTATATTTATGTTCTTAATCTTCCGCCAGCCTGGAAGGGACATGAACCTACCTTTCACGGGTCTGCTCCAGACAGCTCTGAGAACAGCTCACACTAACCTCTGTGCTCACAGTGTTCCCAAGATGGAAAATTGAAATTGTGAAGCATCACTGAAGCTTGTTCATAAAAGACTTTCTTTGATTCCCCAGATGAAGCAGTTGCAGCCACAAAGCGAGCAGATGACTGACTCCTTGTGTGATGGCTCTCGGCTTTCCGGGGCCAAGCGAGCTGGGAAATGTAGTCCTTTCCAGTGAGAGCCCAAAAGGTGGTTGCTGCTCCACTGAACGTGTCTTAGAACCACAGTGACTCGTCTGCCATATTCCTACAGGATTCTCCAGGAAGCTGCCTTGGGTCGAGGGATTCTCATTGATCTTGAAGTTGCTGCTCTGGCGTATCCCTCCCTGCCTGCGAGGAATCAGCACAACAATTTTCTCATCTGTCACATTCCGAGGGCGCAAACCATACTCCCCAACAACAAGGTTTCTTACTGGAAAAGGGCAAACTGCATAGTTATCTGTTCAGTACCCATCCTCCATCCTCTTCTCTCAAAGGCTGGAAACCTGATGACGGTTGTGCGAAGAATCCTAGGAAGAACAGGAACAACAGCATTTCAAATGTATAACAGTGAGAGAAATAAACTAGCAATCGTTCAAGCTTTCTCTTAATATGCATTCTCCAAGCAGATCAAGGAGACCGAAGAAAGAGTTGATACTAACAAGACCAACATTAATTGAGGGCTTACTGCTACCGAGCTCCACGCCAAGTTCTGTGTATGTTATAATCTCACTTAATTCTCATAACTATCCTAAGATGTTAGTACAATTATTATACCCATTTTACAGAAAACTGGAGAGCTAGGAATCAAACTCAGGTCTTTATGACTCCAGAACATAAGCTCCTAACTGTTAGACTCTAATGCTTTATTTTGGACCAGGAAAAAAAAGGAGTATCACAATTTCAAATGTGGACATTTCAGGGTATTATTGGTAGAATTGCTTAATAATACGTAACATATTACGTGCCATAGCTGGAGTATTCTATCATCAGGCTGACTGAGTGGAAAATGTGAACCCAGTATAATGTAATGACTTAACTATGTCTGCTGTCCCCAGAAAGCCACGTTAAATTAACATGATGAATAAGCCAGCAGTTTATTTTGGGGATTAAAAGATGGTAGAAGTATAAACTCTCAAGTCTGATAGCTTAGGTTTGAACCCCGGCCACTTACTAATTGTGTGACCTTGAATAACTTCTCTAAGCTTTAGTTTCCTCATCTGGAAAATAGGAGATAATAATCATCTACCTCAGAGGTTTGTTGTATTAAATTAATGCATCCATTTAAAGTACTTGGTGCTCAGTAAATTCTAGCTATTACATTTTCCCCACAGAGTTATAATGGGTCAACAACCTCCATCAATGACAGCAGCCTTCAGTTAAATAAACAACTACTGAAGATCCAATAGGCAGTAGATGGATTTAAAAACCACAGTGCTGATCAGGATGTAGTAACCCTATTACTGTTTGTTTTATTAGCGTACCTGTAGTAGGGATTGCTAAGAAAAGACCAGCACCCAGTCTTCTACCCTTTGCACCTTCCCACACTTGTCCTTGGCTACCTAACCCAAACTGCATTGTATGCTTGCTCAGGAAGCCCCTCTCTCCTCTGAATCAGTGAATGCCAGTGGGCTGCCCAGGCAATTGCCCTGGGGTAAACTCTTTCTCACCTAGAGGCCACTTCAGCCATGATAGAGACAGGTTGGGGAAGGCTTCTCTGACGTTGCTGCAAGTTCTAATACCTGATTTTCCCAGCAGCTGGCGAGAAGGCTGCATTCAGTGAATAACCTGGGTAACAGTGAGAAACAGACGTAAGAGTGTGAATCCTGGATCTACTGCTTACTAGGTGGTGAAATGAGATAAGTCCCTTAGCTCTCTCTAAACCTGTTTCCCCTCAGTGAAAATAGCCCTACAGTGCAGGAGCGAGGGTTAAATGAGACAACGTAATAAGAGCATGTAGTACACAATGCCTACATGCGTTGGCACTTATAAATGGTGGCTACTATTTGCCTTATAGATCAGACTAATGGCTCCACGTAGAATTTTCACCCTAAGCCACTTCCTGACTTGCACTACTTAAGACATGTAAGAACATCTTTTTGCCATGTACATGTTATTAGGACATGTCATCAACATCAACAGTATTGTGCATCATGAGCAACAAAAATGCAGAATCTATTTTTGGCCAAGCATGGTGAAGGACAAAAGGATGAACAAGGGACAGTCCCTGCTTTCCCAGAGCTCACAGTCTTGTAGGGGAGATAGATACATAATCAATAATGTTAATTTAAGACAGTCTAAGTATGATCCTGAAGTGCTATTGGAGTTTGGGAAAGGAATAGGTTATTTTGAGGAAAAGAAACATCCTCCAGCAGTCGAGCCAGACGGAGAAGGTGCCGGGAGAGCTAGGAAGGCCCCTGGGAGGGCGCAGCCTTCTGCAGGGCACCCAGGTTAGGGCAGGTAAGTGGGAAAGAGGCCCTGCGTGCCAAGGGGCAGGGTTGGGTGCTTTATGGACAACGTGGGAGTCTGGAGTACAGCGTGTTCTTGGTGACCCAGATGATAACAGATCCGAGCTCCTACAGGTCCGGTCCCAAGGAAGCCATTCTTCCTAGCAGCAGGCTGGAGGAGTGAACTGAGAGGTCATTATTTGGACAAGTGTGGCAAGACAGATCAGACAAGCCTCTGATTCGGTGGCCAAAGGCTATTGCTACAAGCAGAGGGTTATGGGGGACAAGCTATCTGGAACCAAGGCTGTTTCACTGGTATAAAAGTCACAGCCTCATTTCTTACAGGAGGAGGAAACACAGCCCACCCTGAGTTCCTTCTATCCAAGTTGTGCCCTTGGGGAGCATCTTATAGAAACACCCAGAAAGGGGTGGGGGTGGGGCAGGACCATCATTAGAGCTAAATTTTTCTATGGTGAAACTGCCCCGGATAGGGAAAATTCGTTTGCAAGGAATACAGGGCCAACCTCACAACTAGAATTTCGGTAGCACTTGGCCCTTCTAGGTAGTCCTAGACAGGGTTGGGTGTAAAACGTGAGTAACCCGTTCCCGCTGTCCCGTGGCACTCTTACATGGCCGTGTCTTGTTATCACATGGCTGCTTCCACGGTGAGAGCCACGTCAGGTCCCTTCCCCTGTCTGCAGTGTGCCTCTCCCCAACAGCTAGGGCCACGTGAACGGCTCACCTGGCTGTAGTGTCCAGGACCAGTCCGAATGAGGCCGGAGGAACTGAGGTAGCCCTAGCCGCTGGTTCTGGGGTTCACTCAGCATCGAGCCAAGCCTGTCAACAGGCCGGTCGTGACCTTGTCTGGGCTCTAAGCACTGCCTGGTCCCTGGGATTCCGAGCAGTACTGTGAACTTCAGCTCCGATAACAGGACCCCCATCTGTCATTTTCCTTACATCCGAGTTCCTGTCTTGAACCGCTAACTAGCCCCGGGCCCCTGAAGTCTGAGGTCCTGCCTTGATCTTGCCATTACCCCACAGGAAGGGGAGGAAGTGCTGCTCTTGAGGCTTAGCCTGTGGCTGGGGCTCCGACACATGCGACGGGACTTCTGCAGTCCCGCTGTCTTGCCCCAGAGGCCTGGGTGGGACGTGCTCTGCCCCATGCAGACCCCTTTACCAGACTGTGCCTCTGGTGACTGCCACGTCCTCCAGGTCCCATGCTTCACCTGCCGGGCTGGACTCCTGCGAGGCTCCAGCTCGAGCTGCTCCCCCGGTGGCTGACTTTGCACAGTGAGTGGGTAGAATTCCAGAGCTCGCCCCACCCAGTCTGCCCTGTTTCTCTGCACTTAATTAAGCCATGCTCAACTTGACTTTGGCAAGTACATATGTACGTGGACTCTTGCTCAATGCTAACCTAAAGGTCAAAATGGAGGCACGAGACCATACCCGTACACGAAATGTCATATATATGGTTCTAAAGTATAAAACTCAAAATATTTTAAGAACAAAACACCTCAGTCACCACACAATATCTTTTAAACTAAATAATTTAAAAGACTTAACACGCCCAAACATCCGGGTGCAGTGGGAACCTCACCCCGCCCTCCACCCCCCACCGTGGACCAGTAGATAATATTTGGGATACATTCTTGGCTGTCTTACTGGCCTCAGATGACCTTTATTTCAGCTGAAACAATTGAAGCCAACGTTTCCAAAATAGAAATCAAGTAGGAAGTAATGTTTAACCTTAACTTGTTAGTCCAGTAAACACCTTTGGAAGAGTTTGCCTGTGCCTGCCAACAAGTTGGCTGTATCTACACGTTCTCTCATAAAACTGAGGAGGTCATCTACGCTGAAGTCAAAGTCTATCAGACCAGTCACCACTGAAATCCAACCCCTAGCATTACTCAACAGGAAGGGGGTGAGTTATAGAGCACAGCAACTACTTCCTCCCCAGCTCCTGCTCAGTGAGAATCTTCAGAAACTCCCGCTTTTGGAAGAAACAATTAGTTTAGATTCTGATCGTCCATGAAAGAAAATGCCCTTACTTTAACTAAGGACAGAACACTTAACTGGCGAACCATCAGAATGGGTCTAGCAATACTGTAGCTCCAGGCCCAGGCTGGCATTATCACCACTTTCTTTTTGAAACAGAAAATTTAAGTCCAGAGTACCAGGGGTAACTCCACATTAGAGTCTACCTCTTAACTGCTGCATTTTATAACTATACCACTTCCTTATTTCCATCCCCATCTGTCAGGATATCTGTTACAGTGCTTTGGAAAATCCAAGTTTTTTTCTTTCTCTTTTAAAAGTTCAAGTCTAAATATCAACCTGAACGGATATTGTTTGGTGTAAGAAGTCCAATTAGTTAACACTCCAAAGTGGTCTTTTTACAGGACTCATATGTTTACCGGCTTTTTGAGGGATGGAGTCTAACATAAATAGATAAACAATGAAGAAAAATGTTGCCTACAAGTCCTTTCATCTGGTGCTACAAGTTTGTACTACATATTTTTATTTGCCCTTTCAAAAACATTTTAAAAATCTTAGAATGATTTCTTAGAAATTTAATATTCACTAGTGCACATTCAAATTAGATTAATAAAATCAACACTACTGATTGTAAGGGCATGGAGTTTAGCAAGGAACTAGTATTTTGCCTAGTGATAGATGTTACCTGGAACTGAAAATAAGGGATTCTCTTACCATCATCAGCAAAGTCAAGGCTGGCCCTGGAGAATGGCAAAACCTAAAGGTAGTTTGTAGAGGAATAAAATCTGGAAACGGAAGCTCTGGTTTAATCACCACAGCTTCAAGTATCGAGACTCACCCAACCAGAAATTATATAGGCCTTAAAAATAATTGTGGGCCGGGCCTGCGAGTGGGAAGGCGTGGGAGGGAGGCTGCAAATTCAGTTTCCAGGCATCTCTGAGCCCACCTAGTAGACACCGTGAGCAAGGCTCACCCTCCCGAGTTGAAACAAACTTACAGTCAAGAAGTTATCATTCAAATTAAATGGTGGCAGATGTGTCCAAGGAATAATTTGGGGATTTGATTTCTTTATGAATCTTGTGATAGATGAATGTTTGGAGATGGCAACTAGTGGTCCAGAGAATACCAGAATGGTGGTAACGTGAGGAAATAGTATCATTGTGTTGGAAGCCCTGGGACAAGTATAAAGAATGGCTGTTCAGCAGAGAAATCCATGACCTCTCCCAAACGGCCTGTTTTACTATGATATGAAAATCAGGTCATGCATTTTCATTATTAAACTTGTTAAATAAAAAGAAATAATTGTGGACTGGATATATATCCATTTCCATTTTTTTGCTAGATAGAACACACAACTTTTTGTTACATAAGAAATATCAAATGTTCCAATTTTTCACTTAAGGTATAAATGGCATTTAAACTGTAGATTCCAACAGTAGTCAGCATCTTTATATGTATTGAAACACAACTATGTATTCCATGAATATGTACATTATTTGTCAATTAAAAAATAAAATAAAAAAATCAGCATCTTGATTAACTTGAGAGAATACTCAAAAGACTCAGAGCATCTGACAATTTAAAATTTTAGGAAGAACAATTATTGATAAATAATATACAGGCTTGGTCTCACAATGCGTTTCTCTAAACCAGTCCCATAATAAAGTTCTAAACATCAATCTGCAGGAAATCTTAGAAAATGTATATTTACCTATTCCTAGGTTATGATCCAGTGGTTTCCAAGGGGAAGTGTGGTATAGTGGGAAAGCACAAATTGCAGACTTTGAAGACCTTTGCTTGACTCCTGGCTTAGCCCCATGAGCTGTACGTTAGGCAAACATAACCTCTCTGAAGGATAGATTCTTCATTAAGTCAGATCAAAGTAACTTAGCCGTAAGGAGCAAATGAACTAATGTGGTATTTATAAACTTTCCTCAACTTAAGACTGCACCTAGTAATGCATAATCAAAATAGAATTCTAAATCCAAACCAAAGACATTTTGAGGAAGTTCCCTCAATTAACTAAAAACTAAATTTGGACTTGGGCCCAGCATTGCCCCCTACTGGTCATATCTTAGAAATAACCCCCCCCCTTGAAAACTTGAGTTTGCAAATACAGTCTTTTTCTATCAAAAGCTCCCCAAAAGGCTTATTCTTGTTCTGACTTCCAGTATATACATTAGGCTTTTCTCCAAGAAATACCATTTCTCATTACATTCATTTAAATAAAATTATAAGTAGGTACAGTACTATTTCTGATCTTTAAGATGACTTTTATGACTAGACTGAGCCATCTTTTCAGGTTTTTAAAACACTTTCCTTAAGAATGTCGTTCCTGCTTCCGATGTCGGAAATCAAAAAGAAAAAAAAAAAACAAGATGAAGGGCTTCTTCCCAAGTCTTTGTTGCATCTTCAGCAAAGGTATAGATACCTTGTCTTCCAGGTGTCTTGGTGAAGATTCAAGAGCTGGTTCTTTATTTACCCTAAAGGATGCTATCACCAGAGGTCATTCCCGCTTTTCAGGTATTCAATTTCTTCATTCTTGGGGTGATGTTTTGGGGGAAAAAAGTCTTCCAAATCAAAAGTCAAAGTTTTATACCAAATCTACTTATTATCACAGCATGAGTTCACCATGGCTGGACTTACAGTCCAAACTAAGGGAACTGCCTCTCTCTATAAAACCACAAAAACGTACACTGGAGCCACATTGGGTAGGGCACACAGACGGCACTAGTAATTTTAGAAGTCTGAATCTCTATGGGTGAAATTCTACCACCTCCTTTTCATCTTCTACAAGCCTTAGTTTCATTATCTCCAAAATGGAGATAATATTGTAACATCTACTCTGCTGGGATGCTGGGAAGGCCAAATGAGGTAATACATGAAAAGCACTCAGCATAATCTTTGGTGCACAGAAGGCATCAAAAAAAGAGATAGGTACTATCAATTAGCTCAGTCCAAAAAAAGTCAGTTATTGCCAGAGGCATTATATCACCACTCACAGGCATGCAAACTCCTCTGAGGAGTGACTTCCCATCACAGCTTCTTTCTGAAACCACACCTCAAAAATTCTCAATGTGTTCTCCACGGGCATGAAGTCACTGCAGGTGACATCTGTAGTGGGACCTGCTAAGACAACAAAGTCGAGAACAGGCTAGTGAGGAGAATTATAAACAACAAAGGAAATGTCTTCCCTTCCAAGTTCTGAGTATTTCACAACAAACATGGTGCTTACGGACTAAGAAAGGGGGAAGTTGTGTGCAGCGACTGGAAACATTGGATTGTTAGGTCTATTGCACCCTCTAGTGGCCACAGAGAAGACTGTTCTTTTTAAAATCCCAGGTTGGCCAAGATTGCAACTTGGATAGGGATGGGTATACATCAGCCTTGAGTTTAAAAAATAACCAGTCTGCCTTTATGTGTTTTCTATGTTTTTTTTTTTTTTTAAATATAATGTTAAGAGAAACCAATGCTGTCACAATTTTATCCATTCAGTTCTATTTCTCTATTCCGGCTGAATGAAATATTGATTAACCGAGGAAAGGCAAAGGCAACTACCTTTCGTGCTATATTGATTCTTAGGTAGAACTGAAGATAATCGTCTTTGTTGCTTTATGAAAGGGAATTTTGAAATGAGCATTTTATAAAAACAGCAATTTCTCACCACAGGTTTATTTACAAGCCAAGGTAATAATTAAATATGCCCAAGCCTATGAATCTATTCTTCTCTGCCCAAACCCTTCATTTTTATAATGGATAATTATAGCAAAAACTTCGATTAACCAGAACCCCCAATTAACATGATTTCTTCCTCTTGTACTCTAGTTTTAGGACAAAGTGGAAAAATAATCACAATAAATTATTCATGTAAGGGACTTAGCTTGAAAATCTTCTGGGATGGTTATTCTATGACTCACACAATGATTATGAATATACAGAAAATACATAATATAACTGGACAAGAGCTGGAAGGGAATAAAAGTCTTAAAAATGCTAATGTGGTGAAACTATGAACTATTTTTTCTTCTTTCTGCTATTTTCTTTACTGTTACATTGCTATTCGTAAAACAAAAAGAGGGGAAATGTCCTGTAAAATCTACTTTCTACACCGATAGATCTAAACAGAATTGAAACTACAGGAATCCTAAGGCCACCATACTTTATTAAGATAAAAAATAGGTCTCTTAGGGAATATCTCCCCCAATATGAGCTGAAGTGTTTATATATACACACACACACACACACACACACACATACACACACATATATATATATATAATTTTCAACTAATTTGAAAATATATTTATCAGGACATTCCTTATTCAGGAGTTCATCTTACTTAGGGCAAAGTTTCACTGAAGTATAAAACTCAACAGACCACAAAGTAATATGTTAAGTACCCATCCCTGAATGGAAACATCATGATACCAAAGCCATATATTTAAAATACTGTTTATTTGTGATTTAACATTAATTAGCATTACATCTAAGAGCAATATCAGATAACATTTATACATTTTTCCACAGGACACAGAGGTTCATTGGCTCATTCTTTATGCCAAAGCAAGTAAATAGAGGCATTAGCAAAAGGTGCAATAGTTCACTGTTGCGTTTAAAAAATATTTATGCACATTGCATTCATTTAGATATATATATTTTTAAAAAGTTATGGAAAAGCATAGTTCACAGGTTACTGTTTCTACATACATTGTAATACAACATAAATGATGTAGAATGTAAAAAAAAAAACAAATCCTCAAATACAGAGTTAAGCAACTGAAAGTTTCCACTAAGAGATTAAAACACTAATTCCAGTAGTTAGTTTGAGATCTAGAATGACATTTCCAGGCTCCGTTTCAACTTTGCATGGTCATACACACAGTCAAACAGAACCAGCCCCAGGACACTCTGTAATCAATGTCACTGCTGCATGCCAGGTCGCCCTTCAGAAACGCTCTAGGTTATTTTTATCCATGGATCATTTTGGATTATTGATTTTACATTGATTTATGACATCACTTGGGTGAAGAGGGAAAAGCCTATATTATGCCTAGGTTTAAATTTGTATTTACATTAGAGAGAAAATTAACTGAGAAGATTCTTTTTTAAAACCTGTAAAAATGAAGAAGTGGTAGTTTTTTCTCATTGGTAGGATTAGACCCACTTATTTCTTCTAGTGCTGCCCTCTAAAGATAACACAAGTTAGAAGGAAATGACCCTTTTAAAATGCAAAGATCAACCAAGAAAGTCATTGATTCTGGCAGAAAAACAGAATTTTAGAAATTTGGGACATGTTTCGAACAAATCACACTATATTGTGCATATGAGTTGTTATCAAACTAGATTCTTCTTTTCACATTACACCTTTTGTTCCCTTTTCACTTTCCCTTTCATTCTTTTTCATTTGGTTACCTTATGAGATTTTCTTTATTCATTAGCAAGACTAAGAAAAATAAAGTATAAGATTCAAATATGAATCTAGATGTACCTTTATATGCTCTAATCCCCTTTTGATACCAAGCCCCTGGATTCTTGAATTATATTTAAGTATACTCAGTACCAAGCAGACTTAAATATGCTCTACTGTTAAATGATTGGCTAATATGCTTAGGACACTTTTATACTGAATGGTATACAAACATCTTAACATACAAAAATTGTTTTTGCCAGAGTTAAACTAAATAACCCATGTTATGTGTACAAAATCCCCTTTGTTGAAAAATAAGGGGCTTTCTAAACTAATAAAAAAAGGAAGTTTTCAAAAATTATAGTTTACTAAAACAGCTTTTTTTGGCAAACAAGTTTACTTCAGGTGAGGAAATTTTATACTGTGAATAAAATTCCAAACGAATCTTTTCTTAATAAAAAAATCATGTGCCAGTGTATACTAATGCTATAGATTCTTGTCTGAGAAGCTTTTAAAGCATTCTGTTAATGCCCATTGAAACAATGGGGACCCAAAAGATACAGTCAAAAATTATGATAAAAAATTATAATCTGATTACCAAGTGAAACAGATGTTGAGAAATAAAAATTCTCACTTGTTCACTGGCAATTTCTTTCCAACAGATATTATGGAGAAGGCCTGAAGTAATTCAGACAGATATCTGTTTGTGGTGACTATAATATACTTCATGAGGGCAGAGTTAATTAAAACTAGCAATTGTTTAAAAATTCAAAGTCATTTTTTGGACATATAAAATGAGAGATGAAAGTTTTTTTCATAATATGTTTTTCTTTTAGTAAAACCTCTTTCCAGTTCTTAAAGTCCAGTTTGCTACATACCCCCAATCTGATCTACCACTGCATATTAATCTCAACTCAAATGTGGTATTGAAATGTGCAATGTCACATTGTAATAATAATTATAAAAAGACTTTATTTAGGCTTCAACTTTCTCCTTTTTCTTGTTTTTTTTCAGAAAAGAAGGAGTGCGGAACTTCTTCTTTTTCTTGGATGGTGATTTTGAAGGTGAGCCTTCAGGTGACAGGACTTCTTCAATTTTTTCTGGAGACTTAATGGTAATCTCGATGTTTTCTATGGTCGTGCTTGTAGTTAACCTACTCACTCGCTTAGCAAGCTCATCTTCAACATCATGCATATCATCTTTGCCATTTACTACCATGACAGGCACTTCCATGGAGATGAAGCTCTTGGAAAACAGCTCATGGTTTTCTACAAAAGGGGAGGGTTTTTTGGGTTATTTTACATAGTTAACATTCTTGCTTTATTTTACAAAACTGAAATGTTTTAGCGATGTACTAAGGCATTACTTTAATTCCAATAAAGATAGATCATTATTTTAATAAACAATGGATCTATTGGCATGAAGCTAATTTTCTTAAATGACATAAAGGGGAAGGGAACAAAATTATTAAACAGTGAAAGCTAGATAATTCCAGTTTGACAACATGACAGTTTCGTTGTAAATCACATCAGTATATATGAAAAAGACAACATATTTTTCTTTAGTTTCAGGGTCATTTGGCTATCAAAACTGAAAAGGATTTCATGCTGCTGATTGGAAGATGCGTGACAAATCAATTTTAATTCCACAAATTCTTAGGAGCTATGGGTTGCCAAAACCTAGATTTTTTTTTTTTTTCCCAAAAATAAAGATGGGTCTTGCTCTGTCACCGAGGCTGAAGTGCAGTGGTGCAATAATAGCTCGTTGTAGCCTCAAACTCCTTGGCTTAAGTGATCCTCCCATCCTCCCACCTCAGCCTTCTAAGTAGCTGGGACTACAGGCATGAGCTACCATGCCTGGCTAATTCTTTAACTTTTTGCAGAGACAGGGTCTCACTACATTGCCCAGGTTGGTCTCGAACTCCTGGCCTCAAGTGATCCTCCTGCCTCTACTTCCAAAAGTGCTGGGATTACAGGTATGAGCCACTGTGCCTGGCCGAAACCCAGAATAAGGTAAATCTATATAAATGATGAACAAAAGCACCACATTTAATAATATAAATTATTGGTAGATTTGAAAAATCCATGGCAAACTTACTCTGATCAGGTGTTCAATTTCCTTACATAAAAACAAATGACAGAGAGACAGACTCAACACTGACTCAGTGAATGCTATGGGAAATTACATTGAATACCTTCCAATTTTTCAGGGACATTTTGCGGTGACTGAGTTTGAGACTGAATTTGTGAAACAGATGAAGCGTCATCTGAGAGTAATTCCTGCTCAGCATCTGTTGGATAAGAGTTTAGTTAAAAGCCATGCAAAACAAAACAAAGCAGCATAAGAGTTTAGGGAGGTTAGTGCATACATCAAATGCCTGCATACACAGAGACGCTAAATTCTTCAGCAATGAGTTGAGCATGCTAACGGTTACCCCATATATCAATAATTATGCATCAAGAGGAAGTTAATGTGTTAAAATTTCCGGCTGCTAATAGTAATTTTACATACAGGGTTACAAAGGAAGCACAGCTAAACTGACAGCCCAGGCAAATAATATGTGTGCATTTAGCTTTTGCTGGTGTTGGGAAACCAAAACAGACTGAGCAGCCAGAGGAAAACAATACAAAGCCTCACCGACGAGGATACGTTATGAGGCAGAATGCTTCACTGGATTTTTGAACAATATCCAATAGCGATTTCTGTCAGAGCAACAGTACTGAGCTAATTCAGAAGGTCATAATGAAAGTGGAAGAAACTATAAAGTTTTATATATGTTACCTGACATCTTTAGGCTTTCAAAAATAAGAGAATAAGAGGGATATTTTACAAAATATATAAAAAAAGAGAAAGCTCCCAACCTTATGTTAGAATAAGCAAATTCAACAGTACCACTTAGAACATTTAGTGTAATTATGTTAATGACTCAGGATGACTCCCTCTTGTGACAAAGGCACTAACACACTGATAAAAACTGTTCCTTGGATGATTAAGATATCATTCGTTTTTCCTACATGATATCTAACATGGCAATAGTTCTTTAACTATTGGCTTGTTTAGCTTTGGGTAAAAATTTCAACTGTATACACTGTGGATGCTCTAAAGCAGAAGCTTTTAGCCTCTTTTGAGGTCACAGACTTCTTATCCCTACCCTGAACCCCTTTCCCCAAATGTATATAGTGTACAATTAAGCATGTATTTTTCAGTTGGCTCACAGACTGTCTGAAGCTTATTCAAAGACCCAAGATTGAGAACTCCTGTAAAAAGAATCTTATTCTAGAGAGAAAGGGAGCTAGTAATCAATTTTCTAGGATATTTTCATTAACAATTCTTAAATATAATCCTAACAATCTATTTACTAAGGGTTCCAAAGTCAGAAAAATTTAACCTCACTAAGAGTGGCCATATGCTTAACGAAAGCCACATCAAAATTCTAGCAGTTTTAAATTTTGATTTTGAAGTGACAATACTGGCACCCTGAGACACTCAGGAACAGAGATTTTGCAAAGCAATAAAACCATAAACTTGTGAATCTATAATTATCTCAAAATAAGATTTGAAAAGCCACGTACTATGAAATGTTTATATCTATTAATATGTCTACTTTGGCTAGTAATTCTTTACTCATCTGGGGATTTCACTTTATAGATTTTACTATAAGATAGCCAGCACTGAGATTTCTTTCTGAGGAAGAACAGCTTTCTCTACGTGTTAAGATGTATGGTCTATGGCAGTTCTGCGCGTTTCAGCCCCACATATACTCAGTAAAGAACTGGGATAGATGAAATAGAACAATTGATCAAAAAAGAAACATTTTTAAAAATTTTTAAAAATTAAAAAAAAACCCAAACCATTGACTGCCTTCTATCATCTAACTTGGGGTGTTATCCACGTAGTTATCCTAGACTTTATATAAAAATTAACTAACCTTCTAGGCCTTGTTGTTTACGTTCGATTGTCTTCTTATATTCTTCAAGTTCTCCTTCTGTGAGATGACTGAATGGGTTAGGAGGAGCTGGTGGGCCATGATCATCATCATCAAATTGCATGGTCTTACGCAGAAAGAAAGAAAAAAAAATCGATTCATTACCAAGAGTCTTTCTATCTACATATGCATGCTCATATACACACGTGTGTAAATGCATACATGATGTTTGTGAAACCCTACTTCACAACAATCATAAGAAATGACAAGGCAACATAGTTGGTTTAAAATACTCTTATCAGATTAATGCTCTTAGACTACTATCCAAAGGACTAAAATCACCAGTGATGTTTCCTCAATAAGCCTGTATAGGTAAAGTTTAATAATCTTTTAAAAACAAACAAACAAGAAAACTAAGCCAAGCTCTAATAAGCTTTATATAACTGAGAAATATACTGAAAAAACAAGAATTGCTCCATTTCAAAAGCCTTTGTAAAAAAGGCTTAAATGAAAATGTACCAAAAGAATTTCTTTAAATTTGTTATGAAAATAAACTTGCAGCTATTTTCTCAAAGAAAGGAATTAATTAGACTTTTAGTTACACCTGGCAGATGGAACTCATGCATTTATGGTTGATCCCTCCCAAAATCCTACCAAAATGATAGAAAAAGAATAATAGTGAACTTTTAAGGACAAAAGAATGGGAGAGGAGACAACAGAAGACGAGAAGTGTTAACACATTTATGGAAGATGGAAAGCAAGTGGAAGAGTGGGTAGCAGAGCTGAGAAAGTTGAAGTATTAGTCCTGCAAAAAAGGATGCAAATGAGAAGCATGCTCATTTGCCCTGAAGAGGTCTGAGAAGGCCCAGAAACTAGAGGCATCACAGAAATCACAGAAAATCATCATCAGGTATCACAGAAAATGAGGGTGAGGAAAAGCTGAAAATAGGGGGACAAGTTAAAAGTGTGAATACAACATATTCCCAGGTCCCCATCCTACTCCACATAGCCAAGCATTTACCTCTCTCCCAACTCGGCAGAAGATCAGAGGCTTACTCTTTAGAAAAAACTAAGGGACATAAAACACTGCTGGCAGCTCTCAGGACAACAGGAGGAAACTGACTGAAGCATTCTTCTCTGGATAAATTAAATGGTCCCAGATAAAAGAACCACAGATAGTAATGTTTGGGGATTCCCCAGAGAAGCAGCCTGGTCCACATCCAGCCGCCCTGCAGAGCAGCCCTCTGGTCCCCAAGCTCTGGACAACCCAGAGCTTCTGATCAGCTTTTAGTGTTTCGTTCTTTACTGTAAACAGACTGCCATGAATCACCAGACACTCAAGGAAAGCTTCCAACACGGAGGAGGAAGACCAGAATAAACAAGAAAAAGGGAACTCAGAAAATACAAAGACAGGCCGGGCGCGGTGGCTCACGCCTGTAATCCTAGCACTCTGGGAGGCCCAGGCGGGTGGATCACTTGAGGTCAGGAGTTCGAGACCAGCCTGAGCAAGAGCGAGACCCCGTCTCTACTAAAAATAGAAACAAATTATCTGGCCATCTAAAATATATATAGAAAAAATTAGCTGGGCATGGTGGCACATGCCTGTAGTCCCAGCTACTCGGGAGGCTGAGGCAGTAGGATCGCTTAAGCCCAGGAGTTTGAGGTTGCTGTGAGCTAGGCTGACGCCACGGCACTCACTCTAGCCCGGGCAACAGAGTGAGACTCTGTCTCAAAAAAAAAAAAAAAAAAAAAAAAAAAAAAAAAAAAAAAAAAAAAAAAAAAGAAAATACAAAGACAACAAGGGCTGAAGAAAATTTAAAATCGATTCCCTTAGAGCAACAAGAGAAAATTTATTCATGAAACAAAGATCAGGATAAACATTCAGGGAATAAGAACGCTTTAAAGAAAAAAAAGTTGAAAATAAAATTAAGAAATCTTCTGGAAAGCAGGATAAAAAAAGACAAAGAGATGCAAAGTAGGAGAAAAAGAAAAAAAAAAAAAAATCAGAGGCCCAAAGATGCCAAACATCCAAACTAACAGGATATACTAACAAGAAAAAGAGAGAAATTAGGGGGGTGGGAAATCTACTGAAGAAATACTTTAAAAAAAATTCCCAAAACCGAAGGATATGACTTTGCAGATCAATCTGCTATTAATGCTAAGGGCTACTAATTGCTAAGAATAGAGACTAAAACGAGATCTACTACAAAGTACACAATCATAAAATTTCAGAACAGCAGGGATGTAGAAAAGGTCTAAAAGAAAAAAAAGGATCCTATCAAAGGTTCGGGAATCATGATGCCATCTTACTTCAACAATAAAAGTTAGAGGACAGGCCAGGTATGGTGGCTTATGCCTGCAATCCTAGCACTCTGGGAGGCCAATGCAGGAGGACCACTTGAGACCAGGAGTTTGACATCAGCCTGAGCAAGAGCAAGACCCTGTCTCTACAAAAGACAGAAAAATTAGCTGGACATGGTGCTGCACACCTGTAGTCCCAGCTACTCGGTAGGCTGAGGCAGGAGGATCGCCCTAGCCCAGGAGTTTGAGGTTACAGTGGGTTATAATGACACCATCTAGCCAGGGCAACACAGCAAGACCTTGTCTCAAAAAAAAAAGTTAGGGGACAATAGAGTGATACGTTTCATATTTGGGGGAAAAATTATTTCCAAACTAGAATTCTATACCCATTACATGCACATTTGAAGGTAGAATAAAGGCATTTCAAACTGTTACTTCCTATGTATCCTTTCTCAGAGAGCTATTAGAGGATGTGCTCTATGATGGAGTAAATTAAGAAATCAGAAGACACAAGATACAGGAAACAGGGGATACAACATAGATAAGAAGCACAGGAATCCTGAGAATGAGCCTGTGCAGCCTGAGAACAAGAAGTCCAGATTTGGACCAGAATAGCTGGGGGCTGGAATGGAAAGATTACCTGTTGCCTTTGACCCTACGGAAAATAATATTAAGAGGGACTTTGTAATTCTGTTGAAAAGTTTGGGAGGAACTAAGGCAATGTATCCAAAATGCTAAGCAAATAAAAAAGGGAGGCAATTATTAACTCAAGGGTGGGGGGAAAGTTGTATAAGAAAGGAAATATTAACACTACCTGCCTCAGCAGCAAACATGTATAATAATAATAGAAACACTGAAAGCTGATTTACCAAAAAAATAAACTGTGATACAACCCTACTGGGAAAATGAGGAGACGAAAAAAGGGAAGCCTTGTGTAAACAGGTTAAATCTTCATCTTCCATCAAAGAAGTTACTACCATGTTTCATTAATTGTAAGATGAACTTTTCCTCCACGTTTTCCCATCTCTGAAATTGGGAATTACCTTATAATTTATAGCTTCCTACAATTATAATTGGTAAGTGTTTTCTTCTTTTAGTGATACATAAAATAATGGTACATCTTACAACTGATGACACAGATCTGATAAAATACAGTCAAGGTCTAAAACTGATAGACCAAGAAAAAGCAGAATAAAGATGCTCTTTAGAAACATCAAGATAAATGCTAGAAGCAATTGAAAGAACAGAAAGTCCTTGCCCCTGGAAATTGGGAAGTGAAGGTAGTATTTTAAGTCTTATGAATTGACTTTTTAACTTGTGATTATATTAACCTTAGTAAAAATATTCATATTTAAAGAGCAAAGAAATTAATGTGGTAGATCAAAAACAAAGGTCATA
This sequence comes from Varecia variegata, assembly GCA_028533085.1. NCBI lineage: Eukaryota > Metazoa > Chordata > Mammalia > Primates > Lemuridae > Varecia > Varecia variegata. Next base: position 46,140,631 of record CM052446.1, on the reverse strand, counting down.
TTGCTTCATGGACTTACAGAAGGAGGCTTATCCACAACAATTCCAGCAAGCAACTGAGATTGTGGTCCTGCTGTTTTCAAGTCATATCGGTTTTGTTCCCGAATCTGTATTGAAAAACAACAAGTTCTTGGGGGCAACTATACAGATGACCTTTGCTTTCTCTTTTTCTAAAAGCTTACTATTCGACCACTCCAGAGTAAGAGTCTCTTCAATTTCCACCCCCATAAAGACCTCTTTTACCCTCTTAACAACTCGCATTAATCTCCACTCCTTTTGGCATGTGATTTCCTATTGTCTTACGTTGTTAGAGAACTGCATTTCCCCCTAATACCAGGGTTCATTAAGGCAGAAGTAGTTTAATATTTCTTCCCCATGAAGCCTGTTCACTAATGACTAGCACAGAACTGGAGGTATTCAATACAAGCTAAAATTATATTGAATTAAATTCCAAATTCTTCTGTATTCAGTAGTACTGACTGAGTCAGTATTAATCAGACTCAATCACTAGTGATTTAAACATAAAATAGAAGAAAAATGTCTCCCCTGGCCACAAAAGACCATGTCTTACCTTATTTCTCTTTTCTAGTACCTCGTTCGGGTTAGTGTTTAAAGGAACAAACTGATTTGGATCTTCAATTTTGATAGGTGTTCCACTGCTAACTTTAGAGGAGTCCTCTGCTTTCATCCACTAAAGAATCAAAAATTGTCTAGAATGAAGCTTTGTGTTCAGGAAATATGAGTAGGTGCTTAATAACTGTTTATAGTCTCCAGGGGTGGGGGGAGGATACATATGGCCAATCTTTTAAAGAATTTCCCTAAGTAATATCTTAGTGGTCAATTAGTTTACATCTCATACTAGTTAGAAAAAGGCTAAAAATAAGCACTCACTTTTTTAAAAAATTTAAATGCCATTACTATTCACATGAATACTCAATTATACTACTAATTAAACTTTCTCCTTTTGGCAATTGAAAATATGCTGCTGAAAACTATTGTGAGCACATAGAGCTTGATCGCCCATTAACTCGCATTCAGAGTTCTGTCTCCTGCACTGAAGTTTCATCAGATGGTGATGGCCAAGTAGTCATCAAAAAGAACTCAAGGAATCCCTTAAGAGTTAGTTTTCCAGACTTCACTTTCATTTTTGGCTGACGGAAAAGGCCAAGCCCCTAATCAGCATTTTATAATGGGGATAATCTGATAGTACACAGCATATCAGAACCACAGGATTGGAAGGAGCTTATATAATTCTTCTCATTTATCCCATTTTATAATCCTTAAAGAAAGCTAATATTTATCAAGATTAATGATGACTGACCATCAATCTCTGCCAATAAAATGAATGTTGGGAAACTTATGAGTTTAATTATGTTCTTTTACTGGGAGACAGGAAATCTTATAGACTATGAAAAAAATTCTGTGATGCCTAGGCATTTCCATATTGAATGCTATTATCTGATAGGATGAACTAATTTTGAGTATTTAAGGAATATTTGATGGTAAGCATCCCAAAACTAAAGCAAATGTGAAGCAAAATTCTGAAAAAGATAAAATAACCTATCTCTTTACCTACAAGATCTCACCTAAGGGTAGCTATGTATAGTTATTCACACAACTTTGGCACAATTAGGTGTTGGTAACTTTGTAGTTCTAATTCACTGGTGTAGTATAAACTACAAAGTAGTATCACGTAGTGGGGTAAGAACTGGGCGCCAGAGTCAGACTGTGTGCATTCAAACCCTGACTTTACCATTAAAAAATAGTTAGCTGTTGTTGCCTTGGTTTTCTCATCTATAAAATAGGAAGAAAAACAGCATCATTGCATATTAGGAGAATTAAATGAGATAATTCATGTACGGCACTTAGAACAGTGCCTTGCACAAAGTTGAAACCTGGTAAATGATAGTGATATTTTTCTTACGTTCTACTTCCCCAATATTTAATAAAGGCAAACTATGTAAAATACTGGCGTACTGTGATTTTGGTCCTGGGACTGGTTTCCCCGTTCCGCGACTCCTCAGGCACATTCACTTTCATGTAGGTGTTCGGTGAGTTCAGCCATCTTGTTTTCTCACGCTGCTGCCTCTGCGCCATGTATTTGAGAGGCGAGAGGGGCACTGCATCGTCTTCAAAGGAAAACGCAGTCACAGTTGCTGGGATTTCCACATCACTCTTGTGCCTTGGCTTCTCTCGAATGAGAGGATGCCTGTAAGCATAGCCTGTTCTATACCCCTAAGGGAGGGAAAAACCACATTTGAAGCAATCAGACCTGTACCAACACAGCACTTGGACTCTAATTCTTTAAACAAATGACTCAAAAAGACTCCTTTGTTGAAAAACAAATAAGAAGGAAAACAGCCTTTCAAACCCCACAATCTCCACAGAACATTAGAGTTGAAATCAAGAAAATTTCAAGATCTTGTTAAAACTGATTCCAGCTGACACTGCAATTTCCACTCACATAACTGTTCCTGACAGGGAATTTCTAAACTGCTGACTAGAAACATTTTTCTACCTATAAAACTGTTTTTGGGAACCAAATCTCAGTGCTCATTCAGGTCTTTGTTTCTGGGTCTGAAGGCAATCTGCCTTCTGACCCTTCACGGAAGAGGGTAAAATCTAACAAAGATGACATTTGCCAAACCATACATCTGATGAGGGGTTAATATCCAAAATACATAAGGAACTCAAACAAACAAATAGCAAGAAAAGAAATAGCCCGATTAAAAACTGGGCAAAGAATCTGAACAGACATTTCTCAAAAAATATACAAAGGGCCAACAAGCATATGAAAAAATGCTTAACACATCACTAATCAGGGAAATGCAAATTAGGACTACAATGGGATATCAACTCACACCTGTCAGAATTGCTATTATCAAAAAGACAAAAGTAAGTGTTGGAGAGGATGTGGGGAGAAAAGGGAACCCTTGTACATTGTTGGTGGGAATGTAATTAGTATGTTCCTCATAAAATTAAAAATAGAATTACCATATGATCCAGCAGTCCCACTACAGGGTGTATATCCAAAGGAAATGAAATCCGTATGTCACAGAGGTATCTGCACCTCCATATTCACTGCAGCATTATTCACAATGGCCAAGATATGAAATCAACCTAAGTGTCTGTCCATCAATGGATGAATGGACAAAGAAAATGTGGTATATACACAATGGAATACTATCAGCCTTAAAAAAGAAGGAAATTCTGTCCTGTGCAACAGCATGGATGAACCTAGAGGATATTATATTAAGTGAAAAGAGCCAGGCACAGAAGACAAATACTGTATGATCTCATTTATACATAGAATCTAAAAAAATTGAACTAAAAGTAGAGAGTAGAATGATGGTTATCAGGAGGTGGGGATGGGGGACACTGGATAAAGGATACAAAACTTCAGCTAAATAGGAGGAATAAGTTCAAGAGCTGTATTGTACAATATGGTGACTATTGTAAATAACAATGCATTATATTCTTGAAAAAAAAAGATGACATTTACATGTTCCACTGTTTAATTCTTAAAAATGTGGTTAAATCACACCAAAATGCCTTCCTAGGGTCAAACTCTGCTCCTGGGGGAGTTAAGAAGCATGTTCCAAAACCAAAGGGAGATGGAAGCATCTGCTTTTGATTCAGAAGACATGAAAGCCAAGTTTATGTTCAATTTTTCACCTACCAGATTGTCCAGAGTTCTCATCAGCCCTTCAAACTCAATCTCGCCAACCTTCCATTTTTGATGGGAACCCATATTCACGCCTCCTCCTCCAGATGCTGCTACAGTGTGAGTAGAAGCTTTATACTTCTGAAGGTCCAGCACAAGTAGATTGTCTACTCCACCTGCCCCTGCTAAAGCCTGCACCTGTAACCAATGGTAAAACACACAGACACACAAAACTGTAAAGACTGTAATGAGTATTTTCCTTTCAAAACGGCACAATTTCAATTTGGCAAATATCCATAACACATATAGAGCCATGCCTTTTAGCACATTTTGAGCAACTGAAATCTCTTGCCAAATTTTAAAGTTCTCTTCTTTTTTTTTTTTTTGTTCTTCTAAGAGAGAGTCTCGCTCTGTTGCCCGGGCTAGAGTGAGTGCTGTGGCGTCAGCCTAGCTCACAGCAACCTCAAACTCCTGGGCTTAAGCGATCCTACTGCCTCAGCCTCCCAAGTAGCTGGGACTACAGGCATGCGCCACCATGCCCGGCTAATTTTTTCTATATGTATTTTTAGTTGGCCAGATAATTTCTTTCTATTTTTAGTAGAGACAGGGTTCTCGCTCTTGCTCAGGCTGGTCTCGAACTCCTGACCTTGAGCTATCCACCCGCCTCGCCCTCCCAAAGTGCTAGGATTACAGGCGTGAGCCACCACTCCCGGACTAAAGTTCTCTTCTTGAGGTTTTCCCATGGCTATCTGGTTAATACTTTTGCTGAAAGTTATAATTTTAAAGGAGTATAGAAACAGTACACTTTGATTTTAAGGATATTTAGGCAGAAGTCATTAGCCTATTATCTTAATCTAATTAAGCTTTTTATAGCCCCATTTGAGACGAAGATGAGGGACCATCAAAAGCAAAAAGGAAGTTGGTAATTAGGACAAGTTAAAGTTGGTAGAAAAGTTTTTTCCCTTTCTTATGGCCCTTCTAATAAATTAAGATTATTACCATTGCTTCAAGAGAATCTGACTGATTTTCTTTAAGAGAGAACCCAGAGCCTTTAAATATAATCTGCTTCACTGAGGAAGCAAGTGGTTAATAAATATCCAACCTATTATAATAATGAGGCTGTGGAATGGCTGAAAACCACGTGAGTTCATAAAACTCCCGGCCCTAGTCTTCAGTTTTTCACAAAAGTGGCAACAACACATTTGATTCTTGCTCATTTGAGGCTGCCTTTGTTTCTCAATTAGCACCACGACTATAGGGTGAAAACAGAAATGGGCAATTGCACTATCTTTAAAAGTAGGATTGTGGGGAAAATGATGTTTATGAGGCACTTAGATTTGTGTGTGTGAGAAAATTTTCATTTCTTTTCCTATTTTCAATTCAATTCAGGGAGTAAACAACCCCTTTTCACTTAAGTAGAGCAGAACTTCTCTTAAAAGACAAAACAAAAAGCTTTTTAACCAATAGAACTTTGGAAATAAGTAAACAAAATCCAAACAAGCAAATTACAAAGCAATAAAAAAAGGGAAATGATTTTTCCTACCTGAATCTCACAGGCTATCTGCACATTAAAAATATAATGAAAAGCCTCCTCCACTGTTTCTCCAAGTGCTACCACACCGTGATTCCTGAGGACCAGCACCTAAAATAGAATCCCCAGAGCAATCACTTTAAATAACTGGCATAGCTCACACGGTTTTCATCAACAGCAGCAGCAACAAAAATAGCTCCTTAGACAGAAACTCTACTACATACCTTACAACTTGGCCCAAGAACTTTCTGCAGTTGAATTCTCTCTTCCTGTTCATCAAGAGATCCTTGGTAGTTGTAATAGGCGACATCTCCCAGGATAAGGGACTCTTGAGAAATTGGAAGGATCCCACACTTCATGGAGGATACCTATTTGGTTGGGTACATACCAAGATGACACATTTAGTTACTAAATACATTTTCACAGGAACCTGATTCTTTGGTCAGCTCAGGAAGCATTGGCCTATTCACCGTGTTCACCATTGCAGCCCACCTCCCACTTTAGTTCTTCACTCCCTCCCCCCAAAAAGGGAAGGACTTAGGGGGATACAACTCAATTTAAATGCTGTGTATGTGTCAAGTATTATGAAAGAAGCTTTGTCCCGAAAAACTCAATGACCCACTTATTAAACTGATTAGTTTTAAAATCCAAATGCTATCTCTCCAGTTGTTTCCTAAAATGGTAGCATTTGGTCCCCAGGGCCTTTTGCTTTCTGGGTATGCAGAGGATTAATATTTTAAATGTGATTTGGGATGGCAGGGTCTGAAGGAAAGAAGATAGTAAAGCATCACGTTGGGAAAGCCATGAAAATACTACATTTTCCAGAGTCATTGTTGGTTTTGGCTCTTCACTGACTTACAGCTGCTGTTGCAAGGGTATGGATGTGTATCACACACTTCACATCAGGACGTGTTGAGTAGATTGCAGCATGGGGACTGAATCCTGTATGGTCAATTTTCAAATTAGTACTTCCCTGGTCAACCACTTCCCCTATTATATTGACTTTCACCTGGAAATAAATCAGAAAGACATATTTAACTGGTACACATGTACCAAAGTTTGTCTGTGTTCCTTCCATACGCTAAACCAGGGGTGGCAAACTTTTTTGTTAACGGCTGGATAGTAAATATTTCAGACTTTGTGGGCCTCTGTTGCAACTACTCAACTCTGCTGCTGCAGTACAAAAGCAGCCATAAACAATTTGTAAAAGAATGGGTTTAGCTTTGTTCCCATAAAACTTTAGTTATAAAACAGGTAGCAAGCAACAAAACTTAGTATTTAGCAAGAAGCACAGTTGCTAAAAATAGGTTCTTTTTTTTTTTTTTTTTTGAGACAGAGTCTCACTCTGTTGCCCGGGCTAGAGTGAGTGCCGTGGCGTCAGCCTAGCTCACAGCAACCTCACACTCCTGGGCTCAAGCGATCCTTCTGCCTCAGCCTCCCAAGTAGCTGGGACTACAGGCATGCGCCACCATGCCCGGCTAATTTTTTCTATATATATTTTTAGTTGGCCTGATAATTTGTTTCTATTTTTTAGTAGAGACGGGGTCTCGCTCTTGCTCAGGCTGGTCTCGAACTCCTGACCTTGAGCGATCCACCCGCCTCGGCCTCCCACAGTGCTAGGATTACAGGCGTGAGCTACCGCGCCCAGCCAAAAATAGGTTCTTCACTGGAGGTTTGGACAAGTACAGCATTTACTGAACTGGCTGGAAAATTTCCATTTGCTAACATCGCAGCACCCAAAACTGATGCATCTCTTGCTGCTGTATAAGCTGATGACAGTGGCTAGAAGTATGGTCATGGAAAGGATAAAATGTTAGAAGGTCAAGTCCTATACTCATGCCAACTAAATGTTGTTTAAATCTAGCTACAATACACACAGACTTTGTGTGTTTAAAAAAAAAATACCAACAAATTCCTGAGCGTACAGGGTGGGAAAAAATTCAGAAGATTCCCTTCAAAACATAGAGAAGTTAACCTATAAGACCAACTCATTTATTAGACTCAACTACTCTGTTTTTCTTGAACGCTAAAGCTTTTCTTAAAAATCAACATAATTTTCCAATCCCTTTACTGCTCATTAGTAAATGTTTTTCCATCCATACCTTCTCTTGTTTCATTCTGTGCTAAAAGCTAAAAACTGTCAGAAAAGCACAAGAAAACTCAGAAAAAGAAACATAGGAATGAAAATTATACCAAATTGGAGGCTGTGGCTTCAGAAAAAGATAGGCCCCTGGGAATTATAATAATGTGGTCTTGCTCCTTACTTATTCTTACCTGGAAAAAAGAAAAAAATAATAGGGAATTACTATGAAGTGTTTATATTTTGCAGTTTAAACATGACTAGAGATATATTTACAATGTATAATTGTAAGATATGAAGGAGGGGAAGAAATAAAGCAAAAAATTAAAGGTCTGTAGCATGAAACTTTCCTTAAAAGTTCCCCTTAACACTCGAGCGCTTGCTGAAAAATTCTAACATTAGTCTCTCATTTACTGAACTTACCTAAGGTGTTATTTTGAGGTCCTAAGGTTGCTTAGGGTTAGCTACATTCATGAAAAAAAAAATGCCTATATTATTCAACCCAATGTGGTAATGATTATAACCTTAATTCACAATATGGAAATTAAGAGAAAATGGGCAAAGACAATAGAATCTCTTCCCTAGGAAGGAAGTAAGATGGAGATGAAAGAGGGAAACTGAGGAATGGCTGGGGGGAAAGGAGAGAGACTGTTGGTAGACTGCACCATGTATCTATGCCATTTCCATCACATAATATCTTAATATTAATACATTTCTGCTTCCAAATAGCATCTTGCTTCCAAGTGTGGCAAAGTGAAAACAAAAAGATAATGAATAGGAAAAATATATTTAAAAAATAAAAACCAGACAGGAAACTTCCCTGACCCTCTCTATCTTCCTTGCCTCAAATACTTTTTAACGCCACTGATGCTCAGATATAATTATCACAGAGAGGGATAATTCTGCCATAAGGTTTCTTCCTGGGTAGGTTCTGCAACTGGTCTGAATGAAAGGAACGACAAAGATAAAGAAATGTGGGAGTTGTAGCCTCTGGCTCAGAGAGAAGGCTTAAATCAGCATTTGGTTGTGATCCAGCATGCTAGGTTCAGAGAATAAGTCTGCAAACAGTACAGTTGCCTTATGGTTGGAATTTTATAAAAAAGGAATTGAAAGCTAAAGAACTCACTGAGATATATGTATTTGCCAGGTGTGCCCACCCAAACAAGTCCGCGAGTCTGTATAGGCTGGCAAGTTTACAGCGGGTGAGTTTTTCTCCCTTCACATATGAGGATGTGTCTGCACCGGGAAGGTCATTGATAGGTGAGACCATGCCAAGACCTAAAAGAGAAAAAAATTGTGGAGAGAGATTTAAGTCAAGTAATCCCTTACCTGGAAATTAGTTGCCAGGAAGGAGCCTGTGTCTGGGAGTGTCCTGGCCTTGTAAATAATAATCTGAAATTTATCAGCCCATACAATGTTTTATTGGCTTATCCTCTTCAGAGAAGTACACTGAGAATAAAAATAAGTATTGGCTACCTTTGACGGCTTGGTAAAAGTTGCTTCATCTAGTACTTGTTAGGGAGTGACAGAGCAAAGGTCACACCACTGGGAAAAATGGTTACATGACCCCAAAGGTGAAAAGTGTTATTAAACACTGAGGTGATTGCTAATTTTATGATGGAAAGCCCTCAACAGAAAACTACTTTTCTAATATCTCTTTTAACTTTTATTCAAACACAAAAAGTATTTAAGATGGAAAAGAATGCATACAAATAGTAGTCTGGCTTCTGCCCTCTTGAAGATCTTGAAGTAGTCTTGAAGGACTCTAACGATTCAATTGCCAACTTCAATTGTTACCAAGTTGAACTTTTGCTCAGGCTTCGTTCTCCTTGACCTCTTTACAGCTTGACACCATTTATATTGGCTTTTTCCTAGAATTCTTCTCCAGGTCCATGTGATACTATCCTGGATCTCGCCTTACCTTTCCATCTGCTTCTTTTCTCCTTCAATAAGTTCTCTACCCGCTACTTTCCCCCAACTGTGGCTCTTTCCCAAAGCTCAGTCCTCCACTATGTTCCTTTCTCATTCTACATTTCCCTATAAAAACATCATACATTTCTAAGTCTCCCCAAAGTTACTTCTGCATAGATGACTTCCCAATGTTTATCTCTGACCAGCCCCTCCTCCCCATCCTCCATCCTGCCCTTGCTAACTGCCTACAACACAGTAACATAAAAAATGTAAAGGGTCTGAGAGTGATTTCATCTTATCTCTCTGATTTTTCTCATCTTTTTTCTTTTCCTTACTTTTTTTCTAATATTGATGATAACACAATTTCTACAGGCTCAAATTCTAAGTAACCTTTACCTCTTAACCTTTCCTGGGCCACCATATATAATTTGTCACCACATTCCATGATTCTTTTCTTCACAAGGTCCCTCATTTTCCATACTTGAGTTCAGGCCTTAACTCATGTGTGGACTCCTGCAATAAGCTTCTCATTCTTGTCCTTGCCTGTAGCCCTTTTTCTTTGTAAATCCATTCTGCATAAAACCAACAGATTGAGTTTTCTAAAGCACTGCTCTTAACCTGAGAATATGGGCCCCGTAGAAAACTTTTAAAGAGAAGCCCAAATCAATATTTTAATGTAAGATCTCCTAATTTTGAAATATTTCAAACTAATTCAAAGAAATAGTTTTAACATGTTAGCTATACAAGTTAGCATAATTTTTGACAAAATTTTAGAGTCGGCCATTAACCTAACTCCTCCTCTCCCCCTAACCTTCCAACTGTAACTTCTACTTTTGACAATACAAGTATTCCAGGCAAACTGGTTGATTTCTACTTCCTGACCTCTGAATACTGGCATATGGCTTTCCTGCTGCCATGCCTTTGTACATTCCAGCCAGCCAGCCAAAATCTCCTGTAGCTGCCATGGAATCTAGGACACTCACAGGATAGCTTCTTTTATTATTTCTGTCTTCCCTGACGAGTCTTCCTTTTTGAAATTTTCTCTTTGGGCTCTTTTCTTCTCTGCCTATACCCTCTTCTATGATTATTTAATCAATGTCCACAGCTTTGAGTAATACTTTTCTCTGTCCATCTGCCAAGTCTTTCTCCTAAGCTCTCAGACTGCTGTTCCAACTGCTGCAATGTCTTGGCAACTCAAATCAAGCATGCCTAAAGTTGAACTTCCTCCATTTCCCAAGCCAAACTACATCTCCAATGCCGGACTTTCCTATTTTTGTTAATAATACTATGAAATCTCCCAGTTCATTCTTCATACAAAACATATAGTGGTCTTTGTAAGTCACCCTCCTGCTTAAAATGGCTTCTCAAAGTTAGGAATAAAATCCAAACTTCCAAACCCGGCTGTGATATGATTTATATCTAGCCATATTAAAACCAGATTTTAATATGACTTAGTTTCTGTGTTTCTGATCTTTGTTCTACTGTCCCCTCGAAAGCCATGGTCCAGACAATTATCTTTATTTTTGTCCCTTGAAGAGGCTAAACCCCTTCCTGCTGTCTTATTCTCATCCGGCATTCGTACTAGTTCCCTCGACCTGGAATGCTTTCTCTTGATCCTGGTACAGTTCATTCCTTGCTATTAGATTTCAGTCTAAATGTCACCTCAGAGGTTTCTCTGATCACTCCATCTAAAGTAGCCACCCAGTTGTTCTCTATCACATCGCCATACTGTAATTCTCTGAATAGCACTCCCTATTATCTGATCATTTTATTTATTCCTTTAGTCCATTTTCTGTCTCCATGAGAAGAGGAATCTTGTCTGTCTTGTTTATCACTGTATTCCCTTGTCCCTAAAAGTGTGCTTTGCACATAAAAAGATGCTCAATATTATAGAAAGTGAATCAAACTAGCTCAACCTTTGAATTTTTCTGTTTCTTCTGGTAGAATATTTTTCCCAAACTAGAAGACTCATTGATTTTGGAACTCATCATTTTTTCCACTCACCAAAGACATCACCACATCAAACCTGCTAACTAGGACCTATTTACACTTCCTTGGCTATGCCTTTCTTACTGGTCTCTTCCTTCTTATATCCACAACCACTACTCTAATTTAGGTACTTATACCTCACATCAAGATTCTCTCAAAGATTCTTTAACTGATCTGACTTTAGTTTCTTTCCCTTTGCTGGTACTCGTTTAAATTCTCATCATGGTGGCGCACATCTGTAGTCCTCAGTACTTGGGAGGCTGAGGCAGGAGAACTGGTTGGGCCCAGGAGTATGAGGTTGCAGTGAACTATGATCGTGCCACTGCATTCCAGCCTGGGCAACAGAGCAAGACCCTGTCTCAAACACACACACACACACACACCCAAAAACAAAACAAAACACCTATAAGTTATCGCCTAGCAACTCTTTCTTCACAAGTTTTTTTCACTGTCCACGCTAGCAGCCCTCCTTGGTCTAACAGCAAAGGCCCTCTTCAATCAGACCCGACTGGTCTCCCCAGGCTTCTACACCAGAACTCTCACTGATGTGCCAACATAACGGCCCACTTGCAGTTCTACAAATACACCCTCATCTCACCTGTTCCCACCATCATTTCTCTTTTTAATCTATTCCCTCTATTTGGGAAATACTTGAATTTACTGAAATTCTATTTATAAATCTCTAATGGGAAAAAAAAAAGGAAGGAAAGGAGGAAGGGAGATCAAAAGAAATAAAAGAAAAAATGGGACAAAAATGTCCCTTGAGTCTGGCCTGAAGCAGTCCCTGATAGTTTTCTGCAGCTCTCTGTGCATCTGCCCTCGTGTTGCAGTGATTTCTGTACAAATTTCACAGTCGAGAGGTAAAGTACTATAGCTTGAGACTTTATGATTCTTGGTATCCTTACGGTGTTCAGCTCACCAAATTGGTGCTCTCACTAAACATCTGCTGAATGAATAAAATATCCTAACCCGTCTTTTACATCAAGTTCTAACTACTTCATTTTTTAAAACCTGGTTAGTTCAGGCCTGTCTTCTTCCATAAGGTTTTCTCAGTCTATAATCTCAGCCAATAATCAATTCCAACTGTGAATGTACATATTATAACTTATAAAAGGTTATTAGATAATTTCTTACGAATTGCTTTGTAATTTTTTTCCTCTATAGTTATCTCACAGATATAGCTATATAGTTTTTATAATAACATATTATTTTTGTGCATATATGCCATGTCTCTTCAACATGTATCTAAGGTAGGGACCATGTGTTATTTTTGGAGACAGGGTCTTGCTGTGTTGCTCAAGTGGCCTCAAACTCCTGGGCTCAAATGATCTTCCCGCCGCCTCAGCCTCCCAAGTAGCTGGGACTACAGCATGTGCCTCCACATCTGGTCTGGGACCATGTCTTGTTCTATTTTGTAACCCTCACAAAGTCTAGTAAATGCTTGGTTGATATGAAAAAGCAGGAAATTCTAACACTGTTACTCTAAGTATTAGATGTTATAAACAAGGACTGAAACTGAGCAGAATATGCTGCTAGAGAGGTATTAGCATTCCAAAGTAGAGATAAAATTGTAATTTTTAAAACTCTCCAAAACTGACATACTGAGGGGAGGTGAAGAAAAGCCCGAGAAAGAGTTGGCCATGATGTAATCTGCGATCTGTTGCAATGCTAGTAATCCAGTTGGGTTGTGGCCCTTCTTCATCTGTTCTTGAATAAGGCATTCCAGGTCTTCCCGAAAGGCCTGTAATATACAAAAATAACCACTGAGCACATTGATCTCACTTGGAGCAGAACGACCCAAACATAATTTGCTCTGATACAATCAATCTTTTCCCCCACCCCTCTTTTGAATAGCTTTTACCTATACTATTTAAAAACAAATATAAAAGATAAAATAATAAAATCAAAACACTGGAAGCAACAGTAAGAAGCTTGCTTTGGGAGATGAAAAATCATTAGGCATTCTTAATTTCAAAGAAAATGAGATACTATGATATCTACACTAGACAGGTCTAGATAAAACAGCTCTTATTAATATGCAGCTCACACCAAATGTAAACTGCTGCAAAAGGAGACCCAGTCCTTGCTTAGCAGCCTCCATCTAAGTCAGGACAGAGTCCCTATTTAAATGGGGAACCACTCTGAATATAAAGTGACTCACAGTGAAAGTTTTCAACTAAGACATAATCATGGTTTCCATTTTATGATTTCCATGGCAATTTCTTAGCTCCATAAATTCTGAAAGAAAACCAAGAAGAGCTGAGGACTAATTATTCCCCTTCTGCAATACCGTGCTAAAGAAATGACACTTTTTTCCAACTTTGGGTTCCATAAGTTCCTATTCTGGAGTTGTACTGTAACTTTTTTGGGGGAGTGGGGTAGAGGCAGAAATAGTGTTTATATAAATCAAAATCCTGAACATTAAAGGGAACACCTCTATTCCAATAACCCTTGAGGTATTAATATGATTCATCATCTGAAACTTCTCCCAATCCTTCACATTAGTTGAAATATTAATAGCTGGTTTTGGCTTTCCTTCACATTCAGCCAACACTTACTTTATTAAATTCATCATTTGTTCTCTTCTTGCTCATGTCTACTTCATTCATTTTAAAGATGAAGGCTCTTACAATATAAATCACTTAACCTTTGCTCTTCCGTTTGAGATTAGTTACATGTGTAGCAAGATGCCCTGCCAGAAATTAAATTCAATTTTTTTCCCCTTCACCTAAGAGGGAGAAGGCAGAAAACTATTTTGAAATCACTACCTCCAAGAAGGGTAGGTATAATCACCTTGGAGATCACTGAGGAAACCTCCTTTAGAAGGGTGAATCTGTTTTGAGTCACTCATAAGGGTGGGAATAAGATTTCCTGGAGTCCCTTCTTAGAGGATGGGTGAATTACCCAGAGGTCCAGGGACTTTTTTTTTTTTTAAATAATGGCACAGGAGCCCATGGTGGGAAGGAGAAATGTAGTTCCAAGGCTATGAGGACTTAGATGTTAGGACCAGTCCTGACTCACTGCTTGTGCTGCTCTTAGAATAGTTTAGAAGTGTCTGATGTAAACTAAATGAACTGGGTGCTAATCTTGGCAGCTCAACCATGGAACATGTTAACTGAGCTTAGTACAAGGAGAGGTTCATCCTTCCCTGATGCACCATGGTAGCCTGCACAGGTATCTGGGTCAACAATGAACCTATAGCTCCTGTCAGACAGTGTAAGACAGGAAAGCACAGTGGCAGTGGTGGGCTGAACAGACTCTAGTGTCTCTCTCTCACATACCCAGATGCATGGATACACAACCCACAGCACACGTTGGATATGTAAGACACTGATGAACCCATATGGACTGTATAAATCACTGAAGTTCTTGGGACAATTCATAGGAAAGCAGAAATTCCAAGAGGAAGAGGCTTTACTTTCTGCTAATAATGCAGGTGGATGTCTGAGTGATTAATTAAAAAAAAATACCAATTGTGATCATATTTGAATCCAAGTTCATGCAGCAGTTTACACCGGTTACATATGGCTTTTTTGTTACAAATTTAAGGCTTGTTAAATTAAATCATTAGTACAATTATAAAAATTCAAAAACATCTAATTCCATTGACTATAGCTAGTTCATTTAAACATATGATTTAAACCAGAGAAACTGTCCTATAAAATGTCTCTACAAAGACATGTTTATCAGAAAACTCCATTAATACCCAAGACCCAGTGAACATAAAATGGTTGAGAGCTGTATATAAGATAGACAAACGCCTTCATACAGATGGGTAACATGAGTATTTTACCATGCTTAAGGCTGAAATGACAAGGAACCTTCCAGATATCCTCTTTTATCTTTATATAAACCACAGAAAACTTCTGGACACATGGCAATGGATCAATCTGCTTTTCTGAAACTTTATCTTCCCTTCAAAACCAAACCACTTAAACTTTTCTCACTTCAAAGCAGCTATAATCAAAATATTCTTTGATTAAGTAAAAAAAAAAAAAAAGATACCTACTATATGTCTCACTCATTACAGACATTATAACAGCTCTGAGAAACAGGCATTATCTATTTTATTGAATGTGCTGCCCGCATATTCTTCCAGGAAGAACTTAAGGCAGCTTCCATAGATTAAAATAATTACAAAATAAAATAATATAAATTAAATATAGGTAAGAAAAATAGAGCTAAAGAGAAAATAAGCATAAGGAGGGCAGCCATAGCCAAGAGTGAAGTTAAGATACAAAGTGAATGCCATAAAATTGTATGCATTTGCTAGAGACGGGCCAACTTTTATCTAAACTCTCTGGCAGCCATATGACTCAAGACAAGCTGCTCAGTGTACTGATTTACAATGGCTTTAAGATTAAAAACCAGTTACTGGAGAGAATCATAACTACTTATTGAACTGATGAGAAAGCTAAATAAGAAAGGTTGAAAACCTGTTCAAAGTCACACAGCTGGTAAAGGTCAGAGGCAAGGACACAGGTCAAATGCTCTTTTCCCTTTAGTGAAAATAAATGCCTTTTCATTTCCACATATCCCACAATATGTGAGTATCATCCTAAAGCTTTGGGACAGCTATGCGTTTTAGAGGGATGTATAAGCCCTCTGAAATCAATTAAGAATAAGAGGAAAAATACGAATGGCCCCCTTAAGGCTGGTGAATAGCTTCTATGCAGTAAAGAAATTTTTCAAAGTAAATGAAATCTCCCTAGCCTTTCTATATAGTTGACAGTGCTTTAAAAGGTAAGAATTCTCATGCAAAAGGTCTGTCATGAATGTTCATAACCCATCTTTTAACTCATTTTTTAATGTGTCAAATGTTTTTGAAATACTGTTCGGATAATTATATAAGTCATAAAACAGTATAAAAATTACTAGTGTTTAAAACTTTCAGCTGATTTTTAAAATTTACCAGTAAACATTAAGCTTCCATTAAAATATTAATTTTTTTTTTTTTTTTTTTGAGACAGAGTCTCACTTTGTTGCCCGGGCTAGAGTGAGTGCCGTGGCGTCAGCCTAGCTCACAGCAACCTCAAACTCCTGGGCTTAAGCGAGCCTACTGCCTCAGCCTCCCGAGTAGCTGGGACTACAGGCATGCGCCACCATGCCCAGCTAATTTTTTCTATATATATATATTTTTAGTTGTCCAGCTAATTTCTTTCTATTTTTAGTAGAGACGGGGTCTCACTCTTGCTCAGGCTGGTCTCGAACTCCTGACCTCGAGCGATCCACCCGCCTCGGCCTCCCAGAGTGCTAGGATTACAGGCGTGAGCCACCACGCCCGGCCCAAAATATTAATTTAAGAATAAAATTTTTATTTATCTTTATGAGCAGTTAATCATATTCCTACTAAAGTTCAATGTTAATCTTTTATAGTTGATTCATTTGAGTTTCACAACAAAGTCCTGAGATAGGCAATGACTTGTTCAAGGCTGCAAAGCTAGTAAGTAAATGAAATGAAGACTCAAATCTGGAACTCTCAATTGGGAACAGGATCTTTTCCTAGTTTTTTCAGAGCTGGATTTTATCTCTGAAACCAAATACAACTAATAAGGCAGCAGGCATGTTGTGATCAGAAACGCTGAGTAAACCTCTTCAGCTAGATTAGAGCATCAGGTTGTAATGGTACATAAAGCAAAAAAAATACACAGCAGCAGATTACAGTGATTCTGGAGTCCCAGGCTAAGTACTTGCCCTTTTGAGCCAGGAATTCATCAAAACATAATGAGAAACTAACTTATTATAAGCAGGGCAGCGAGGTCACATGCCGGGCATCTGAAGTCACATTAGCCAACAGTTCCCCCGAGTCTCCACTAGAGAAGAGTCAGGTTAAAAGATCAAACTACACATACACAAAACCACAGCATAAGCCATGTCTTCCTTCTCAGATACAGAAGAGCAGAGAAGAGGAGGTAGTGGGGGCTGTTACACTTTGTGAAGATGAATAAGCCAGAGTGCAATCAGGGTGACAGATTCTTTATGGCCTTCAAAAACCAAATTACAGTGTAAGGACTTATGATTATAATCTTCAAAGTGTTGCCCCAAAAGCATAATGTGCTGTAAATTAGCAATTTATATAATTTCCACAAAAATTGTTGCCTGCATGCTAGGCACTGCACTACATGCTTTTATGTTATTTCATTAAATTGTCACAATAACTACATGAGGTATTTTCCCCATTTTACCAAACAAGGAAATGGAAGCTCAAGTTAAGTGAGTTTCCTAACGTCACATAGCTAATAAGTGGTGGGTGAAGCAAAGATTTGAACCTAGATCCAAAACAAGTACTGTATACAAATATGTATAAAAAAATTTTGGAGCCAGGCACAGTGGCTCATGCCTGTAATCATAGCCTCTCAGGAGGCTGAGGCAGGAGAATCACTTGAGCCTGTAAGTTTGAGGCTGCAGTGAGCTATGATTACACCACCCCGCTCTGGCCTGGGTAACAAAACAAGACTCTGTCTCTTTTAAAAAAAAAAATTGTATCAATGAATTAAAACTGGAAATGATAAGAAAACGTACTTACCCCCAACTTAGGTGAAAATAGCTTGGTACTCCAAAATTTCCATAATCTGCAGCTACATAATTTTTTGGCTTTATCTACCATTTACCTCATGCTCTGGTCTGGCCTATGAGGTTCATTCAGCATTGCCTGATGACAACTTGCACTCTATCCCTGCTCATTCTATTTCATCTAATGCAAGCGCTGGCTTCCACTGGTCCTCTTCCTAATGAATTCTTACTCTTTATTCAACATTCATCTTAAATGCCACCCTCTCCTTGAAGTCCCTCCTCATCACCCCAGTTAGAAGGGATCTCTACATTTCCTCTCTTCCACACCCCTCTCTGAACTCTTAACATCCCCCTAAACTACAATTAGGGTACCTATCTTATGATTGAGATTGTTGATATATTTTTCATACTCTACTATAACATAGTATCTGAAGACTGAAGCTGTGTCATTTATATTTCTAGGGTCTTTGAGTGTCTAGTTCAGTGCTCAATTCATAAAATAGTAAGTTAGATTTTCTTTTTCTTTCCATTAACTCAGTCAAGATTGAAGAATCTGATCTCAATCTTGACTGAGTTAATGATAGCAAAGATCCATTTCATAGGTTATTAGCCAGAAAACAGTTTTATCACTCCATCACTTTAATGAGAAATTCCTCCTGTGTAAATTAGGTCTGTCAATCATCTACTGAGTGAAATTAATTTTCTTTAAGAAATTCATCTTCATTGAATATTATAAATTTTTAAAAAGTCATTTAATTCTTCAACTCAAATAAAATAAAATCCCACTTGCACATTTTTGTCCCCAGAGCATTATAGTATGGACAGCTCTCTCAAACACAGGTCCAAAAAATATGGCAAAAAATAACTAGGTGAAAAGCAAAACGTTTAAGTTAGACAGAGGGTACCTTAAAAGTCTTATCTGAATCTCACACCCTTTTATTTTATACATTTCCTATTAATGTTGAGGGGAGTGAGACCATAAACTGAATTTGTATGGTGTGGACAAAAATAAACTTCTAAAAATATGAAAGATTCAGAGATTTGAGATTCACGTCAGCTAAGTGTATACTTTAAGTTTACATACATTGCTGTATACTATAGACCAAAAGGAGAATTAACTTGTGATATCAGATCTTATGCCTCTGTATACAAGATCAGAACTTTCAGGAGAAAGTGTCAATACATGAAATATTTTTTAGGTCATAGAAAAGACGACGAATTTGATAAAGGAAAATGACCTGATATAATTATTTCAGTTAATGCAAAAAAACAAAAAACAAAAGGCAAACAAAAAAAAAAAAAGAAAGAAAGAAACTTAGGAAACCCAGGTAACAATAATGATAAACATCAGAGACATGAGAGATGGATTTTAAATATCCACATCTGGATGTTCTACCTCATAATAATTACTAGAGAGGAAAATTGGGGCAAAAAGGAAAAAAAAAAGATTACAGACTTGCTGCTCCCAAGGCACCCTGCAATTATGCTATTAGATCTCTCCTAAAGAGGGATTAGGAGCATAACAAACTTACTTAGAATTTCTCCATTAAGAAATGTATTCATTTGGAAATAGAATATCACTGGCCCTGTTGAAAGGAGAAAAAACAAATAAACCAAATTTTCTTTTGGATGGCATCTCTCCTATACCTAAATCTTAACTAACATGAAGCTAAAGGTGAGAATAATACCTTTTCCCGAAGCTGGTATACCATACAAATGTAAACAAAGCTAATAAAGAATACTTGCATCTTAAACGTACAAAGTGACCATATTGATCATGGTGATTTTGACCAATTTTTCTAATTAAGTCACCCTGTTAACATTTAGGCCTTAATTCTAGTGATATCCTAAATGCACATGGCTTTGAAGTTTCTCCTCCTTTCACAATAACCTGTTATTAAAAAATGTTAGTATGTCATGTGCCTGGTTTACACCAACTAAACTCCTATTGTCCTATTTTTCAGTATAACATTGCACACTTGTGTCAACCAGTCTAAACTGCTTCCTACGGTGGCAAGGCTTAAGAAGCCAATCGTTTTCCATATTAAACAGTCAAGTTCAGTAAGAGATCGACATTCAAGTGTTTAATGTCTCCTAGCCCACCCAGCTATTCACATATCCATCCATGCATTCAGAACTTACTAAATATCTACTGTGTTCAATGTGCTATCTGCTAGTTTTTAACTTATATGCTTCATTAACTCTGATGAAGCATCACTTAATTCCACCAGTTTGTCCTGGACACTTCATTTTGAGAAAAATGGGGTAAATTAAAACCTAAAGTCTCCACAGACATCACATATGAGGAGTACATTGGTTAAAGAGAACTTGTGGATTCTCTCTATTGAATTAACAAAATCTCCAGTTAAACTAGTTTACCCACTGGTATTTAATTTTTAAGATAAATATTTTCTTAAAAAAATTTAAATATGAAGAAAGGCTCTGACATTCCTAGAAAGAAGCAATAGTTGAGTATCAGAATGAAACAAATACTTTGTTCTCTTTTTTTCTCAGCTTAAAGTAGTAAGGTGCTACTTTTGTCACCCAAATTTACATTTACACCAAAATGTCTTATGATTGGAAATTCTTCTTGGGTTGGGTTAACTTGAGCAAGAGAATTTGAAGATGAATAAAACAATAATATATGGATGGAATTTCTTTACTGTTATTGAATGCCATAAGTGGTTACGGGTGTGAGCTCTGGAGTTTAAATTCCTACCCCACCATTTAACTAAGCTGTAAAACCTCTGGCAAGTTTTTTAATGTCTCTAAGTTTCAGTTTATTCATCTATAAACTAGGGATATTAATACTTCTTTAACTGAGTTACTTTGAGGATTAAAGATTATCATACATATATAATAGGTGCCTGGCACATAATAAGTGCTTAATAAAAAAGTATTATACTTGGCTTTTATTTCTCTACTGATTTTCTTTCTTCCCAAATTAACTAAAAAATTTAAAGACAAGACTTATGCATTTGTTACTTACAAATATGAATTAGTAATATCTTTGATTATGATCTTAATTGGTTATGGATTTTGTCCAACAGAGTGAACCCCAATATTCACAGGAGACCCATAAAATTTTTAAAAGAATTATATTGGCAGAAACACTGCAAGCTTGGGCTGAAAGGAACAAAGACAGTACAAGAGGAAAAAAGGCCTTTAGATCCCCAAAACCTCTATAAGAAGAAAGCAGGCTGAGAAAAATACATAGCTGCCAACACAGGCTTCCATTCAGGGAAAATAAGGGATGATTCAGACAGTGGAACCAAGAACCCAGAGGGTAGCACCATGGAGATTCACTCCCGGTAAGCAGTAGGACTGAGTACTCATCAAGAAACTTCCAAACATTTTACCCAGACGGATTTCACAGTTGCTCTGGAACAGTCACTCCTTTGTACCACCTGCTTTTCTTCTTTTTGAACAGGAATGTCTATAGCAGTTATCTTGAGGACTGCTTGAGTGCATGAGTTTGAGGTTACAATGTGCTATGATCGCACTTGTGAATAGCCACTGCATCCAGCCTGGGCAATACTGTGAGACCCTACCTCTAAAAAATAATAATAATAATGATAATAAACTGAGACCAGAGAATGGACAATTCTCCCCTCAAAAGGTTGAGCTTAATTTCTCTCCCCTTGAGTATGGGCTGAACTCAGTGACTCACTTATAACTTATAAATATGGTGGCAGTGATGATGTGTGTGATGTCTGGTATTAGGTCATAAGAAACATTGCAGACTGCTCTCTCTTGGACACTTGATCTGGGGGAGAACACTCAAGCACCCTCTGAGAAGGGTCCACATGGCAAAGAGCTGTGGCTTTTTGCCAAATGCCATGTGAGTGATCCATCTTATAAGAGCAGATCCTCCAGCTCCAGTCAAGCCTTCAGATGACAGTAGCCCTGGCTAATGTCTTAACTGCAACTTTGAGAGAACTTGAGCCAGAATCACTCAGCTAAGCTGCTCCTGAATTCCTAACCCAGAAATGGTGAGATAATAAAGCCTTGTTGTTTTAAGTTACTAAGTTTTGGAGTACTTTGTTATTTAATGGTAGATAACTAATATTTAACACAAGCCACCATGTATCATTTTCTTTGGTGAAAAGTTTCTGTTGCATTAAAAGAAATTTGAAAACCACTATTCTATAATACAACAGGAAGACAAAATTGACACACTTTTCCAACTCTTTCACAAACAAGATTTTAAATTCATTAGCAAAAAAAAAAATTATCAATCCACAATTCTTTTAAGCCTGAGTTTCCTTTGTTCCTATCTGGACAGAAAATGATTATTCTTATTCAGTGAATAGGGAAATAACAATCTATATGGTTTTTTTTTTTTTGGAGACAGAGTCTGGCTCCGTTGCCCGGGCTAGAGTCCTGTGGTGTTAGCCTAGCTCACAGCAACCTCAAACTCCTGGGCTTAAGCAATCCTTCTGCCTCAGCCTCCCAAGTAGCTGGGACTACAGACATGCGCCACCATGCCCAGCTAATTTTTTCTATCATTAGTTGTTTGGCTAATTTCTTTCTATTTTTAGTAGAGACAGGGTCTCACTCTTGCTCAGGCTGGTCTCGAACTCCTGACCTCAAGCGATTCTCCTGCCTTGGCCTCTCAGAGTGCTAGGATTACAGGTGTGAGCCACAGCGCCCGGCCAACAATCTATATGTTTGTCCTTTGCATTATTTCATTAAGTTTCCCAAGGTACAAGTAAAATTGATACTTTTAAGCCAATTTACAAATAGAAATACATTTATATTAAATATAAAAAAATTTAGGCCGGGCGCGGTGGCTCACGCCTGTAATCCTAGCACTCTGGGAGGCCGAGGCGGGTGGATTGCTCAAGGTCAGGAGTTCGAGACCAGCCTGAGCAAGAGCGAGACCCCGTCTCTATTAAAAAATAGAAGGAAATGATCTGGCCAACTAAAAATATATATATATAAAAAAAAAAATTAGCCGGGCATGGTGGCACATGCCTGTAGTCCCAGCTACTCGGGAGGCTGAGGCAATAGGATTGCTTAAGTCCAGGAGTTTGAGGTTGCTGTGAGCTAGGCTGATGCCACGGCACTCACTCTAGCCCAGGCAACAGAGCAAGACTCTGTCTCAAAAAAAAAAAAAAAAAAAAAAAAAAAAAAAAAAAATTTAAATATCTACTCAAAGTTATGCTGTCCTTAGTTTAATGAATAAAATATAAAACAAAAACCCTGGCATGCAAATGTAGTTTAGTATTTTCATTTAAATTTTCCAGTTAGAATCAAATGGTCCCTCTTCGGAGCACTTCCCAAAGAAATCTCAAAATTTAATAACCATGAACTAAACCTAAATTTTATCTCAAACTTTCAATTACTATATGCTACCTATCACTACAATCATTTGGTTAATAAGTTAGTTCTTGAAAATGGGGTTTCTGTAGAGGATGAAATAAATCTATTTTGATCCAAATAATGTGCCCTTCAAGTATTTATAAACACAAAAATCCAAGTTTGCCTAAACTAAGGCACTGAACATTTACTCTCTTATGACTTTTCTGGTTAATCTCCTTTCCATTTAGAAATGGTTTCTTTAGGTGCTATACCTTTAAAATTCCTTAAAGCTTGCTGGTATGGGAGAATTAGAATGGAATTCTCCTTCAACTTTGGACTCAAGCTCTGTGATTGAATTCATAAGGACACAACAAAAATGATTTACCAGGGCCACTTCAGCCACCACTATGCCTTGGTACTGATTTTGGTACTCACCTTGGAAACCTAATATATCCTTAACCTGGACATCATGTGTCTATGTGCTGAACATTCTGCCTTAAGGGGTGCATGACCTTCATTATGCATGAAGTTATTAATTTTGTACCTTAAATCAAGCTGTTCTTTTTCCCTCACTTACATGTGACCTGGGCAATTCTAAGAGTTTGTAAGAAAACTAACAAATCACTTGAATATGATTCACAAAGCCTGAATACTGCTGTGCAGACAGAATTTTTAGCTTGAGCTGAATTTATAATCTCCCTTTAATTCAATTTGGGGTGTTTTCCCGTATGTGTGCCTGCATTAAGTATATGTAACATTAGGCTGCCAAATCGTAGACTTCCTCAAAAACCTTAAATCTTCCTATGTTGCCCTGAATGTCAAGGTTTCCAAAGGCAGAAGAAAATATGTGCACGGGATATAAGTAACTTATTTCTTGGTTTCTATGACTTGGGTCTTTCTTTTCTTCACAGATATTCATTCTGAAATGGGTGTCCTTGAATTCAGTAAAATCTTTTGTCCTCTTTCAATCAAGCATTACGCCCAGAAAATACACAAAAGAAAATGTAAACCACCAAACACAATACTAGTTTGTTATTAACGGTTTGCAAATCAAATATATGAATTAGGTGCCCATTTCTCCTTTGAAAGACTGAAAGTAACTGGTCACTCTTTCTCTATCCCTCGTTTAACCTGAGGGTAGTTTAAGATACCTTCTAAGCCTCATTATATCAAGGTTTCCAAAGAGGAAGAAAAATTACAGCCTTCGAATTATTTCAACTCACAGGACTTTGCAGGATCTGAGTAACTCGCTTTCTCTGCTCCATCATATTGAAGTCTTGTCGTAGATCAGGAGACATATTCCTCTCTCTAATGTATTCTGGGTCATTTTCATTGATGCGGTCAAAATATCTTTCTTTGTGAGGCATGCTGGGAGGGGGAGGAGTGGTAATCACGTCTTGGCTGGCATCTGAACTCATGTTTCAAGTCTGTGGATTACTCTTGTTATCTGCAATTAATAAACACAAAGAAAGGAGGACATTCGTAATAAATTCATTACAAAATTCAAATTTTACATGGGTCAAGCAACTTTTTAATTTTGCTCTCAGAATAAGAGTTGCAACTTTCTTTAAAAAGTAGCTTCTCAAAAAAATATTAAAGCAATTTTTTATCCATGTAAAAGTATTTTAGATTATAATGCTATGTTGGAAAAAAAACTTATGGTTCAATCATGTTAATGTCATCAACAACCTTTTAAAGGAAGCAACAATCAAAATATCCAAAAGTAAAATGTCACAAATAGATAGCAAATTTTCACAATTAGTGAATACTGTCAGTAGATCTTCACCTTTCTTATCCATGCTTTCATGTTAGACTAAACTTTGACCATATTTAATGACCACTATATTCTATAATGAATGTAATTTACCAGCATATGAGAGAAACACTACTAAATTTTTCAAATGATTCCACAACTTCCTAGGGAACATGTAACAACTGTTAAGGTTGCCAGACTATTCAACTTTAGCAGATGGTACTTCAAGTAAAAAACAAAAAGTTATTCAGAAGCCACATGAAAAGCCATGATTCACTTAATTATCATGATTATTACTGATACTTAGGATAATCCGTGATTTTATGCCAGGGAAACAAATTCATCTGGGCTTCGCTACAGCTGAGCACCTAATCAACTATAGCTAGATCAGCGAGACAGTCATTTAACTTTCCCCTCCCCCCCGACTGTGGGCTTCATTGAGTTTGAATAAATTCAACAAAAACTTTAACAACTCATAAGAAATATATGCAAAATGGTCCCAGTTTTATTAATCAAAAGTTGGTTTTTTCCAAGTTGTTTCTCAAGATTCTGAGTCAAAGTAACATAGAAAAATAACATGAGTTCATTTAAAACAGGTGTGAATATCTTTCTGCAGTCCTCTTCGCATCGTCTTGCTGAACTATAGCCCATACTTCATCGTAACAAGAGTTATTCTTAAATTCTATCTTTTTAAGTTTGATCTGATCACATCTTTC
The DNA here is from genome assembly GCA_028533085.1 of Varecia variegata. NCBI lineage: Eukaryota > Metazoa > Chordata > Mammalia > Primates > Lemuridae > Varecia > Varecia variegata. The sequence continues at coordinate 46,115,173 of CM052446.1, read as the reverse complement.
TCTTTCTCGAAATCTTAAATGGCTTCCTGTCATCCAAGGGATAAAACTCTTCAATGTTTACTAGTTTATCTTTCTATCATCACCTCAGTGTTTCCTTCACAGAGAATATAATTGCTTTACCTATAATAGGAACATGCAAGCCTAAGCTTTTTGTAATATAAAGAAAATCCCAGTAAAACCCATTCAACAGTTTCAAAATGCTCTATTAAAAATTCTTTCCCTTCCAGCCTGAGCAAGAGCGAGACCCCGTCTCTACTAAAAATAGAAAGAAATTATCTGGCCAACTAAAAATATATATAGAAAAAATTAGCCGGGCATGGTGGCGCATGCCTGTAGTCCCAGCTACTCGGAAGGCTGAGGCAGTAGGATCGCTTATCAAGCCCAGGAGTTTGAGGTTGCTGTGAGCTAGGAGGACGCCACGGCACTCTAGCCCAGGCAACAAAGCGAGACTCTGTCTCAAAAAAAAAAAAAAAAAAAAAAAAAAATTCTTTCCCTTCTCTTCAAAACTTCTGCATACAGAAATTCTAGTGATTCTCCAAAAGTATACTCTTCGAATGGTCCTTCCAAGATAGCCTTTTCAAAAATGGCACTGAAGCAACTGTACATCCATAGATCCTAAGGTTCAAAAATGAACCTTGACCTAAGTTTCATACCTTATTTGAAATTTAACTCACTTCTAGGTATATAATCAAAATAATTGAAAATGGGCAAACAAAAACTTGTACACGAATGTTCATAGTAGCACTATGCAAAATAGCCAGAAGGTAGAAACAGCCCAAATGTCCATCAGTGGATGAATGGATAAACAAAATGTGGTATATCCACACAATGAAATATTATTCAGCCCTAAGAGAAATGAAATACTGATACATGCTACAACATGAAGGACCTCAAAAACAATGCAAAGTAACAGCCGCCAGACAGAAAAGGTCACATATTGTATGATTTCATTTACATGAAATATCCAGAATAGGCAAATCCATGGAGACCATAAGCAAATTGGTGGTTGCCAGGGACTGGGGGGAGGGCAGAATGGGGAGTAACTGCTTAATGGGTACTGGGTTTCTGTTTGGGGTTATGACAAAGTGCTGGTTGTAGATAGCGGTGATGGTTGCACAACACTGTGTCAATGTACTAAATGCCACAGAATTGTTCATTTTACAATGGTTAAAATGGTAAGTTTTATGTGATATGTATTTTACTACAATTAAAAAGAACTCAGAAACTGGATCATACATTGCTGTGACAATGTAATGCTACAGCCACTGTGGCAAATGGTTTGGCATTTTCTTAAAAAAGTAAATATGCAAGTACAGTATGACCCAGCAACTGTATTCCTGGTCATTTAACCCAGAGAAAGGGAAACTTATATTCACACAAAAATCTGCATACAAACTTTTATACTAGCTTTATTTATAATAGCCAAGCACTGGAAACAATTCAGATGTTCAACAGGTATTAAACTGTGGTATATCCATACTATGGAATATTACCTGGCAATAAAAAGGAATGAATTGCTGATACACTCAAGAGATTGAATAAATACCCAGTGAATTATGCTGGGTGAAAAAAACTAATCCCAAAAGGTTACATACTATGTGATTCCATTTATATAATATTCTTCAAATGAAAACATTATAGAAGTGGGGAACAGATTAGTGATTGCCAGAGGGTAAGGAGGATTGTGTTTAAGAGGTAGAGAGATGTGTTCAACTACAGTTTTACTCAGTTTTCCCCAATGGTAACATCTTGCAAAATTGTAGCATAATATCACAGTTAAGACATTGACATTGATACAATCTACTAATTTTATTCAGATTTTCCCAGTTTTGCTTGTATTCATTTATATGCATTTAGTTCTCTGTAATTTTAACACGTGTATTGTGTTGCCCTTTTATAACCACACCCACCCGCTTCCTCCTGAGCACATTTCCTGCACATGAATCTATAATTATCTAAAAATAAAGTTTAATTTATAAAAGGTCCTACTACAAGAATGGAAAAAGCAAACTTGCTAGTTTCCATTTGACATAAGTATGTGATCAGCTCTGCAGCAGGGTAAAGCTACCTTACAATTATCTTTAGATATCTGCTGTACCAGGCAGTAAAAGTTTAAAATTTTTATTAATTATTATGGGTACATAAGTTATATATATTTATGGGATGCATGTGATGTTTTGATATAGGCATACAATATAGAATAATCAAATGTATAATAATCAAATTAGGGTAACTGGGTTATCTATCACCTCAAGCATTTATAATTTTTTTATAATTCCACTTTTAGTTATTTCAAAATATATAATAACTTATTGTTGACTATAGTCGCCCTGTTATACTATCAAATACTAGACCTTGTTCATTCTATCTAACTTTATTTTTGCACTTATTAACCATCCCACTTTATCCCCTGCCTCCCTGCTACCTTCCCCAGCCTTTGGTAACTATGATTCTACTCTCTATCTCCATGACATTGTTTTAATTTTTAGCTCCCACATATGAGCGAGAACATGGGATATTTGTCATTCTGTAATTGGCTTATTTCATTTACCATAATGGCCTCCAGTTCCATACTTGTTGTTTCAAATGACAGGATTTCATTCTTTTTTATGGCTGAATAATATTCCATTGTGTATATATACTACATTTTCTTCATCCATTCATTCATAGACGGAGACACCTAGGTTGATTCCAAATCTTGGCTGTTGTGCATAATGCTGTGATAAACATGGGAGTGAGGGTATCTCTTCCATATACTGATTTCCTTTCATTTGGACATATAACCAGTAGCAGGACTGCTGGGTCATATGGTAGTTCTATTTTTAGTTTGAGAAGCTTCCATACTGTTTTCCATACTTGCTATACTAATTTACATTTCCATCAATATTGTACAAGGGTTCCCCTTTCTCTACATCCTCACCAGCATTTGTTATGCCTGTCTTTTGGATAAAAAGCCATTTTAACTTCGGTGAAATGATATCTCCTAATTTTGATTTGCATTTCTCTGATGACTAGTGATGTTGGACATTTTTTTCATATACCTGTTGGTCATCTCTATGTCTTCTTTTGAGAAATGTCTATTCAGATCTTTTGCCCACTTTTTAATTGGGCTACTTGTTTTTTTTCCCTACTAGAAAGTATTTTAAAGCAGTTTGGCTAATACAACTAAATTGCATCTGAATAAAAATACATGGATCCTGTTAGCATCAACTAGTAACTGCAAACTATTTTTCACGGTGACAAATCTAAAGTAGTGTTGGAACATAAAATGTGGTTATATAACAGTTTACTCAAGTTAAGGACAGTTAAAATATGAAGCCTCTGAAAGGCAAAATAAAATATTATTAAAAAAAAGCATTTAATGGATACTATTCAGATTTCAGTACTAGTCTTTATAAGCCAGGAGATACAGCAAGTGGAAATATAAACTCGACAGTTGGCTTTAAGGAACTCCAAAAAAAATCTTGCTGCGGTTAGAATCAGTTTAAATATGGCTGATCTTCATGAGATATTTTCACTAAGTTAAATATAGTTCAAATGTTCAAGGAACTTTAGCTGATTATTAGCCTTTAAAAATTTAAATACATTCCAAAAATTTCTATCTATGTAATCTTTCCAACCAGAAAGCAGTGTGGTGCAGAGTACGGCACTAGGGATAAAAGAGATTAGGACTCAAGTCTTTGTATTTATACCAACTGTTGACACAATCAATAGCCATGGAACATTCATTCAACAAGTGTTTGAATATCTACCATGTGCCAAGGTCTTATACTGGGGGTACAAAGACAAATAACACATTGTTCTTGCTGAAGTTTGCAGTCTAGTGAGGAATACGAAAAAGTTACGAAGAAGTGAACAGGCAATTATATTGTAAAGGTATCACAATCATTGTAAAATAAAACAACTATCTCAAAAGACCCTTCAGATTTTCCTAGTTCTTATATCCTATGATCCTATCAGTGTCCTCTGACCCAGTCCATAATAAGGCAGATAAGGAACTTTGATTCAGCCCACTATTCATAACTGCTAGAGATTTTCTAACAATAACAAAACGTTCATTACTTTAATGGTGGGTCACTATAGCATTTAAAAACAACTATCAGTTACTGAGCTTTTACGTGCTAGCTACTGGGCTGAGGACTTTACATATACTAGCTCATTTATTCCTCATAATCCTACTGGGTAAGTGTCATTATCTGTTTTTTGTTTTTTGTTTTTTTTTTTTGAGACAGAGTCTAACTCTGTTGCCCAGGCTGGAGTGCCCTCACTGCAGCCTCGAACTCCTGGGCTCAAGTGATTCTCCTGCCTCAGCCTCCTGAGTAGCTAGGACTAGCTAGGACTTTTGGTGCATGCCACCAAACCCAGCTAATTTTCCTGTTTTTTGTAGAGACAGAGTCTCGCTTTTGCTCAGGCTGGTCTTAAACTCCTGAGCTCAAGCGATCCTCCTGTGTTGGCCTCCCAGAGTGCAAAGATTACAGGCACGAGCCACCTCACCCTGCCAGGTGTTATCAACTTCATTTTACAGATGAGGAAATAAAGTCACTGAGAAGTAATTTGTCTTAGGTCAAATAGCTAGCAAGTAGTGGGCAGGGATTTAAATCTAGATCTGTTGAACTCTAAAGCCCACGATCATAATCACAACCCAGACCCAAGGGTAACTATTAGGTTTCTTTTCAAATGCCAGTTCCAGCTATTCAGTAGCCTTGAGTGTTGGGAAGGTTTTATTCTGGCTCACAAAGAAAAAGTACCATAATTGCCATAGCTTGCAAGGAAGTCATGCATCTATCTGATCTTTGAGGTTTACTATATTGCCTCCCCAGGAAGGATGTTTTTAAGGAAGGAAGTGTAGATTCTAGCCCCTCTTAACCCTGAACAACTCATCTTCAGCATAAATATTTCTGCTCTAGGTGATACTTGAAACAATTCAGTTCTAGAGCATCTTCTCTTTAAAATTAACCAACTCTACTTTTAATACCACACATACACAGGCATGCTTTCTAGTAATTCAGAGCAATATAAACCAGTGCGAACCAGTATAAACTACATTAAGGAAGAAAATTAGTCTTTTAACTGTGTTCTTTGAATTGAAAATGTTGTAAAGAACAAATCTTTTAAAAGTGATGTTAGAAAACTTGCAACACTATGGGTTTTCCTCTTATGTCGTCTTTGGCCATGCAGCTTACAAACAAGATATCAAGCATAAACAAAATTCTGGTTTTAAAAATCTTATGCAAATATTTATGCAGCAACTATCCAACATGTATGTTTAAAGAACATTAGGTTCAAGACACAAATAGATGAAACAGTCCAGAATAGTTAACTTTCAAACTTTTTAAAAAATAGCAGTCCACAATAACAAATACATTTTATATTTGCATACAAATATATAAGATACATAACTGAAATAAATTCATAACATACTTTCCCTTACTAGGTGGCATATTCTGATATTTTCTATTTTAATCTATTTCATTTAAACAAAATCCTGGTCAAACTGATTCATGATCCACTAATGGGCTGTGATCCACAGTTTGGAAAACACTGTCCTAGAAACTCTAAGTTATGGGCCGATGGGAAACAAAAAGGAAAGGGTGGGTGGGTGGGGTGTGAGTGAAAGTCAGAGAGAGAGAATGAGAATGAATGTGTGCTGGAGAAGTGGTTCCTTGATTTTTTAAAAGAAATATTTGTCAGTTATTACATATTTCTGTACACATGAATTTTTTTTAAAAAAACAAAGTTTTAAGCCCAGCAAATTAAGCATAAGTGGCATGAGTAAACTGAGACCAAAAGTACTCAGATGGAAAAAAATTTTCTGTATTCACACAAAAATAGTTTACAATTTGCTTTGAGAAATATGCGTGTTAAGAGAACCTTAAGTAGCTCAGTCTCAGATAAAACGTTACAACTATCTGCTTACTTTAGGTAGATGGTTTTGCTGATAGCACAATGTCTGCCCATATAAAATAAATGTCCATGTCGGCATTGCAGAAAGAGGAAAGCATTTTCGAGCTAAGGATATTATGAAGGGCTGTTTATGATTCTATGAACTGTACATCTGAAAGCACAATTTTTTGGTCTGAATTTTGAAAATAAACACTTATAAAACATATACTCTAAATACAGAGTCACTTAAAGGTATTCCCAATGATTACATTTCTATCTAGTCCCTCAGCCCTTGAACCCCGACTATTATTCACAGATAAGAATCATTTCTGTAATATTTCAGTATATTCAACCATTTGACAATAGAACTATAGAAGACTCTATTCCTCTGGATCCAATGAACTGATTGCCCCAAAATGAAGATCATTTTACAAAATGGCCAGTACTTTTCAATAATGTCAAGGTCATGAAAGATAAAGACTAAGGAACTGCTCCAGATTAAAGAAAACAAAGGAGACTAAGATGAGGACGTGACAACTAAATGCAACATGTAATCTTGGATTGGATCCTGGACCAGGAAAAGGACATTAGTGAGACAATTGGTGAAATTAAAATAAAATCTGTAAATGTGATAATAGTATTTACATCAATGTTAATTTCCTGAAACTGATAATTGCAATGTGGTTATGTAAGATATCATTTAGGGAATCTGGGTGACAGATAGGAATTCTTTTACTATTTTTGCAACTCTTTTGTAAGCCTGAAATAATTTTAAAGCAAAAAAAAAAAAAAAACAAAAAAACCCAACACAATAAATACGAAAACATTAATCCAATCCCAACACAGTCAATGTAAAATACAATTTTCAAGTAACTCCTTGAATTTTACAGTATACTATGCTCTCCCCTCACCAAATAATTTTTAAAGTTTGCTCACAGGTAAGATAAGATATAAAATAAATTTACAATGAAAACTCACAAGGGGGTTTGTTAAACAAGGGAGTTAATAATCCAGACATGAATATTAAATTAAAGCTATATTCTCGGGGGTGGGGGTGTGTGAAAAAAAAATAAAGCTATATTCTCAATCCATTTAGCTTTATTAATACAAGAACTCTTGAACCCCCAAATAGAGGTAACATTTTGTAACTTTGTTAGTATGTTTAAATAGTATCTGATAGATGTTTATACTTTGTCTTTTGTAATGTTGCTCATTATCAAATTAACCCAAAGTGTTCACAGACTGACAAACAGGATCTAGAAATAGACTCTGGGTAAATGTAAACATTTTTGCAAATGGTAGTAGAAAGGAATAATGTACCATAGATAAGGTCCTCTCTGCTCAAATATTCTAAAGTATATCTTCAGAAGGAAAAAAAAATACATATATGAGCCTCTAGAATATAAGACTAATGTTTATAAAGCCCATATTTTATACATTCTTTCTAAACATTTATAGGTCATAAGTATGAGATAATTTGAAGTGATCACCTTCGGTGAATAGTAAACAAGGAATCACAACCTTGTGGCTTCCCAAGACCTCTCAATTTAGCAACAGAATGGAGTAAAATACTTGTTTCATTTCTGAGCTCACCAACACTGGTAGTGCCATGCTTGTCTAGTGATCTGGTTTGCCTGTATTCAAGTCCACCTGTTGACTTGAACACCTTGCACCTGGGCTGTTTTCCCTACTAGATGCCTCTAAATAAGCTGGAGCCCTGATTTGGGCTCTGTGGTAGATTGTTTTCAAAGGTGGCCTCAAGAATTCCTCCTGTGCCCCCCTGTAACATAACTTGACCACTTAATCCTATTAAGAAGTGGAGACTATTTTTCTACCCCCTTGAATCTGGTTTGGCCTTGTGAGTTGCTTTGACTAAGAAAATGTAGCTGAAGTGATATTATACAACTTTCAAGTTTAGGCCTTTGAGGGTCTTGGAGCTGCCACACCACGAAGAAGCCTATCACGAAAAATCATGAGGAGAGAGTCCCAGTTGTCCCAAGTAAGCCCAGCTCCCAGCAGACCCCACCGGCTAAATATAGCAACATAAGTGAGTCCAGGCAAAGCAGTTGAGGTACTATTCAGCAAACACCAGAATCATGAGAAATAATAAATAAAGACACAAAGCTTTGAGTTTGTTTTTGGTTGTTTTGCACGGCAATAGTTAACTAAAGTGAAAATTGGTGCCTAGAAGAGGGGTAAGAACAAAAACTGAAAACATGGCATTAGCTTTGGGAACTGGGTGGCAGGCAGGCTATCAGCAGAGGCTGATGGCGCAGTGGGGAGATTGCTAATAGAAGCTGGAGAAAGGGCTGTTAGGTAGTGACAGCACAAACTGGCAAATATGCGCTAACTTGAAAACTAGAAAACATACTTAATAAATGTGGATCTGGCTAAGGAGATTTCCAGACAGAATGCTGAAAGAGTCAACGGAGTTTTGTTATTGTTGCTTTTTCAAAAAAATTTTATTTTGATACAATTGTATATAAGAAATAATACAGACATCCCTTATGCCCTTTTACCTAGTTTCTCCCAATGGCAACACCTTGCAACTATATTACAATATCACAACCAGGACACTGACAGTGATAGTCAAGAAGGAGATTATTTCCATGACCTTAAGTACCCCTCATGCTGCCCTTTAATAGGAATGCCCACTTCCAGTCCCTCTTTAATCAGCAGCAATCACTAATCTGTTCTCTAACTCTGTAATTTTGTCATTTAAAGAATATTACACAAATGAGAACATGCAACATATAACACCTTTGGGGACTGGCTCTTTTCACTCAGCATAATTCAAAGACTTCCAAAGGGTACTGGATGAATCAATAGTTCATTCCTTTTTATTGTTGAGTACTATTCCACGGTATAGCCATACCATTTGTTTAATCATTTGTCCACTGAAAGACATCTGGGCTATTTCCAGTCTTTGGCTATTATAGTGTTATTCTTCGTAATACACAGAAAAAGTGGAAACAATCCAAACATCTATCAACTGATAAATGCATAAATACAATGTGGTATGTCCATAAAATGGAATATTATATGGCAACAAAAATAAATACATGACACATGCTACAATAGGGATGAATCTTGAAACATTATGATAATTGAAAGAAGCCAGTCATCAAGGACCACATATTGTACGATTCCATTTATAAGAAGTGACCAGAACAGGCAAACTTACAGAAGCAGAAAAGAGATTAGTGGTTGCCTAGGGCCGGGGAAAAATGAGGAGTGGCTGCTAATAAATAAGGTTTCTTTTTAGAGTGATGAAAATGTTGTAAAGTGATTGTGGTAATAGTTGTACAACTCTCAATATATTAAAAAACATCAAATTGTATACTTTACGTGGGAAAATTGTATGGTATGTGAATTATTAATATATCTCCATAAAGCTGTTATTTTAAAAAATCCAATCTGAGAAACCACTGACCACCTTGCAAGCTTGGGGATGAGGACTATCTTTGTAGTCCCCACAATGGCAAAGTGCTCCATAGATGGGAGCTGAATTAAATTATTCTACTACATCACAACTTCTTCCAGATCAATCTGGTTTGTATTATTTCTAGGCTGGGAATGGTAAAAACAATCTTTTGAAAAGTTATTACTTATAAAAAAATCTTTCCAAACTGAAAATTCTTGGCAGTTTTAACAGCTTTCTCTAGAATAAGCAAAGAGATGGTTTTACTTTCAAGTACCAGACCTATTGTTCTACACTTAAAACGATAATCAAAGATAGACTTCAAAGCAGGATATTTGGTTAAAAAAACCAAACCAAACCAAAACAAAAATGCTAGTTTAGTTTTTCTTGATGAAAGTTACTAAAAAATTGTGAAAGTATTTAAAATTCTAGAAAACAACTTAGATCCTGCACAAACTATAACAAGCTATCATCCTTAGATCAACCAGCAAAATTTTACTCATTTTAAGTTCTGAAAGAACTTTTAACTGCTAGCCAAAATTTTTATATACAACTGACATGGAAACTGACAGATCTGACAAAGAGGCGTAGACATAGATACAAGTTTAAAAAACCAAGAGAAAAAAATCAAGCAAACCTGGCATTGAGTAATAAAGATGGCACTTTCTAAGTGCCCAAATGGAGGAAGATTTAATTATCTCCCAAAGCACTAGGATCTTATTGCTATAATGGCTATTGGACTATTTCAGACTAGATTCAAGGATCGTATTTTACAAATGAGAGGAAACTATACTCCTCTAAAGCTACAATGTTCAAGTATGTTATATTTTTATAAAATCATAATTATGACATTTATTATAGCATTACCATGTCATTCACAGATTGTCCTATAGTCAAAATTTACTCCTTCAATGAAATACAAGAAAGAGGCTGGGTGCAGTGGCTCACGCCTGTAATCTTAACACTCTGGGAGGCTGAGGTGGGCGGATCACTTGAGGTCAGGAGGTCAAGACCAGCCTGAGCAAGAGCAAGACCTCATCTCTACTAAAAAATAGGAAAAAAATTAGCCAGGCAATTAAAAATAGAAAAAATTAGCTGGGCATGGTGGCACACATCCATAGTCCCAGCTACGTGGGAAGCCAAGGCAGGAGGATCATTTGAGCCCAGGAGTCAGAGGTCATGGTGAGCTAGGCTGACACCAGGGCACTCTAGCCCAGGCAACAGAGTGAGACTCTGTCTCAAAAAAAAAAAAAAAAAAAAAAGAAAGAAAGAAAGAAAAGAAAGAAAGAAAACAGGCCCATCATACCACATTTACATATGCATTTTATAAATACTACTGACTGAGAGGAAGAGGCTATTAGGAAGGTCTAAAATTTTTTTTTTTGTTGTTTGTTTTTTTTTTTTGAGACAGAGTCTCACTCTGTTGCCCAGGATAGAGTGCCGTGGCATCAGCCTAGCTCACAGCAACCTCAAACTCCTGGGCTCAAGCAATCCTACTGCCTCAGCCTCCCGAGTAGCTGGGATTACAGGCATGCGCCACCATACCCGGCTAATTTTTTCCGTAT
>CM052446.1:46056107-46103804 GCA_028533085.1 Varecia variegata | reverse complement strand
GCCGTGGCATCAGCCTAGCTCACAGCAACCTCAAACTTCTGGGCTCAAGCCATCCTCCTGCCTCAGCCTCCCGAGTAGCTGGGATTACAGGCATGCGCCACCATACCCGGCTAATTTTTTCCGTATATATTTTAGTTGGCCAGATCATTTCTTTGTATTTTTAGTAGAGACGGGGTCTCGCTCTTGCTCAGGCTGGTCTCGAACTCCTGACCTCGAGCGATCCACCTGCCTCGGCCTCCCAAAGTGCTAGGATTACAGGCGTGAGCCACCACGCCCAGCCGAAAGGGCTAAAATTCTAGTGCTTGTAAATAGATTTACGGTCTACCTCACCCTAGCATGCACAGAAAAGTAGATGTACGAGTGAGGTGGTCGTATAATGGTGGTTTTGCTTGACCTAAATACTAAGGGAACATGTTTTCTTTAAGCAAGTAAGTTATGGAAGATTAAAAAGTACACTAACATTTTACCAATACAGTAGTCTCCCCGTCCACAGTTTCAGTTACCTATGGTCAACCATGGTCTAAAAGCAGGTGAGTATATTACAATAAAATATTTTGAGAGAGATGGAGAGACCACATTTACATAACTTATTGTAGTATGTTATAATGGTTTTATTAGTTATTGCTATTAATCTCTTACTCTGCCTAATTTATAAATTAAACTTTATCAAAGGTACATATGTATAGGAAAAAACATAGTATATATAGGATTCATTACTACATGTGGTTTCAGGCATCTACCTGGGGCCTTAGAATGTATCCCCCTCAGATAAGGGAGGACTATTATATGTCAACGATCTGCCTTTTCACTTAAATCCTTACAAGGCTTCGAAGTAAAAATTAAGGACCTCTACTCCAAATCTCTTTTGTTTTCTAGATTAAATAACCAATGAAGGAGGTCTTAATAGCATAAGGGGTGATCCAAGTTCTCCGAATTCAGAACTCTTTATACAACACCATATTGCTTCCTCATAATCCTTTCACCTGGTTCACTTTGGTCTTCTTTTCCATTAGTAGTTAGTGAAACATATAAATAAGATACATGAGGACAAGGAGTATCAGGAGATGGGCAGACCAATAAGCTTAAGGAGGTAGGCAAAGATAAATGGTATCATGAATCATGGAGCATTCCAGTTTTGAGTTCCAAACAAAAAGGGACTACATGCAAGGTAAGGGCCCTTAAACTGGCTCAAGTCCATCTGAAAAGAAGATCACATTGGCAATGATCAATGTCTTGAAATTGTAATTGTTAACTTGACTGCTATATCTCAATTAGAAGCTATCAACAAAAATCACATTGATTGTGCCTTGGGTAATAATTTCTAAACATTTCTAAACTACAAATCATTTTTTAAAGCAATCACTACATTCCAGATACTGTGCTCTATATAGATTATCTCATTTACTACTCTTCACAATTCTATGAAGAAGTGGCCAGTATCACAACTTTATAGATAAAGGAAAATTAGGTTTAATAATCTGCCTCAGATTACCAAAGGTTCTTCACCAAATGAGAGTTATTCATGGTTATGTATCTTAACAGGTGTGGAAGAGTTAGCCAAAAAAGATGGAATGGCAAAAAGAATTGTCATATCCTAGCGATATATCCAGCTATTACGCTCTGGATTACTCTTTCTTTATTGGAGGTCTGGAAATATATGATCATAATATTCAGAACCGAAGTATTAAATGGCAAATATTCCCAAAGTAGCAATAAAATTTGCACAAAGTCTTACACGGCTATCAAACTGGTATAAATGTGGAAACGTAACTCTTATCTATTGCCAGAATTTTAAGATTGATCCAAATCATTCTTAAATTTCTGAACCCCTTTTTTGTTCTGTTGAGTATATCTTTAAAATAAAACTAAATTCTATGCTTCAATATGAAGTCTAGGAAACAATGAATCTACAATTGTTTAGTAAAAGATATTGTTAGTTTGAGCCTTAGTTAAAAATCCAACTTAAGAGGATCGGCCCCCCCAATAAAACAATAACAAAATAAAATAGTAACAGTAACAGCAACCCATCATGCTACTAAGTGTCCTATACTTAATGGAAGTTGACAGCTGACTAAGTGTTCATTTAAAAAAAGATAAAAGAAAAGAAAATTGGCAGGCAGAGCTATGAGTGTTTCAGTTTCAAATTTTGTTTTATAAATAAAAACAATGTTAATTAAGATAAATTTACTTTCACAAACATGAAGAGTCTCCACCCTGTCATTATAAAACTGGAACAAAGTAGTTAGATGTAATCAAAATATGCATTACTCAAAATACATATAAGTGCAGAGCAATAAGTACAAAAATGTCAAGTAGGTGCTTGCTAAGTCAACACGGTCATTCAATAGTGTGACCCAAAGATTAAAGGCATTCACAGTTGGACAATGCTGAGGATCAATCTAACCTCTTTCTCCCTAAAGTACCAATACTTGATGTAGGATATTTTACTGATCTACATTACCCGTCACAAAGAACAGTGAGCCAAACAGACTTCTGTACTTAAAGAACAGGAAGAAGAGGGGGAGCACAGGAGATGGGAAGAGAGGGAGTTACTTGCTTAGACACTGGTAGGAGTGGAAATAACAACTGGTAACTGGAAAAAAAAACCACTTCATTATAATTAGGTCAAATTTACCAATTATAATGGCCACACAGAGAGCAGAGTTACAAACCTGAAAACATGTACCGAAAGTTCAGAGGAAGTATACCTTCTTGAGGTCCAAACTCAATCATTATCTAGTATTAGCTGGAATTGTTCCCAACATAAATCATTTGGAAAAGGAAACATGAAATTATATATCTCACGTATAAACACATAAATTGTATATATACACACATACATATATATTCCTATGAAATAATGAATAAGACAATCAACCATAGAGAGGCAATCCCTTAAGTATCTTGCAGAATCCAAAAACACACAGCCTTAGTGCCTTTACTCTCCTACAAAATATGAACCTTCTCTATATACGTGTATACCCTCAGTCATCATTTGTCTTCAACATGAAGCTTTTGGAAATGATTGAGGGAAAACACACACACGCACACCCACACACCCACACACACACACACACACACACACACACACACACACACAAAACACACAAAAGGAGGGGTTCCCCCACTCCCATAAGAGAAAGTTGACAGAGACTAGTGGATGATTTGAATGTGCCTCTCAGATATTTAGTCTCTGTTATTGAGTTCCCCAGTATCAGTGAAATTTTTAAAATTGAGATCCAGGAAACTATCCAGAACTTGACAGCTCATGATTAATGAGAGGCTTTAAAAAAAAGAAATCACTAGAGATTATGATTTTTAAAGAAAGATTCATTGCTCTCAATTTCTGGGGACATTTTAAATCTTTGGTTCTTTACTATTTGGTAGTCTTTCTGGGCAAAAAAAAAAAAATTAATTTTTTTGAAGAAACATTAACTCTCACATACTTCATGAATTACAGTCTATTTAATTATTTGTGCAGCACTGAGTTGGAAAAATTTAAAGCCCTTGCTTTTGACATTTTCTTGAGAGTCATGTTTGAGGTCAAATTCACTCTACCTATTACTGCATAACTACTCTACAAATCTCAGTAAACTTTTTCCAAAGTGAATAACAGAATACAAATAATAAAGAAAACTTAACTCTCTCAAATTCCAATCTTACATCTACCTATTTCTCAAGCTAACATTAGATTTTTAACTAAGAAATTATAGATCTTCAATCTGAAGAAATACAAACAATCCTACAAAGTTTATTAAAAATGAATTGTGTTTGCAAGATAAAATACTCACCCAAACGACTTGCCTAGAAAATTGACTTGTTCCCATGGACTATGTTTCTATGTTTCATTTCTAATGTGGTCTTTGTAACCAGTGAGGGGAGGGGAGGGCTGGAAGGGCACAAAAAATATGAGACAAAGTTCCTTAAATTTAAAAACTGGAGAAAAATGTTAAAAATATTAAATTTAAATAAAAAAAATTTAAAGAACACAGTATGAGTAAATCCCAAGAGTTCATTTTGATCTACTATTTCAAATATTCCATCTAAAGACTTTTGGCTTTCATGGCTCATAACTTATAAAACACAGTTGCTAAAGTGAATCCAAAAGCTATAGGTAACTCAACACACCGGTACTGCAAAGAAATCTGATTTGAAGGAGGAGTGCCAACCTTCAGATTTTGGCTGGTAAACAGGATTTCAAGATCCTCACAACCTTACCAGTTTTCTTTAGGGAAAGCCTAATATTGAGCCATGAAAATGCAACTTATTAAGCATAGATAACTGTACTTGAAAATTACTTTCAAAAATACTTTTTGGTTATTTCTATAACTTGGCAGTTTAGAAATCTAATAATGGTTTTAAATGGAAGACTACAAAAAGAGATGTTTATCAACCTCAGAAATCTGTTTCATAAAAACAGATTTTTTTTCAAAAACTGGCTTTTTCAAATGAATCAGCTTTTAGATTTAAAGTTTGATATTATGTACTGTACTGGGTTGAATAGTGTAGTGTCTCCCCACAAAAATTCATGCCCCCAGAACCTCAGAATGTGACCTTATTTGAAAATAGGGTATCTGTTGATCGAATTACAATGAGGTCATATTGGATTAGGGTGGGGCATAACGATCCAATGACTGGTGTCTTTAGAAGAGGGAGGTGAGAGAGATTTGGACACAGAGATACAGAGAAGACGCACAGGAGAAAAAGGCCACGTGATGAGGGAGGCAGAGATTGAACTGATGTAGCTGTAAGCCCAGGAACACCAAGGATTGCTGGCAACCACGGGAAGCTGAGAGAGAGTCATGGAACGGATTTTTCCTCAGAGCCCCCACAAGAAACCAACCCTGCCACACACTTTGATTTTGCACTTCTGGCCTTCAGAATTGTAAGAGAATAAATTTCTGTTGTTTTGAGCCAGCCAGTTTGTGGTACTTTGTTACAACAATCTAGGAAACTAACACACATACTGTTCCCATGGACTTTCCATCCTAACAGTATCTATTTTAGGAAGCATTTTCCCATCATAACAGTGTGGACAGATGGCATACCTTTGCAGATTCAAAACCAGCTCTTTAGAAATAACAGAAATCATCAAAATAGTAACCTGAACAAGACATTTGCTGTACATAAAGGCAATGTAACTAACACTCGTGTTTTCCACAACGGCATGACCTTTGCTGACTATGATGTTAGACTGAGAATCAATGTTTCCAAGGAAATCTGAAGAAAATATGAATGTTGTCACATCAGATTCTGAACAAAAATTTCTTTGTAAAACTCTGTGAAGATTCACAATGAATGTCAACCACAAATTAAAGTTGCAGTGGACTCTCCTGCTTCCATCACAGCTGAAACATTATTAAGCAGTTATAAATCATAAAATCTTGTAGTGTTACAGAATGTCTTTTAAACTTCAGTGGAGGAGGATTTTAAAAGCCACTTGCTCAGGTTAGCGGGTTTCTTGCCATGTGTACATAACATGCTGCATTTCTGCCCTTCTCCCCACATTAGGGACCACTAAAACCACACCCTGCAGGTTCAGGACAGACTCTGGGACTCTTAGTTATGAAAAACTAAGAAACCAGCCCAGCAGCTCAGCATCAAGTCAGTCTTGCTGCAGCCTCCACTCGGATATCTGACTTTCACTTCAGTCTGCTTCTTATAATTAAACTATTAATCTCCGAGCCCCTCCACTCACTCTCAAGCAGCCTAAATGCCTTTCTTATTTCTCTATGGCCTAACTCCAAATACTTTTACAATTCAAGATCAATGTCTCAGGTCTCAGTCTTAGATGCTTTTATCACTTGCCACTTTTCCCTGAGGTCACCTGATAGCTTGCATCTTTGCTATGGTAGGGGATCTCTCACGCCATGCAGACTTCCCCTGTATTGATTCTCCATCTGAATTTCTACCAATTACCACCCTTTGCCAAAAATACCCTGTCCCTATACTCTGCCTATGTGTCAGGGTTTGACACCTAACGGTTGAACCTCCTGCTGACTGTTCACACACCTGGGCTTGTTCCTGTTGCCAGTTGCTGGGCATCTGCCCTCAAGGGTTTACCTAAATTCCAGATCCTTGTCAGGCTTATTCAGCCACTCCAACTGCATTACAGACACCACTCTTCTAGTATTTGCTTGTGTGTTTTTTCATTAAACCACATTAGAATAAATAGGTTTTTATGTGGAGAGAGGGGAAATGATCAGTAAAGTATCCAATATTTCTTGAGCACCTACTACTGTCTAACATTGTTTTAAGAATATAGCATGTTTTAACTCATTTAACCCCCATAATAACTCTATGAGAGGTTAGGTGCTGTCATCTCCATTTTACAGACAACGAAACAAACACAGAGAAGTTACTTGTCCAAGGTGACACAAGGATTGTGTGTGGAGCTGAGATATAAACTTAAGAAGACTGGCTCCAGAACCTGTGTTCTTAGCCGCTACGCTATCTTGCATCTATTCTCCCCTACCCACAACTATGTTTTCAAATCTTGAGTCATTTCAAACTTAAACCTGTTAAGATCCTTTGGTAAATCTTTCCAATTCCTCTTCAACCTTAAATCTTAAGTTCCTACCTCTAATGTGAACTCTTTCGCAAAATACGTATTTGCATAGATTAAATTTTCTTAAGAGGAAGTTTATCTGAACGTAAAAGCATTAAACCTAGGGTTTGGCACTCAGGAATCTGGTTATTAAATCAATAGTAAATAAGTAAAATCCTTTGGTCATTCACCAAATTCAATCTTTCACATAGTATAATCTAAACTACAATTATAATTACAAGCTTTAGAAAGAGGGAGGGCCCTTCCGGATCCTGCCTCTAGATTATATATGCCCCATTCTTTCATCTAGAACTGTGGTGGACATTAATTACCATCCAAGCTTGTTGATTCATTTAAAGAGATCTAGGCTCTGCCCTGATAAAGAAAAATCAATTCAGCCTTGAAAAGTAGGGCCTAGTTGATATAAGAATTT
Source organism: Varecia variegata (assembly GCA_028533085.1). Classification (NCBI taxonomy): domain Eukaryota; kingdom Metazoa; phylum Chordata; class Mammalia; order Primates; family Lemuridae; genus Varecia; species Varecia variegata. Next base: position 46,096,824 of record CM052446.1, on the reverse strand, counting down.
TGAAAATGTATGCAAACATTGATATTTTCATGATACCTAATTAATTCATATTAAAAAGAGAGGGGATTAAGACTCTTTTCTGACATAAAGAGAGAGGGGGGAGACTAGAAATAATGAGAAGAGACAACAACCCTCATCTCCAATTCATAGCTGGAAACTGAACTCTTCATAAAAAGTAAGAAAATCTAAAAGAAGACCTAAGAAGTCTAATATCAAATTCAAGAAAGAAGAGAAAGCATTAAACTAATTTGACATTAAATTTATGGAGGAAAGTTTATCAAAAACAGAAATGCAGATATTAAAAGGATCAAGAATATAACTTTTATACCTTTGTAAAAATAACAGAAACAAAACACTTATGAATCCAAATAACAACTCTTCCAAGAAATACTGTTTTCCCTGATACTACGTAATTAGAACAAAAAGGAGAAGAGCATCCTTAGAATTTAAAGATGTTAGAGGTTAAAAGGATATAAGATATTATTAAATCTTGTTCTACCCCTTCACTTCTCCATATGAAGAAACAGGTCCTAAGAGAGAAAGTGACTTGCCCAAATCCTTCAATTTACTCAATACCTTTCACATTATCTACATTAGAATATGACACATAGACGGTGGACCATATATTCGTCAATATAAGAAAGATCTAAAATATGAACTACATTAAACTCTTTTAATCAAAGGCTTTGATAAGAATCTCATGTCAAAGCTACTGTACATTAAATAAAATGTTAACGTTTATTTTTAAAAAGTCACTTAAATGCCTCAAATCCCAAATTTCTTGATTTTTAAAAGGTTTGTAGGTATGTGTTCAGGGTTAACAACATAAAAATAGATTTTTGGGGGGAGTTATTTTCGTAAAAATTTAAAACAATTTATGGCATTTTTTTAAATAGTGAGAATGCTTTTCTTTCAAGGTTTCATGGTAATTCACTAGAAAGAGTAAACTTTATGACTCAGCTTTTTGTGCCCACTCACACATGCCTGAAGGTCCGCTTAAATTGCTTGTTATATTTTACATTCAGGCTTGAAGTAGGATTCTTGTTTTCCTGAGGCTCACAAAGACTAGACTCACAGCTTAGTTCTATAGTGCCTATTTAGCTGGAGTTAAAGCCTACATCAAGTACTTTATTGTCAAATAAAAAGCTATCCTCTTGGAGCTTAGTAACTTAAGTAGCTCTCCAGAGTTTGGTAAATATTTTGTGTCTACTTTTGATCTCTATTGTAAAGGAAAGGTTCAGTAGAGTTGTAAAGTGCTGAAAAGTGTTATTTAAAACATTTAAAAGGTAGTATTATCAGTACTACAACCCTTAGGGTCCTTAGTTGTAAGAAACACAAAGCAACCTACTATAATTTCCCAAAACCAGCATATCCTTAGTTCTTCCCCTAAGTGGGGATAAAAAAGTATCCTGGAGTCTCACCTTCAAAAAATACTTAGGAATCAGCCTGGGGGCTTCCAAAATTCAGGCTCCTAAAAAAGGGTAGAAAAGGCTTCAGAAGTCTATCCCTGCTAGATTTAGATGGAAATCACTCTTCCTAACAAAATCTATCCCCCCAGCTGCTGCTTTGCTCATTGTATTTCTGATACACGTGGATTGTTTTCCCCTCATCTCCACCATCCAAATATTGGTCCATACTTTAAGGTTTTTATTTAAAGGCCAACTCCTTCCATGACGACTTCCTCAATCTTCTCCACTGGAATTAGCACTACCCCCGCCCCTCCCGCTTTAGGGCTCCCAAAGCACTTTATCACAGTCTGTATTGCCTTTAAGTTATTTGAGTATGTCTGTCTGCTCTCAGTAACTGGGTCAACATCTTTTTCCTTTCTTCACTATCCACTTAGTTACTCAGTAAGGGTTTATTAACTCAGTGAGGTGACCGGGGCTATTGACTCATAATACCCCATTCTGTCTACTTGTCTGTCTTAGAATAAACCAGGGCACAGAATCTAGTGCAAGCTTTGAAAACTGGACTATTTGTCCTTTGATAAGACTGGCCAGGTACCCAAGATAGTTGAGGTAATCAATATTGTGACCTGCATATGGAATGTCTTAAGCTGACTGAAAAATAATCACACAAAAAAGTATGAAGGTATAAAAAGAGCAATTTTAAAAAATCTATACTACCATGTTTTGTTGTGAGACCAGGTACAAATAATGCTACAAAAATGTTATCTTCAAACAACCAGTAAAAAACCCTAGTGATCCAGTCACAATCAGTAAACATTGATTCAGGTGTTAGGCAAAGGGTATAATGAAATATAAGGCACAAGTCTGCTTCCTCCCCTTAAGGACTTTCCAGTTTAATCATGTGGTGAACTAAAACATGTTCACATGGAAAGAGGACTGACAGCAAAAACAATTTATGACAACTGCCACATGAAAGATATGAGATCTCCAATAGTTGTTGAGGATTGCTGATAAAGAGAATTTTGGATTCATAAAGGAAGATTTCGATGATGAGGTAAAATCTGAATTTCTCCACATATAAGATGAGGCAGTTTGACCAGATCGACTCTAGGCTCCCTTCTAGCTCTGAAATTTTATTATGTTTTTACCACATAATTATAGTAGGGGCTTGGCATTAACTGATCACCCATTCAATGGAGTTTTTCTCCTAGTCCTCCTATGACAATAACAGAGCTTTTAACAAGTTGCCAACCTGCAAATAAGCAATAGTACTAAATATATTTTAAATATAAAAAGCCAAGAGTGAATATGACATCTTACAAGAGGGTTTGATATTTCATAGGAGAACTTGAGTTTGAGGCTTTTTTTCTTCTTTATATCAGTTTCATGGTATGGCTTCCAAAACTCAAAACAGACTTATTTATTTATTTTTTGAGACAGACTCTTGCTCTGTTGTCCAGGCTAGAGTACAGTGGCAACATCATAGCTCACAGCAACCTCAAACTCCTAGGCTCAAGCCATCCTCCTGCCTCAGCCTTCCAAGTAGCTGGGACTATAGGTGTGTACCATCAAGCCCGGTTAATTTTTCTAATTTCTGTAGTGGTGAGGTCTCACTATTTTGCCTATGTTGCCCAAGCTGGTCTTGAACTCCTGGCCTCGAGTGATCCTCTGGCTTTGGCCTCCGAAAATGCTAGGATTACAGGCATGAGCCACTGCACCTGGCCAAAGCAGGCTTTTAAATGAATATTTTTCATAGCCAAACGATACATTTGAAACCATTTAATTTATTCTTGTCTCTCTATGGACAGGAAGTGAGTAGAATAAGCTTGTAAAAATTCATCGCCATTATTAAAGAACTTTATTCTCCTCTGTTCTTTTTAACTATCATGATTTTACAGTTACTGACAGTCAAATGCATTCTGAAGCCCCAAAGGTTTTTTTTTTTTAGAGTAATACTCAAAACAAAGCAAATATTGGCTTAGTCATGACACTTGTTGTTCTAAAACATTAATAGCCTATTGTTCACTGTGGTTGTCTCAACAAGATAATACATTGAAAAACAGCATTTCCTGATAGGAAGTGAATTCCCACTGTGTGTCACAGGACCCTAGCCAAATGCTGGGCTGCAAAGGAGAAAGAGCAGTCCCTTTTGGGATTGCATAACAGACAAGAGTAATGATGAGACCTCCCCCCTTGTTTAAAATGGCTTTCTGCTTCAGCTCAAACTACAATCTGTCTGATTTTGCTACCATAGAACTGTTTTCCTAAAATGGCTTCAAACGTTTTAGACAAAGTTTGTTCAACATCCTGTAGGCAGCAGCATCCTGTATATTTCTAACTATGGAGAATTTCCTTAGTTGTAAATGCCACAATAGATGGGGTAATTTGACAAAAAAGCTATCAGGTTGTGTCATCAAGACAGTGTGACCATTTTCAAGCTCAGTTTCATATAAGCACTTGTTTAAAAGTCATGATATATGAAGTACAATAATTGGAACAGGTTTTCATATCTCAGATACAATTTAGTAGGCAAAAATTGAGGCTCAATTAATTAGTCCAAGTACTATAGCATTATTTCATTCAGAGTTTGATTAATGAGAAATTGATGTCACTAGCAGACCCACATACAGAAGAAAGTGTGCCTCCAGAGTAATTGACACTGCTCTAACAAGACATTAAGACCCCATTTTTAAACACTGAAAATAAACTTTGTTTTCATCTATTTTTACAGACTCAAATTTAAAGAACTTTCTTTGCCAAGTTCCACTCACCACATTAGAAAACTCCAAGAATAGAAAAAATAGCAGTTGTCATTTTAGTAGATTCCAGAGAGACTGTCTCAGTCACCTAGGAACTTCCACCATTTAATTTGCAGTGCTTGGCTCCTAGAAGGTCTTCAATACATTTTGCTAAACGGAACCATATGTCAAACAATTTATATGAAAATTAACATGGAATACCAGTAATATAATTATCTAGCATTACTTGGATAATAAATAATATCTCAGATTATAGAAAAGTATACTTATTTAAGGTATATGAAGCTTTCTGCCAAGAAGCTAAGGTAACCAGCACACAAACACACATAAACTCCCCTACCTCCAGGCCAAGAAAATGTGTTTTTATCTTCCAGTTTTAATAATCAAATCAAATGATGAAGTTCTTACACCATTTTGCTTTTAGAACAGCTGTCATTTGACTGAATGAGACTAAAATTGTGAAACAGGTAATGCTAAACACCCTATGTGTGATGCAGCAAAGATTTCTGCTTCTGTTACTTTATAACTTTGCTGTGTAACTTTATAACTTTGCTGGCAGGGTAACAGTGTACAGTTCACCTCTAAGGCGGCCTTCCTCAGCACCAAATCAGAAAACCTCAGTTATATCAAGTAAATTCAGTTTCAGCATTCAATGAAACAAGGAGATGGATTAGCAGGCTAGGATGTGAAAACAATTTAAACAAGAACGCTGAAGCCAAGTTTCAAAGCCCTAGGATTATCTCTGAATGGTTGGAATCATTGCAAATTACAAGGATCCATTTTAAAAACAAATATCACCTCACAATCTTCTTCCTCAAGTATTCAAGCTTGATAAAAAGGATTTGCTTTTACTTCTGGAATGGGTTTTATACTTTTAAAATTGATTTTTTAGAAAAGAATAGTTTATGTGAAATATAGTAGAATAGTCCACTTTCCTTTTTTTACATTTATAAACTTTCAAATAGCTTAGGCCATATGGCAGGTCAAATAAATTACAGACCACACAATATATACAAAAGATGTTTTTAATTTAAATAACAGAAACTTCATATAATTCAGGTTATGTAGCTTAAATCAATATTCCAACAAAAATACTATATAAATATTAAAGTTGGAAGGGACATTAAAACTCATCTATTTCATCCTCTTATTTTATAGAGTAAAACTGAGGATCGAAGTTAGGTGACCTGCCCACAATCCCATACCCAAATTAACTGAGTTTGAACCCAATGTTCTAGTGTCACTATGCTGAGAAATGGCTCCTTTGCAAAGCAGTTCTTACCCACTCGTGAATGAGCGGTTTCTCCATTTCCACAAGGCACTATCATATCTTCCCTCTAGCACCTGAGTTCTGGGTTCTGTCCCCAAATGGAGGTAGAAGAAAAGACCGACAGTATAAGTACATCTGATGGAAGGGAGATGGGAACAAATTTAAAGACAACCCAGATATCCTCAAAAGAGAAATAACCAAATTACAGTACATCCATCCATAGAATGAAGTACAATACAGCCATTAAAAAGAATGAGGTAGATACATACTGGTATATGTAGTATAATTTTATATGTATTAAAAAAGATGTCCAGGTATACGTACATACATACACACACATACACTTATATTCCTAGACAAATAAATTCTCTTCTGGAAAGGAGGGATTGGGGTGGGAAAGATAGTTTGTCATATGCCCTTTTTGAATCTTTTCATCTTTTTTATCACATGCATTTTTTAGATAATAAAATTAATACATTTAAAAAGTACATTAAAGCAAAGAGAGGCAATTATGTAGAGTCCTCGGAGACAACTCTCTGGTGACAAAGATAAAGAAGAGGTTCATCAATAGTAGTATGACACTCTACCTCTAATCTACATGACACATTATATGTAATTCTCTAGAATAGACTTCCCAACCCTTTTCATTTCATGATATGCGAATCAGTTTTCACTAATAAGGTATGCATAAATAAGAAAATTTGCATAGCATATTGGAGTAAACAGGAAGGGCATGGAGGGCTGATGTAGAGGGCTTAGGAAAACATTCATTCCCTTTTCTTTATATTACGTAACTATTACAAGAAGAGATAAGATGGCGTATTAACTAATGATTTTCTATTAAGTCCCAAATAAAAATCTTATCTCAATATTTAACAGCAAACTGATTGGCAAGCTTTGCTCTGGCAAAACCATAAAGTCTAACTGTATTTTCCTAGCGTTGAAAGGTGCTAGCAGACACCACCTAGCTCAGTGGACTGAAACCAACATTTTTTGAAATGAAAGAGAATAGAAAATAGCAGTGTTTTCTATGTTGTAAGAGAAATTTATTTCAGAGATCTATGTGTCATGTGCCCATATATGTGTGTCATGATTGGGTCATGATGCAAAATATACTGGAAAAAATTTTGAATGCCACTTAACCCAGGCTACACAACTAATAATTGTACACTGTGTAGGCAGTGCTTAAAGAAAAGGTCTACACAACACCTGTGGCCTAGTTTCAACTTGAAAATTCATTTTCTTGGGAAGGAGATTATTTCCACAGCTAGTTCTACTGCTCAGATATTAAAAAGCAAATTTCCAAAATTCTTGACATACACAATTTATTTAAAGTAAATAACTAAATTGGGTTAACATCTAAACATTTTTTTTCTCAATTCTAATACATCCCCTTTAGCATTTCTGGAAAAGGCACATATTTTTTACAAAGAAAATTAGGGTACTATAAACTGGAAAAGATCTTGGAGAACTAACCCAAATTCCTAATTTTATAGGTGAAGAAACTAATGTCCAAAAAAGTAAAACAGTCTCTTGATCTGGTATCATAGAAAAGAGCACACAAGTGCTCTTTTCTATGATACCATGCTTGTACTTTATTCTTACATCCTTGTGAAGTTAGAAGATAACTAAATACAATTACTACCAAGTTACAAAGAGGAAGCTGAAGCAAAGAGATGCTAGTAAGTCTAATAAGTTCAAAAGGGTTGACACAATGCCACCCCTGCTAGCTTTACAGAAATTTGCCATTTTCAACATTCAGCTTTGGTTTCAACTGAAGCAGGTTGTTCAACTTGCTTGCACCCAATGGGTGTGTACCCTAAAAGAGTACGAATGGGTGTGTATATCCCAAAACAGTACACAATGAACATACACCAGAGGAAGACAACAATCACAAAGCACAGCTTTCCTTCTACATACCCATTTCAGTCAGTGGATAATTCAATCAGGCATTTAAAACTCAGCTACAAACAGAACCCCAATACGTGAGGGGGAAAAAAAGGTCAGACAGACCCAATTTTGCAAAGAAAAAAACTGCTGAACATGAGACCGCACCGAGCAACAATAATTCTCCTATAGTTCAACTTACCATTCACGTCACAAACTCTAGAAAGAACATTGAGGCACGGAACTGACAAGGCATGGAACAGAAGTTTGGGCTGCAGCCTGCCCCAACTCTTCTGACAAATACCCAACAGCAACAGGACAAAGCATCATTATGACAGAAATAAAAGGCTCTTTAGATGCTGCCTTTTTTTTAATTCAATGAACCCACTCTTACACACAAAGTTCATGCCACGATGTCTCGAAACACAGTATTGCCAGATTATGCTATCAATGGGTCCAATAAATTCAGTATAAAACACTACTTCAAACATTTTTATGTTAAAATATTAGCACATTTCAGAGACTATCAGTATTTCCCTTAATTTACAAACAGTTGCCAACTCCCAAACAGTTAAAAACAATAATAATTCAGTAAACTGTTTAAGAAAGGGGGAAAAAAATCAGACAAGTGAACTAAAAGAAAAAAATCTAGTTGAGTGATAAAGCCACTGGCTCCTCCCAAAGAAGATTATTGCATGTTACTAGCAGCTGGCCCCAAATTAACCATCTATCTTATCTATGCTTCCCCCTAAACTGTGAGCTATCAGTATTACAATAGACAATCCATTACTTACAAAAATAAATGAAGCTGCTGTACATTCCTTAAGCTGGTTTTTGTGTAGCAATTCTGATGCAATGCTGCCCTAAAAATGAACTTTGTTTTAAACAGCAAGATATCCACACTCAGTGTGGTTAGAGCAAGGGTGGAGCCCACTATGGGGAAATAACACACCCAGGCAGGCTTCAGTGAGAGCAAACTGCACATTAATATTGCCACAACATTTTTCAGAGCCTCAGAGTCACAATTAATTGGCTAATCCTCCTCAAAAAAACAGGAGAAAAGTTCACATTTGTAGATTAGCCTTCCTACCTTGAAGTGAACTATACACTCATTTCATTTTCATGAAGAAAGTGAAGATAAAATGCAAGATAGATCACGGCAGCTCAACCGACAGAATGTCAGGTGGAAGTGGACCACTAGAAAGGGAAGTCCGACCATGCCAACTTCTAAGTTTAGCAACAGCAGCTTTTACAAATCTCAAGGTGTCAGAAGCATTGCTCATTGTAAAACATTACTTTGGGCTATTTGCAGAAGACCTGAGCATGAACACAAATTACCTACTTTCTTTCCTCACCAATGCTGCAGTTCTCCTAGCAATACAGAAACAATAAAAATATTTTATTATCAACTAGCAAGAGTTGCCTTCAAAAACAAGGGATGTCATTTATGGATTTGCTTTGGCAGGATTGAAATGTACACATAAAAGGGAAAATTATTAATATTTTGATGCAAATCACTAACATGCATATGTACTTTTAAAAATTTTGCAATCACCCGCTTTTTTTGAATAATTTCATGTGAACTTTAAAATATTGTTTAATAAGAGGAATATATAGTATCTAAAAATCTTTAATCTAAAATAATTTATCAATTATCGAAACTATTATCAAACATCTGATTCTTATTCAAAGTGATTTTAACCAATACTATTAATACTTCCTACATATGCATATTCAAAAATACAACCAATAGTTACTTTTAATTCATATAATCATGAAATAAAAATTAAGTTTCTCCAAGTAAAATACCAAAGCATGCAAAAAAAATAAGCTATAGAACTGTTTACATAGAATTTAAAATGAACAATGGAAAAGGCTTTGAGAGAAGAACAGGAAATTATTATTTTTTATGATGCATGTTGTCACATTACCCTAGCCAACTGCTACTCCCTCACATTGGAACAATAAATCAGTCTGGAGTATTGAACATTTCAATATTTTGAGAGATGGCCTAGAACACCCTCTCCCAGGATCCTAGGGAGGGGATGCTGATTGATCTGTCCTTTGATGGATTATAAGGTCACTCTTGCTGTGTGATAAACTAACCATTCCAAAAATACTCCTCTCATAGTGCAAGTGCCGGATTTAATTATTTTTCCAACCATATATCTGATTATGAATCAATCACCTGCTGCCACTCCTTGCTATTCCCTCAGGTCACCCCCAAAATGAACAACTCAAAGGTAACAGTTGGATATTATATTAGAAGAATCTCATCTTGATACTTTTTGGATTCGCACTGCTGGAAATGTCTGTTTTCAAGTCAAACCTCACTTTCACAGCTGCAAAGGAAATGACAAGAGAAGAAAAACACAGCCAATATATATCAGCAATTAATTCCATCCACAACTGCCCAGCTGTTTGTGCATGGAAGAATCAGTCTGTTTCCTTTTGGGGCTTTCACCACTGAAAATTGATACTGCACATTCAGAGACACAAGCTGTTTGTAACATGTCAGGAATGTACGCAAGATCACACAGAGTTGAAGAGACAAAATGAAATCCAGATCTCGTTTTCTTGGGACTTGCCAGTATTATTTCACAGCTTAAAAAAAAAAAAAAAAAAAAAAAAAACCATAAAAATACTCTAATCACAGAGAGAGCAAAATACATGGAAAAATATTCTCCCTTCTGAATATCACTCTTCCAATAAAGAGGAAAATCTGCCAGTGCTATCAGATTTAGTATTAAGAATAGACACTCTGATTTATTGGCATAGACAAGGTGTGACATTCCTAGGAATCCACATGCCCCCAGTATGTTAAACCTAGCCAATACTTTTTGGACTACACGGCTGCTTGCCCAATGTGTAGTCAGATCCTTTAAAACATCCTTATAAATGTGAAAGTTGTTGGGAACCAATGCTTTCACCATAGTTATGCAGAAAAGCAGGTTTTTCTTGGTTAGTCCAGACCTTATTTGGCACTCCCTGTTTCAGGGATTCATGTAAATTTATAGATCCAATCTTCTAGGGTAACTTTCAAGCAATCAAATTCCGCACCCATCCCCCAGTTTTGTGGATTTTAAATAAAAATACTCTCTACTCAGTGCCAGAGGCTTAACAATTACATTACAGGATTGAATGAAACTCAAGAAGTAGGCTATTCCTGCCCCACCACTCCAATTTTATTTCAAATGTTTATTTCATTTAAATCTTGTAAAACATCATTTTGTTATACTGTATTCTCAGTACTTAAAATGACTTGTGATTAGTTACTGTTATGAAAGTTAGAGAAAAGAGAAAGATGGCATTTGTAGAACAAAATAATTCACAACATACTTTAGCTTTCTTTTCTTTTTTTTTTTTTAAACAGGAAACTCGGCATCCCCATAACTGAATTCATTGTCCTACGGGCCTTCCCATCCCCTCCTGCCCACCAATCAATGTCAGATGCTCAGGAGTTCATGCACTCCTAATGCCTGCACATTCTCAAACACAACATAGATGGGACTCTCTTCTGGGCGCCACTAAGGTCTGGAGCTTAACCAATGAAGAGAAGACAAGCTGTCTATTCCAAATACGAGAGTCAGAGAAACATTCCATAAATTTCCAAATGAAGATGCTCTCCAGGTGCCAGAACTCAAACCAGCACAATGGGAAGTTGTCTCCAACTAAAGTGCTATGAATCCTGAAGGCACAAAGTTTGATTTGTTTTAAAACAAAAACAAAAAAAAGAGGCACCTCAAATACATGGTAGACTGAAAATAAAGCACAAAATTTAAAAAAAAGAAGGCTTTTTCCTTTTGAAGAGATATCATCTGGTCAAGGATGTATCTGGGATGGGAGGTGGGAGGAGAAGAGAAGTTTAATCTCTGTCTGATGGTGACACTAACTTCTAGAAATGTGGTGTAACTTTTAGTGACTTAAAACAGCCACAGAGATGAGTTTTGGTTGGCAAGCTTCAGCTCTGTGGGACATTCATTCTAGCTTGAAATGTCTAAGGGAAGGAACTTCGCCACCTACAAGGTTGGCTAAGGAAAGAAAAGGTCTGTTTGAGCTGTTTAAATCGGGATACTTAAATTCACGGTAGTCCAAGTAAAGCCCAGGGTGGCATTAACAAAGACCCTTTGAGGAGGAGGCCAGAGACATAAAATAGTCGATTAATTTTACAAGTGAGTTTCCCTCAACAATTTATTATAAATAGTTATATTCTGAACATTTATATTTCTATATTTACTATTACTTTATTATAAAAAATTTCAAACATACAGAAAATTTGAAGGAATTCTACAATAAGTACCATATAAACATTACCTAGATTCTACCATAAGCATTGTATTATTACACTTGCTTTGTCACATATCCCTTCATCTATCCATCCCTCTACCCATCTATTAATCTATCTTATCTTCAGTGCATTTAAAAATAAACTACAGGCCAGGTACGGTGGCTCACATCTGTAATCCTAGCACTCTGGGAGGCCGAGGCGGGAGGATCACTTGAGCTCAGGAGTTCAAGACAAGCCTGAGCAAGAGTGAGACCCGGTCTCTACTAAAAATAGAAAAATTAGCCAGTGTTGTGAAGTGCACCCCTAGTACTGGAGAGGCTAAGGGAGGAGGATCGCGTGAGCCCAGGAGTTTGAGGTTGCAGTGAGCTATGACGATGCCACTGCACTCTACCCGGGGCAAGAGAGCGAGACACTGTCACAAAAAAAAAGTAAACTACAGACATCAGTACACTTCCCCCCAAATACTTCAACATGTCAACATGCATATCATTAACCAGAGTTCAATATTTGCCTACAACTTTCTTTTTGATGTGAAATGTACATACAGTGAGGTGTACCAATCTAAGTGTATACCTGGGTAACCCAAACTCATATCAAGATATAGAATATTACCTTCACCCCAGAAAGTTTCCTCATGCCTCTTCCTAGGCAATTCTTACTCCTACTTCCCAGAGGTGATCACTATTTTGATTTTAAATACCTTCAAATAGTTATGCCTTTGCCATCTGTGTATTAGAACATTCTCCACTAAGTCATATAACTTGTACTTGGTCACACACAATGACAACTGGCAGATATGAACAAAATAGATAGCAGGAGCCTAAGAAGAGATCATAAAGCTAAAAGGTAGTGTAGACTTGTCTACTTCAACTACTCAACTTCTTAGGTGAGGGAAATGAAATTTACAAAGTTTTGGCTGCTTGTCTCAATCGGCCAGTCATTTAGGGCTCTTAAGCAGAAGCTCTGTACTTCATTTTAGGATGGGGGAGCTGAAGCTTTGGAGATATACTGGCTCAGAGGCAGGGCTCTCCCACTTACTGGCTGTGCATCTTAAGTTTTTTGTTTTGGTTTTCTAAACTCCTTTGAGACTCAGAGTCCTCATCTGTAAGATAAGGAATATCTTAACTCACTAAGTTGTACAGATTAAAAGAGAACCTTGGGAAAGCACCTGGCATGTAGTAAGTGATCAAAGGAAGGAAACACAGGAAATGGAGAGGAAACTGAAATGGAGGAGGTACGGTTCAAGAATTGGCACATGCCCATATTGTTTTCTAAGCTTTTGTGCTACCTTCATGTTTACTTTTCATTTTGTATACACAAAAAAAACAGCAAATGATGCAGAACTCTATTCACTATTGAGGCAGGCAGTAATGAAATTATATCTGGCAAAAAAAGGCTACTTCTTTTCTCTTTGCCTTCTTGCGATGATGGAACTGGAGTGGTGCAGGGAGGGAAGCACAGACTTGGGACTGTGTAGTGACTACTATTTATGCCTTTACACGGTACTTGCCCATCTCTGTACGAACAGCTCCTTTGCCTAGTATGCACTTGCCCTTTTATCCACCAACTAAGAATTCAGGGCCTAGTTAAAAACCTAAGCAACTTTCCTGATCTACTCACAACAAATTTAAAGCTCTTTCATCTATGTTTCCACATTTCTCTGTTTAAATAATTGCATCACAGAACTTTTCATACTACCTGGCTACTTCCATGGGTTCCTCTACTCAATTGGGAGCACCTTGATATCCCAATGCCGAGCACAACACCTAGCCTATTGAAACCATCCATAAGTGTCTGCTGAATGGATATGCCTGGGTAATGGGTATTCACTTATGATCAAAGTAGCAATAAAACAAAACAAAACAAAAACAAAACTAAGGCTGAACACTCATTAAAAAGGAAAACGAAGTGCCAGAAGGGATGAGGGGGCAAGGAGATGATCATAGAGCATAGTAAAAGGCACAAAATGTTAATATTAAAGAGATTAAAAATCAACTGTGCAAACTTTTGTGTGCTCAGAGAAGTGACTGCAGCTAAGCAGTTAAAGTACCACTGAAATAATTTAGACTATTATGTGCTTTATATACTTATCCCATGTACTGCCCACAACAACCCTATCAGGTAGTACTCTTATTACGCCTCTTTTACAGATGAGAAAACAGACACTCAAGGAGCTTAAACAAATAAGGTCACACAGCTAGTGGCGATGGAGGTAAGTAATGATTTTTTTCATCACGAATGGCTTTCATAATAGGCAATTCTGCACACAGTATGGAGGCACTAGATTAAAGAAAACACAGTTGTGGAAAAAACCAAATAGCACAAGAGATTCAGCTGAGGGAGCAAAACTCAAGGGCAGAAAAAAACGCCTGAACAAAAAGCAAACCAACCAAAGCCAAGGTGATAAGAGTTGTGTGAGTTCTATGCAGGAGTTAGCCTCATGAAACAGTCTGCCACCCTAAAGTTACAAAGCCTAAGTCAGAGATGTCCCTGGAACTGTGCGTAGGAGGGTTCAAGAGTAGCTCTTATTCTCTCAGAGCTTTTGTTTCCCAAACCAACTGTTCTCAGAAGTGATAATACAAAATGGATAACTCCTTGATAAAAACACTGACCTTAGTGTTCATGCTTGAGAAGATAATGAAAGCCTCTCCAAGTTGGTAAAATGCAACTCTTGTCTACAGGCATCTCTGGCTACATTCTATAATTTCCCATTTGAGGAATGCCTGGTTTTGTCTACCTTACAAAGATGGATTGGTGAAGGAAAGTCTTCTATCAGCCTTCACTCCAAAGTTTAAAGCCTCAAATGCCACAACCCTCTGGCTTACCTCCAACATGACACTTTTTAGACTGCCAATTGTCTGTTCCTGGTATACCTCTCATGGTACTGTGAGCAACTTCAGGGCAGGGCAGCTCAAGACCTAGCACAGGGCTAGACACAGAAGGAGTTCACAAAATATCATGGATGGGCCAGGTGTGGTGGCTGACACCTGTAAATCCCAGCACTTTGGAAGGCCCAGATGGGAGAATCGCTTGAGGCCAAGAGTTCGAGACCAGCCTGGGCAATGTAGCGAGACCCCATCTCTACAAAAAAATAAAAAATTATGGGTGGTAAATGAATACTGTCCTTTGTCTATTTAATATTTGATATATGGTTATTTATTAAAAGCAGTAATCCAGGATTTACAGAGGAAGAAGTTACAGAAAAGGCAAGGTTGGGGATAAATCAACTATGGTTAATGTTTAAAATAAGTTTTTTTCTGAATAAAAAAATTTATACAGCAGGACCTACAATGATTGACAAGTTAAGCCTATTAAAGCTGAGGTTGAAATTCAGTAAATTGTTAAGTCTAAAGATTAGGCATGATTCCCATTTAAAACAAAAGCCAGCCAAACTAATGAGGCTGTATTGTATCTTCCAGATTGCCAAACTTGAGGTGGACGAACAAAATATGACTTTGATTCTACCCATACACAATACTTCTAAAAACAATGTATTTTATTAACCACCTCTTAGATGAAGACAAAGACTACATAAAAAAAGAACACAGCATAAAAAATGAATAGTAAACATATATGTGGTATTAAAAAACCTGTAATCATGAATAATTTCTGCTTTGGGAAAAAGCCCCAAAACAATAGAAAACATGTAAAAATAAAATGTAATATAGCCACAATATGTGAAACATTCATGAAACATGCAATTTCTTGTTTTTATTTTCTAAATCTTTGAGGTATAAATGTTTATTTTTAATTATGGTGAGAATACTTAACACGAGATCTACCCTCTTAAATTTTTAAGTGTACAATACATTGTTGATTATAGGTATAACGTAATGTTGTATAGAGCTTATTCATTTTGCTTAACTGAAACCCTCTCCCCTTCAATTTCTTGTTAAAAATATTACTTTTGCTTTGATCTGTTCCATCTAAGTATATGGGGACTATGTAGGCATTTTTTTAATTGCTGCTTTTAAAATCTCTTTAGTTAGAAAAATATGTTTTACATTACAAATACTTAACTCAGTAAAAGCCATACCCCCAATTTTTTTAATCTTGGGAAACTTAAGTATTATTTATAAATGATGTTTCTAAAGGTTCTCCTCCAAAAACAAATTTAAGTACTTAGCTTCAAATATTGTTATAAGTTAGGTAGAATGGCGAAGTTGGAAAAAAAAAAAATCACATGACTTGCAGGCCTACTAACAATCTTTGCTTCTCTGAGATCAAGCTCTTGAACTTGTGCTGCTTATCCACAACAGCCCAAAACCCTCTAAAAGTAATGCTTTAATGGTCCTCAAATATCGTCATAAGCTTTTTCTAAGGCAGGGCAAGAGACGGGTTTAGGCATTTTCTCCTTATCTTTACCCCTCAACCCCTGCACAACTCCGCCTAACTTTAGTGGAAGTATGTTAACTTGTTTGTTTTTCCATTTGATGGGTGGTAGATTTGCCATCTATTAATACTCAGGAAAACTGATGGCATGATAGAAGGTTTAACTAAAACAAAAACTGGTCTGTAAATATATCTCTTCTTTGCATTTCAGAGGCACTTCAGTTTACTGCATCATAAATTCTACCCCCAAATACTACTAAAGTTATACAGTATAGTTATACTGATCATGTAATCTACTCTGATTCTAAATTTTTAAAATGTATATTTAAAATCTAAGTTGGTAAATCAATTCAAATTTTTTCTTTCTGCTTAAATTCATTTATTCTATTAACAATTCATTTCACAACTATTATGTGCTACAACTGAATAGGCAGTACTAGAGTGCAAGAAATGAATAAGGCATTGCCCTTGACCCTAAAATACGAACAATTTAGTGGGTTGGGAGGAAGAGAGAGGGAGAGCTTCTTTAACAATGATAACACACTGTGTTATTGTGTTATAATAGATGTATTACAGACTCAAAGGAGCAAATGTGAAAACTTCCCAAAAGCTTGGTCTAAAAATAAAAAAGAATAGGTATGGGGGTAAGAGAAGAAAGATATACAAAGATAATATATTTCTTGATAACCTTATGTTTTAACACATGGATTTATTTTAAAAGATTGCAACTAATACAAAAGGGAAATCAAAATAGTCACTGGCTAACAGCTTATAGTTATTTGTATAATTTAAGCTACAGGAAGCCTACAATCTATTAGCAAACCACACAGTTGTGTGTCATGTGCTTTTGCTTTCCCTCTAATCTTTTGACTTGCATGCTAAGAAAAGAAACTCAAAAGCCATTTATATGCTTTCTTAGAACAATGCTTGTCTTACTTACACTGCACTAACCAATGACTTAGAAATAATTAAGACCAATTATCTTAAAAGCCATCAAACTGTAATCTGCAACCACATCATCATGGAAAGAGGCATAAGAATGTTCTAGGTTAATACCAAGGTCAGTAAACAAAGACATGGTCAACATGGCACAAGTATACCGTACCCTATGGGCTTAAATCCTTAAATGCATCAAGTATAACTATGGTACATTTAATAGGAGGGGGTGGGAAGAAGAAAGAAATACAGCTAATCACAAGCATTGTTTTGTAAGGCACCTAAGTTCTAAAGTTTGTTTACCCAGAAACATTTATATATATGAGAAAGGTTACCATTAAGGATTAGAAAAATGGGTTAAAGTGAAAAAATATACATTTCTTTTTGAGATGGGGTATCAATATATTACCTAGGCTAGTCTCGAACTCCTGACCTCAAGAGATCCACCTACCTCAGGAAATACACATTTAAAGGCAAAAGGGATGACATGTTAAATTGCTGAAAATAGATCACTTCTTTTGATCACGTTACTATTAATGAGAAAATGATATAAGGTTAACGTTTAAGGTATGTTTCCACATGGAAGTACACAAAGATAACAAATCTGCATTTAACCATATTATGTTAGAATACAGCCAATTTATTAGGAGCACATATTTTATATAAAGGGCCATCTGTACTTTATATTCATGAATTCACACCTATCATATCTAAGCTCTGGCACAGGAAAAACACTCTTGCCTTTCAGAATGTTCATACTGAAGTTTTATCCCGGAGTAGGAATTTGTCAATGAAACATGCATCTTTGGACAATGTGTAGGTATAGCTGTCCCTAAGTATCTAACAGGGGATTGGTCCCATGACCTCCCATGTACACCAAAATCCACAGCACTTAAGTCTTGAAATAAAATAGTGTGATATTTGCATATCCTATGCACATCCTCCTGCATACTTTAAATCAGCTCTAGATTACTTATAATACCTAATACAATGTAAATGTAATGTAGTCATTATACTGTATTTTTTGTTATATTGTTATTTTTTATTGTTTTTTCAAATATTTTTGACCTGCGGTTAGTTCAATCTGAGGATATCAAACACTTAGATACTGATGGCCAACAGTAACTTTCTCAGAGTATTTAGAAAAAAGGAAGGGGAAAAAGCTCATGAGGATTGCTTTTGAACCTCTGAGAAGGGAGGTGACAAGAACAGTACAAAAACTGGGTGGAAGGGGGAAAGGAGGGGCTGAGAAAGCAGAGGAAGAGACAATGTAAGGAGTCAAGAGTGACGTAAGACAGTAAGATCAAGTAACTGTGGCAGCCAAACAGGCCGGGCCACACCCACAGAGAGCTATGTGGCTTATTTCAAGGGGGTGGAACACTGAGCTGAGCAACTGAACAATTTTGGTTTTGTTAAACTGAAAGGTTGCACAATCCTATACATGGGGGAAGGAAAAAAAAGGGGTGTTTTTCTAATATAGAAAAAGTTAGTATGTAATAAATAGCTATCATTTTTTAAAATATTAAACAAAAGAGAATAACTAAATCATAGGAATATGGTAAGTCAAAGCAAAAATAATTTGGCATTGTTATTATTTTAGAAAGGCAATACATATAGCTTATATATAAAAATGAAAAACTGAGAACTGTGAGGAAAAGAAATATAAACTCTACGTAAACCCAGAGCATTATTTATTGACTGTCATGATAAAGCTTTTTATCCTGCGGACTATGCCATCCTTTAAACAAGAAACTCTCATAAAGCATACTGACAAGAATTTGGGGGTATGTGGATCAGTATAAGGTTCTTCACTCCAACTTTAAATTTGGCAGCTTATAGAAATAATTCTCAATGGCTGGGTTTTTAAAACTTACTCCAAGATAAGCAGGACTGTGACTCCTGTGGGCTATTTCCAAGTTATTAATCTGAAACAGCTCTCAACCCCTTTAAACTGATTCCTGCTGGTCCAATATAATAAATGATACGATGCTTTGAAGAAAAAAGGGAGGGGGAAGGGAGATAGAAGGCCCACACTAATACCCTTTGGAGTTGCTTTTAAGTTTTTTAAAAAAAAATGCAACTGGGAAGCAGTAAGATAATATACACTTTCTACTATATTTTTCAATTATTGGCTAGAAACTACAAAAAGGATTTTGGAAAGGCCTTCTGCCAGAAGCAAATTACTTTCTTCAATTTCAAGTTTAACAGTTGTTACCTTTACACTACCCTCTCAGAAATAGAAGTTGAAAAACTGAGGTATCTCAAGCTTTTTGTAGATGATTTAGTACATTAATCAAATCTATTCATTCTTCTAAGCATTAATACCTTCCTACAGGAGTTGGAAAAAGACATTATACATTCAACAAGCGTTTGCTTTTGCCATGACACAAAAGTCAAGATGTAGCTGATAAACCAGAAAGAAGTCAGTGCACATAGACTGGTGTTTTTGACACAGTCAGAACAGAGCAACCATCTGTATCTTGAACATTTTTGCTTATCAGCTTACAAATTTGTTTTGTTGTCACAAAACAAAAATTTGTAGCTAGTGCTCAAAAGAGGAATCTAAACACACAAACCTCTCTCAACATAAAGTCATTATACGTAAGAAATACTTATGCAAATACTATTATTTCAAATTATTGAAATAATAGTAAGAAATACTTATGGAAATACTATTATTTCAACAATTTCCAAAAATTCTATAAACTTAATTGCATCTTAAAGCAATATAAACTGCTTAAAACTTACAAAAGAATTTCTGAATCGCAGTCATAGTCAGTAACTAGAAACTAGGTTTTCTTCAAGTCACAAGTTGTAGGTTAGGTAGAAAGAAGGTTCTTTCTATAAAGGTGGAGAGTTGTTATAGAGACCCCCACATAAAGCCAGAATCTTAAAAGGCTCATCTTCAGTTAAAAAGTAGACCAAGGGAAGAAAAAAAAAAAAAAAATCTATCCACTAACAGAAGGAACTAAAAAAAAAACAAAAAAAAAAAAAACAAATCATAAAAGCCTTATCTGTCTTTTCTAGAATGCTGAATAGAAAAAGTTTCCACTGAGAATCTTTAACAGGCCTACTCTCACAAGGATTTGAGATTTGAATTTACACACCAGCATGGTCTAGAAAACTCCAAGCCAAGAGAGGAACATGAAGTGCTCTTATGTTGGTAGCAACCTGAGACACCTGGCAAAAAGGAAACATAAATCCTGTCTGGAGAAAGGTGCCCTCAAAACAGGTTGCCTAAGGATTCCCACAGATAAAAGCTTGCCAACTTCAAAATTCAGAATTACAAAGTACATGAGTAAACAAACCACCTTAAAAGTCTGCAAACAACAGAGCAATTTGACACCCCCCCCTTCCAAGAACTGCAGACAATGGAATAATTAAACATGGAATATAAAATAAGTATCTTTACAATGTTCAAAATCTTTTTTTTTTTTTTTTTTGAGACAGAATCTCACTCTGTTGCCTGGGCTAGAGTGCGTGGCGTCAGCCTAGCTCACAGCAACCTCAAACTCCTGGGCTTGAGCGATCCTCCTGCCTCAGCCTCCCGAGTAGCTGGGACTACAGGCATGTGCCACCATGCCCGGCTAATTTTTCTATATATTTTTAGTTGTCCAGCTAATCTCTTTCTATTTTTAGTAGAGACAGGGTCTCGCTTTTGCTCAGGCTGGTCTCGAACGCCTGAGCTCAAATGATCCGCTTGCCTCGGCCTCCCAAGTGCTAGGATTTCAGGCGTGAGCCACCGCACCCGGCCCTGTTCAAAATCCTTGAAGATAGAATTGGAAGCATGGGACAGAAAGATGCTATAAAGACCAGCAGGTTTTAAAAACTGAGTTGAAAAAACTTCATGAATAGATTAAACAGTAAGTACACTAGACCCAAATGGAAAGAGAATAAACTGGAAAATAGATTTGAAAAAACTAGCCAGAATAGAGCACAGAGAGACAAACAGAATGTGCAAAAGAGAGTCTAAGAGACAGAGAGAGTAAAGTGTAACATACCAGAGTTCCCGAAGAGGAAATAGATTGGGGAAGATGTCATATTCAAGGAGACTACGGCAAGAAACTTTCCAGAGTAGTCCAGAGACAGATTGCCTACAAAGGACTGACAATTAGACTCAGCAGACTTCAAGACAAAAATTTTAAAAATAAGACAAATGTGAGAAGATAAATTTCAGCCTAGAATTATATATCTAACAAAACTATCTTTCAAGAGTAAGAGTAAAATTGGCCGGGCGCGGTGGCTCACGCCTGTAATCCTAGCACTCTGGGAGGCCGAGGCGGGTGGATCGCTCAAGGTCAGGAGTTCGAGACCAGCCTGAGCAATGAGCGAGACCCCGTCTCTACTAAAAAATAGAAAGAAATTAGCTGGTCAACTAAAATATATATAGAAAAAATTAGCCGGGCATGGTGGCGCATGCCTGTAGTCCCAGCTACTTGGGAGGCTAAGGCAGTAGGATCGCTTAAGCCCAGGAGTTTGAGGTTGCTGTGAGCTAGGCTGACGCCACGGCACTCACTCTAGCCCGGGCAACAGAGTGAGACTCTGTCTCAAAAAAAAAAAAAAAAGAGTAAGAGTAAAATAAAACATTGTCTCACTAAAGAATTTCCTCACTAAAGGAAATTTCAAAGGATGAATTCCAGAAAGAAAGAAATTAAAACTGAAAGGAAGAGCTGAGATGAAAGAAAAAAGAGTGAAGAAATTGGAATGAATACATAAGAAAAAGAAATTTATAAACATGTAATTTTTAAAATACTACATAAAACAACAGCAACAACAAATGTAGGCGGTTAAAAAAAACAGGCGAGCAAAAATCCTGGTCAATAATGTCATCTAAGATAGGAGTGGAAAATAAGAGTGTTTTAAGATTCTTGTATTGTTCAGAAGAAGGGAAGAGATAGCTATTATTAACTTTAGACTTTAAGAATGGATGTTAACATTTAAGAGTATCTGATAAAAGATTATCCAGAATATATTTTTTAAAACCACTAAAATCAACAGTAAAAAGACAAATAACCTAATTTTTCCTATAGTAAAAGATCCAAACAGGCACTTTACAAAAGAATATCCAAATGACAAATAAATACATGAAGCAGTGCCCATCATCATTGGTCAGCAGGGAAATAAAACCTAAAACCACAATGAGATATTCCTATATACCCACTAGTATAGCTAAAATGAAAAAAACAAACTGTTAATGCCAAGTATTGGCAAGGATGTGGAGCATCTGGAACTCTTAAACACTGATTCGATGTGTCAATTATAGTACAAATACTTTGTAAAACCAGCATTATCTACAAAAGTTGTAGACACATAATCTGTAATCCAGCCACTCCTCTCCCAGAAATACACCCAAAAGAGTTGTGCATATATGAACACCAAAAACTATACACAAGAATGTTTATGGCAGAATTAATTTTAATAGCCCCAAACTGGAAACAATCCAGATACCCATCAGCAAAATGGATAAATTATTTTGTTCATAAAATGGAATACGGTACATATACAATAAAAAGGATGAACTACCGTTACATGCAACAATATGGATGAATCTCACAGAAAACATGTTGGGCAAAAGAAGCCAGATACAAAAGAGCAGATAACAAATGATTCCATCTACACACAATTTTGAAACAGGCAACACTACCTTATAGTATTATATGTCAGGATTATGGCTAGCTTGTGGGGACGCGGGAAATGCCTGAGAAGGCACAGCAAGGTGTTTCTGGTGTCCTCTCTCTTAATCTAGGTGGAATTTTTAACTACTCAGCATAGAGACACAATGGATTAAGAGATTCTCAGAATTTATTATACATCTCAAATTACAATACTACATATTCTAATTCTCCACATCAACAATACAATGAATGGATTGAAACGTACAATGTACCTTAAATTATCACAATGTTGAGTCACCATAGCCAACAGCAATGTTAAAGATATTCTGTTGTCTAAAATTTGACAGCTTTTCCCATCTTCAGATCCTGATACCATTTTTCAGTGACTAGAAACATTTTCAACAAATGCATAAAACATTTAAATCTTAAATTAGGCCTCAGTCATTAAAAAAAAATTAGACATTGTTTAAAACTAAATTATGTAAAATGAAAACAAAAACCAGCATGTAACCCACAGCAAATAATCAGGAATTATTTTTTTCCCTTTATCACATTCTCTCTGCTGGGTTAAGATTCTGAAATTTCTGTTCAAAACAAATATATTTCAGTGTTATACAATGTTGCCCTGTCACAAGAGAATTTTCTGAATTCTCAGTGTAACAGAAACTTTACATTCACGTAAAGTACATGAATGTACTTTTGCCTTACATTGTTTTATCTCATAGTTCAAGAATCTGGCAAGAATGTGATATGGGAACTTATCTGCTAGTAATGATACTTTCTGATATGTATTGAAGAGCAATGGCTGGGAGGAGGATTCCTAGAAAAAAATAGGTTTAGTCTCATTCACTAACTTACTAAATTGGATAACATTTTGAAAATTTTTGTGGGTACACTTCATACTTTTTTTTTTTTTTAAGAGACAAGGTCCTGCTCTGTTGCCCAGACTGCAGTGCAGTGGCCAATCATAGCTTACTGTAACCTTGAATTCCTGGGTTCAAGCGATCCTCCTGCCTCAGCCTCCCGAGTAGCTGGGACTACAGAGGCACACACTACCACACACATCCAATTTTCGTATTCTTTTGTAGAGAGCAGGTCTCACTATGTTGCCCAGACTGGTCTCAAACTCCGGGCCTCAAGTGATCCTCCCACCTGAGTCTCCCAAAGCGCTGGGATTACGGGCATGAGCCACCTCGCCCAACCCATACTTTCAAATATATAAAGACAGGTTTGTATTCTTAACAGTAAAAATCTAGGAGTCAGCAGAACTGGATTCTAGCTCTGACTCTAACTCAAAGGTCAGAGCTAGTTAGACTCTAGCTCTGATTCTAACTTATAGAATGGATTTTGGCCAAGTTATTCAGTCTTTCTAGAAGAACCTCACTTTGCTCAACTGCAAATGAAAGGATTGAATGAGATGCCCTCAAAGATTTAATTTTAATATTCTATAAGTCTAGTGAAGAATATATCTGACTAGAAATTTACATGGATGATTACAGTACCCAGATATAGATAGTACAGCAACACAAAACCAAATAGTTAATCCTTAATTAGCCAGTCCATTTGTTAAGATAGGTCTCTGTGCAAATGGACATCTCTTATTCCTCTATAAGCACCAAGATTTCATCTGTGTGTTTCAGCATTTATATGCACTGTAGGAAGAGTTTACCCACTCCTTACAAAAGGACTTCTTGAAGATGCTATCATTGTATGTTCCCAAAGGAAAGTTGACTCCAGTCAATCCTCTCTCACTTAGACTTCCAAGATCAACTAGCAGGAAACAAAACAAAACAAAACCCAAAAGACACCAAACCACACAATCCTTTTCTAGGCTGCACTACACCAATAAAATGAGCATGATTGAGTAAGTTAATCCCTAAGCCCCTGTCCACTATGTAAACTGTCAGGGTTACCTGTATCTACTTTGGCTGTAGTCTGCGGCTCCACTGGATGAGCCTCACCGTCTGGAACACTGTGCCTTCATCCTTCTAAATCAAACAGCTTGGCTGGCTTAACTCCTGTCTCCTTTCCCCTATCATATAGTGGGACTTCGGGAGTAACAGGCATTAATATGAGAGAGACAACTGCGTTGTATCACAGCATAGAGCTGAGGCTCAATGAACATCAAATACAGTTGAAAAGATCTTAAAGGCCATCTATGCCAATTCTCTTTTCACTTGTGAGAATTCAGAGGCACCCAAGGTCACTCACTACCTAAGGTCACACAGAATGTACATCTCCTGACTTGAGACTAGTACTCTTTCTACTTTAACGAAGTTGCCTCTTAGGAAAGAATGCTCAAATTGGAATCTGCCCTCCTGTGGAACATGTTGTCATTCCTCTGTGTCATCAGTGAAACATTCCACCTCAACTGAGATGAGATACTGAAAAACATTTCCAAGCTGTCTGTCCAAATGTCAAGAAATGAATCTGTGCTGATGTGAGCAATCTACTAGCATATCATTAGGCTTAAACAGACATCAAAGTATAAAATCCTAAGGAGGTAATTAATATTGTTCCAGTGGTAATCAAAGATTTTTAGGATGGTGAGATGGCAGAAATATCCTGAAGCTGTCCTAAAGCTTTGAGAGAGAATAAAATAGTGGAATGGTTAGAATATGGTGCAAGCATTTGGTTCTTTATAATAGAATTATGTGGTTTGTAAAAGAAATAAGAGAATTGCTTCAATTGCAGCACTAGGCTAAAACAACTAAGTGCTTTTGGAACCTTCGTCTAAAAATTTATTCAGAGGAGGTTTCTCCTTGGCATTCAGTTTTTGCAGCATGTATACCCCATATTTAATCCACTCTCTGCCTACAGCCTAGTATTTAGCTATTGTTCACATTCTCATCTGGGCATATATCCAACCTCTTGCTCCATAAAACACTGGAATAAACCTTAATATATTAGAAAATTAGAAAAACTAAATGAACAGAAGGAAAGCAAATACATTTTCACACAAAGTACAGGATACAGCTGTGATCTGTCAAGCTTACAGGACTATCTCCTTAGCTAACAGCAAAGTTACAGGACTATCTTTTCAGCTGAACAGGAAGTAGCAAGCCAAAAACAAAACAAAACAAAACAAAAAACCCAAAAAAGTTCCCAAACCAACTCTATTCCTCTTCACTTCACATTTCCAGCACACACTGACCCTTTGACCAAGCCTGTGTAATATACCCAATTCAAGTAGCTCTGATGAAGTGTCACCAAGTCTATGGATGACAGGTACTTTGGGAGTCCACAGAATAACCTTTAATCATAATGTCCCCAAATAAAAAACCATGTGGGACTTATGTGTTGGTTACACTCTTCTGAATAAACAGGTTGTAGCAAGAAGGACAAAATCAGCTTTGGCCCTGCAGAAATCCATAGTTGCATGGATGATCTTTAGTGTCCCATTTCTGAAAGTCATTTCCATGGTACTAAAATATAACTAAAACATAGAATTTCCTTTTTTTTTTTTCCCCTTCACAGGATACTATGTGAGCTAACAGACAAGGCACCTAACCCCGGCTCAAGGCAATATAAATAAAAAGGGAGTACTTCATAATGGATCTAAAGTGATTTATAAGTGACTTATTATATAAAACTTGTAAGTTATAATTGAAAAGGATGAGAGTTAGTTAAGGAAAGAAGCAGCAGAGTATTCTAGGCGCTCGGAGAGATTTGGGGACTGATGATAATTTAACAGTAGTATTGATGATAATTTAACAGTAGTATGGCAGATCCTTCCTACAGCTCAACTTTAGAATGGGTTTGTGATACTAAAAGAATCAGTTCGACAGATACTTAGATGCTGATTAGAGGTGCCCAGGTGCATCAGCAGGAGATCATATTCCAAATGGTAGTTCTACATACATCAATAAGAAAGGATCAAAACAAAGGAAACAGTGATATGCTCAAATGAGTGTGTTTAGAAAAGAGAGGAAGTGGTGAGCATTTTTTAACCAAGAAAACGTTATAGAATTACTTTCAAAATAACTCCCCTTTCAATGGCTTTTGGTTTCCCAGCTTACCTTCTAAATCAGAGGAGAGCACAGCAGTGTTTGCCACAGTTTCACAAAGTACTATCACCACGGGTATGATACACAAAAACAGAGCCAACTCTCAAACAGGAAGTCACCATCTTGTCAATTAGATGATACACATTAGAAATGAAAAGATCACCAATATGGAAAAAGCAAAGAAAGAACACATGGAATAGAAAGAAGGAACTCTTTCTGAGTTCTTGCCCTCTCCCACTGCAGGCTCCACAATTTATGAACAGCTGGGAAATTTCCTTTTCACAGGAAAAGGATGACTTCTTAGTTCACATTAAAGTGGAAATGACAAAAACTGACTGCATCAACACAGAAAAAAGGTGTTTCCTGAAGAAAGGAGACAGAGCACTGCCTTTATATGCCAAAACAAAACAAAACAAAACAAAAAAAAAACCACCAAAAAACAAAGGAAAAGCAAAATAACATGCATATAGCAAGCAAAAAATATATATACATTTTTTCAGGAGAAAATAATTAAATCAAAGAAATGTTTCATGGCAGGAGTTAGCCTCAGGGGATAATCATTTTGTCCCACTGGGTTATCTCAAGAGCAAATATGCTTAAGGGGAATGATAACATATTTCCACTTTATATTTATGCAGGGAGTTTTAGCTATAATTTTTGAAAACGAATATCTAGCTTCAGCTTTTCTCCACACACATAAAAATATTTAGTTACTAACTTATCACTAGCTCTTATAACTCAGATTATTTCAAAGAATTGGTGCTTGAATGGTTTACTCTTTCAATTATTCTGATTCTTAACAAGCGTATCCTTTCATTCAACAAAAAGTATTCTGTGAATGCCTACTATGTGCCATTTTACATGCTGGGGACAAAGTAGACAACAAGATCCCTGCCTCCATGGAGCTTTGCCAAGTTATGTTTTACTGACCAGAGCAGTGGTTTTCAAACTGCAGATTATAATCACATAAGCTTTAAAAAAAAAATTACAATGCCTGGACTGCACATTTAAATCAGAATCTTGGAGGTGAGGCCCAGACATCAGTCATTTGTGGTTCCCCAGGTGACTCCAAAAAATAATATTTTAGTACCAGTAGAACTAGAGCATTAGTTCCCAACTTTAGGTCTTTAAAAGAATAGAGAATAAAAATAAGAATCCCTAGAAATAGATTCCCCTATATTCTCCCAATCCTGCCACCAAAAGTAAGGTTCACTGAGGGCACAGGACAATTTTCTTAGTGGGAAGGTTGAGATCTACTTGTTATCCACAGCAGCACCTCCCCCACCTGCTACCTTAGTCAAAGTACAATCCCTGCGGAGGGGGTGATCAAGCTTGCCATTTCTGCCTCCTGCTTGGGCATCTAGGGAACTCAAAGTGAGGAATGAGTAGTCATCTTGGGATAGGCTGGCACACGTGAAGCATACAGGGGTGCTTCTGTAATACGATAAATATAGTATAAGAATGTTTTTAAAATTCTGCTTAGTTTATTACTTTTTTAGCCTTGAAATCAAGAAGTCACACTGGTGTCCAAATTAGCAAGAAAGGGTTAGGTGCCTTTATTCAAAATATACACTTAGGAAAAAAAATTCAAATAATCCCAAATCAAGATGTTTTGATTTTGATGGAAAGAATACATCCTTAGGAAATGCCCCAATCCCAAGGTGGGTATTATTAATAGCACTGTGGAATTAAAGGGGACTCAAGCCAAAAAATAAAGTCCTTTATAAAGCAAAATACAAGGGCTGTCCAGAAAGTATCCAGCCATTCTTAGTACAAGAACGGTTTGCATGTCATACTGCATGGCTGGATACTTTCCAAACAGCCCTCATATAGTCCCTTTAAATTTCATATTTTCATTAAAAAGTTTATTTAAAAAGCAATTTAAATCAACTAGTAAGAGCAAAGTGGGAACAACCTGTTTTCCCACATGAAAGGGCGTTCTATGTATTTAAATATCTTGTTAAAACTAAAAATTGATTGATATAATTCTAAGGAGTTTCCATTCTGGACCTGCACAGATCTTTCTAGAGAACATGCCTGATGATATCTTAAAAGTTTCATTTACAAAGTGTGCCATTCCCTAGTTTACAAATGCCTGTGTTCTTCCAGTTCACTCTACCCAAAGCCTTCTGCCCGTCAGATCTTATCGCCAAGTCCTTCAAGCATGTCACTGAGCCCTTCCTGGTTATGTCTCTCTCAGATGAGTCACAAGTATTTCTCAATATTTATACCATGTGTTATAACATCCACTATACTCAGTTTTTAGTACAGTATGCATCCTTTTGAAGTTTTTGAAGTGAATATTTTAAATGCTTAAGTATGTCCCATTAGGAGGTCCCAATAATGTAACTGGAACAACATAATGGAAAAGTAACATCATACACAAACAGAAACCACAAAATCCACATTTCTGAGATGGTAGAGCCTTCGTTATAATATGTTGCTTGCTAATTGAATAATACATTTAATGTTTTTTAACATATAAGGTTTATATACACAATTCAACCTGCGTTACAAAGAATACCTTCTAAATTTTCAAGGCAGTCTTGCTCTAATCTATGAATAAGTGATAAAAGTTCTTGTGGCCAAAATACTCCCAAAAAGAACTGACTTCTTGGTCAGTAAAAATGCTTTCCTGCATCTTTTCAAAGGAAGGAGAATTGTCCAGGGCAACTATTTTTGGATAAGTAACAACAATGTAATGTATTCGATGCAGAGAAAAGTTAATTGTCACATAATACCTGATTAGAAAAGTGTGGAGCAGAGTTAAGAAGGGGTTGATATGGGGAAAATTGGGGGTATGAAGAAAGAATATCTGAGTATCGCAGATTTCTTTAAGAAATGCACTGAGTCACTACCCCCACCCCACCTCTTATCAACAAAGGCACAGAAAGATTTTACAACCAAAGGAACTCTTGAGGAAATCATTGGAAACCATTAATAACCTAGTGTTTCCTTATACCACTGACCACAGGAATCCAAACAACTTTCTAATAAAGACATGTGTCCGGAAAGAACCCAAAATAATCTAATTATAATCCCATCTTCCCACTAGTATATAATCCCACATTCCTCCTTGTGGAGGCCTAATAAGACCAATCAAAAGGAGCATGGTGAGGGAACTATTGAAGAAGGTGGAGTACAAAGTAACTTCAAGTTTTACTTGGGAGAGGTTGTAGGTAAGGATCTTGGAATTTAAATTTGTGCCAGTGGTTCCAAATTTAATACTTTCAAGAATCTATTTAGTGTTGAATAGACAAAAAAATCTGCTTTGTACATTCCCTATTTCCTTCTGTTAACTCTTGGTCAGAACAAAGTAATACTCTAAACCACAAATTAATTTTTCACTTTCTATTATAAAAATCCATTTCTTCCCCAAGCATAAGGAAAGGTGTTCTCCTACTTCTAAAAAATTATGTCTACTATTGTGTGGAATGGGGGAAAAAAATCCTCACTTCAGCTGGGCTGTCATCTTCAAAACAGTTTTAATTTCTAATACAAAAAGAAGACTAATTCTTTTAATCCTTGCTAGTTCTTACATGCATTTTCCTGCTTTTTATTAATGTCACTGTTCATGTCTGAAATTGATCATTAAAGGAATCAACTGATTAGAATAGCACACCATTCAATCCAGGAACAGAAAGTCTGCAAATGCAAAATGGAAGTGAGTGACTCTCTGGTATGCAATTTATTCAAGAAAGTAAAGATTATATATATTTGAGGATCATCAGAATCTGTTGTGAATTATGTCAGTTTAAGGATTAAGGATTTCCTTAAACCTTGGACCTGACGAAGGGTGGCAGTAATACAGCTAGCCATCAGATTACATTGTGAATTGATTTTGGATTAATTCTTTGCTGACTTATAAAAATCTGTTTGCAATTCAACAGCCTTCAGGTCTAAGCTCATATATGTGCTACCACAGGCATTATATTAGTCTGCATGTTTAGCTAGTCCAAAAGATTTCATAGTGGTTAGCATGGATTTACAATAAATGTTCCATTTTACCATTACTGTCTTATTCCATTGAGAAAATTGGCATGATGAGCTTTTATGTCATCTAATAAAATATACTATGCAAAGAAAGTTTAGATTAGAAAAAGGTTAAACAGCTGCTTCTATCTGCATAATGCCTTCCAGTTTACAATGTACTTTTACATTTATTATTTCATTTTATGCTCAAAACAACTTTTTAAAATTATAGTTCCATTACATAGACTAAGATCCATTTTGTGGCTTAGAGAAGTTAAGGGATTTACTCAAAAACAGAGTTAGTAAGTGGCCGAGTTAAGGCTGGAATCCAAGTCTCTGATGACTGCCCCTGTGTTACCAGATAGGTGAACTGCCATTGCTTTGTTTTTAAATCCAGGCTTTTCTTAAACTTACAATGGGAAAAAAAATGTCAAGGAAAAATAAAGATTTTTGAAACTTAGATAATACCATCACTCAAATAATTTATACTGTGAAATTTGGCAACCCATATTTTTGATCAACTGCCAAATATGGAGCACTGTATTCAGTACTTAGCCCCAAATATGCATAGTTTTAAGCAAAGTAATGTTCAGGAAGTACCACATGTAGTATTTTTGAAATTAAGGATAATAGTGATACGTAGATGAGTGGTTTACGTAAGGACATTAATTTACCACTATTTTCTATGTTCGCACAATGCCATAATTCACAACACCTGGGCAAGAAATTCAACAGTTCAATCAAACATTGAGAATACACCTGCCTGGATTTTTATCATCATAGCTTATTACTGTTTCTTGTCCTTCTGGCATTTTTTTCAGCTTGACATCATATCAAGAAAGATTTCAGCAGCATTAGAATATCTAATATTACTGGACACTTACTAGATGCTAAACACTTTACATGGATTTCATTTAAGAATGAGAAAACTGGCTTTCTCCCAAGGTCTTGCAGCTAGTTTGAATGATAAGAGAATATGCATCTAGGGCCTCTAACTCTACA
The DNA here is from genome assembly GCA_028533085.1 of Varecia variegata. Classification (NCBI taxonomy): domain Eukaryota; kingdom Metazoa; phylum Chordata; class Mammalia; order Primates; family Lemuridae; genus Varecia; species Varecia variegata. Next base: position 46,065,347 of record CM052446.1, on the reverse strand, counting down.
CCCAGTGCTCCCTTCCATTACACACAAATAACATTAGCATTATCTGATAGCAGTAAAATATTATGTGTCTAAGAGTTATAGCTCTTAATCTTTATACTACATTTGATTTCTGAAAACATATTATTATAAAAGTAAGACATACTCATATTTACATACCATTCCCCAAAAGTAAATTTAACCACAGTTTGTCAGGTACTCTTTCACATATTTTCTCAGAATATATAAACAAACATTCTTAATCACATTTTCTACAAAAACTGGTATTATACATTCTGTTCTACAGCTTAGTGTTTATAAATTAACAATATATAATGGGCATTTAATGCTAAGTCAGTACACACAGAATGATCTCATTCTTTAATGGTGGCAGTGCATGATTATGCCACAGTCAATCCCTATTTCCAGACTGATCTTTTTTAAATCATTACCAACTTTGGTATAATAAACATCTTTGTACATAAAGCTTTGTACATCTTTTAGAAGTATAATAAAATATAAATTCTTAGAAATGGAACTGATGAGACAAGGGGTAGGTACATTTAACCTGATAAATATTGACAAATTGCTTCCATAAAAGTTAAAACTTATTAACATTCTTATCACCATGTATACGTTAGAATTAAACCTTCATTTAAAATTTCTGTTCTAGGGGTATTTCGTTCACTTTGATTTTGCCTATTGATGTGAACAATAATCCTCAAGGAAAATGAATCAGTTGGTCCATCATCTTCCCAAAGATTAGACTGGTGATGGTCAGTAATGGTTCCAATTACTGAGTGGTTTTTAAAGCTTAAAAAAAAAAATCAAGCTATAAAAACAAATTAATAATTCAAGTATATCCTGTGACAAAAATTTTACTACAGTATAGAACCAATATAGTCTTGGGTATTAAGAGCATATGAACTAGATTCTGATGAGTATTACTAGAAATGTAGACATAAAATTTAACCAGATATATAACAGTGAACTTTATAGAATCCAGATAGTATCTAATAGTAACAACCAAAAAGATGATATATTGAGAAATACTCAATGAAAAGTAAAAAGGTATTTCATATCCTATTATCACTTGCCACAAAAAAAGAAATATCCACATTATGCCCAAGCAGAAACTGGCATTATGTAAATTCATCTACTTAAAAGTGAATCCAAGACCATTCTTTTTATTACAATTTAGTTCATGTGAAAATGCAGAAAGATCACTATGGTAAACTGTTGCATTTATTTTTCCCCCTTCTGCTAGGATCTTATGCTCTCAGCCATCTGGCTTGTATTTACTGTACTACTGGGAAGCTGTATTTGCTAACAAAAGTAAAAGCTCTATTTTTCCTATTGTGTTTGCACAGATATTCCCATGTGCTGTTTTTCATTTTCTAAACCAGGTACTTGGCCCACTTCAGAACAGATTCTTGAAGGCTTCATTATTATCTTAACAGAACATGCTATCCTTCCTTACAACATGGCTGTTCCCCCACTCCAGCTGAACAATGACTTCTGCAAGCTCTAAGGGATTCCCCCTTTCCACTCCAACATCTCCCGCAACCCTGTTTCTGAATGCACCTGAGTCCCTTTCATTTGAGTCAGTTACTTTCTTTACTATCAAATATAACCTCTAAAATGGGTTTCAGGCTTAAAAAGAAAACCATTTATTCACTTATTCATTTACTTATGGTTTTGATATAAGCTATTTGTTAAAATAATCATGATATCTTCATGCACAGGAGGGGCTGTACTTTCAGAAAGCTAAAGTTTTACCCTAAATATTTAGTAGCATAGACCATTAGGCTGAAATAGACATCTTATGAGCAGCAAATCTTTGTTTTCCTCAAGAGGGCAGAGGTCCCTACCTCTTACTCATTTTCCAGGCAAATAGAGGTAGTATGAAACATACCTTTAAAAAAGAACATCAATGGTGTATTTAAAACCTTTTTTTCCAATTTACTTATAAAATAAGTGAAACCTGCACATAGTAAAAAATTCAAAGTTACAAAAAAAAAAGCCAAACTGTGCAAAGGAGTCTACACAATGAAGTTAGTTTTCCTCCTAGCTTTGAACCCTGTTCTAGAAGTAAAACTACTTTTGCCAATTTCTTGTGTTTCTTTCTATACACCTCCTTCCACCTGTTTTTACAAAAATTGTAGAGCACACACTTCTCTACACTTTGCTTTGTTCCACTTAATAATATACCTTTGAATACACTGTATCTTAGGACTTAAGAGAGCTACTCAATTTATTTTCAAATGGTTACACAGTATTTCACTGAATGGATATATTACTATTAACAAATTCCCTATAATAAGCATATAGAGTTTCCCTTATATTTCACTATTATAATGCTGCTTTTGTTTATACTTCTTTGGACATATTTGTATGAAGTTTGTTCTATGTTTAACTTTTTGAGGAACACCACATTGTTTTTCCACGGCAGCTGCACCATTTACATTCCCATCAGCAACTTCCAACTTCTCTACCAACACCTGTTATTTCCTATTTTTTGATAACAGCCATCTTAATGGATGTTAAGTGGTATCTCATTGTGGTTTCTATTTGCATTTCTCTAATGACTAGTGATGTTGAGCATCTTTTAATGTATTTATTGGCCATTTGTGTATCTTCTCTGGAGTATTGCCTATTTGAGTCCTTTACCTATTTTTGAACTGGGTTGTTTTTGTTGAGTTGTAAAAGTTCTTTATATATTCTGGATATCAATACCTTATCAGATATATAATTTGAAAATATTTTCTCCCATTCTGCAAATATTTCCCTTTTGATAGCGTCCTGCAATGCATAAAAGTTTTCAATTCTGATGAAGTCCAATTTATCTATTTTTCCTTTTGTTGCCTGTCCTTTTGGTGTCATATCCAAGAAATCACCACCAAATCTAATGTCACGAAGATTCTCCTGTTTTTCTTAGAGTCTTATAGTTTTAGCTTATTTAGGTCTTTGACCCCTTTTGAGTTAATGTTAATATTACTATGTAGTATAAGGGTCCTGCTTCAGTTTTTTGCTTGAGGACATCCAGTTTTCCCAGCACTATTTGTTGAAAAAGACTATCTTTTCCCCATCGAATGGTGTCACCCTTGTCAAAAATCAATTGACTGTATATGTGAGTTAATTTCTGGGATAATATTAATTTTGATACTGCCAGATTACCCTCCAAATAGGATGTACCAAATTATACTCCCATTGATATATAAGAGGGATCATTCTCTGTAACACCCAAACACCATTTTTGAGAGCAATACATGTTTCATAATAAGATAAATCTTTTGAAAGCAGAGTATTATGTTTTTTTTCTCTAATGGGATAATCATTCTTATTAGTTGAGTCTGATTTTTAAGTATATTCATTTTTAACTTACCAGCCCACAACACTCCCATGATATTCTTTGATTGAGGATACATATTAAACAATTTTTTCAATGAGAAGTCACTGGAATTTACAGTTTTTCATTTCTGCTTCTATCAAGCTATCTCACTCCTCATTCTATAACTGAGTCTTTTTCCTATAACTGTTTTTTATTTTCCTAAAAGACATAAGTAGCATAACAAGTTTTTATATTAGTTCCAAAATACTCATTTAAGATCCAAAGACTATTACGAGATAGGATTTGCACAAATTTTCATTTACAAAAATGGTTCTTATCCAGGTATATATATAAAACTAGGCCTCAACCTACAGAGATTCTGATTTAGAAGAACTGGAATACAATGCAGACATATATGTTTGAAAAATGCTAGTAACTGATTTTAATGCATTTCCCAGCTTAAGAACTACTAGAACTCATTTGACCATCATGACAATTCTATGTAATAACAATTCTGTGTTATTACATGCAACTATTGTGTACGTATATCAGTGTACATTTACAGATGAGCAACTCTAGGCTGACAGAGCCAAGTGACTTGCCCAAGGTCATATAGAAGTCAAGTTTCCAACTATAAGTACATTATATAAAATTGTCTAAGACCAGTATTACTCCTTTGGTTGCTAAAAGTGTGTTAACTTAAAATTTACAAAGTAGACTTACCAAATTATTTATGCTATTGAGTTTTAAACATATAATGATCTATTAATAGCAAGACTCTCAAAAACTGTCCTAAAAATACAAAGAATAATGAATAACACTTATTTAGCTATTTTGAACTAGCTATCCATATTATTCAGGGCATACTAGAACAGCTTGGCTCTTCAAATACATATCACAGAAAGTGACCTGGTGAAAATTCCATTCCACTGTCTTTACGGTGACAAGTACATCATCTTAATAGTCAGCATCTGTGACCCTTTGGAGCAACCTTATGCCTTACATAGAAATCAATTCAGAATCACAGTAAACCTCAGCACTGCTTGAATACAAACTCCATAAAACAAACCAAAAAAAAAGGACAAAATTATCCTGGATTATGACAATATTTAAGGTTTTACTCTTTTCAATTTTAAACTAGTATTTTATGCTTCCTCAGCAGCTATTGTTTTTTAAGCATTTACTATATACAATGTACCATGTATATAGGTACATTGCTAAGTGATTTACATATTTTATTTAGGACTCATCACTAACTAAATGAGGCAACTACTATCTCCATCTTGCAGATGAGGAAAACAAGGCTTAGAAAGGCTTAGCAACCTCCCCAAAGTCACAACAGTAGGTAGCAGGATTTGGATCCCATGCTCTTGTAACTACTGCTTTCCATTTAACCTATACATTTAAGGACATTATATAAAATTTTCACTTTACATGGAATTTCATATTCTTCAAGGCTTTTGATCCTCCCTGCCTCTAGGCTTATATACAGTTGACCCCTGAACAATGTGAGGGTTGGTAGCATCAACCCCCTCAAAGTCGAAAATCCATGTGTAACTTTTGACTCCCCAAAAACTTTACTAATAGCCTACTGTTGGCCTACAGCCTTACCAGTGATAGTCAATTAACACATATTTTGTATGTTATATGTATTATGTACTCTACTCTTACAACATAGGAAGCTAGAGAAAAAAAATGTTAAGAAAATCATGAGAGAAAATATATTTATAGTACTGTACTATATTTATCGATACCATAAGTTTACATCATTTGTTTACAAGATGCATCATGTGTCTGAAACAGCAGTCAACTGCAGCTGCAGACCTCAATCTATGGTATATATCAAGCAATTCAACTTTTTCTTATAATACCATGACTTTTCTCTGCTTCTTGGAAGCACTTCCAGCATCACTAGTGGCACTTTGTTATTCAAGGTTTACAGTATTGCACTAAGCATGATGCAAAATATGCAAAAACAGCGAGAAATCACTTTTTCCTACAATATACAATTTACTAGAAAGATGGACTGCTCACCTGGAGATGATTAGCATCATACAGCTTTGTAAGCTGATACTTGTGACACTTGAGCTCACCACAATAGCAATAGGAGGGGGCTATGAAATTACTGTAGTACAGTATGTACTAGAGTTAATTTGATGCGATTATGATATAATACTGCATCTTTACATTTGTTTACATTTCTCCTGATCGCAAATGGTGCCACATATGGCCTGTAAGTGTTTGTGTAGGTTTTAATAAATTTTCACTTTTAATAATAGATTTATGTATATTTTATGGTGGTAAATGATAAAATAGACTAGTATCTATGTATATTTTATACATTCATGATGTACCTTTAAAAAAAATTTTTATATTTCTAGACTATGCAGTTCATGTTTTTTCAAATTGTCACAAATCTCCAAAACATTTTCCAATATATTTACTGAAAACAATCTGCATATAAGTGAAGCTGCACAGTTCAAAACCATGTTGTTCAAGGGTCAACTGTAAATAGATAAAATTTATACAAATCCTTGATATAATGAATAGCTCAAAAGTAATTACAAAATGCAACAGAGAACCCTAAAACATTATATTCTTTCACCATGGGTATTTTATTTCAAACTATGTGTCCTGGAAAAAGTATTCAAAGGCAAGCAATCAGCTAGTTCCCTGCACCTTGAATAGCTGATGTTCCTCCTCAGGCCTGGGACCGCTTTACATTAAGATTCCACTGGTAAGATTGCAGTCAAAATCCAATCTTTGCCAAATGCACATAGCATTCTATTTTGAGGTTTGACTATGGATAGTTACTATGTATACACATATATTTTACTATGAGTACTATAAGTACACTTTTAGAAACAGCATTTGATAAGATCATAAAGTTACCTAGTTCCAAAGTGTAAATCACACAGTTCCATTTTTAACTATTATTGAATTTCATGGGCAAAATCTGAAGACTCTGCTACCTACTCTTTTGACACATTTTACTTCTGTTAGTTTACAATTTTATTTTGAAGGAGTATATCTGTTCTTCTCCTCATGACATCACTATCTCTGAAATAACAATTTCACTGGCTACTTATGAAAGCTAGGGATGTTCTATGAATATTTGTAATGTTTTGAAGCTCACGGTATAGAAGGTAGCACCTATATTAGAACACTACATGAAATGCTTGTCTGATTTTGTACAGAAATTTCTAGGTTCCTAATTGATTCATTTTCTCAAAAATCACACAGTAAGTGTCAATCAAGTATGAAGTTCTAGAAACACAAAGATAAAAATATACGGTTCTTATTGTCAAGGAGCCAATGGTCTAATAGGACAGAAGACACAATAGTATAAGTTCTCACATAAGCTTTCCTAAAAAATATACTCAAACTTATAAAGTCTCATTTATATTAATATAACCAGAAGTTTCCTATTTCTAAGTATTCAGTAAATTCTATCATAAAACTCATAAGAGTCTCTTCCCCAATTCTCTCCCTCCTCTCAAAAAATAGTCCGTCCTTCGAGCCACCATAGCCCTTAATCTGTACTTTCTGACCACTTTGTAGTTTCCACTGTAGTTATTTGAGCATACAGCACATCTTCTCCATTGTCTTGATATTTCTTGAAGAAAGGATCTAGCTTTTATTTATCCCCTATAGTGTTTAGTGCCAGCAAGAATTAAAATACAGGGTGTTCCAAAAGCCACCATACATAGGGAAAATGGGAAATTGTAGCTAAATGTACCTTTATTTACAAAATTTTTCCTTTGTATGGAGACTTTTGGGACACCCTGTATTTACTGAAATGAAGTATTTAGAGTCCTGGTGTAATAATTTGAAAATAACGTCTTAGTTTCAAGGGACTAATGTAGCTTTTAAAATTTTCCAATCAGTGGGAAAATGTGGCTCCAAAAGTGATTCCCCTACCTCAAAGAAATATATGTTCATTCTACCATGTCATTCTTACCAAGCTATTCATTCTTGGTTGAAAAATAAGAATAAAAAAGCATGATGGGTAAGTTAACCATTAAATGGGTGAGTGAAATACCTAGAAATATTCAAATGCAACTTTCATAGTAAAGGTAGAAAGTCATTAAAAAAAATCAGCTACACTTAAAAAAAAAAATTGGGTTGTAAAAATAACCAGAAAACATGAGGGAGAATCAATTTCTTTACACTATAAATTATAGCTTTGTCTAAAGAACATTAAATGAGATATAGCTCAAAAGAAATAGTCTTTCAAAAATATACCTGTGCACATTTGAAAAGTTTCTATTACATTACTTTAAAATACCAAAAAATTTTGATGGATATATTAATCCTATTGTTTTTTAATACTTAAAATTAGTTCATGGGGGGGGGAATGTCATCTGGATTTAAAGGCCAAGACAAGCTAATATACAGTTACAACTACTATAAGAGAAAAAAAAGAAGAAGGGTAGAAAGTGAAATCTACCTGTAAAGACCAAGCAGTTCAAGTGAAAATGTGACTGGCCCAACAACCCCCCACACACCAAGGGCTCCAGCATGTAATTAGAACACAAACAAAATTATGTCCTCCCTAGACTATTCCATGACCTGGAAATAAGTTTAAGTCAATATTCTTGATCATTGAACCAGGATAAATCATTACTAGCCCAGTACATGTAATTTGTGAAAAGCTGAAATACATGATAATTCATGAAAAATAAAAAGTGATCCATTAAAACTCTGAAGTAGAAAAATATGCATTTTGTGTTTTCCTCAAAGTTTTAAAAATTTGTTTAGATCAAAATTAAATTTTCTCTGGTATGTGTATACTTTAATTTTTAATTATTATAGGTATATAATAGCTATATATCTTTATAGGATACATGTAATGTTTTGATATAAGCATACAATCTGAACTAATCAAACAGGGTAATTAGGGTATCCATCAAAGATACCATCAAAATGACAAAGATATGTTAGGCAGTTAACATATCTTTCTTTGTGTTAAGAACATTCCAATTCTACTCTTTTAGTTCTTTTAAAGTATACACTAACTTACGGTTGTTTATGGTACCTTGTGCTATCAAATATTGTTCATTCTAACTAACTATATTTTTGCACCATTAACCATCCCCACTTTATCCTCCCCTCCTCACTTTCCCAACTCCTTTCCCAACCTTTGGTACCCATCATTCTACTCTCTGTCTCCATGAAATCAGTTGTTTTTAATATTTAGTTCCCATGTATGAGTGAGAACATGTGAGATTTGTCTTTCTGTGCGTGGCTTATTTCACTTAACATAATGTTTTCCAGTTCCATCCATATTGTTGCAAATAGCAAGATTTCATTTTTTTGGCTATGTAATATTCCACTGTGTATATGTACCACAATTTCTTTATCCATTCATCTGTAAATGGACACTTAGGTTGACTCCAAATCTTGGCTATTGTAAATAGTGCTTTAATAACTATAGGAGTGCAGATATCTTTTTGATATAATGACTTCCTATCCTTTGAATATATACCCAATAGTGGGATTGCTGGGTCACATGGTAGTTATATTTTCAGTTTTTTGAGGAACCTCCATACTGTTTTCCATAGTGGTTGCACTAATTTGTAATACAGTCCCACCAACAGTGTTCGAGCATTCTCCTTTTTCCACATCCTTGCCTGCATTTGTTATTGCCTTTTTGATAAAAGCCATTTTAACTGGGGTAAGAGGGTATCTCATTGTAGTTTTTTTTTTTTTTTCTTTTTTCTTTTTTTGAGACAGTCTCACTCTGTTGCCCGGGCTAGAGTGAGTGCCGTGGCGTCAGCCTAGCTCACAGCAACCTCAAACTCCTGGGCTCAAGCAATCCTACTGCCTCAGCCTCCCGAGTAGCTGGGACTACAGGCATGCGCCACCATGCCCGGCTAATTTTTTTCTATATATTTTTAGTTGGCCAGATAATTTCTTTCTATTTTTAGTAG